>CM053770.1:231710902-231789524 GCA_028658325.1 Potorous gilbertii | reverse complement strand
CATTAACAGAGGAAAGGTGCTAGGAATAAAGGGATGGGGGTGAGGAAGATTAAGTCCCAATTAAAGTCTCGCATTCTAAGTTAAAGAAAATCAAGAGAATTAGTTTTACTACCGGCCCCTAAGCATGGGTTTACAGTGTTTGCCCAGAGCAGCAGAATTGATAGCTATGGCTCTGGTCAGCACGTCTGATAAATTCTAGCTCTGTTACTTGCTAACTGTGTGACCTGGAGGAGGCCCCTTCACCTCTCTGGGTCTCAGTTTCCCAAGCTGTAAAATGTCCCTTCTTTCTTCTATAGAACATAATGATACAATGTCACTAGAACATAGAAAAGAATGGTCCCCTTTTGCTCTGTAGTCCTACTTGGGGATGCTTAACAGGAGCCCTTCATCCCCAACTTAAAAGCAGGCATCAGTATCTCTAGCTTCTTCATGTAAGTTATGGAGATACGTTTAATTGCTTGCTGAGTCTTCATTCTGTGGCTATACAACAAGTGTCCCCTTGGCTATAAGGATGGCTTTTTGAGATTTCCTCTCTGTGTTTGATGCCAAGATCTTAGTCTGGGCTTCCCAGCTTGGACTGATCTGAGTTTTTAAGCACGTTGTCTAGCACACAGTAGGCACTTAATAATTGCTGGTGTAACTGGATTGCGAACAAAGGAGGTAATAGCTGAAAAGCACTTTGCAATGGTAAACTGTTATTTTATTAGTATTATTATTGTTTTTTTAATTAATTCTGAACCTTTGATTTCATGTGATGAGACACTTGCTTGTGGAAATGCCTTTCACTGTGGTACAGATCATCAACTCATCTATCATTTATAGTCTTAGAGAGTTATCTAGAAACAGACCCAGAGATGAAAGGATTTGCCCAGTCATTTGGTCAGTATATAAAGAGTGTCGGAAGCCTGGTCCTTCTGACTTCAAGGCTAATGTTCTATCACATCAGTCGGTCATATATTATATGCTAGGCTCTTCGCTAAGTGCTGGGAACACAGCCCCTGCTCTTGGAAGCTCACAGTCTAATGGGAGAAACAATATGGAAAAAAAGACTACGTCCAAACAAGATATAGAGAAGATAAATTGGAAATAATCAACAGAGAGAAAGAAATCAAGGGGATTGGGGAAGGCTTCCTGTAGAAGGTGGGATTTTATCTAGGACTTGGAGGAAGCCAAGGGAGCCAGGTGAGGATGAGGAGAGAGAGCATTCCAGTCAAAGAAAATTCTTGGAGCTCGAAGAAGGACTGTCTTATTCAAAGAGGGTATGTTGGTGGGCAGTGGTGGTGAAAGACCAGAAGGGTGGTCTGGTTGTGAAGGGCTTTGAATGCCAAACAATTGCATATTTGATTCTGAAGTGATAGAGGTGTGGGAGTTTAGTGAGTGGGGGGAGGTGGCACGACCTGGGAAGACTTTGACAGTTGAGTGGAGGGTAGACTAGAGAAGGGAGAGTCTTGTGGCAGATAGACCTACCAACAGGTATTCCAGCAGTCCAGGTGTGAGATGATGAGGACTGGGACTAGGATGTCAGAGGGGAGAAGGGGTATTTGAGAAATGTTATGAAAGGAAAACCAACAGGCATTGGCAGTATTATACTTCATAGTTATCACCATCACCATCATCATCTCTTCCTCATTAGCTGCTCCCATAGTGATTTGCCTTGTCTAATATGTCTAATGTTCAGAAAACAGCGCCAGTCACCCTGAGGTTATGGGAGTTGTCCTATGGACTGCTTTCGTTGGGTCTCCAGAAGAGTTTACATCCTAAAGCTTATTCAATTACAAAAAGCTGTCATTTCAGCAACCTACGCAGCTTAAATATAGAGGGAAAATAAAAATAAAGGGAATCCAGGACCCATCTATCTAAAGCTTATCCAAAAAAAGAGACAAAAAAGGGAAAATAATAATCACGGATTTATTTAGATCTTAAAGATTTACAATTTTCCCATGCCTTGTCTCATGTGTTCCTCCCAACAACCCTGGGAAGTTGGAACTATTTTACAGATGAGGAAACTGAATCTGAGAGAGTGATCAGTTGGCTCTTGGTCACACAACTGGAAGAGGCCTGAAATGAGATTCGAACCTAAACTTCTCCTGAATTCAGTTCTAGCACTTTACTCACTTCCCACTCCCGCCAATGTCTTCAGTAGAAATGAGTTATCACCTTCCAATGATTTTGTAATTGTCTGTGGATTATCTCATTAACTCTAAAAGTTGAGAGTTCCTTAAGTAAGGGCAGGAGCGGATTCTTCTCTTTGCACATCAGGCTCTCAGCCCAAGCAAGTCAGGTTGCTTGTTTAGCCAATATTGACTTACTTTCAGTAGCTATGAAGAAAAATGCGTATCAGATTCTTTATGGTCTATTCCAGATCCAGTAAATACATTTTCTTCCTTTCATGAGTCTGGTTGGGGGACCACCAAACTTGACTTTTTCTTGGTACAAGAAGAGAAACCAAAATGGAAAGTCCTTATGAGGTTGGCTGGACTACTGATCTGACTGACACAGCATGAACTTCCCTTTTTTTTTTTTTTTTAAACATTCGTCTTCCAAATTTTTCAGTTCCAAATACTCTCCCTTCCTCCAACTTCTCCCCCACCTATTTAGAAGGCAAGAAGTATGATACTTATTATTATTTTTATATTAATTTTATTTATTTTCAGTGTTCTACAATCACTACTATATAACTTAGATTTTTTCCCCCTCCCTCCTGCCTAGCTCCCTCCTCCCTCCCTGAGACAGCATACAATTTTATATAGGTTCTACACATACATTCCCATTAAATTCATTTTCACTGTAGTCATGCTGTGCAGAAGAATTAAAATGAATGTGAGAAATCATAAAACAAACTAGAATGTAACACACACACACACACACACACAAGATCTGCTGTATTCTGTGATTGAATTCCATAGTTCTTTCTCTGGATGTGGAAGACATTTTGCCTTAAAAGACCATTGGGAATTTTTTTTTAAGTCCTTGCATTGCAATACAGAAGAAATTCTCACACACTGTAGTTGTTGCTGTGCACAAAGTTCTCCTGGTTCTGCTCTTTTTGCTCAGAATCAGATCATATAAGTCTTTCCAAGACTCTCTGAAGTCTTTCTGTTCACAGCACAATAGTATTCCATTACATTCACATACCATAATTTATTCAGCCATTCCCCAATTGATGGGCATCCCCTTGATTTCCAGTTTTTGGCCACCACAAAGAGTAATGCTATAAATATATTTGTACATGTGGGACCCTTTCCCATTTTTATATCTCTTGGGGATATAGTCCTAGAAGCACTATTGCTGGGTCAAAGGGTATGCATATTTTTGTAGCCCTCTGGGCATAGTTCCAAATTGCTCTCCAGAATGGTTGAATCAGCTCACAGCTCCGCCAGCAATGAATTAACGTTCTAACTCTCCCATATCCTCTCCAACATTTATCATCTTCCTGTTCTGTCATGTTTGCCAGTCTGACAGGTGTGATGTGGTACCTCAGAATTGTTTTGGTTTGCATCTTTCTAATCAGTAGTGATTTAGAGCATTTTTTCATATGACTATAGATATCTTTAATTTTTTCTTCTGAAAACTGCCTGTTCATATCCTTTGACCATTTATCAGTTGGGGAATGACTTGTATCTTTATACATTTGACTCAGTTCTCTACATATTCTAGAAATGAGACCTTTATCACAGATACTGGTTGCAAAAATTCTTTTGCAGTTTTCTGCATATATATGAATCTTGGTTGCATTGGATTTAGTTATGCAAAAACTATCCATCTTGCACTTCGTAATGTTTTCTATCTCTTCTTTAGTCAAAAATTCTTCCCTTCTCCATAAATCTGATACACTATTCCTTGCCCCTCCAGTTTGTTCATAGTATCAATCTTTATACCTAGATCATGTATCCATTTGGACTTTATTCTTGTGTATGATGTCAGGCACTGATCTATGCCTTATGATACCTATTGTAATGTGAAATCATGCAAAAAATTTCCATGTTACCTATGTCAGTGTGAACTTTCTAATAGTAATTGATGATGATTGATCAATCAACATGCATATATTAAGCAATAACTATATGGGAAACTAAGGGGCATAGTGGATAGACTATCAGAACCAGAGCCAGGAAGACCTGAGTTCAAATTTGACCTCAGACACTGACTGGCTGTGTGACTATAGACAAATCACTTAACCCTATTTGCCTCAGTTTCTTCATCTGTAAAATAAACTGGAGAAGGAAATAACAAACCATTCCTGTATCTTTGCCAAGAAAACCCCAAATGGGGTCATGACAAGTCGGACATGACTGGGAGGACTGAACAGCAGTATGACAGGTACTCTTCCAGGTGCTGGAAATACAACAAAAATGACACTTCTCCTCCCCTCCAAACCTTACATTCACAGAGGTCCTTCCATTCATAACAGCTTAGGCTTTTATCCAGAAACTGTTGTAGCACAGAGGCTGAGTCCTCAGCTCCAGCAGGTTCAACTTTTTCATCTGTAACTTAGATGAAGGCATAGAAGATATACTCATCAAACTGATGGATGAAACATAACTGGGAGGGACAGTCAGAGCACCAGAGTACAGAATCTAGAAAGGTATCTCAGTAGGGGCAGGGACTAACCAGCTGAACTTTTATAGGGATAAAAGAATAGCATCCTGCTTTCTCTCTGCCTGTTGAAAGTCTAGACTACATTCAAACCTTAGTTCAAGTACTGCCTGCTCCCAGAGACCTTTCCTGATGTCCCTTTATGTAAGTCCCCCACCCCCTATCACTTTTTAATCCATTTTGCATCTATCTTGTATTTGCTAATCTAGTAACATGTTTTATGCTCCTCCACTCCTTGGAGGCAAGAATCATTTCACTTTTGTGTGCTATGTCTAGCACCTAGCACACTACCTCGTCCATGGTAGGTCCTTAAATGCTTATTTCCATTTACATCTTTTAAAAATTATAACTGCCCAAGTACAGCTTGAAGATGTGAGTAAAATCCAAGATTTTAGCTGTTAACTCAATAGGAGTGAATTATAGGGCTTCCCTCCCCACCTCCCAATAGGAAGAGGGTTGAATTCACAGAGTATCAGCCTTCAGAACAAAGAGACAACTCCATTCTATCTTGCCTAGGTCAGACCATGCCTGTGTGGAGTCCTGTGGGCTACAAGGATGTTTACAGGTTAAAATTCATGCAGAAGAGAGTCACTGTGATGGTGATGGAGCTTGACAGCATGCCATATGACGAATGGGTAAAGGAAGTGAGGAGATTTAACCTGAAAAACAGAATGCTCAGGGGGAATGCAATGGCTTTCTTCAAATATCTGAAGTGGTGGAATAGGATTAGATTGATATTGCATTGGAACTGGAACTCACGGGTAGAGTAGGAAGGAGGTCAGTTTCACTTCGGTATAAGCCTATGATCTCTAAACATTTTTGATCATTTAATTTTACTTATAATACTTATCAGTAAAGTATTTTTGGAGATGCATTCCCTAATACATATACATCTGCCTGTTGGTAAATAATCTTTGTTATTACGGTACTAATAATTTTGTAATTATAAAAACTGCACAAAAATTGAAATAAAAGAGATTGACATGAGCTATTTTTTCCTAGAAGTAAGAGTTTATTAAATATGGGAATGACATGGTCATGGGGGAATGTCTTTATATTTTAGGGAAATTGCTTTGGTAGCTTGGAATAGAGAGGAATTAGAAGCTGAGGAATGAGTTAGAAGAACATCACAATAGTCTAAGAGAGGGTGGTCAGGGCCTGAACTCAGAAGGTAGAAATGCCAAAGTCTGGAGGCTGATTGGGTCCGTGAGATGGGGGAGAGTAAGGAGTTGAAGAGGACACTGAGATTGTGCACCTGTGTCACCAGCAGGAGGGTGGTGACCAGAGGCCCTGGGTGTAAATAGGGAAATCTTGAAGAAGGGTGGTTTGGGGGTGGGTGGGGGGGAAGATAATGTAAGCAGACTTGAGATCCAGACCATGATTCATCCATTCTGTCCCATCCAAAATGAACAGGAAAGGTAAGGCTCACATTTACTGGTCACTGCCCCCAAATGTAGACCTCACTGTCCAAAAGCTATCACTCTCATAAGGTGATTTACGGACGGGGGTGGCAGAATTTCCCCATACAGCTGCTCTGGGTAGTAGCCAATTTAGGTTTTAACTGCCCCCAGATGCCAATATCAGGTTTAGGAAGGGGGAAGGCTGGGAGCCTGTTCATCAAAGGGGAAAAATGGAGGGGGGTACTGTAGATGTGCTTGTATTGGCTCTATAGAAGGGTGGGATGCAACTAGCGGTCCTGCTAACACCTGCCCACAAGCCAATGGACTCCTAACGCCACTTCCTAACAATGACAGCATTCTGAGAACAGAACGCATTACCCTGTAAAGTGGGAGGTCTTTTTCACTGGAGTGGTTCAAGCTGAGACTAACAAGATACTCTGTCAGGATGCTGTAGATGGAATTCATGTAGAGGCAGGGGTTTGGATTCCATAACCCAAGATCCACTTCAAACTTATGAACTTTTGATTCTATAGCACTAATATTTAATACTCTACTTATCTGTAAAGAAACACACCAATGGCCAAGCTGAATCAACCCCAATATTTTATTTAATTTAAAGTTTTAAAAGGCAGTGGTTAAGCACAATATCTATATATGTATAAAAAGGAAACCAAACTCCTTTTGACTTGACTAGAAGGTCTCTCATTCTATGACATGATTCATTTTTCTACCCTTCGGTCCTAAAATCCTGACACACTCTAAAAATAAAAATGAACATCCCTAATAAAATGAGCAGTAATCAACAATTGTGTGGTCTTACTTTTAGTTCTTTTAAATATATAAAGTTACCATTAACAACCTGATTATGTACGGTAATGAATGGATCTCTAGAGACACATAGACACACAGAGAGGCGGCCCCCAACTGACAGATACCACTTAGACCTAAGCCTTTGACTTTCTCAGCCACCAAAGTTGGTCTCCCCTATGCTTCCCCCCACCCCCCTCAATCAGCTGTCATTGTCAGAGACCCAGCCCTGCTGCCATTGCTGGCAGGCTGTCTGATTTGGAACTCAGAATGCACATTCCCCATAGGGGCAATATCAGCTAGAAACTATTCTATTATTATATACAATACATCAGGGACACTGTAGGTTAAATAGAGTTGGGGGATTAAATAGGGGTTTTGTTTTTTTTTTTTAGGCTTATCTAGGAACCTAACCACCATGCATAATGACCGGTCTATGGGAAATTGCATTCTGAGTTACAAACAATGGACTTAGAGAAGAATGCAGACTGAGGAGAGCCTCTGTGCAACCACGTGCATGTGCGTGTATACATATATAATCATATGATAGATTTAAATAGAATTGAGATGTGATAAGTGGTGAGATGGTACTGGGGTCATGAAGCAGCTGCTCAGGCATGATCAAACACACGGAACATGATTCAGTCCTCATTTGATGCCATCTTTCAGAGGAGTGGGGAAGGGGGCACTGGTCCAACTGAACGGATGGACATCACCATCCTTTCTGACAAGGGGCCCCAGCAGACCCAATGTTCTGAGGTGGCCTGTCAGTGCCATCCTGGTGAAAAGGTGATCACTTTTTTGTCCCTACCCATCCATGCCACCTCCCCCCCATCTACCCCCTAGCCCTTGGGTAAACTGCCCCATTGACATTCTGTTCCAGTGCCTCAGTTTCAATATTGCAAATCCCACAGAATTACCCCTTTCAGTATCCCGGACATTAAAGAAGTAAACCAGTTAATGTGCTTCCAGCCAAAGCAAGGGCCTAGATGTTGGAGAGAAAAGATTCCCCTGGGGCTACAGAGAAAGATGCTGATGAAAGCGATATTGAGAGTGGAGCAGGTGATTCTTTCAGTCGGAGTCAGAGCTGTTCTCCTTGGTGACGTGGTACTGAGAAAGCGTTTCCTCCAAAGGAGCCATTGTCCCATCCGGCCTCACACCCATTGGTTTAATCACCTCCTCTCTGGAAAAAGGAAAGAAAAGAAAGAGGGGGGAAAAAGTATTCACCAGCATCTCCTGCTTGCTTTCGCGTGGGCGCACACACATGCAAACACACACACACACACACAGCCGACCGTCGCCTCCCCCCCCCCAATCTTCCCCCAAATCCACATCCTTTAAAAAAAAGTCCTTAAAACCAAAGTGTTTTCCTGAAGCTCTCTGTGTGTTTGGAACAAGAAAGATGAAAGGGGTATGGGAAGGGGGGAAAAAGGGAAGGAGATAAAAGGCTTCATTCACAGAGACCAAACCTACTAAGCCAATTAAAAGGCATGAAAAGTCAGGGCCTAAATGGGCTATGGACAAGGGGCAGGTCTCTCATATTTTAAGTAAAAAGCCATCTCCATTTTCCCTTTTGTGACTCTATTTTGTTCTGGGGTAGGGGAAAAGCTGGGGGGAGTTATTAAATTTCACCTGTCCCCCACGAACCAGGCACACATTAAGTGGGGGCAAAGAAACATTAATTAGTTTAGTGAAATACATCAGCATTTCCCTCTGTCCAGTCTCTTGTGGTGCTGAAGTACCTGTTGCTTGATGTTGAATTAGCCCCCTTCCCCCTCCTCACTGTGTCTTTTCACCCTCCTCCCACCCCCCACCCCCACTTTTTAAACAAGATTGCTTTTATTTGTGGCAGTTTAATTATGGGATTGACAGCCATTTTAATCTCTTCAAAGCTCCCCAGTGGCCTCTCCATGGTTAATCCAATTATATCTACTCCACAAGTTACAGCCTCATCTAAAGATGATTAATTATTGATTAAGCCAATCAAAAAGTATTAGGAAAGATTTATTTAATCCTTTCATATGCTCTTATTTATTACACGGAGATTATGGCAAAGAGAGTGCTGAGCTAACCATTTCAGATCCTTTCCCTACTTAGATAATCAACATTTTCTACAATTTCCTTAAAATGCTTGGAAGCTGCTAAACTCCCAGCCCAAAAGCCCCCAAAGTCAAAACTAACCAACCAAACAAAACAAAAACCCAAACCCTCAAAACAAAACCAAAAAACCAAACAAACAAAAAACCAAAAGCTGTGTCTATAACCAGGAAAGTACATGGTAGTGGCTGAAATGATGGGGAAAGATTTAGTGTGAAAGGGAAAGAACTTTGCTCAGAAGCCTCACTTGGCCCAATTGTGCTTTTTCTTGAGATTGGACAAAAGAGGAGGATTCTGTCTTGGCTAAGCAATGGACAGTGGAACGGTGTGTTGCAGAAACAACATAACAGCAATTCATGGACATGTTAAGAATAGCCTGTCAGATACACCAACAGAAATGGCACAAGGCAACCACCCACAGCTACAGCCCAGAGGCCAATAAATCTGAAAAACAACGTGAGTGATGCCAATGGCAAAAACTCCAGCTAGGTTAAAGGCTCCAAATAGATGGAGTATTTTAAGGCTCCTCGAAACAAGATTCCTGGGTTAGGGCAAAAAGGACAAGGTAGGAGATGGAGTCAAAGACTGGATGCTTGCTTTGATGATTCTTCTCTGGGTATGGATTTGGTGAGTCTGAAAGCTTCAATCACTGGAGAAGCCATGGTAGCATCACTGTGGGCACTGTCTTCAGTCCTCATCCTTCCTGACCTCTCTGTAGCCTCCTTCTTCTTCTGGATGTGTTTTCTTCCCTGGGTTTTCCTCCTCCCTGTTGGACTGACCCTTCTCAGGCTCTTTGAAGAATCATTCTGCCTTCTACACATGAGCATGCCCAAGCTCTCAGTCACAGGTCTTTCTTCTCACACCACACTCTCTTCATGATCTTTTCAGCTTTCATGGATTCAATCATCACCTCCATGTTGATGGCTCTTGAGTCTACACATTTAGCACTCAACTCCCTCCTGCATTCCATTTCTCTATCTCCAACCATTTACAGGACATCTCCACTCGATTATTCCATAGACATCTCCAACTCAACATGTCCAAATAGAATCCATTATCCACCCCACCCCCCAATCTACTCTTCCTCCAATCATCCCTATTTCTATCAAGGGCACCCCTATTCTTTTGGTCACTCAGGTCTGCACCGATGATTCTTCTTTCACACTCACTCGCTCCCTTCACCAAATCCAACCAGTTGCCAGATGTTGCCCATTCTACCTCCCCCAACATTGCTCCCTTGGCCACACTCTGCTCACACTGTGACCACTCTAGCTCAGACCCTCACTACCTCTAGCCTAGACTACTACAATAGTCTTCCAGTTGAAGTCTTTCCATATTCCATTTCATACTCCATGTTATCATCAAAGTAACAGGCAGTGAGTTGGTGCAACTGTTAGTGTTGGAGCAAGAATCTTGATGACCCAAATTTGAATCATACCTCAGACATTACATGGGCAACCTTGAGCAAATCACTTCACCTCTACCTGCCTCAGTTTCCCATCTATAAAATGGGGACAAAAATGGCACCCATTTCTCATAGTTGTGAGGTAAAAAATGAGATATTTGTAAGGTACTTCACAAACCTTAAAGTATTATATGAATGGTCAGTGTTATTATTTTCCAAAAGTACTGTCACTCCATTATTCGAGAACACTCAGTGTTTTCCTCTTGCCTCCAGGGTAACCACAACTCTTTTATCTTGCATTGGGCATCCTTTCCAATATGGCCCCAGTCTATTCCTCCAGACAGATTTCACATGACTTCCCTTCCCTCATTCTATACGCTAACCAAATACCTTGGAGAAGGTAAGCTCTACTTGGTTCCTATCCTGCAGCATGTCCTGGTGCTTTTGCTCAGGCTGTGCCCCATGCCAGGCATGCCTCCTTCTCTTGGAACCCCTTCTAAATACTGCTTTATAGGGCCATCTCTTTAGAGAGGCCTTATGCCTCATGTTGTCAACATCTATTCTTGGAAGACCACTCTGTATTATGTAGATCCTACACCCAAAGGCCCAGGTAGCTTGGTGTAGACTGGGTGGGAGAACTGGTCTCAAAGCAAGGAAGACCTGAGGTCAAGCCCTCCCCTTGACACATCCTGACTGTATGACCCTGGGCAGGTCACTTTCCTTCTCATTGCTATAGACAACTAAGACTGCAGAAAAGGTACCAACCTGCATTGGTAGAGGAAGTTTCCTCATCTGAGAATCCCCTATACCAATGAAATCCCGAGTCTAGCCCTTATCCTCTCCTATAGTTATTAATTTATGAACATATTCTGTGTCTGCCAAGTCGAAGCTCCGTAAGGGCAGGAATAGTCCTAGCGTCGGGCACCTAGAAGGCACTTAATATAACTGTGTGATTAATAACAGGACTGAACAATTATTAGGTACCAATATTCATGTGGTATGTGGCTACATTTGTGGGCCATTAAAAACTCCAGACACTATCAGGACACGCTAATTCCCAGGAATCCAAGAGTTCTGCCTATTTTTCAACAGTCACATGAAGTACAGAGCCACATTTTGCAACACGGTTAGCAGATGACTAAAGCCAACATGGATCCAAGCTAAAGCTACAGCGAGTGACCCAGGTGAAGCTTGGAGTCCACTCACAGCCAATGAGTAACAGGGCTCACTATAAAGTCCTCTCCTTCTTGGGCAAGCAGAGAAAACACATTACCCAATGAGTTTTTAATTACTGGGAAAGGGCATCTGACAAGGGTAATTAGTTATTGCTATCACAGTAAGATTTAGTCTTCTTAGGATCAAGGTTTTCACATATTTAAACAGTTCTGTCTCACCCAATTCATCTGAACCAAAAGTTAAGGGGAGAGGTCACTTCTCCTTTATTAATTAAACACAGAGTAAATGTCTACCTTTTGGGAGCCGTTACAGAGAATCACTCCTTTGCATCTCACCTGGACAAGGAAGACAGAAACCACAGATAATTTGTGCCAGAAATGCACAGCTGTTCAGATATTTTATTTAACTAGATAATCAGGAACATGTCCTTTATTGGGCTTGGCCCAGAAGGCAGACATATGGTGACCACCTCAGAGGACATAAGCCTTAAAAGGTCATCCAATCCAACACCTTTATTTTACAGACAAAGAAACTGAGAGGGAGAAAAGTTATGGGACTTGCCCAAAGCCACATCCGGGTAACTGAGTGGCAGTGCCAGGGATTCAATCTACTTCTTCCAAAATGTTCCCTCTCAGGTATGATCAATCAGGAAAACTCACTAAATGTTTTCCTAGTAATGTAGGAGCAGGAAATAAAGGGGAACCTGTCCTATGCTTTTTTGTTTTCTGCCCTCAGATTTCAACAGGTACAATTTTCTTGAGACACTTTTCCCTGGATTCCCTTCTGGCCCTGAATCTAGAATCCAATACTCCTTTTGGATGGTATGTTCCCAAACTTCTGCTAATCCTGGAAGCTTCTAGTCTCCTCTGACACATGTATTTAAGATAGATGATGGGAGAAGAGAATGGTAAGGCATTATTTGTTTGTCATCAATTTGAATCATTTTAACTTTCAATCATTTCCCTAGAAATTAATTAGCCTCCTGGTCCATCTAGTACAGTCTGAGGGCAAAGGGTCCTACTTTGTACCCCCAGGTCCTGTCCACCAGCCATGCTGATCAAACACCTTACTTGACCTGGGAGCCAATGAACACCCTCTCCTGCAGCCCGTGTTTGCTGCACCACAAACAAAACAGGCGGTTGAAGCACACTTGTTAGGAAACAGGCCACAATTAAGTGGCTGGTAAAATGCATTCCTGGTCCCCACTTTCAGGTCTCCTGAGAGTCCCCTTTCGAATTTACCTATAAAAGCCTCTGACTCTGGCTCGCCATTTAGCTTGATAACGACTCCAAACCCACTCTCTTGTTTTCGGCGGATGGGGGGGGGGCCTCCTTTCTTGTCTGCACCGCCGTGAACGCCGGGGCAGGATTGACACATGCGGACTTAATGACGGGGGCCATAACGAGCGGCAGTCATACAAACACCAGCGGGCTCTTTTGATAAAGAAGCATGTTAGGGACCTATTCACCTCCCTCTAATTGAGTGCTGAAGAATAGTTCCGATCCTTTTATGTAACATGATTTTGTCCTATGATTAGAAAAGAAGAAAAGGGAAAGGGGGGAGGTAGAGAAAACTCCACTGTGTGACTGGTTCCTTCAATCACCCCCTGATGGATTCTGTGTTTTTAATGAGCGTGGCTGCTATTTAGCCAGGTTTGGTTACATACTTGTTTTGTTGACTTCTGTTCAATGTCTAACAAAACCTGAGCTGGGATAATTGGGAATAATGTCACTGGCAATGGGATTCTTGCTATTAATATAAGGTTGGCTTGGAAAAAGAGACCTGACATTTTTAAATTAGGCATTTAATATTTAATTCTTCCTAACATTTGTAAGATGGGAGGGGGAAGTTGGTATAGAAATAAAACATTGTAATTAATGCCAAGCCTCTTTTCAACAATGCCCTGTAAAAACGAGGCTTCTGTTGAATCCAAGACGCATGGTGCTGTCTGTGTGCTGGGTGAAATTCCAGGTTTGAGAATGATCATCTTATTTTGAGAGTTGAGTCCCAGGGGCCATTTTAAAATATATGCCTGAACTGCCCACATTTACAAATTCACAGAAAATAACTCTGCCAATTCTGAGGCTTGAGGCAGTTGGCAACAGCGGAGGCCCTGCTCTTCTAGTCTCATTCCCATAGAGAGATAAAGACGCCTATGTGAGTACTTTGGGTTTTCTGAACGGCAACAGTCTGTGTGGTGGTATTAAGGTAGCTCCTTGGACCTCGGCATCATGATTTGGTTTTGCAATCAAATCTAATATGCATTTGTTAAGTGCCTACTATGTGCTACTTCCTATGTGCAAGTATTAAGTGTCTAATATGTGCTAGGAATATGAAATCACAATGGTCCCTGCCCTCAAAAAGTGACTTTCTCTGTAAAGAGAGAGATGTGTGCAGAGAGTCACCTACTTGGGTGAAAACCCCTCCTTGGACACTTAGTAGTCAGGGGACCCTGCACAAGTCATTGGCCTGATGGGCTGTTCAGTTTACTCATGTGCGGAAGTGAGGGGGTTGGAGGTGAGGTCCTCTGGGGATCCTTCCATTCCACATCGATGATCCTGCCATGGCAGAGGGAGAAAACACCAAAAGCTGAAGGGCCTGGGAGAAACTTCTTCTCATGGCTGTGGCCCCCAGGCTCAGATGGCAAGGGCTCCAGAGACAGAGAGAGAGAAGGGGGTATGAGGGAGAAGAGGGAGAAGGAAGGGAGGGAGGGGGAGAGACACCACCAGCAGTCCTCTTCCCTGACCATCCATTAGCATGTGCGCTGGGAGCACAACTATTCTTCAAACGTTAATCTTTATCTTCTTCCACCCGCTCAGGGTGAATCGTACTACCACAAACCAAGACCGTCATCCTTCCCCTTGAGAAGCCATGGACACCACGGCCTGAGGGCCGCCCTCCAGAGACGGGGACCCTGCAAATGCAGCCAGCTTGGTCCTCCGGTGACAGACACACCATCTTCTCCTGGCCACCACCTGAAGAGCTCCAGCTTGGTGGGACTGGCCATCTCTTGTGTGGTCGGCACTGCCTTTCCAGAGCCCAGAACTGCTGCCACGTAAAGTCTCAAGTCTTTGCTTTGGGGTCTCCTTGGAGCCTGGCTCTGCACACTGGGGAGTGAGCACAGAAATGCAAACACATGCTCAGGGAAAGAAAATGGGTTATCTGGAGGGAGGCGAGGATATAGAAATGACTGGGATGCAACGACCTCAATAAAACATATGACAAAAGAAAAGGGAAGAAAGAAAAACCAGTGTGCCCATTGGCACCTGAGCACAAAGCACTGGCAGAAGTGACCAACCACACTCTTACCCTGATGGGGGAGACTTAGAAGCTGCAGAGGGAAAGCACCCAAGTAGGCAACCATCCAGCGAAGAGCACCTTCTTTTGAAGTTTCTCTCCTGCAGAGAAAGCTCTTCCAGTGGAGGCCTGAGATCAGGGCTCACAGCAGCCAGGGCTGCTCCTGAGCTGCATTGGGAGGTGTACAGGTGGGCAGCACACAGGGCCAGGGGCATCCACCCGACTGGGCTCCAGCAGCATTGAGGGGCTTGGTGGAGACCTTCAAGGTCATCCCATCTAAAGCCCTCATTTCACAGATGAGGGATGCCTGCAACCCTCAAGGAGGTTAACAGTAGAGCCAAGACCAGGAAGCACCCACTTCCCGACTGTCATTCCAATGCCCTGTCCACCACGCACACTGTCTCAGGGACCTCTGAGATCATCCAGGCCAAGGAGGTCATTTAGAGACCACTGGTTGGTAGAAATCAATCTCTAAACCAAGACGTCTTTATTAAGTGCCTGCTAGGCTCCAGGCACTGTGTAGGTGGTGGGATGTAGAGACAGAGAATGAGACAATCCCTGTTCTCCCAGGAGCTCATCTGCTGAGGGGAGGTTATGGATTTTAAACTAATGACATGCAAACACCAATTTCCCTCAGACTCATTCTCCTTCCCAGCAATCTCTGTCTCTCCCAAACAGAATAAGACTATGACTAGCCTTCTCTTTAAAACCTAGCTTTAAATTAAAAAAAGTAAGTTGCCATAAATATTGTAATAATTTATATTATTTTACATTTAAATATAAGTTTTTAACATGAACTTTACAGTTGATTAAGATGAAATGTTTCCATATATAGACGAGAAAAGGTTTGCCTGTGAAACCACAAATAGACCATCAAATTTAAAGAGCTAGTGCCAACCCTGCCCTTTCTGCCTGCATCCCCTTCTGAACTTCCGCGCAGCTTGGTTTACAAAGTCTCACATGCTCCTGGCCTGCTCTGGCCTCCTTGGCTCTTCATAATCATAGAACCTGGACTGGGCTTCCACAGAGTGAAGGATGCTGACCCTCCCTAGGGGGTGGGGGATGGGGAAGAACAGGCGTTTCTACATGCACCTGAGAAGTGGTTGCCGCCCCATCTTTGAGTCTGATCATGGTCACTGCTTTTTTCACAGAGTTGGAAACTGAACCTCAGAAAGATGGAGAAACTTGCCCAAAATTCACACAGCTAGTCAGTGTCAGAGCTGGGATACGAACCCAGGCCGTCAGAGTCCAGCGTGATATAGTGGAGAGAGCATCTGTTTTCAACAGAAAGGATAGGTTTTACTGAAAGAATCAAATGCTGAAGATCCACCCATACAACCCTCAATAAGGACTGGACCCAGTATAAGGAGGGGCATTTCTAGAGGAGTCCTGGGACGGCAGGGAGGGGCCACCAGATACCCCAGCATCATTGTCAGGAGGTGCCTGGTCGCTGACAAAGGGTCAGGCTGAGCTAGAAGCAGGGACAGGAACCCAACAACTGTGTTGGGGGAGGGGTGTCTTAGAACAAAGAGTCTGACGGTACAACGTGTCAACACGTCCGCCTTAACGTAACTGTGTAGCTCCTCTAGTCCCCAGGACAGTGTTCTGCACACAGAAGGTGCCTAATAAATGTCTGTCCTTTTTTCTGTTGGGCTCATTTTAATCCAATGACTGAAGCATTTATTGAGTGCCTGCTGTGTTTCAGGCACTGTGCCAGACTAGGACTACGAAGGCCAAATTAAAACAGGCCCTGCCTTGGAGGAGCCTACATTCTACTGGGCTAAGAATTTCCATGTGAGGCCCTGGGATCCAGGTCCCAGGAAGGGGCCTGCAAAATTCACTGACCCAAAAGGAATGCAAAAATGGAAGGTAAGAGCAGTACCTGGGGGAGCTCACTGAGCCATGGGGGTTATTGTTGCCAGGCAAAAGGGTACATTGTGGCTGGGCCAATGAACTGGTGGAAGGATTTCAGGATAAAAAAAAAAAGGGAGGGTAAAGAGAAACCCTCAGAAAGGCCAACAGGGCTTTCCTTTTGGTCCATTTACTCTAGAAGTCCATTGGTCTCACCATTTTTTTCTGCAGGGGGTAGGCAATAAGGGGCATCAGGTGCCGTAGTCAAGGCAAATGCAATTGGATTAGCCCCACCGGCTTGGCCATCACCCCACAGAAACCTCATGCCTGCTAGTGCTGCAGGAGGGCTTTTTATTTCCTCAAATTTGGGAAAGGCAAGACCAGTTAGAGAGACAGAAGGTCTCCCCTCCTTCTTCCACTTGGGTCCCCTTTGCTGAGAGAGAAAGCATCGAGTGACTTCTACCTCAGATCTGGAGATGCTAAGCAGAGCAACTGCAAGTCTGTCTAATAGGGGGCACGCACGCCAAGGATCAAAGGAGCCATTCATTGGATAAGAGTCTGTAGGCAGAGAAATAGTTCCCCCTCCCCTCCACAAAGCAAATCTGTGAGAGTTTTCCATCTCTAACCTTTTTAGGATGTTTTACGGGGTAACAACATGATGTCCAAATTGGGGCATCGGCCAGTCTTGGGACTTTTACCGTCACATACCGTAGGATATGTGTGTGGCATTCTTGGGGTGCCTGCCTCCCTATGTCTTATATCACCTTGGCACTAAAAATGTTATAATTTTCAAGGCATGTGGTGCAAGGTGAGGAGGGTCAGCACCAGCCTTGCTTCTGCAAAACTCTGGAGACTCAGTGGAGAAGGAAGAGATTCAATGATCAGTTTCACTGAGGGCAGCACCTGAACCTAGGATGAAAAGCACCATTGCCTATGGCCAACTCTCGCTCTTCCCAGCTTGGAGTCCCAGATCTTTATGCAAGAGGTGGGATCAATAACTCTCTGTGCAACCCACAGGGGTTGGTCATAATCACTTTGGCCATGTTTCTGACCAGGGTCCCCGAAAGGCACAAAATCACATTTCTGCACTTCCCTTTTCCCCTCTACAAACCCAAGATGGCGACAGCTAGAGCTGGCTAAAAGGGATGACCTGTTCTACTAGTCCCATGAAAGTGACGATGACATATTCAGAGCACCTTGGGAGAGAGAAACCAGAGTGAAACAGCCAGGGGGCTTACGATTAGCTAAGCAAAAACTCCATTCTACTCAAAATCTTTCTGCTCCTACAATTCTCTTTTTCTTAGCACCAGCACTGATAACCTTTAAATTTAAGGAATGCAGTAGAGACACCTAGTTCATGACGAATGATTTCAGCCTTTGTAGTCCTTCCATACAACATCCCCTGCAGCTGGTCCCACTCTATCAATGATCATTCCTATTTTTTCCCATGGTTCATCTTTTAGTTCTGAGGGCAACTGATGGAAAACTATTCCAAGTAGACCAAATATAGACCCTACAATGAGCCAGCAGAGGGTTTCCACTAGTTCTAATCTCTAGGTTCCCTTATGTCTTAAATCTAACATCCCCAATTTTATAGGACCAAACAAATGATGATGCCTGTGGCCTGGTGCCCACTGGTACTGGTTCTAACTTGTGGCGCTCTCAGGGCTCCTGACTCTATAGAAAGCCTTGTCTGAGGTCTCATCCTCATGACTCTGAATCCTCCAAAGCTAGGCTCCCCCAGCGTAGTCTCTGGAAGGACCTACACTAAGGTGGGAAGGAATCAAATCACAAGCTAAGTGACTATGTTTGACCCTGGCAGACCAGCCTCACTAAGGTGGGAAAGGCTCATCACCAGAAAGTGGCTCACCAGGGCATGGATTTCTTTTGACCACAGCAACTCACAAAAGCTACTGATGAAAGCAGAAAACAGCTTCAATCTGCACCAGTGGAGAAAGTGCTGATAAAACCTGAGATCCCTCAAGTATTGGAGTGATAAGATTTTCTAATGGTCAGAGCCTCAACATCAGATGTCAAAAATGAAAATTAAACATTATGATTGGAGGAAGGGGAGGGGAACTACTAATGATTAGCAAAAGCATTGGTTCCAACATATGGCCCCTTCTGAAGACTGACAGGCTCAAATCAGTGAATGCTCCATTAAGCCAGTGGCTGCCAGAAGGCACATCCACCAAAGGCAGAGAATGGGAAGCCGCATCCAATTTTCCTTATTTACTTGTGCTCTCTCCCTCTTTTTCCAACAGTCACATAAATCAGGGATTTTTAACTTGGGGGCAAAGGGAAAGTTGGTGGAGGGAATCTGTGAGCATGGCTGGGGAAAAATGGCATCTTTACTTCAGTATCATTGGCTTCCTTTGTATTCCCATGTATTTTAAAACACTACTCTGAGAAGAGGTCCCTAGGCTTCCATAGATTAATTGCCCAAGGGGTTCAGGACACACAAAAAAGGTGACAATCTCTTTATGTATATGCTTGTCTATTTATGTGGGTTGTATCCACAATGTAGAATGTAAGCACCTTGAGGTCAGGGGCTGCTTTCATTTTCTTTATAAAACCAATGCACACAGCAGGGGCTTAATAAATGCTTGTTGGATTAGCCTGGATCAAGCCATAGCAAGTATGAAAAGCCACAAGGTCTGCAGGAGATGTGGCTACCTTGTCCCCATTCACCATGGAAGACTTTTGGAATCCTAAGGGCACTCTCAAGGAGAGATAAAGAAACAGATGAATTTCAAAAAAGAACCCCAAATAAAAAGCAACCCCAAGCAAACCCAGATGGGAATACAATACCTGGAAAGTTTATCAAGCATGTTGACAAGTTTCATGGCCTCGTATTCCTTTTGTTCTTCTGTCATTTCATCTATGGGGTTTGGCATGGGCTCCTCTAAATGACCAGTGATAAGATTAATGCTACGAAAAGAAAAAAAGGTTATGCTGTATGTTTTAAAGGAAAGCTCTTCCGTTACTTTCTCTGGTCCATGTTGTGAAAGTCCATTTGTATGAGAGTCTAACAGTCAAAGAATATGGAAATAATTCCCATATCAATTTCAAGAGTCATTTTATGAGGACTCTCAATTTAGGGTCATAGGACTTCTGTAAGAGTTTTATTTTTTTTAAATCTCTTGATGGATCTAGTAAGTGGTCTTTGATTATAGAAGGGAGAAAAATTAAGACTGACTGGCCCACCGGGGAAAAAATCATGTGGCTGTTTGGTAGGCACATATTTTGATGGAACTGGGCCCATTAGAAGATATCATGTGGGACACACAAATCTTATTCATAAGGAGACAACCCATCTCCCAGAAAGGAGAAAGGAGGGTTAGTTTTGTGATACAACGTAAAATATAAATATTAAAAAGCACATTGGGAAAATGATGACAGGAAATGAAAGCATGCCAATTAGTAACCCCAGCAAATGAATTCATTAGTTCTATCACTTCAAAGTAAAGTAGAGAATCATCAGTATTGAGTAAAAGAAAAAGTAAAAAAGCGGAATATGTTTTAGCATGTTTGATTTAAAGCATGAGATTTCTCAGGAGGCAGGCAAAATAATCAACTTTGGAGGGTATCACTTTAAATGGTACCTAATTACAATTGTATATATTAAATTTGAATTTGATTTAATAATTTTATACAACATCGAATCCCAGGTCTACCCCTGGCTTTAGTGTCATCTTCTAGCACCTATTAACAGGTCTACTTAGATCTCAGTCCCATCACTTTTTCAAACTGGGAGAGATCTTTCTGGAAGCCTTTCATTTTACAGAACAGTGACCTGAGGTCTCCAGTGGGGAAGGGTGTTTCTGTAAGTTACACAAATAAACAACAGTACCACCAGAACCTGAAACCAGCTGTCTTTCCACTACATCGAATGGTGGGCTACATTTTTGGGGGGGCTGGTAGGAATAAAGGGATGTAGTAACTGTGCAATAGGCTACTTGAAGACTGTTACTATTCTAGACTCCCTCCAGCTTTATTCAGAGGTTGAAGGTTACACAGTATCATATTGCTTAGCTGGAAGTTGTTGAGGACAGGCATCCCTGATCATAACTGATAGTGAAGTTTTTGTTTTGCTAATTAGGGCTCCTGCCTCCCACAGTTCTGATCTGGGTCCTTCTCCAAATCTTTACCTGCCACCCTGCCTCAACTTTTCCTTGAAGACATACCTGTTAAGTGTTCTTATCGGAAAGCTCAGAAAAAAGTGAAGGCTTCCTAGATTTAACTGAGCAAACTTGAACTGGGACTAGAAGCATCTTTTGGGAATGCTTCTCCTGAAGGGCCCAAATAACTCAAGAGCTTATTTTCTATTTCCTTTTTCTCAGTTGCCCCAAAGGAAAATGATGACAGAAGGATACCTCGCTGTCCTAGTGGTCTTTTTCAGGTCTTTCAAAAGGTAATTTCAGAGTGTTCACAGAAGAAAAGTGATTGTAGAATTCATCCCTCCTGGAAGCCAAGAGTTGGGAAAAAGGCCAAATTTGAGGCCAGGAGATAGACAGGAATTCTGTAAGGTAGAGCCTGAGAAGTGCTCAACCTCCACAACAGAAAATATTGTTGCCATCTTTCTATTATCCGCTTAAACATATATGATATCAACAGAACAGTTTCTCTCAATGGCTGAAAAATCAAGTGGAGCAAATAACTATCTAGAGAACCTAGAGTGAAAAGGGGTTTTGGAGACTATGCAGTCCAATCCCTTTTTTTTCACACAGGAGGAAAATGAGGCCCAGAGAAGGCAAGAGTCAAACCTTCAGACTGATAGATCTGGAACTAGAAGGGCCCTTGGGGGTCATCTAGTGCAGAGGCCCATAGAGGGCTCACACAAGTAGTAAGTAGCAAAGCTAAGAAGCTGAACCAGGAGGATCCTGCCTCTGATATGGGTCAAATCCCTCTATCTGTCTCTCTGAAGTCTTCTGACTTCAGGTAATCGCAACTTTAGGCTGTGGCCAGTAGGTAGAGAATGAAGAAGTCAGGCCTTAGGTGAGGAAAAGCAGGGGAGTAGTACGGTATTACTTACATAGGCTATATTCAGAAAATGCCTGACACCAACCTGGCTTTGGTTTCCAGGGAAAGTTCCATTCCAAGGAAGGAAGATCCTGATTTTATAATCAGAAAAGTGGGGGATGTTTATCCTACAGTGGAACACATCCCAACAATTATGTCCCAGGAAGACTGACCTATGGGACTACTGTGTAATCTGTCTTCATTACTAGTAACCACTATGTCACAGCCGAGAAGATGATGATGGAACCTTATTACTGAATGTGGCTTGAACCAGGACCTAGTTGGGGATGCTTAAGTATCAAGAACTGGGCAGAAATGCCTAGCCTGGACGGGGTCCCCTGTATACTAAAATGACTCCACTTTATGGGAATTCACTCATTAAGAGAGTTTGGTCTTGAAGGGACCTCTTGACAGCAACCTTATAAAGAAGAAATGGAAGCCTTTGGAGAGTCAGGGCTTACTCCTTGACCTATATTCTAGTAAGCAAGAACTCCTGATGCTCAACAAATGTGGAAGAAAGGTGTTATACTGATGAATGTTTCTAGAAGAAGAGACATTTGAGGAAGGAACCACATGAAAACACCATACCCAATGCAAGACTGGGAAAGCATGGGAGAACGCCTGAGAGCTTGGGGAGAAGGAACAAAGACACTTTCAATCTCATCTCAAAGGGACGTTTTAAGACTAGAGTTTTATATACATTGTAGAATTTATAACAAAGTTGATATTTAAATAACACTGTTTCTCAAACATTTTCTTTGCATTTTCTCATTTGAACCTTATGGCTTTGTGAGGGTAATACTGCAGAATTTAATCACCCGATTTCACAGATAAGAGAACCGAGGTTTCGGAA
This sequence comes from Potorous gilbertii, assembly GCA_028658325.1. NCBI lineage: Eukaryota > Metazoa > Chordata > Mammalia > Diprotodontia > Potoroidae > Potorous > Potorous gilbertii. Next base: position 231,767,020 of record CM053770.1, on the reverse strand, counting down.
GGGAAACATGCTTATGGCCACACAGCTGGTCAGTGCTGGAGGCGGGCTTCAAACCAGTTTCTCTTGGCTTGAAACACACCATTTTTCCCTACAGACCAAGGAAGTACTGGACACATCCCAGCGATTATGACTTTCAAGTCTCTCTTGTGCAGCAACTCTGTAAAATGTCGGCAAGCAATGAATGTGGGGACTGAGGAGGTCAGTCTATGTCAGAGGGAGAAGGAGGTCAGGCTGGACACCAGTAAGGCATGGTAGGAAAGTCAGAAACGTGTCCAAGGCAACCAAAACTTCTTGTCATGGAGTCCAGAGGGACCAAGATTTGACTCCTGTCTCTGACACAAGTGACCAGAGTCAGACCCCTCTCTCGCTCTGTCTGAGTAGACCTTGAGTAAGTCACTTTACTTCTGGGAATCCTAGGTCACCTCATCTGTGAAATGGGGACAATACGTGTACATTCTATATCTCCCAAGGGTGCTGCAAGGTAAACCTTTTATAAGTCTTAAAGCAATATATAAATGTAAACTATTATCATTGGGATTATTACAGCTACATTAACTCTGCCAGTGGATAGATCAACGAGGACATGCTGAATGTGAAAAGAGGGCAGTGGGAATTTTTTTTACAGGTTGCCACAAAATAAATCTAGTTATCTGTTCAATAATCTAATTTAAATTTTGTTCAAAATGTCCAGTGTAAGAGTAAATGTCCTCTTTAAGAAAAATAGCCCCTGGGAATTCTGCCCAGGAGCCTGGTTGTCCACTCACTGTGCATTGGAAAGGGAAGATGGGCCATTCTAAGGGAAAGTGTCAGTGCCTTCTGATGGGCAAGGGCTCATCACCAGGGCTTCGGGGGTCCCAAGGGCCACAATGGATATTCTCCCTTTTTCTGTTATATGAGAGAAGGCAGACAGATACTCCGAGAGCAGGTAAGTTGAAAAGACAGACTAGTGCCTTCTTTAATTGACTCCCACAGAGGTTGAGCTGCCTAATATAACAGTCTGATGCAATATTCTGAGGTCTCAAAGAACCAGGGATAGTATGGGAAAGAATCACATGGCTGAAGAGTTACTGAAGCTTAATCTCATGAAAGTCTACTCAATTAGCTTCAGAAAGAAGGATAAAAAGCTATGGGACTAAAGAGAAGCTACTCACTTGTACCAAATAAGTTCACTTATAAAACATTTTTCAAAAATGATATCTATAATTGTGATGTATGATTGTTTCCCATGTTTCATGATAGAACAATACATCTGACAAATGAAATTACAGAAAATTCACAGTTATCAATCTGAAGAAACTTGAATCTAATGCAGATTGTCCACCATAGCGCAAGGCATGCAAGATGCCAACGGTGGCACAAATTGCAGGCCCAAGTACTTAAGAGGGGGACCAAGAGTGGGGTGGGGGAGACATTGCAAAACCAAACTTCTCACGAATGGCTTACAGGACATCTGGAGACTGAAAGCAACAGTCCATTTCAGCCTTGGGCTGGAGGAGAAAGGAACCTTAAAAATACGATATAACAGTTTATCACACAAAGTTACTAGGTCCCTGTAATACAATTCATTTACAACTTGTAAATAAATTTGTAAACTATAATAATAATAAAATAAAAGATAAAAATAAATTTCTATTTACAATACAATTTAAATCCTTTAACGACTTGGATCATCACAACTCACCCTGTATACAACAGAAAGGCTTCTAAACCTCAGCAGATGGGATATCTTTTGGAAGCAATATTCCACAAAGTAAAAATACAGAGTTTGGGATGGCTGGCCCCTAGGAGATTTCTCGGTTAAGCTTACACCTTTCAGTCCAGTCCTAATTAAAAGGAGAAGAATGCTCTTATCCTGGCTAGGCAGCATGGTGTAGTAGACAGCAGACCGTGAGGCTAAGAAGGTGCCTGCTAGACAACTCTTTCTTTTTTTACCTTCGGACAACTCTTTAGGACTGTAAATTGAAGATGTGCTAAGTAGTCTTGATAGATGGAATTCCCTCCTTCAGGAGGATCCCTATTCCACTGAAAGCATCAGTCCAGTTCTTATCCCTATCCTAAGTGGAAGATATTTGGAGAAGTACAAGATGGTCATTTGCAGAATACGCTCAAGTTGCATTAAAATGAACAAGAAAGAATGAGAAGTTTTAATCCAAGGCTAGAGAGGTACAGAAATGAGATCCAAGTCAAAGTTCTGTCCAGACCCTTATTCAGAATTTGTTGTTTCTCTCCAACACCCAACTCAAGGCTCTGGGGGACATATTTAAGAGATTTGACTGGCCACACACACACACACACACACACACACACACACACACACACCAAAAGCCTGTGTGGCATGTTGCTTGAACTTGATTCTGAGCCTGTGATTTCTGCAAGTGTGCCAACAGAAGGCTGGCTTCCAGTCCATTAAATACATTTATTTTGACACAAAAAGGATTGCTGCGATATTAACTGTCCCCCGTAGCATGAATGTAATCTTCATACAATTCAGGGTCTCAGATTCCTCTAAAGGATTACTGGTTACCTTGGTGCGCTAATCAGAATCCACTTACATTTTTGACAACTGGGTTAAGGCCAACTGGATGGATGGACAGCTTGCCTACCTCTGCATACACTAGCGACTGTGGGGAATAAATGTACAGTGTAAGACAATCAGCAATGTTTGCTCTTGGGAAAGAGCACCTTGTGGGTGGAGGGATCATTGATTCTGTCTGAGATTGACTTCATAAGCTGAATTAGGTTGGCAAGCTCGGTGGGACATCAACAAAGTTTGCATTTCCCCTATTGGAGAGAAAGTTCTTGAGGTCCAGTGGGATCATTTCCCAGAGGAGAGCAAGTCTGTTTCCCAGCCAAGCCTTTGCTTAGCATGTCTTTCAAAAAGGAGACCAGTTTAAGAAGCTTTTTCAAATTTTAGGCAATAAATGAAACACCTAATCAGTGATTTTTTTTCCCCTCTTAAATAAAGGAAGAAGGGAATTGAAAATAAAAACAAAGGCCCATTTGAAGAGTCAAGTGACGAAGACTTGAGAAATGGATATTTAGTTTGAGAGCTCATTTCAGCAGGACTGGCCTGCAAAGATTCTTTTGTTTGGATGAAGACCCCGGTTCTAGAAAATACACGTTCACGACAAGGCAGAAAGCTGAAGATGGTTTCTGTTTGGGAGATAAGGACTAAATGGTCAGATCCCAAAAAGGATGTGAGAGACAATATGGAAACAGTCGACATCTCACTTCCTGTAAACAGGCTTTCTAAGAAAGCTAATGTGCTATGAGCCACAACTGGGCTGGACAGGGGCCAGTTCTGACCTGGGTTCCTTTAAAATCAGTGCATTCTGGAGCCTTCTCTGACCCTCCTATGTAAGACTTCAGCTTCATTTCTGACAGCGCACAAATTTGGATGCAACATTATATGCTGTAATTCTGACTGCTACCTCACCATGCTCTTCACTGCATACACGTACCCTCCTGGGATACAGGCTTCCTGCAGTTTCTCCTTCATTTTAAGTTCCTAGAATTCTTAATTGATGGATTCTAAGCCCTCACATTCTGATATAGAGTTGTTGATGAGTTCAGCATAAAAATGCCCTTCCTGTTTGAATTGATTGATGGAATTCAAAGAACAAAGATTAATAAGGAGTAGAAGAAATAAACCAAGATTGCCTCGGGTACACGAGGCCTAAAGAGAGATTTCCTTGGGAACTGCTCTGGTGAACGAAAGGGCCGATTTTATTGGAGCAAGTTTTGTGTTTGAGTACACACTGCACAGGAGCCAGCTGGGATGGACTGCATCCGAACTTTGCCAACAGCCCTTCAATCAACCCCCTCTTCTATGAGAAGCTGGCCACAAAATTCCCAAACAATTAGAAGCTTAGACACATTTTCATAGCCTACTTCCACGGTGATGACTGGAGAGTTTGTGCTAGGATTCAATAGTAGATAAACACATTAGGTTTAATTTTGTTCTTTTTATTTTTTTTAAGAAAGGGGAAAAAAAAACCCATTCTCACTTGGCAGATGTCAATTTTCAATCTCCAAGCTCCCACTGTGTATGTCCCCAGCAGTGTCTGAAAGATCATAGGAGGGGCCCAGACCTTCTGGGTACCACTGATGACGGCCAAAAAGGAAAAGTGTCACCCTCCAACATTATCTGGGTCAGCAAATCCCACAGACAAGAATGGAGGTCATTCCTCAGTGGTGGAAGCCAAGAACACCACAAGTGAGGATGGCATTTTGACTTGGGATAAAATACTGCAGCTGGGTAGAGCCTCTAAATCTTATCCTCTGACGCCAGTGAGGCTCCCTGGGGGCTCTGGTTTTCTTACCCGAGGCACTAATGTCATTCAGGGCATTTGGCAAAGATGAATCCCCAAGTACTAATGTGATTAAAGCTTCTTCCATGGTGACTAGCCATCACTTCATGAGCCTGCCTATTTACATGGGAGGTTCAAGAAAGATTAGAATTTTTTTTGGGGGGGGGGTTCACCAAACCTGAAGTAATCCAATAACTATACTACCTAGTTGGTCTTTCTCCTTTATAAAAGCTTAATGGAAGGAAAGGGAAGCAGAGAGTGAGAAGAAACTGCTTTCCATATGAAATAATAGGCATCTGAAATACATAGGAGCTATCTCAGGGACCACCTGGGAAGGGATGAGTCATTTATTGGAAAGAATAGACTGTTCTTTGTCATTTGGTCCTGTCATGTCACCTACAACCACCACTTCTATGGTAGACTGGGAAGCCCTTAAAAAACCCATCAGAGTCAAGCCTGGACACCATCATGCAGTCCCCATGAGAAAGATGAAAGAAAAAGCAGGGAAGAGACAGGTAACCCAGAGGGACAGGGGTGGGGGAGCTGAAGTTCAGACGATGCTTAATACCATACTTGGGCTTTGCAGACTTGTACTCTTCCGTGTCTGTGTCTTCATCATCTGAGTACCAATGGTCTCCTCTTCCTCCAGCCAAGAGGCCCCTTGCCGCCAGCAGTCCTGCAGCATTGCCATAGCCAGTGTATTTCAGGAGGCTGTCCACTGCAAAGGCAGAGAGAGGGACGGTGGTCACAGGCAAGTCCGTGTGAGTGAGGACCTGTGCCCATGGCCAGCTCCAGCCCAGCCCCCCTGGCAGGTGCTCCCAGGAGATGCTAAGCTGGGGAGGACCGGTCCTACGTGTGCATTGTGACCACAGCATGGCAAGAAGGGATATGAGAATAAGCACTTATTAAGTACCTACTATGCGCCAGACATTGTGCAAAGCCCCTTACAGACATTACCCCAGTGAACCCTCACAGCCACCTTGGGAGGGAGGTTCCCATTTTACGGCTGTGGAAACTGAGGCAAACACAGGTGAGAGCACCCTTTTCTGCTGGGGCCTCTGGGGCTTCCACAGGGAGACCAACCCTCCAAGTACTTAAGGGCTGCCATCTTGCTGCACGAGAGGGAAGTGTCTTTCAATAATGTGCTAAGGACACTCTGAGAGCTTTGGTAGAAATTACTGCAAACCACGGGGATCGTCACCAAATGAACAGGTTACAGAGACCCTTGGAGAGCTTTGGATGACAGGCTACACCAAAAACTAACAAGAAGAAGGCTATTTTGTCATGAATCGAGAAGAAGTGAGCTAAGACAAGGAAGAGCAGGAGGGCTAAGAGACACTCTCTGACTGGATTAGTGTCAAGAGAAGAGTCCTCTAGGAAACAGGGCTTGAGACAGGGCAGGTCGTCCTCATCATTTTGTATAAATAATCTAGGACAGGAAGATTGGAGGAAAACAGGTAATCCTGCAGATGGTGACTATGTGCCCTGTGAAGGCAAAACTGCTTTGATTTTCTAGCAACACAGTGTCTGGTATACAGGAAGCACCTAATAAATGCTTTTAAATTCCTTCCTTCCTTCAGCTGTTTCTACAATGCCAAGTTACAGAGTAAGAGATGACAAAATGGCACGGTTGGACAGGAAGTGCTTAAGAGATGGCCTCGACATCCCACCCATGAAGCTCCCATGACCAACTCCCAAAGACAGCAAAAAAACCAGAAAACTTTGTTGTATGGAATCCTAGCATATCTGTAGATGAATTATGGGTTATCACATCTTATCAGAAAGTGTAACAGCTGGAGAAAGTCCTTAGAAAGGCAGCAAAAGTGTAAGTGTGCATGTGAGAAAGAGAGAAAAAGGAAGGGGGACAGTGGGAGAAAGATGGAGAAAGAGACACAGTGTAGAGGGAAGAAAGAGAGGGAGGACAGAAAGACCAAAAGAGAGGGAGGCAACAGGGGAGAGTCAGAGAGAGAGAAAGAGAGTGAGGGACAGAGAGAGACAGAGAGAGAGACAGAGAGTGAGGGACAGAGAGAGAGAGAGAAAGAGAGAGACAGAGACAGAGAGACAGAGAGAGGAGAGACAGAGACAGAAAGACAGAGAGAGAGACAGAGAGACAGAGACAAGAGAGGGGGTAGTGGTGGAGACTTCCATAACCCAGAAAGAGAGCAAACAATGAGGCCTTCTTCTGGAAAGACCTAGATTTGAGAAGCTCAAGGTCCAGGGAATCAGGGATCTCTTGGTCAGCACAGCCACAGTGCTAGGAGGGCAAATCCTCACACTTAGCAGTACTTCATAGTTTAGAGAGCGCCTATTAACAACACTGTGATGGTCGGACAAGGGTTTTGCCAAATCTCAATCACCAAAATTAAAGAGCTTGTCACCAAAAGTAATTTTTTGGCCAAATCAAAGGGGGATCTACCTTACAAAACCTATTCTTGAATCCCCCTCTCTGGCCCTCAGACCCTGAAGGCTGGTCTGGTGGGTCCCCTAGTCTTGAAAGGGCTTCCAGGACCAGGCTGGTGACAGAATGTATCTCTCAGCCAACAACCAGAGAGACTCATCAAATGATCAACTGACAAAAGCATTTTTAAAAATGCCTACTATGTGCCATGTGTAGGGCATTACACAAATACAAAAAGGATATACTCTTGGCCCTTAAACAACTCCTATTCTACGAGGGAGATACAAACACTGAGTGATGAAAGGGGGCACTAACAACCACTGAAAAACCTCTTCAAAGGGGCTGGGATTCCAAGGGGTACAGTTGAGGAGGAATCTAGGCATGAAGCACAGCCTGGACAAAGACATGGTGGTTGGAGATGGGATATGGCCATGTAGAATAGTAAATGCATCAATCTAGCTAAAATATGGAAGATAATGAATAACAACATATAATCAGCCTGGAAAGAAAGGAAAACCAGCCCATGGAGGCTGTGAATGGTGAACTAGCTCTGAAAGGTGAAGAGGAGTCACTGCATGAGTCCTTCTGGATATCTGAGGCTGAACTCGAGTTTTAAATTAAATTTGTTTTGGGGAGGACAGTATTCAAACGTACACTATCCAGAAATCCCGCTACTCTCAGACCCCTGAGGACTAAACAATGACCACAAATAGGGTCAGTCATCAGAATCACTACCCCACAGAGTGGGCCGTCCAGTGATAAAATACTCAGGTCATAACGGCTCCAAGAGAATATCTTCTAAAAAATTCATTTGCAGTGTTACATCTTCTGGGTTTTTTATGCATTTTTGTTTGTGTGGAGGCAATCAGGATTAAGTGACTCATCCAAGGTCACATACTGTGTGTCTAAGACTGGATGTGAAGTGATGTTTTCCTACTCCAGGGCTGGTGCTATTGCTTTATTATGTCACCTTCATTCCCCACGTGTCCCCTCCCCCTCCCAGAGAGTAACTGCTTGTGACAAAGAGTAAATGAGGAGGGACCAGACTTCTGATTTCACTGGTAAAAGCAGTTTCCAAGGAGGGAAATTCTCTCCTGACACGCCTTCAGTACCTCTCCTGTATCCTGACAGAAGGGATCCCTAATTTAGGGTCCATGGTGAGATTGCAAGGAGTCAGTGAATCTGGAATTTTTTACATTTTGCTCATTGTATTTATATATGATTGGTTACCTTTGCAATCCTGTGAATTGGATTTTCTGTATTTACAAGCATTATTCTGGGGAGAGGTCCATAGACTCTGGAAGAATGCCAAAGGGGTTCATGACCCCAGAAAGATAAAGAAGTCCTGTGATCCCCACCCCACTCCATACAGCAGCAGGGAGCCCAAAGGTATGTGTGTGCTCTCACTTTTCTGAGGTACTGATCAGTTGTGTCTAAAGTCAAACAGAAATTACTTTCCATTAAATGCTATTTGGAGGCAGCTGTGTTTCTATTTTTCTCCAACAAGGTATATGTAGAGATCTAAGTACAGCCTCCTTTCGTTCCAGGATGACCAATCAGGACCTCTCATTCAAAGGTGCTTTGCTTCTGTCCCCAAAGAAGATCATCACCAGAAAGCAAGGGAAGGTGGCCTCCAACCTACCTCTCTCTTTGCAAAGGACAAAGAGGAATTCGGCTGCGATCTGCTTGACCCCGAGGTCAACGTGTGTCATGAGGCGCACCAGCTTATTACGCACGGTGGTGCCGACTTCGGGGCGGTTAGTCACATCTCTCAAAGGAGGCAGGACCTGGAGACACAAACACAACGCTGACTGTGGCCCAGGGAACTGCGGACATTCTCTGACACTAGAGGCCAAGAAGAAACCTGCCCAACATCATGGCAGCCAGGACCAGAGGAGCCATCTGTCCATTCTACAGATGAGAAGACTGAATGAGGCCCAGGAAGGTGATGAGTGCACCAAGGTGACACAGGCCATGCTCTGCCTGCAGAGTTGGTCCCTCCCACCTCTAACCACCCAAATGAAGTGCTAGCATGACCGAGGCAGGACACAGCCATCATCTGAGTGGCAAACATCTCACAGGCTTGGTTTTCTAAGATCACATGAACCTACCTCTAGGATGAAAAGGAGCATCAGAAAGATTTGGTTTTCTTCGGTCCAAGAAAATCGGGCCCCAAATAATGTAACAGGACCTGGGATCCAGGACATTTTGTCCCTTGAATACATGTCCTTCTAATGTACTGAAAGGCTGGCTGTTTGGACAAAAGTATCTCCCTAGGGCCCCTGCTTTCCCACCCCCACTGGCAAACACACATGCCATATTCATTCCCTCCCTGCCTGCTTCCCTCTTGGTTTATCCCAGTTCAACCTTCCTCCACCCAAGAAGGCCCAGCCCAAAGCGATCCTTCTCTCAACTGAACTCCCATAACACGTATACACCGAATCACAGAATTTTAAATTTATACTCTCTGATATTTCTTTCCAAGTGCTCCATGCCTCATCTCCCCAGTTAGACCACAAGAAGGAAACCAAGTCTTAACACTTCTCTTGTAATCCTGAGGGGCCTCCCCCAGGGCTAGGCCTACAGCAGGTGCTCAGTAAATACTAGTTAGTTGCCTGAGGTAGGCAAAGTGATTTTCAGTCCAAGCTCTCATGAAAGAACAGGACCCCATGAGACAATGGCTTGGCAGCTCTAGATTATAAAACCTGCTTAGAGAGGGTGTCAGTGGAGAAAGAGAAATGGGCAAGTTCTGTTAAGGCATTTGGACTTTGCTTGAAAATGAGTTAATTTTCTTTAGAAAAATAGGCTTTTATTGGTACCTTTTGTTTTCACACTATATGCATTTCCCTTGTGTCCTTAATTTTATTTCTGCTCCGTCACCTCTTCCAACAAAGAATTCTTCCAATGGCCTGGACATTTTACTCACCCCTCTGTTAGAATTGTTAGTAATATTAATAACCCATTTGGAATCCTTTCTATCATGGAGCCTCCCACATGACCGTTTGTCCTTGTCCATGCCTCTTGCAAAACTATCACAGGGAGTGCTGGTTTAGAGTCAGAAGGGCCCTTAGAGGCCACCTCTCCCTCCCCATTTTGCAGAGGAGGAGACTGAGACCCAGAGTGGTTAGGTGACTTCCTAAGGTCACACAGCTAGTTAGTGTCTGAGACAGGATTCGACTATACCTTGCTTCCTCTCTAATGAAAGATTTGCTTCCTCTACTTCTTCCTAGAGCACCACCACCCAATCAGAGAACTCCCATTAGACTGTGAGCCCCTTGTGGGCAAGGACTGTCTTTTGCCTCTTTTTGTATCCCAGGGCACGGCACAGTGCCTGGTACACAGCAGGTACTTAATACATGTTTGCTGATTGGTCGATACTGCCCTAATACCAAATGCTAATGTGTTTTTTTCCTATATTTTATGAGTCTAGACCAGTATCTTAGTGGTTTCCTTTGCTTCCTTTATTAAACACGTCAGCAACCCAAAATGCTGGCTGAGCCTGGCTCCTTGTGTGAAATACACGCTCATGCGTTACTGGTCACTAGGGCAAAGGTTGCCATAACAACAGCTAACAGCTACTACAGTATTATCCCTGTGTGCCAGGCACCGTGCTGAGAGTTTTATAATTAATTATTATCAGTTCCCTTGGGAGGCAGGTGCTATGATTACCCCCGTTTTACAGGAAACTGAGGCAAACAGGGTAAGCGACTTGCCCAGGGTCCCACAGCTAGGAAGTGTCAGAGGCCGGATTTGAACTCAGGTCTTCCAGACCCAAAGCCCGGGGCTCTATCCACCACGACACCCCCTGCAACAAAGAAGGCCTTACTTAAAACAAAAGAGAAACAGCTTCCACTCATGGATTTACAAGCTTTTCCTCTCAGTAATTCCACGTGCAGAAAAGTTCCAGATTTTCCCTAACGGACTAATCCGCCAGTGGACCTGTGACAGCTTCTCAGGGGGGCTTTCCTCGACCCAGTCACGCTTTCTTCTCCTCTGTTTCTGGCTCATATTTTTGCATCAATCCTCCAAAGAAGATTCACTCAAAGCCGGAAGGCCTTCTTCTTCCCCCAGCTCCTCAAACTGGAATATACATAGGCTTTGCCTTCGACTCCAAGTTTTCCTAAAATATCTACCACAGGCAGCCAGGTTGCACAGTGCCAGGCTTGGAGGTAGTAAGACCTGAATTAAAACCCAGCCTCAGACACTTGTTAACAACCATGGGCAAGTCATGTGACCACTGTCTGCCTCAGTTTTCCCATCTGTAAAATGAGGTAATATAATAGCACCTCTCTCCCAGGGTTGCTGTAGAGATACTGAGCACAGTGCCTGGAATATAGCCAGTGTTATATAAAATTACAACGATGATGATTATAGAGCTCTGCACATAGTAGGATGCTCAATATTTTGTTTTAGTCTGATAGATCTATTCTCTCCCACCTTCACTAAAAAAACAAACCAAACCCAAAGGAAGAAAGGAAAGGTGTACTTGATTCCCCAGATGGATGAATTCCAAAGGGTTCTCCAAGTGCCAGTGTGCCCACGTTTCTCAACTGCGAGGGGGTCAAGAGGAAAACAATGTTCCCTGATGTTTTGGGGGCTTGAAAAACAGGGCACAAAAAGAGTACAAGTAAAAGAAGACAGCTACCACACTGCTGGCCTCCCAAGTCAATTTGCATCCAGCTGTTACCTGGTCTTTAATGAATTTCCGGATGTTTCGGTGAGCACGTGAACATTCGGTTAATAAACTGAGTACTGGAGTCAGGCCCTCCCGGTAGCAGCTCCCCTAAAGGAGAGCCAGAGAAAATGAGTTAGGTGGTTTATAGGATTCCACAAAAGACACCCACACACCCACACACACACAAAAAGTTGAATTTTTGTCTGAGTTTATGAGGTCAGATAATGGCTCCTCTCTTCAAGAATTAAAAACTCAGAGAGGTAAAGATCAGCTCATGGGGGAATGTTGATGGGACCATGGCTTCATAAACTCTCCAGAGTCAGAGCTCAGATGTGCCTTGAGGACCAGCCTGTCCAACTTCCTCATTTTATGGGTGAGTTCCATGACTTGCAATTGATCACACAAAGTTATAGAATGGAGAGGGTTCAAACTTGACTCTAAATCAAGGCCTTTCTCCAAGGCACCACAGTCTCTTTCTCCCACATTACTTCATGTGTCTCCATTCCCATTTACCCACAGTGATTTCCATCCTTCCTTAGCATTTTTGCCTTATATTTCCCTGTCTTGGACAACTGGCTGCCTTGATTACAACATGGCGCCATAAGGTCTATATTCATGGCTCTGGTGGCTCTTTTCTGTTTCACTCTTGATCTGAGTGACTCCAATAGGAAGTATTGCTCTGAAAGGGGGATGGAGGAAAGAGGTAACCTGGGCAAGAACAAAGCCACACCCAAAATATGAGAGAAGACTGCCAGGCAGCAATCTCCTTGGCACAGGAAGCTAACCCAATCAAGGGGAAAAGAAGGGTAATGGAGGATAATTCATTTAAGTTAACTCTCTCATATTTTTTTAAGTAGTTGCTTATTTTGAGGGGGAAAATAGTAAGAGTGGCAACTGTACACACATATATTATACTTTACAGTGTACAAGTTGTTTCAATCAACAGTTCCAAGAGGCAGATAGTAACAGTATGATTATTTCCATTTTACAGATGAGTAACCTGAAAATCAAAAATGTTCAGTGATTTTGAAACCAGTGTCTTTTGAACTCAAGAGCAGGCCTCTATCTTTCTTTTTAAAAGTATGTTTTCCTTTTTTTTTTAAAAAAAAATAATAGTCTTCTATAGATATGGTACCAGCCCCTACCTGAACCATCCCTTGTAACAAAAAAAAATATAACAATTAATAGAATCCTGCAGCATGTGATGGTATATGGCGCATTCTGTCTGCCCCATGTGCCCCTCAGCCCCTGCTAATGAGAGAAGGTTGGGTCCTGTGGATTATCTCCAGTTTGTCTGGTCCAATATTTTGTTTTTACAGAGTTGTTTGGATATCGTCTCCCTCCTTAGACTGAGCAGGGACTGCCTTTTAACTTTCTTCGTATCCCCAAATGCTTAATAAAGGATTACTGACTGACTGTCTACTCACCTTACCTAATATTTATTCTGAGTTCAGTTTCTTTTAAATGAGTATGTTTCCATTTAAGTGACTGTAATCACTGTGAATACCATTCAAACAAATCTCTCCAGGTTTCTCATATTCACCATTCCGGCTCTATAATAATATCTTACTTTTACATATGAGTATCTTCATCTATTCCACTAACAATGGTCACCCACTTGGCTTCTGACTGTTTGCTGCACAAAATGTGCTGCTTTGAGTATTTAGGTGAATATATTTAGTTCTTTTATTTCCCTGGAGTATTTGTCCATATGGAGACGACGTGGTCAAAGGTTACAACAGTTGAGTCGTTTTTCTTGTACAACTCCAACAGCATCCCTGAACTTTGGACCAAATTTACTTTGTATTTTTTTCTATTTTGTATCATCTTTGTCAATTTGAATAGTGTGAGGTGAAACCTCAAAGCAGTTTTCATTTTCATCTGATCATGGCTAGTTGGCCATTTTCCTTTTGAAAAGTATTTTGCACATCCTTTAGCCACTTGTACTCAATTAAATAAACATTTATTAAGCACTTACTACATGTGAGGCACCGTATTAAATGCTAGAGATACAAAAACAGGCAAAGGACATTCCTTGCCCTCAAAGAGCTTACAATCTACTACTAACATATCTATTGGAGGATGACTCGATCTTGTATTTTGCATTACTCTTATATCTTGGATATTAGACTTTTGTCAGTTAATATTTGATACAAAGTCCCCACCCACCTCATCACCACCATTGGATGATTTCTTTCATTAGTCTATATTCACAAAAGTCTTCTAAATTTATGGAACTGAAATAGTTAAGGTTACTCTGCTCTCTTTGTTCATAAATGTGAAAAGCAACTCTTAGTGGCACATCTGTTTGGAGATTATTACAGCACATGGTCTAAGAGCCTGGCCTAAAACTAATTTCTTCCCAAAAGATCTGTCAGCTTCCTAGGAGTTCTTATCAACTAAAGATAAAACCCAAGTAAGTGATGGTGTTAAGCCCCCTAGTTTTCCATTGTTTCTGTTTCTTACTTACCTAGTCTGTTCCATTTCTCTGCTTTTTATTTTTAGGCAAATAGTTTTGAGGGTCACCACATTGTAATTTGTAACTAGGAGGTTGAGCTATGCCTTCTCCATTTCTATTTTTTCATCATTTCTATTTCCATTCAGATTCTAGACCTTCTGTTCCACCACACAAATTTCATTATTTACCTAATTCTACATAGCATTGCTGTCTCTGCTCCTACCTTGGTGGTATTACTAGTATAGCAGTAAATCGAAAATTAACTTAGGTTGTACCATTATCTTTATGATATTGGCACCATCCACTTGATATGTGGATTATTGCAATAGCTTGTGGATTGGTCTCCATGCCCAAAGTCTCCCCCCACTCCAGTTGACAAAGTGATCTATCTTCCTAAAGCACACATCTGACCATGCCATGCCCCTCATCCAATTAATTCCAGTAGTTCACTATCACCTCCAAAGTCAACCATAAAATCTTCTCTTGGCTTTCAGACTCCTTTACCGCTTGGTCCCCTCCCACTTTTCCAGTCTTCTTACATTTAATTACCTCCTTGCCCCCACCACACTCTGATCCAGTGACCCTTGCCTCTTTGCTGTTCTGTAAGTAGATACTCCCATCTCCAGATAAGGTATTTTCAATGGCTGTTCTCCATGCCTAGAATTCTCTCTCTCTTCTCTACTTCTTCTTTCTCTTCTCTCTTTCTCTCTTTTCCTCTTTCCCTCATTTCTGCTTCCTGACTTCCTTCAAGCCTCAACTAAAATCCTACTTTCTACAATGAGTCTTTTCTGAATCCCCCTTAAAGTCAATGCCTTCCCTCTGTTGATTATTTCCAGTTTGTCTGGTCCAATATCTTGTTTGCACAGAGTTGTTTTGATATCGTCTCCCTCTTTAGACTGAGCAGGGACTGCCTTTTAACCTTCTTTGTGTCCCCAAATGCTTAGCACATAGTAGGAGCTTAATAAAGGTTTACTGACTGACCATCCACCTTACCTAAGTATCTCTCCAGTTATCTGAATCTTTATTTTTGCAACAACAACAAACACAAGTCTTATAGTTGTATTTGTGTAAATTCTACATGTTCTGGTACATTAACTCCCAGATAGTTAGCATATTTTGTAATTTTTTTAAATCAAACTTCTCATTTCCTTCTGATTTTGTTAGCACTCTATAGAAATGCTGGCATCCTTGTGGATATTGTCTCCCGCTACTTTACTAAAGTTATTCATCACTTCAATTAGTTTAATCACTGATGCTTTCAGGTTTTTTATCAGGTTTCATCATCTTGTCTGCAAATTTTTCTCCTCTTGGTCAGTGTTTATGCTTTTAATTTCTTTCTTGTGTCATACCGCTTCACACAGCATTTTAGAACTTTGCCTGGGTCCTACTAGAGGGGATAGAAAGCATCCTTGGCTGTCCTTGTTTGTACATGGAAAACTTTTAGTTCGCTCTTTTTCCTTCTCTCATTGCAAATAATGTTCCCACTTGGTTGCGGATATATGCTTCTGATCGTATTTAATGCCTAGGCATTTTTATTAACAAGTGCTGTGTTTTTGTCAAAAGACTGTTCACACCTACTGATATAAGACAAGTTTTGATTTATATGAATAACTGTTCTCATTTTCTTAATGCTGAACCATTCCTGCATTCCTGGCATAATACAAACCAGTCCTGGTGAATCATTTCTGGATATCTGCTGTTAGTCTCCTTGAGAGTTTTAATTAAAAGAAAATGTTGTATCCGAATTCATTAGTGAAATTGATCTAAAGTTCTCTTTCCCTGCTTTGCCTGTCCCTGGTTTGAATTTCTGGACCATATTTGTGCCATGAAAAGCACGTGCCTCCTTTCTCTAGTTTGAAGGTGCAGATATTAGCTGTTCTTTAGACATCTGAATATTGAATTTAAGCGTTAGAAGTCATATGACAAATCCTTCTAGGACAGAGGTTACTTTCAGTTTACGCTTGTATAATTTCTTTTTATAAAACTGCATTAGACCCTTACATTCTTTTTTTTGTTAATTTGGGTACTTTATATCTTTGTAGATAATCATGCACAGCTTTGAATTCTCAAGTTCTCTTGGTGATATATTTATTTGTGCATAGTTTTTTTTTAATAATTCTCTTTATTTTCTATTAAGTTGGAAATTCACCTTGCTCTTTCTTTTTATTTTGGTAATTTGGTATTTCTATTAAAACATGCCAACTAATGTTTCATTGATTTTGTTAATCCTTTAAAGAAAAACACCTTTGCATTTTGTCAATTTTATATTCTTTTTTATTTTCAGTATTACTTACTCGACAATTTTCAAGATTCTGTCTTTTGTATTTCTTTTAGAATTGTCAATGTGTTTATTTTTATACTTTTAAAAGTGGCATTCTCAGTTTTTCTTGGCGGTTATTCATTGGGTTGATAGGTTTTCTATTTCTCTTTACCTACTTTGTTAATATGTTTTCAAAGATGCAAATTTTCCTCTGAATACTCCTTTAGCTGCAATCAACAATATTCAGTATAGTTATCTCATGGATATTATTCTCTTAAACACATATTTATTGTTTACATGGTTTATTCTTTGGCCAGCTTATTATTCAGGATGTTTCAATTTAGGCCAGTGCTCTATACTGACATTTCCTTTACTGAACACTCTCTACTGAATTATGGTTGGCAGAGAACTTGCTTATTATATTGCTCTGCCTTTTTGCATTTGCTTATGATTTTTATTATGCCCTAGCACATGATCAGTTTGTGTAAATGATGTAGGATACAAATCACAAATTTCTGCAAGAGTACTATGGGATGCTAAGGCATATGTATATTCTTTATTCCCATTAATAAATCACCAGAAGTCATTCAAATCTCTTTTTCCAAAAATCTGGATAGTTCTATTTTTTTCCTCTTCCTTATGTTTCTGTTGTATTAATCCTGTTCTGAAGATGCCCTCACCATTCTGGGTACTAGTTTCTTGCTCTTTAAAAAATGAAGTTATTGGCCTAGTTCATCACCAAAGTCCCTTCCAACTCAAACGCTGAAGAGTCTGAAGATTCATTTCCTAAGCTTCTGGTGATTCCTATTCCTTAGTAAGCATTTGGAGGCACCTCGCAAAGCCAGCTCACCATGGGTATTACCTTGTCTATTCTCTTTTCCATAAAGTCAAGGAGAACACGGATGGCCTCCATGTTCATGCCATTGTATACCATGGTATTGTACTTCAAATTGGCTTCTTCCTCCCTTGTCTCATCCTGGCCCGTTTCAGCTTCCTGCGTTGGTTCATCCAGAGTTGTTGCCTCCTGGGCAATTTCGTCCTGGGCTAATGGGCTAATGAGGACATCCAAGCATGAGACTGGAACGTTGCTTAGAAGGTTGACTGCATTGCTAGGAAAAAAAAGAATTTTAAAATGTTTTATTTTAAATTTTTGTGAATAGTACTTTAAAAAAAAGCACAATGAACAGTTTGTAAATGACTTTAAGGAGGCAAATTAAAAAAAACACCTTTTAAAAGGTGACATAATATTTGATGTTACAGAAGAGAAAGAATAAAGAACCAATAAATAACCCAAAAGATAAATAAGGAGGGTAAAAGAGAAGATAATGAACACACAATCACTTACTGAAAGGAGAGAATAGGAGTTATGGGTTCTCATATGTACTTTTCATTTTATTCTTTATGAGTAAACTACTTTTCTACATGAGCTTCGCTCCCTTTTCCTTCACCCAATTTGTGAGATGAGCTGCCGTGGCTGCCTCAGATCTCTTTTCCCATCCTCTGTCCTTTCAGAGAAGACGTGAGCTTGGGCCGTGCACCAGCAGGGGGAACTCACACACAGTTTTCGAACCGTCCCCGTCACACTGTGGGTGATTCATCGGACAACAAACTCGCTGCAAGGATGGTGTACACGACTTTTCAATTTGGCTTGCTCTCCAGCCACAGAGTATCCTTCCCACCAGAAAGGGAGGCTATTCTAGACACTGCCCTAATCGGCAGGCACTTCAGAACTGGCAGAAAAAGAATCTGGGGCTGAAGTAAAATCCCATTTCTGTCTTCAGGGCTTCAGCCAGAATATCCCGAGAGTCTTAAAATCTCATTAGAAATTGTCCTTTTCTCTCCCTCATCTTGACTTAAAGCTCAAAAAGCACAGCAGAATTCAAGATATGGTCCCAATTAAAGTAACCATTGACAACATTAATTAAGATAACAATACCTTTGCAAACACCCCCCAAAAAACTCCAACTTTTGAAAAACGTTTTTCTTTCCCCTTCTGAAGCTTGATCTTTACACTTCAAGTAAGTTTTGCTTTCTTTCATCATCAGAAAAGATTTCATTTCTTAGTGGGTGTATTATATAAAGAAGAAAAAAACACTTCTAATTGAAGCATCAGACAACCAGGGTGGGAAACAACACAAGGCAGTATGTGGGGGCTGGTCACTGCCCCGCAAGGAGCAAACAAGGACTGCTCTCATTTTGATCTGCCTATTACAGACCTGCCTGATGAAAAGATCTTCTCACTTAGGCTATTTATAAGGAAAGGAAACCTAACAACAAGGAATGTATTTTTAAAAAATCCTTTCCCCACCCTTTAATTTTACAAGTGCTTTCTTTAAAATAAATGTTTCTTTGAAACCTTCTCTAATTTAAAATTTTTCTTTTTAATTAGGACAAGAATTTCCACATACAAGAGTGGGGAAAAAAGGACTGGATGTGAAATTGTAAATTTCTATTATGTTTGGCTTGGTTTTTTAAGTACACAAAGTAAAAAAATAAAACATTATCCAGCTAATCTGTATCTTGTTCCAACTTCCTTCTGTTCTTTTCTGTGAATTTTCTAAATACTTCATTGTTACTTTTTTTTTTAACAGAACTACCATGGCCTCTTGTACTCCATTGATGTCTTCCCTCTCCAAAAAATCCTTCCCTTTTAACAAATACATACAGTTAAGTAGGACAAATTTAGACATTGACCATATCTGAAAATATATGGCTCATCCTCTACCTCTGGGTCACTCCCTTCTTGCCAAGAGGTAAAAAAAACTCCCCTATTGGATTCAACAGGTGGCAGATGGGATTGAATCTCATATTTCCAATGGAAATAGGAGAAAAAAAATCCCCTTCTATCCCAGAATCAAAGGCAAATCTCCTACTACTGGCCCAGAAGTTTCATCTCTTCCAATATTAGGGAGCTGCTAGGTTCCAGAGAGTGTGGCTAAGATCCCAGGACTCCGATCAAGAACCAAAGATCTCTGAGAAATGGAAGACTTTCAAGTGGCCTCCTTCTTTGAGATCATTTTAAAGGACTACCTCCCTTTTTAAGTGATGTTAAGTAATCAGTTTCCAGAACTGAACAATCATCAGAAACCAAACCTGGCATTCAATTCAACAAATATTTGATGTTTTTTTCAGCTTTTCAAGGAAAAGTCCCTCTGTTTGCTGGTTTCTTATTAAACTACCAAGTTCCCAAACAACTACAAAATTAATTTTCTGGATCACTGTGTCTGAGCTATTCTTTTCAAGTCATGAAGTGTGGCTTTCTGATCTCGTCACTTTGCTGACGGTTTCATTTGTGGTCAGAGAGTGTATGAAATTCTCCAGCTACCAGGAAGTCGGGGAGGATGCAGAGTTGTGCACAATAGGTTTGGAATGCCTGCTGGGGGGCGGGGGGAGAGAGAAATTCTGTGTATCTTACCCTCCCCTTTCTGGCTGCCCAGAGATCATTAATCACCGGGACAGGATATCCTCCCCCTCAAGCTCCCAAGCCCCTCCTGCAAGGCAGATTCTAAAGGAGGACCCGTTGAGATAGAGAGAACTCCTCAGAGCCTGGGTTAAGCAGACCCTTGTTTGTGGAGGTCAGAGAATGGCCCTCTCACACACAGTCCTGGCTTTGGACACAGTTTACTAACATGGCTGGCCCTTTGAATGGGAGGCTGAATGCTGCAGTGAGAAACACAAGAATGGGGAAGTACTGAGTCAGGTGCTCTCTCTTCTCTGCTAGTTCTGTACTGTTTGGGTTACTCTTTAATCTTTTCTCCATTCCTACCATCCCCCTCCCTCCCTCCCCCATGCTCCCTGGAGCTCTCAAAGGCTGCTGCTTCTTCCTTACCATTGACATCTACAGCCTCCTGAAACATTTGCAGGCAGCAGGACCTGACTCATGACCACACTCCTCCACTGAAGGTGACACACTGATTTTTATAGAGGATGCCCAGAAACAGTGACCCAGAAGGCACCTGGAGCTTTTGCCCATCTGGAATGGCACTCCTCCCCTTTCTAAATCAATATTATCTATCAAATGGAAAAACTGCTCTTGGAGCCCAGAGACAGGGGCTGAATGAAGTTCCAGCTGCATCCTTTACTAGCTGGGTGACCTTGGACAAGTCATTCAACTTTTCAGAGCTTGTTTCCTCACTTAAAAAGAATTCTCTATTCAATCTGACAAGTCTTTGTTGAATACCTACTGTGTGCTAGAAGCTGAGATTACAAAATCTGCAGAAGTCGACACCATAACCTTGCCCTGGAGTTTGTAGTCTAGTGGGAGAGGAGAGGAATTACACAGAGCAGGATAATGTACAATCCTCCGATGCCTTGCATATGTATAGTGGATAAGACCAAGTATATGAAAGGAAGTAAAATATTATACAAAATGTGACTTCATGGGGCCATTTTGAGAATCAAATGTCATGCATAAAATACTTTATAAATATCAATACTTTTGGGGATTAATGGAGGCACACTCACAAAAATTACCAATAAGTGACAAATTCCTCCTCTGCAGCCTCCCCAGGGGCAGGGAGGCTTCTGGGGGCAAGGTCAATGTGGGCAGCTCTAACTTAGTTGGAAGAGACCAGGCAGTAGGTGCATGCCCAGCCCACTCAGCCCAGAGAGGGTCATCACCAGCTGGGGAATAAGGGGGTTTCTGTCCACAATTCCCAAGGACCTCCAAAAGTCCTCCAGAAGTATCACTTCCACGAGGGAAGAGTGTCTACTCATTGACACTAGAAGAAATATTTGTATCTAAGGCCTAGCTTGAACCTCACCTCCAGCAGTTACTGTTTGTGCCATCTTTCGCTGGGGACTCTGGTTATGTCCATCTTTCTTTTACATGTTTTTAGTTTTCTTTTTTTTAAATTCTGAATTTAATCAACACTAAAAAGAATACTTTCCTATACCTAAGTAGAACAAAAAAAGTGGATTATGTGACACCATGAATCTCTATTACATAATCATGCTCTTTAAAGATTAGTGTATTTCATAAATTTAATCTGTTACTTTCAAAGTTTGTTTTTTTCTGAATTTCTTTTAGTTTCCTTCTGTATATTTTTAAAAAATGTTTCATCAACATACTGTCTTGTCTTTTCTTTTTTTGGGGGGGCAACCCTATCAATAGTTCCCCTTTTGTCCCCAAATTCATTCCCCAAAATGAGAAAGGCACAATCCTGTCCCAAATAAGAAGGTGAACAAATCTTATATTTTCAATTTAACTTCTGATCTCTCTCTCTCTCTCATGATTCCTTAAGAGACAAAGTCCTGGAGGGAAGTAACTGTACCTCCTTCCTTCTTATATTACTGTAGCACTTGAGGGTTTCTTTCTAACAGTGCTATGATGCAGGGAATAAAAACGCTATTTATTCCCATTTTATACCTGAGGAAAAGGAGACTTTGGGAGCCTTGGACTGGTCTGAGATCATACATGTGAGATACAAGCTCAGATTCTCTGGGGTCCAGATTGTGTGTCTGTATGGTGTGTGCTACCAAACTTGAAAAGACTATTTGGACTGTGGGTGAAGGCTGTAATTACCATCATCATCATCCTTTCCAAAAGATTTCACCAAGACCATCCTTCTAGCAAAGGGCCACACATACCCTGATGGCAGTGTCACATGCAGTGGTAATAAGAGGCAGCACTTAGATGTTACTTTTGAGTCTACAAAGAGCTTTACAGGTAAGAGCTCATTGGATCCTCATAGCAATGCCAAGAGGGAGGTTTTCAGCTGTGTCTGACACTTTGTGACCCCATTTTGGGGTTTTCTTGAAAGAGATACTGGAATGGTTTGCCTTTTCCTTCTCCAGTTCATTTTACAGAAGAGTAAACTGAGGCAAACAGCGTTAAGCAATTTGCCCAGCATCACACAGTCAATAAATGTCTGAGGTCAAATTTGAACTCAGGTCTTGCTGACTCCAAGTCCAGGACTCTACACCAGCCAGATCGTGAAGGGAAGCTTGGTAATTCAAAAGCAATAATTCATTTTAATTTGCTTAATTCTCTGATGTCAACAAATTTCACTTACTCTATCAAAAAAAATTGTGAGGAAAAATTTACAGAAAACTAATGTGCTTCCAGTGATGACTTGATATTCTTAAAAGTATTTTTTAAACCACCAATGCTCAAACCCACTGGTAAATAATTCTTTCGGTTTAAAAAAAAAAAGGAAGAAGAAGAATTCTTAGGCTCATATCAGGTTAGCTCTTCTGGATGATCACTTTGGAAGCAGCAAACAAACTCATCCTTCCCTACTTGGTGGTGGTCACCATGGTTACTAATCAAGGAGCCTGAGTGAAGCAGCTCTTTTCTATCTTCCAATGGGCCATGGTAATGACTTCTAGCCTGCCAGTGACCTTGTGTTTATTCACAAGGCAGAGGATTAACTCCTTGTTATTTAGACTTATTTAAAAAAAAAAACAGGCACGAAATCTAGACTCATGTGAGACCCACCACTCCACCCGCCAGGGAGGCTGCCCTCTCCAGCCAGAGCTCACTTACCTGTGAAGCTCCTCTGTTTTGTCTTCAGTTGGGCCCATGGTAAGTAAGCAGTGGCGCAGTACCGCAGCCATGACACGGAACTGATGAGAGTCACTCTACAGCAAACACAAGGCAAGAAGGAAAAAAGACAAGCATTTATTTGGAAGGCCTGAAGGAAAAGCTTGAAGGCAGCTGCACAGAAGGGAGCCATGTGGTCAACTGGTCTGCCCTTTGCCACTAAATAACACAGCACAAGTGGCCTCGGCTGTGCACCAGGTAAAAGCAACAGCCTGGGTCCCTTTGCCTTCAAGCCTAGTCATGGACCAGTGGCCAATGTGACTATGGAGGAAGTAGAGCTAGAAGCAGCTGCTACTGACTCCTCCTGCTCCAGCTTGTAGATAATTCCCAGTGGATTGGGGGAGGGGGTACTGAGAGCCAGCAAGGGGGGGGGGGGGAAAGGGAGGAAAACACATATTTGTTAACTGTCACATGGCTCAGAAGCATTTCAGGTAAACACAATAATTCTCTCCAAATATTGAAAGGGCTGTCTGGTGAGGATTGCATTTGGTCTGCTTTGACCCAGAGGGCAGAAATAGGAGAGGGGGGTGGGGTGTGTGTGTGTGTAGCTGGGGGAGGGGAGAATGTTACAAAGAGGATGATTTAGGGATGATGTAAGGAGTAACTTCTTCATAATTACAATGAACTAAAAGGGAATGGGTGGCCTTCAGAGTTAGGAGGTTCCCTCTTCAAGTAAAAGTTCATCCATCCAGCACTCACTGGGTGGGGGGGGTATTCACACTTAGGGACAGACAATGCCTGAGCATCCTTCTGACTCTGACATCTGGTGATTCAGGTTCATTTAATGACATGGGATGACTCCAGGCCTTCTGGGAAATGCTTCCATCATCATAGTACTACCTTCCAACTACTAGGAGCAACAATGACAAGGGCTACCATGGAAAATCCCTCAAACTCATTGTGACCAATATCCTTAACCAACTTTGTTTGCTCTAAGCTTTAGGTCAATATATTTCTTGACCACTAGCTTTGGGGGAAGCCAAAGGTTTAGTGAGTAAACTTAGCTCTTCTTCCTTGGTCTGCCTGTTTTCTATAAGATATTCAAGTGCTACCAAGTGCCCTAAACTCTTGGTTTCAGTTTTAAAGAAAACCTACTTTTGGCTACCATTCTTTATCTGTTAGAATACCACACTGCTTTATTCCTTTTGATCAAGGTACGGACACTTCCTCTGTCACCTAAAAGCTAAAAGCTTTTAAATGGAGGCCATATTAACAGCCCCCAATGCAGACTGAAGATTAAAAAGACATGATATTGTAGAGCTCGGAGGTAACCCCCTAGGGGAGGGAAATGAGGTTAGAAGAAGCCAAATACTCAGGTATTGAGTGGCAAGCTGAGGACCCTGCTCTTCTGACTCCACCAGGGATTCTTCTCCTATTTTTATGTCCTGGACCCCCTGAGCAGCCTGGGGAAGCCTACAGACCCCTCAAAGAATCATTTTTAAATAACTGAAGGAAATGCAAAATCCCAGTTAGAGGCTCTTTCCCTTCTAAGACCATGGACTCCAAGTTAAAGACCCCTGCACTACGCCAGATACTTGAAGGTCAGGGCAGGAACACAGAGGGAGAGTAGAAGATCCAACTGAACAAACTGAAATGACCAGGGATTTTCTTATTACTATGTGCCTCTCAGGGCCTTGACCAAAATTCTAATAGTAATTGATTCATGATGTCAAGAATATGTGGAAATCCTTCCAACCCTTGATCAAGAACTGCCTCTGACACAGTGCACCCTCTGGGGTAGACTGAAGCATTCATAACCCCACAGTCTAGTGCCCTTTTACTTGGTTTTGATGAAACAATCAGGGAATATGTTTCCTTTAAATCAGATGTCCCTTTACTCTTGGAAATTACCAGGAAGAAAGTAATCTTTCCTTGTCCTTTTGCCTGATTCTGTACGTGTAAGCCACTTGAAAAACAAAACAGTATAGCTTTGTCTCACTTGGCAAAGTGGATCTGACATCTCATTTTTCCCTCCCCCATTCCCAGTCTTTGTTTTCAACATGGCAGAAATGTCCTCAAAGCACAAGCTCATGGTGAGTGACTTATCAAGGCTTCCCCTCACTTGAAACAACTCTTGAAACTCAAAATTCCAGGTTCTCTTGAAAGCCTTCCCCAACCACTTTGTAAATCTGGTGATGATTCCCTGGGAAATCATGAAGCTCGTCATCTCACTCTTCATTCACCATCCCAGCACATGATGAATGGACTTATGCTACCCTTCTGTTAATGAAAGATGTTTAACGGAGCCCTGGTCACAGCAGTTTTACGATGTACAGGACAGAGTGGAGTTGTGCCCAAAGTACCAAGTATGATATCCTAGTGACCCACTGCTGGCAACATAACCTAGCTGGCACCCAGGTGCCAGACCTTTCCAGTCAACTCCCAGACACCATCTACTAAAGCCTCTATAGATGCTAGCCAAATGAAAGAATGGATTCATTCTGTTCTACAGGCCAGGACTAGGAGTGATTTTTTTACATATTTACAAGTTCTAGAGAGAGACTCTTCAGCTTGAAAAAAGGGTGAATTTCCTAATAATTCAAACTATCCAAGTCTAGAATGGGGTGTATCAAAACACAGTGAATAATTCCCCTCACTAAAGGTCTTTGAGCCAACTGTCAGAGCAACATTAACAAAAAGTCTTTTTATTCAGGCACAGGTTGAAGTAAATGACCTCTAAGATGCTGTGACTCTATGACTGTTCACATAGGAAGATTAAATTTTTTATAATGATGATGATGGCAACGTATTGGGCTTAATGTTTATTAAAGATGACAACTCACACTCATTTCCTGAATCATGTTCAGAGTTCTGGTATCTCTCAGGACAAAATGGCATGGAGGAAAAAGCATTGAGTCAGGATTCAGGAGTCTCTATAGAACAGGGATAGGGTACCTATGGTCTCAAAGCCCACATGGGGCTCTCTAGGTCCCGAAGTGTAGCCACTTGAGGACATAGAGGGCCACATGTAGGCTTTGAGGTTGCAGGTTCTCCACCCCTGCTCTAGACTTTTGCTTCCTCATTTATAAAATGGGAGGTTTACAGGTAGCACACCATGGCATAATGAAAAGCCCACTTCATTTGGAGTGTGAGAAAGGGAGTCTAAATTCTAGCTCTAATATGTAATTCCTGTGAGACCTTGGCCAAGTGCCCTACCTCATTTGAACTTTAATTTCCTCATGTGTAAAAATGAGGAACCTGGTTGAGAAGAACTTTAAATAGAGTTGGCAAATTTTCAAACATGGCATGACCAAACTTTCTGGAGTAAGCAAGATCTTCACGTGGTAAATATTTACATTTTTATCTTCTCTCTTTTGTTTTCTACTTCTAGTGGAAAGGCATCTCTTTGAAAGATCCAAGATCACTTTATTAATTATTGAAATGTAGTTACTCATTCAAAGGCATGAAAAGTTAAATGAGACAAAGCACTGAGATAAAGAAACAGAAAATGTCCAAATAAAACTTGGGCCGAAATATCTGTTTTCTGCAGTGCCCTCCACCAAGAGCCTTAAGAGCCTGCCATTCATTCTGTTGGCCTACTGTATGGACCAGTAATATCTCATTTCAAATAAGAATCATACGCCAGAGAGAAGCCAGTCATTTCAACGCAGACAAGATGTCCTTGTAGTCAGTGAATAGAAGTTTGAAAGCCCCCAAACAGGGAACAATCCCAGAATTTGGGGGACAAGTTAGAAAAAGGTCATCTTCTGAAGGTAGGATGAATCAACATAAAATTAAGGCTATTAGCAAACTGAGTGTTCATTCTTAACAACCCTGGGGTGGGGGTGGTCCCGGAAAATCTCCTAAGGGAAAGATGAAACCTCCCTCATCGGGTGGACTTAGTCATTTCTTAAAGTTGTCCTTGGACCCAAGTCCTTGCCTCTTTGATCTTACTCCAATCCTGCCCTTAAGCCTCTTAGACATTTGTCGTTGGTCCTTGGTCTCTCTTGGTGCTCTGGAGTTTGTGCCTGGCTTGGGAAGATTGTTTGGTTCCTGTGTTTTCTCAATCTTAATAATCATCTTCCAGATGAGATTATCCCCTGGAAAGCCCTCCTGGTCAAGGTGCATGCTGGGTGAAGAATGAATACATTTCTGAGTCATCAACATGAAGAGTCTCAGTGAACAGTTGAAGAAGTAAGGAGCAGAGAGCACCAGGCAAGCTGATTGTCCTAGAAATGACTGAGACCTCCCCTGGGAGGAACGATTCCATCTTCTTTCCACACTATTCACAGGAAAATGATGGCCAATTCCCCAATGGATAAATGGTGAAAGGATATGAACAGGCAATTTTCAGAAGACGTAAAGCTATCATATGAAAAAATGCTCCAAATCACTTTTGATTAGAGAGATGCAAATCAAAACAACTGTGAGGTACCACATGACACCTATTAGATTGGCAAAATGACAGAACAGGAAAATGATAAATGTTGGAGAGGATGTGGGAGAGTTGGAACACTAATTCATTGTTGGTGGAGCTGTGAGCTGATTCAACCATTCTGGAGAACAGTTTGGAACTATGCCCAAAGGGCTACAAAAATGAGCATACCTTTTGACCCAGCAATATGGCTTCTAGGACTGTATCCAAGAGATCATAAAAATGGGAAAGGGACCCACATGTACAAAAATATTTATAGCACTATTCTTTGTAGTTGCCCAAAACTGGAAATCAAAGGGATGCCCTTCAACTGGGGGATGGCTGAATAAATTATGGTATATGAATGTAATGGAGTACTTATTGAGCCATAAGAAATGATGAATAAGAAGACTTCAGAGAGGCCTGGAAAGACTTATATGATCTGATGCTGAATGAAAGGAGCAGAACCAGAAGAACTTTGTGCACAGCAACAACTACAGCGTGCGAGAGTTTTTCTAGTAGACTTGGAACTTCGTAATAACACAAGAACTTAAAAAAAAAAATTCCCAATGGTTTTCTAAGGCAAAATGCCTTCCACACTCAGAGAAAGAACTGTAGAATTCATTTGCAGAATGTAGCAGATCATGTTTGTGTTAGTGTGTGTGTGTATCTATGTGTGTATTATGTTTTGATTTGTTATATGATTTCTTCTATTTATTTTAGTTCATCTACACAGCATGACTATAGTGAAAATATATTCGATGGGAAAGTATATGTAGATCCTATATAGAGTTGTATGCCATCTTGGGGAGGGATGGGAGTGATGGGGGGGTTGGTGTGGGGGGTAAAAATCTAAGTTCTATGGTAGTGATTGTAGGACATTAAAAAAAATAAATAAAATTAAAAAAAATTAAATAAAAAAAATGATGGCCAAATCCTCAGGGAAAGCAAGTTATGTTTACCAGAGAAGGGAATCTCCAAACTCTGATACTCCTGCTGGCAGAAGCTGGAAACCCAATCCCTAAACCAAGCATCAGAATGAACCATATCAATTGAACACAGATGTGAACCATCATCTAGCTCTAGCTGAGCTAGAGGCCAAACAGTGGAAATCAAACTAACAAAAACCTGATCAAGTCAGTCGAAACTGGAGTCAAATCTTTGTTTCCCACAACTGGAATGGAATAAAATACAGTCATAGATAGCAGGAAAGAACTGGATTTTGAGTTGGAAAGGAGCAAATGGAATTCTAGCTCTGATACTTAGTGGGTGTACTGTCTGGACCTTGGATGGATCAGATCACTTAACGCTTTAGGGCCTCCACTTACTTTTCTCTAAAATTAGGACTGTGGCCTAAACCCTACACTATTTCTTAGGCCTCTTCCAGCTCTAAATCTTATAAACCTATAATCAGATTGAACTACAGAAGGTAGGCAGGTGAAAGAACAGTGAGAGGACCATTCTGCAGACCACCATCCTCTTTTCTCCTCTTAGACACACTCTCCTCACTGAGTTTCCCCAACCCTGTTCCTTCCTGGTTCCCCTCCTAACTGCCCAGATATTCCTTCTTAATTTAGCTGGATCACCATACCTATCCCACCTCCATGCATGAGTGTACCCCAGGGCTCTCCTGGGCCCTTTTCTCTCTTTCTAAATGATCATTAGTTTCCATGAGTTCAATGATCACTCCAATACAGATGACTCCCAGATCTACATATTCTGCTCCAATCTTTCTCCTGAACGTTGGGCTCACATCACCAATTGCCTATCAGAATTCTCAGAACAGATGTCTTCTTCTCATTTCAAACTCAACGTGACCAAAGCAGAATTCAGCATCTTGACTTCCAGATTCATCATATTGTCCTGGTTCACAAGGCCACCAAGAAACAGATGCCTCACTCTCTTTTGCCCCTTTCAGCTACCACGATGACCTGCCACTCAAACATTCTCCAAGTGTTGGTAAACAAAATGGTAAAGTCAAAACAATGGGGAGAGGGTAAGAGAGAGAGCAATAGAGAGAGACAGAAGAACATTAAGTCCTCTCCTGGCATTACTATCTTTGACTCCTCTTACACTGTCAAACTGGAGATGGATGGGTCATCCATCTAGCATTCTTTATGACTTTAAGAAATTGAATCTACTGAAATGTAAAGGGTTTCATCCTCTCTCCCATGAGATTCTCTTTAGACAAAACAAATGACTTTTTTTAGTCACACCCTTCTTCAGCCCTTAAGTTTCCACCAATAGCTTTCTTATTTTAAGACTGTCATGAGAAGCACAAAACCTTCTGTTAATCTGGCAATCAAGGAGGAGAAGATCTGATCTAGGAAAATGGGAAGAGAGCTCAGGCACTAAATTTCTTTATGTTAGGATCATGACTAGTTTTGTGGAGTCTTCTGATATACAGCATCCCTGAGACATTTAATTAAATAAATGATTAATCTGAAGAATAACAAGGAGACTAAATTAAGTTCGATAATAAAGTTGGTTCTCCAAACTGGAATAACTAGGAGTCTGCTTTGTCAGACTCTATCAGATCAGAAGAAAATGAGAAAAGCAACATGTATGTGAAGGACTGAGATCCTTAATATGTTAAACCTGAAGACTATTAAGCCTCAGTTAGCTACACCAAAAAAGGTACAATGACACGGAAAACTTAAAAATAATTTCTATTTGGATTAAGAATACACTTCATACAATAGCTAACATAGATTTGATCATGTGTGTGTATATACACATAAATACTTGTACATATATTTCATAGGTACACATCAGTTGCAAGTCCTGTGAAAAGGAGAAAAGAAAGAGGAAAGAAAGAATAGAGATAGAGGGGGAGAGAGAGAGAAGGAGGAGGGAGGGGCAGAGAAAGAAGGAGAGAAAGGAGAGAGCTCACCTGACTAGTTGCCTCCCTTTCTAGTTCATCCTTTATGAGGCTACAAGATCTTTCTCATGCACAGATCCCATCATTCTCTGCTGCCACACAACTCTCTCTTCTGTCCAACTAATTAAGTCCCAACTCCCCGTCTGGCATTTCAGTCGTTCAATAATCTGGTTCTAATCTCCTTTTCTAGCCTTTTCCCACACCAGTCCCTCTATGTGCTCCATTCTCCAGTCAAACTCAGCCATTTGCTGCTCTCCCAAATGTGTTCCACACTTCTTCTCCTTGCTTTTCTTACCCCTAATGCTTGTTTTTATAATATGCCCCACATCTTTTGAATTCCTATCCATCCCCAAAAGTCCAACTTCAATGTCACCTCATCCTCAGCAGGTACGAATGACCTTTCCATCCTAGACCTCACAAACCACAAGGCTGGCAATACACATATACTTACGATGCATCATTTTGTAACCTGGTCATTTATATTTATATTATATTCCTCCTGTAGGAAACTTTTGTCTCTAATATCATGCAAATAGTAGGACCCTAGTAAATGATTTTCCGAATACCGGTATCTCGATCACCAGAAGGATGTCAATACAAGGAGACCCCTCTTAATCTCAGCAAAACAAAGAAGAGTCACTGGCACTAGAAGACTCCACTGACCTGGAAGACTTGACCTGCTCAGTAAGATCAACTGTCTCCCCTTCTTTATATTTAAAGACCAGCATGTTCACCTTCGCTGAGAAACAGTCCCCTTCCCCAATAAAGCACAACCAGCCAGGGCTAGCATGTCCACAGTCAGTGCTTTAGGGTTCACAGTGCGTTCTTCATGGTGCTGTCTCGTTGGATTCTCATAACAACCCTGGGAGGTGGGTGCTGTTATCACCACCCCTATTTTACAGATGAGGAAACTGAGGCTGAGAGGCTACGTGCTTTGCCCAGAATGAGAGAGCAGGGAAACGTCTGGGGCAGAAGTGGAACTAAGGGCTTCCTAGCTCTCTAAGTTCCACACTCCCAAGACGCTATCTATTAGGGGACAGTGTGATATGCTAGGGTGCTGGAAAAGGTAAATAAGTCTGCAGGCCGAATGAAAAACCAGAGAGCCTTGGACTCAGTAGAAGTCTGGGTCTGAACCCAGACTTCCACCTTTACTAGCTGCATCACAAGCAGACTGACCTTTCTGAATCCTCATGGACAAAGTAGGTGTGATGATGCTCATAGTACACACCTCCCAGGGGTGTGCTGGGGATCAAAGAAAAAGCATGCTGCCACCCTGAGATACCTTCCTGATGCCAACCTAGCCCTTCACTCTGGCCCAGGGGTCAGCTTTCAAGCTGTTCCTGGTGGGCCATGGCCAGGCTTCCCTGGGATTCCAGTCTGTTCCCAGGCACCAGCCTGCCTCCTGGTGAGCTCTTCCTACACTGACAATGACTCACGTTTACACAGCATTGGACAGTTCATCTAATGCTGCTACCTTTTCCTCTCTGGAGGAAGTGAGACTGCAAAGTCCAGAGCAGCTCTAAGCCTGACCTGCTACAAGGGTAGCAGTGGTAGTGGGAAATCATGGAATTTCCCTTATTGGAATGAATGAAAGCTGGGTCTCCAGTTCCACAAACACTCACTATTCTTGGCTATCTGGTCTAGAAAAAGATCTTGGCCAGACCTCCTGTACCCTCTCCCTGATCTATCAGAGGATGAACTACTCCTCTAAGAGGTAGCGGACCTCTCCCAGATTCTTAGGAGCTTGGTGAACAGCCCATCTCCCAAATTTGGCCTAAGAAAGGTCAAAGGAAATGAAACTAAATCCCTGCTCTCTTCCAGATCAATTACCCAACTAGGTATTTCTAGGGTATCAATGTCCTATGCTCAGCGATCACACTGTGAAGATGGAAAGTTTAAGGATCCTGAAAAAAAATTATAGGGGCTGTAGGACATAAACAATGAAGACTGGCACTGGAAAGCAACAAACAAGGGAGAAGTAGGGGGAAAAAGACTTGAGGAGGAGGTCTCTATTTACAGACACTAGAGCTACTACAAGAATGTCTCATCTTCTTCCATAAATGAAATCACAAACGACCCTCCCAATGAGGGTAGTTTTAAGTTGTTCAAAGGGCAGATATCTCATGTGGTAATGTAGCCCTGAGAGGTCAGACATTCCCTGAGGAGTAAGAAGGGCATTGCCAGCTGAGGGGAAAGGGCTGCCTGGAGATTTTCCACAGTCTCATTGGACTGAGGAAGAAACATGCTAAGGAAATTACTGGCAACAGCAGTTGCCTCAACTTACTGATCACACAAGGAGTGAGCGAATGGCAAAGTAAGGAGATGCCTGCCAGTGATGTGTCCTGAGGTCACTATGGTAGCTGTGAAGGCAAAGCAGGGACCCTGCACTGTTGGCCAATGGAGCTCCGAGGCCACTGATGGGGTTGCCATCAATCATAATCAATGGGAAGTTGTTTCTCATAAGGGTCAAAGAAAGAGATGGAAAGGCATAGGATTCCAAGCTGCACCCTACTGGAGATCATCAAGATGATCTGTTTGACACAGAAAATATGGCCAAGAGGACTGCCTTCACATTCTGGTACAACAAGAAGACAAGATCCCCAGAAATCAAAGTACAAAATCTTCCACCTGCCTGGAAATGGCTTGGGGCAGGCAGTGGACACTGGTGAAGCAGGGAAACGACAAAATGGTCCAAAGACACAAATGGTCTCATGCACCAGTACCAATAACATCATAATAAAATGGGAAAGATCTCACTAGCTGTCAGAAAGGGCTTCAGACTACTTTCTGTCAACAAACGTTCAGCTCCAGGTCATACAACAGTGGTCTGTTGACCAATGCAGGTCAATTATAAAAATTAACTACACTCCTTAGTGCAGATTAGATAAGATTAGAAATGAAATGGGGGAGATACTAAAATCTCAAGGAGGAAAAGTTGAAGAACTTTGGGTCAATGAAACTCTTTATTCAATGCAATCACTAAAAATTATACTTAATGATGCAAGAGATGAGCCCTCCCCTCAAAAAGGAAGTCTTCAATGATTTTGAAAAGAGAAAGGGATACTTAGAATAGAATCCCCAAAAGTCCTTTTAGAGTTTGACAGCATGAACACAAATAGAAGATAAATCATAAATAAAATAAATATTTAAATAAAATAATATTTAAAAGCTCCTGCCTGATAAAAGTTTACTACCTCTAGGCACTCTCACATATATCAGACTGGACTTTAGTCATCTCCCTGGCATACTGTTACTGGGTATATCTACCTTTTCCTTTTCCTCCAACCAGAACCCAGTGCTCTAGCTCCTACCGAGGGGCCTCGAACTCCTAACTGGTGAGAGTTCACTACATCTCGGCATCTTCACACCCACCATAATGCATTCTGGCCATCTCCCTGTCAGACGACTATACACAAACCACTTCCCATTCTCCATTTAAAACCTCATTCCCCATTTAAAATATACCACCAACAAGATAATGTCAAGAATAACTAATATAAAATACTGTATTTTTGAGGGAGATAGTTTAAAAGCATGGTGGCTCAGATTAGCCTTAATCTATTAGCATCTCTCCTAAATAGAACTTAGTATAGCTGCCAAACAGAAGAAATTGAGCCAGAACATTTTATTAACCATGTGATGTACAGAGATGACATCAGATCATGTGGCACCACCAAAAGCAGATTCAACAGCTTTTCTGTCTTCTGAAATCTCTCTCTAATAATATTAAAATGTCATTTAGATTTGATAAGTGTAAACATTCTGAACTTATGCCAAAGAAAAATAAGAGACTGAAGGCTTGAATCTGGAGGTCACAGTGAACCAATGTATGAAGGTGATACCTATAAAAAACCTTGGATCTGTTTCAGGCAAAATACATCAAGAATAAAGCCCTCAAGAAGACTGTAGTTGAATATGTTAGAAGTATTACCAGCATCCTGAAATCAAAGTTGTATGAGATGAACATATTTAAAGCAATTCACATTTATGTAATACCATTCTTAATGTAAATCTTTGGAATTTTATGATGGACCCAGAACACATTGTAACAAAACCTCATATAATATTAACAAAATATAGGGTACATCTCCCTAAGGCAGTTATAAAGAAGATTAATATTTCTACTTCTGAAAAGGAGGAAAATGACTGACAGGCATTCATGGGGTAAAGAGGAGCTCCTTTTGTGTTCTGGTAACAAAAGAAGAAAAGATACCCAGAACAAA
The DNA here is from genome assembly GCA_028658325.1 of Potorous gilbertii. NCBI lineage: Eukaryota > Metazoa > Chordata > Mammalia > Diprotodontia > Potoroidae > Potorous > Potorous gilbertii. The sequence goes on along the minus strand of CM053770.1, from coordinate 231,732,917 downwards.
TCAGAAATACCAAACATAAGACCTGCTAGAAATTCTTTGGAGCAGACCAAAGTCCCACAACTGTGAGGTTTAAAAAAAACTACAGAAATACTTTTGGAACAGGCAGATACCACTTCACAAAGCAACAATATAGGATGATAACAGGTATACACCACTGGATTTATCAAGTGTAACTGAAAGTGGCTTATCTCTCAATACAGTCTATTAAACCATTGCGATCCAAGACTGGAATTAAAAAGCCCATGGGTGACATCCGCATGAACTCAGTCAACTCTATGTCGACAAAGAAACACTGAACAAACGACTGAATCGGGCAAGTTTGTTCACGGAGACAGAGAGGGTTATGACAGCAATTTAGGACCAGGTCATTGCCATTACATCCGACAGAAGGGTTATACTCAAGGATCTCAGACTCCATGATTGATTTAAAAAATTATTCTGAACTCAACTAACAACTCTATATACACAGAAGAAAAAAAAGAGTATTGCACATGAAACTGTAAATTTGTACCACATGCAAGCTGGGTCAATGTAAATGATACAAGAAAAGGGTGGAAACAGTACCACACATGATGCAGACTGAAAATTTTAGGACCCATTGAATACTTAAGAAGAGTTGACCTGGCAGCTAGAATTATACATCAGAAGCTTACTATACTTTATGAACTGACAAATAAAAAAAATCCCCATTTTACAAACTCAGTCCTCAAAATATCAGTTGGAGATATCAATAAAGCAATAAACCATATTGGAACCAAACCATTATCACAGACCAAACTCTTGTCCACAATTATTTGGAAATAATATTGATTCATAAAAAATTTAAGAACAATGTTTTTGAACAGATGATATCATCCTACATATCCATAATCACCAAGTTTTATGAAAAAAAAGTTATTAAAATATAGAAACTTGGCAAAAGAGATCAAAACCATGTGGGCACAGCCTGAGGTATGTCCCAATTCCATCATTCTGTTGACTACTGGAGTTGTACAGAGAATGCTGTCAGTGAACCTAGAGAAAAATTGATCCCAACAAGAGCCCAGTCTTCTGAAGAAAGCCCTTCCTGACCCCTCACTGCCAGTGCCCTCCCTTTCTTTAACTACCTCCTATATAATGGTATTTAATCATCTCATATCTGCTTATATAAGTGCTTATCTCCCCCATTAAAACGGAAACCTTGTGCAAAGATCATTTTGTTCTTTGCCTGCCTCATGGCAGGCATATAGCAGAGGTACAAAGGGTGTCTTTGTAGCAGGGAGAAAGTGTGGTGTAGTAGATAGAGTTGGCCTCAAAACCAGCAAGACTTGGGTTCAAGATTCTCCTTTGACAATATCCTGGCTGGCCACACTTCCCTGATTCAGAGAAAGGGTCAGCCTGCATGGGGACAGTCCATGAAATAAATCACAGGGCCAGTTCAATCCTGATACCTCAATCAGGTCCTTGATTATGCTCTTGGTTCTGGGCCACATAGGCCTTAGAGTGCCTCTAGGACATGTATGACTTCTGGTAAACCACAAGAGCCTTGATGCTTTGCATGCCAAGCTAAAACTCCAAGTTTATGACAACAGTCCCACAGGGAACCATTCAACTGCAAAGAAAACTAACAACAAAATCCCCAAATCAAGGAACATGACTACAGAAAGTCCTCAGTACACATGGATACTTAACACTATAGATCCTTCTCAACATCTGTCTGCAAAGTGTAAACAGAAAGTGTGGGTTTCCCCAATCATCCCTCCCAGCCAAGGCCAGGTTCAGCTGACCCAGCAGCTGCTGAGATGCACCTCCAAATGTGTGGCTGCAAAATGCAAACCTATTTGTGCTAAAAACACAGATATTTACATACTCTAAACATCTCTGGGCTGAGGTGATCCCTTCAAAAGTAGCCTACTGATAGAAGCAGACCTTTAATCACAGACAAAGATGACACAGAGGAATGAAGGAACAGAATTCCTAAACTCTATATGAGAAGAGCTAGTATGTTACCATGGATAAAATGCCCCATGTTATTCAGTCCAAGATTTCAAAGGCCTGATTCTGAGGGAAAGAAGGGCTGGAGAGGACCTAAGAAATGACTGTGAATGAAGTGAATGAGAGAAAGAAAACGAAAAATCTAATAATCACAGGGAAGAATGACCTTTCATTATACTTGCATCCTCAGCACCTGGCAGAGAGCCCCACACACAGTAGGGGCTTAATAAATGCTTGCTGGTCAATATTGCTCCTAAGACTGTATCCCAAAAAGATCATGAAAATTAGAAAGGGTCCCACATGTACAAAAATATTTATAGCAGCTCTCTTTGTGGTGGTGAGAACTGGAAATTGAGGGGATACCCATCAATTGGGGAATGATTGAGCAAGTTGTGGTATCTGAATATAATGGAATACCATTGTGCTATAAGAAATGATGAACAGGAAAACTTCAGAGAGGCCTGGAAAGACTTATATGAACTGATGCTGAGTGAAAGGAGCAGAACCCGGAGAACTCTGTACAGAGCAACAACCACAGTGTGTGAGGAATTTTTCTGGTAGACTTAATCCTTCAAAGCAATGCAAGGACATAAAAAATTTCCAATGGACTTTTGAAGCAAAATGCCATCCACATCCAGAGAAAAAACTATGGAACTGGGTCACAGAATGAAGCAGAATATTTTCTTTTGTATTATGTTTTGTTTTAGGGTTTCTCTCATTCATTTTAATTCTTCTATTCAATATGACTAAGGTGAAAATGTATTTAATAAAAACGTATGTGTAGAACCTATATAAGATTGCATGCCATCTTGGGGAGGATGTGGGGAGGGAGGGGGTAAGGAGGTGGAAGGAGGGGAAAAAAATCTAAGATACATGAAAGTGATTGCAGAACACTGAATTTAAAATAAATAAATAAGTGCTTGCTGGTGAGTTGATTGAACATGTTTCCCTATGTCTTCTGTTTTAAAGGCTAAGCATACCCTATTCCTCCAACCAATCCCCATATGACTGTCCCAGTTCTGGGCCCAATTGGTCAAGCTCCTATGGATCACCTAAATTCACAGGTGCTCTGACTTTTTGTGTTTTTAAAGATAACATACTCTCATCACTTCATAACTGAATCCTCAGGTTGGGGGATTTTCAGTCCCTACTTTGATTATTTTCAAAAGATGCATGAGATAAACCATATTTAAAGGGGAAAAATAGCATGGTGATGGCAATGTGATAAAACAGGCTGCACTGCACACCTTGTAAAATGGTCAGTGGCCTGGTCAGAGCACCCACGTGATAGGCAGGGCTTCACTGATGGAGACTTGGATGCTCATCAAAGCTAGGTCCCAGGCAGCTTGCTACACCTTGAAGCACCCCACCCCACTGCCCCATCACCACCCTTACTCCCAGCAGCCTCAGGGGCCTGGGGGCCTACCTCACTGTGGACATTCCAGCTGTCGACCGTGACGTTGAACAGGGCCTTGAGGGCTTCGATGGCACAGTCCGTCTCCTGTGGGGACAGGGGCGGCCCATTGTGGTCGATGGCGGCCTCGTACTCGTCGGTCCACTTGATGCTGAAGGCGCTCTCCAGTGCCTGGGTGAGCAGGGGCAGCCCCTGGAGCTCATAGCGGAGCTGGGACCTGATGTCAGTGTGCAGGAGCGACAGGAGGAAGAGCAGACGGAGGTCAAAGCACTTGATGTCGCTGATGACCTGCTGATCCTTACATTTGCGTAGCAGGTTACACAGCATGGCGGCCAGATTGAGTTCCAGGCTGAGCTTCTGGGCCATCTGGCTGTTGAACACTATGTTACACAGACATTTCAGCGATTCCACAATGACCGGGAAATCCGCCACCTCCTCCAGAGATGCCTCAGAGTCGTCTAGCTTGGCGAGCCGCATCAAAATCTGCATGTTCTCCTTGGTGGTGACTGGAACGAGAACTTTTTTGTCTCGGGAAAGGATGCGGAGGACTTCCAGGCAGGTAACCTGGCATGACGTCGTGATGTCTTTCTCCAGGACCTTAAATATCCCTTCACATAGTTTCTGAAAAAAGAAGTGAGAGGAAACAAAAACAAAACCGGAATTTCAGACAAAGGATTTTAAGATAGAATTCTAACCTACTGAAGTTAATATCCACAGCTAAGGACTCATACTGTCAAAGTCCTCCAGTCACAAACTTGTTTTTAATTTATTTCGGACCCATTTCTCTTGATTTTAATTCAAGAAGGAAAATTATGCATAGAATAAATGAGATCAAGGTAAAACATAGCTCCCTGGTTTTCTCCCAAACCTCACCACAAAAGATAGGCATCCCTTCAGTGATAAATCAAGAGTTTCTATACACAGACCTGCCTCATGATACATGAAACCAACCAGAACCCTCTTCACAATAAAGCCTTTTCTACATTATAACCAATGCCAACCTTACCACTGGGATACCTCATGTGGCTCATCATTCATGGATAACAACGCTGTCATGGAGTAACTTAAACTTATAATGTTGCTTCATCTTAGGCCATGTTTCTACAGGCCAGTAACAAGGTTGGGTTGTCTGCATCTACACAGAGACAAAGCTTCCTAACACAAGAGCTGAAAGGAACTTAGACATCATCAAAAATCAACCTCTTCTTTTTACAGAGAAGGAAACTGGGGTCCATGGAAGTGACGTACCCAAAGTTACATAGGCAGTTAGCATCAAATGGGGGATCTGAACCTGGATCTTCTCATTCCAGAGTCAGCATACACGAAGTAGGATTATTCTTGGACATTGGAAGAAACTTCCAAAATACAGGAATCTATAGGAAACCCTTAGAGGCTCTGAGTCTTACAAAGAAGAAATCCAGGGTTCACCAGGTAACAAGGTCATTATGATCTCTGACATCAGAGGCATTTTTTAAAAACTTTAGTCTCCTTTTTTATTACTCATACTTTCAAATGAAACTTGGGAGCTCTTTTCTCTCTCTGCTAGAGTAGAAAACAATCACCTTTGAAAAGATATGTTTATAACTGAATAGATTTATGTAAGTGAAAATGAAACTCCATATATTTCACAGCACATCTATTATCTCTTTTTTCTCCAAGTTAAAAAAAAACTCTCTTCCCCCTTCACTGACAGAACCCCCCAAAAAAGGAAAACTGGGCCAAGTGGCAAAGGCAGGAAACCTAATGGATGGCAGCACTCTTGACAGAATGACAATACCAGGAGGAGATCAGAGAATCTTCATGACACCCACAAAAGCGATGGTCAAAGGCCAGTCCAATCTCAGAGCTCTTACTCAGAGATTACCCAGCAACCAAAGGCAGGAGAGGTCTGACTGTCTACTAGTGGCTGCTCATGCTGTTCTGACTTTAACATGCAATCTCACAGAACTTATCAGAGTATTCACCTTCAGAAGCCCACAGGTTGGGACCTTCCAGTGATGAATTATAAAAAAAGAAAACTCAATGGAAGAAACTTTTCCAAAAAAGTTTCATTGGCATCACTAATGTTCACAGCTGAGGCTTCAGACCTTTCGGTAACAAAGAGCTACTCTCCTGGCCACCTTCCATAAGGAAGGACCAGTGTTCCTATCTCCAGACCTAGAGCTCTATCCACCGGGGTCAGGCATAGTCTGCAGTCAACCAGGTCAAACTTTGCAAGTGACCCACGAAGACTGATCAACCAGAGGGGAACCCTGGCCTCTAAGAGTATGTTACAAGCTCTGGGTCAGAAGAAGCCAGACTACTTCTTTTTTTTTTAATTATTTATTTTTAGTTTTCAACATTCACTTCTATAAACTTTTGAGTTTTAAATTTTCTCCTCCTCTCTCCCCACTCTGATGGTGTGCAATCTGATATAGGTTCTACATATACATTCATATTAAACATTTTCACATTAGTCATGATGCAAAGAAGAATTAGAACCAATGGGAAGAACAAAGAGAAAGAAATAACAAAAAAGAGCAAATAGTATGCTTCCATCTGTATTCGGATGCCATAGTTCTTTTTGTGGATGTGGACAGTATTTCCATGATGAGTCCTTTGGACTTGTCTTAGGTCCTTGCATTGCTGAGAAGAGCTAAGTCATCGTACAAAACTGCTGTTACTGTGTACAATGTTCACTCTGGTTCTGCTCACCTCACTCAGCATCACTTCATATAAATCTCTCCAGGTGTTTCTGGAATCTGCCCATTCATCATTTCTTATAGCACAATAGCATTCCATTGCATTCATGTACCACAACTTGTTCAGTCATTCCCCAAATGATGGGTTTTCCCTCAATTTCTAGTTCTTGGTCACCACAAAAAGAGCTGCTATAAACATTTTTGTACATGTGAGTCCTTTTCCCATATTTATGATGTCTTTGGGATACAGATGTGGAATTGGTATTGCTGGGTCAAAGGGAATGCACAGTTTTATAAACCTTTGGTCATAGTCACAAATTGCTCTCCAGAATGGTTGGATCAGTTCACCACTCCACCAGTGATACCTTAGTGTTCAGTTCTTCCACATTTTCTCCAGCAGTTACCATTTTCCTGTTTTGCCATGTTAGTCAATCTGACAGGTATGATGTGGTACCTCAGAGTTGTTTTGATTTGCATTTCTCTAATCAATAGTGATTTAGAGCATTTTCTCATGTGACTATAGATAGCTTTAATTTCTTCCTCTGAAAACTGCTTGTTGATATCCTTTGACCATTTACAAATTAGGAAATGACTTGTATTCTTATGAATTTAATTCAGTTCTCTATATATTTGAGAAACAGCCCTTTATCAGAGACACTAGATGTAAAAAACTATTTTCCAGCTTGCTGTTTCCCTTCTAATTCTGGTGGCCTTGGCTGTGTTTGTGAAGACAGATGTTTAAGTTAATAGCGATAATAGCTCATGTCTTGTGATGTGTGCCTCATCTCTGTGAGGCTGCTAGGGGCACAGAGTTGGGCCTGGAGTCAGGAAGACCTGAATTCAACCCTTGGCAAGTCATCTAACCTCTTACTGCCTCTGTTTCCTAAGGTTTATAAAGCACTTTATTTATGTTAGCTCGATCAAATCCCCATTTCACAGGTGAAGAAACCTCAGCAAACAGGTCAGGAGACTTGTCCAGGGTGAAACAGCTATAATGCCAGAGGCCTAGGCATCTATCAGTACTCCATATACATTCCCCAGGAGTTGGGGGTAGGGGTGAGGGGGCAGACAGCAGGGCTCACCCATATGAGACAAAAGACAATATAGAATCCAGCAATAAATTGTGGAGCCAACCTAATAAATGGGTACTCTAGAAGTGCAGAGAGGGTACAGATTAAGCAGAAGAAACAGGAAGTGAGGGGTAAGGAAGATTGGGATTGGGAGAGGAGGGGGCCAGGGAGATGGAAGAAAGGTAGGCATTTCAGGCAGAGAGAGCAGGAGAAAACAGAGACCAGAGGAGGCAGCTGACCATGGATTTCTGTGCTCATTTGCATGATAATCAATTTGGACCAGCTCTGGTAACTCTTAAGGAAGGGAGCATTCTGTCTACACCTGCAGCATACCAATTTGGCTTTGGCACTTGGGCAACCTCCTCTTTGCTTCCAATCTCTTACTGACAAGTCTCACAGAGTTAGTTAGGCAGAAATCATTGGGTGTACAGCAAAGCCTGATCTGGAGAGGGAATTGCCAAATCTTCCTGGCCTCAAAGATCACCAGCCAGTAAACGCAATCAACAATCAGCCACACTGGTCGGGTGGAACAAGCATGGGTTAGATGCAAAAGACCTGGGGGTTGGGTCCTGGCCATGCCCCTTGCTGTATGACTGGAGATAAATCGCTGAACTTTTCTGTGCCTGTTGGTCTGTAAAATGAGCACAACCAACTGTGGAAGGCTGTGAAAATCACATAAAGCCCTCAGGGAATCACTAGCAGATCCCTTTGACAGCTTTCCCAGTGTGCTCACAGAAAGGAAGTTTTATTAACTTAAATAAAACCCAATAAGGAAGAAGGGAAGCAGCTATATATTAGAAATATAAATACATAAAAAAGCCAGTTGTGGTGCAAAGGGACTCAGTGACATTGGTTGATCAACCTTTGACACATCATTTCTGTTTCCTCATTGGAAAAAATGAGGGCGTGGGACTAGACAGTCTGCCTAGGGGCTGTCACAAAGTAAGAGCTTCATAAAATGTTTGTTGACTTGCAGCATCTCTGCAGCTGTAATTCCCCTGATCTGATGACTTGGAATCTTAGCTGCCTTGAGTGACTTGCTCCATCAGCGCCAATAAGGAGAACTAAGAGATGGGAACAATTTTCACTCATCTGTTTGGTTGTTGAGTCGTTTCAGTCACATCCCACTCTTTGTGAGCTCATTTGGCGTTTTTCTTTTTCTTTTATTTTTTTTGCAGAATACTGGAGTAGTTTGCCATTTCCTTCCCTGGCTTGTTTTACAGATGAGGAAACTGAGGCAAACAGGGTAAAGTGACTTGCCCAGGGTCACACAGCTAGTAAGTGTCTGAGGTCAGATTTGAACTCAGGAACATGAGTCTTCCTGATTCTAGGCCCCATGCTCTATCCACTATGGTGCCCCCCAGCTGCCCCTTTCACTATTCAGTACCATGGTTTTCATTTTCCCATCATGAGTAGAAGAGCATGAACCCTGGTGTGGTCCAGTCGTGAGGTCAAGCTTCATCATGTTGCTCTTAAAGCCAGAGATGTACAAATGGAATAAAATAGTCCAAATTCTATGTGTTCACAGAAGTCCATGGACTAAAATGTTAAAATTCCTTACCAAGTTGAAGTTTTAATTATTATTATTTTTTAGACTACCATCTACTATCTTAGCAATATCACCTGCAGGTCTAGAGCTGGAAAGGACCTCGTGGACTGTCTCATCCAACCCCCTTGTTTCCATATGACTGTATCCAAAGGTGAAAAATGAATGAGAAGTGAGGAACACTGCGGACAGACTCTAGGGGCAGACAGAGGAGGTTGCAGGATGACGGGTGGAAAGCAGGAAGGCATGAGCTCTCAAGGGAAAGATCGCTCAGGCTTTCAAACAGAAATGGGGGCCAATGTATTCATATCATCTAAATTCCACTGATTTTATATTTATCTTGTCAAATGTTTCCTGATTATATTTTAATCTGGTTTGGGCTGTATTTAGGAGTACTGGCTGCTACAGAGTTTGATACCTCTGAACTAGCCCAACCTTCTAATTTTACAAATGAGGAAACTGAGGCCTACCTAGGCAAGTGAAATGATTCATTCACGGTCACACAAGAAGTGAGAAGCAGAAAGAGGATCTGAACTCACATCCTCTGACTTCTGAATCAGTGTCTTTCCACTGCCCTATGACGCTGGCCATAAGATGATAGGGAGAAAGGAATCTGCAGAGATCTCATCCAGTTCACAACTATCACTGTACAGACAAAGAAACTGAGGCTGAGGGAGTGTAAATGGGCCAAAGATCACACAATTTGATAGAACCAGCATTTGAATCTAGGTCTTATGGTCCCCAAATCAGGATCCTTTCCAGAACCCCACAGAGTGGGGGGCTCTGGAGTGATGGTATTGATCCCCAAGGCTTACAAACCATTTTTCACACCCTCACTCATCATGGAAAGGGGTTTGGGAGACTTTTCCAAACAGTCATTACAACTCACTATTGTTTACATGTGCAATGTTTGCAAAACAAAACTACACTGTACACCCAATGATGCCAAAATATCATTCCTGTGATCTTCTCAATCAACCAGCATTTAGTAAGCCTCTCCCATATGACAGGCACAGAAGCAAAAAAAAACTGCCTCTGACTTGAAGGAGTTGCCTTCTCTGGAGGAATCAGAAGCTGATGGGGGACACAGGGCCTCAGGAACTTGGCCCAACATCTTACCAAATACATGGGCTTTTTAAAATGTTTGCTGAATTGAAAATGAACTACAGAAGGGTAATCTCAAATTGGGAATATGAAGAACACATTCATATATAATAGCATTTTGTTTAAAAAGAAAAATCTAAAAAAAAAAAAAAAAGGGAAAAGCAGTGGTTCTGGAGTCACAAACCCCACCCCACCCCCACACCTCCACATACACCTGAAAATCCCCCATCTGTGTCACTGGTGGCTAGGCCAACACAGCTGGGAGGCCTCCTTTCCAGGAAAACAAAGTTAAAGCGTACATATGTTGCTTGGGCTAGAAGAGGGGGAGGGGAGGTGGTTGTCTCTAATCTCCCATTAGCACTTGGGCAGGAATTCTTTCTTTAGATTAGCTGGTTATCAGCTTGGAATGCAGAAGGATCTTGACCCAGTGAGCGTCTCAAGGGCTCTTAAAGGTCAATCTGGTCCTGTGGTTCTCAAACTTTGTGGTCTTGGGGTCCCTTTACACTCTTAAAAATGACTGAGGATCCTCCCCAAACCCCAAAGGAGTTTTTGTTGTGTGGGTTATATCCATTGATATTTATCATATCTGAAATTAAAACATTTTGAAATAATTTTGACCCCCTGAAAGAACTTCCGGGGCCCCAGACCACATTTAGAGAATTACTGGTGTAGTCCAACCTACGCACTTTACAGATGAGGACACGGAGGTCCAAAGGGGTGGGGGCAGTGACTTACTTGATGCCACCAATTAGCAGAGTTGAGTCCAGCACTAAGTGCCTGGATAGCACAGGCCAGTATACTTTCCCTTAATCCAAGGATGTTACAGAGAAAGGTGTACTTCCATTAAATGAGGGAGAAGACTGATAGGAAAAGGCAAGCAGAGAACACGTTGGGCTGGAGCAGAGAGGCCAAGGGGAGAGAGAATCACTCATGTTGTTGAGGGGCAGACTTGGCTAGCCCTGGGAAACAAAGACTATACAAGGGCCACAAGACATTCAAATTCTCCATCATGAGTCAAATGCTGAAGCCATTTGTTTTCCAAAAATACACTCAAAATTGGGTTTTGCATATGAAGGAAGTTACTTTGCTTAAAAACTGAAACTGTAAGTGAATCAGACTATGACTGGGCAACACAGATTACCCAATAAAGGGTTTTAGGATCTCCCCATCAGAGCTTCTGAACCGGAAGGGACTTAGATGTCTACTGAATAGCCCTGTCATTTTTAGAGGAATCTCAGTGGTGATGTGTGCAGTGACAAGGTTCTCTGGATCCAGTGAAGAAAGGCTGGGATTTCCTTAATGTCCTCTTTAATAGAATAGAAAGTCAAAGAAGGCAGGGCCTCTGTCCGACCTGTTTTTTGTACCCTTGCCGTTACTATTGCAGCCAAGTGCCCTGGCTCTGACAGGGCTGAGTGAGGATGTGACAGAGTCATTGCTGCTAAACTTTGGAACTGGCATCTTCTTTCAAGTTCCTGCCCACTTTCGTGGGCATTGAAAAGAATCCCAAATTTGAATCTTAGCTGCCATTTTTTACCATCAAGCGTGAGCCCTCATTTTACAGAAGGGGAAACAGGACCAGAAAGGAGAAGGTAACTTGTCCAGGGTCACATGCCTAGTAAATGTTTGAGGTGTGATTTGAACTCAAGTCTTCCTGACTGTAAGTCCAGCCCCCCAACCACACTACTCCACACTGCCTCTCATGACTAAGGCCAATTTACTGAATTATAACACTAGAGGCTGGTTTCAAGGGTTGATCAAAGGCTCCCAAGCCTAACTCCAGTCAACTGTCACACACACACACACACACACACACACACACACACACACACACACACACACGGTGGATCGTAAAGTCACTTGACAAAGCATGGGTAGATGGGAACGTCCATCTCCATGGAAAAATAATTCCAGTGCATGTCTCCCTAAGACTACAGTAGTGGCAGTAGTATCTATGAAAGACTGCACATTTCAAAAGCTAAGCATTGCAGATAGACATTTCCCCAAATCAGAGACTAAGAGGAAATTACAGTCCTGTTTTATAAAACAAGATCTGCTACAGGGCAGCATGGAGGAGAAGTGTGATGATGCCTCAGTTTCCTCATCTGCCCCCAAGTCCCCTTAAAGGTTTGTTAGGACTGGATCCAAGGGCTGGGAATGAGGAATGTCTGATTGTGTTGGGGTCTGTAAATCTGATGAACACTACAGTGCCACGAGGAATGACCAAAGTAACAGTGTCTGAGAAACCTGGGAAGACTCGCATCAACTGATGCGGAGCCAAGCGACTTATAAAATAGTAACAAGATGGCAAAGACAGGCAGCTGGGAAAGATCGGAGGCTCAGCTGGTAACCGGCTCACTGCCGCTGACTGAGATGCAGAATTTGTTTTTCCTTATATGCACACTTGTTATAGGGATTCTGTTTTTCTTTCTTCCAGTTGGGTCAGGTCCAGGAGGGGAAAAAAGGCCTATTTACTGAAAAAAGAAAGATGTAAATGGAGCACTACTGTCTAAGTATCAGCTAAGTGTTTTACAGCAGTCTCATTGGAGTCTTGCAGCCAGCTGACTGAGGTAGATTCTGCAGGTCTTATTCTCATCGACAAAAGAGGAAACTGAGGCTCAGCCAGGCAGAGTGATCAACCTATGTTCACGCTGCTAGTAAAGGACAGAAGCAGGATCTGAACCCAGGTCTTTTTCGTCTTTGCACTCTACCACCCCACCTCTCTGTATACAAAATGTACAATGTAACCTAAACGTTACTTATTCAGCAATCTTGGAAATCAGTAAAAAAGCAAAAGAAAAGGATTCCTGGGCAGCCCAAAGACATGTCCCAAAGTCCCTTCACAAAAGCCTATTTGCTTTCGTTTACATACAATTCTAACCAACTGCCTTGGGTGGCTTTCAGGCAGATCAAAGGCAGCCAGCTGGAGGGGGCTTGCCAGGGCTTCTGGAGGTCAGCTTACTGACAGCTGATAGAAGTCACAGGCCACACTCCTGGGAAGGAGTGAACCCAAAAGCCCACAGTAGCCTGGGGCCATTCAGCATTATTATTTTACATGTCATCTTTACACGAAGCACAGTAGGGGAATATGCAATGGAAGAGGGGGTGGAGCTTAGTAACAAATGAAAAGTTTGCAAGTTTCCAAATCCACAAGGTCTCTTCTCCTTCCTACCCTTCTCCCTCCTCCAAGGTTTAAGAGGGCCCAGCACATTAATGACTAGGGATTGAGCAGCTGTTCTGAGGCCTCAAGGATCTGCACGGAAGTCCAGGGCTATGGATGTTCCTCCTTTCTTTCTTTATTTAATATTTTAATTTTTTTTCCTAATTACATGTAAAAACAATTTTTAACATTCATTTTTAAAATTCTGAGTTCCAAATTCTTTTCTTTCCTTCCCTCCTCCTTCATTGAGAAGGCAAGCAATGTGCTATAGGTAATAAAACGTATGGTTATGCAAAACATATTTATATATTAGCTATGTTGTGAAAGAAAACACAGACCGAAAAAATTTTTTAAAATAGTACACTTCAATCTGCATTCAGACTTCATCAGTTCTTTCTCTTGAGATGGACAGCATTTTCATCATGTCCTTCAGAATTGTCTTGGATCAATGTGTTGTTAAGAAAGCTAAGTCATTCACGGTTGACCATCGTACAATATTGCTGTTACCATATACGATGTTCTCCTGGTTCTGCTCATTCACTTTGCTTCAGTTCATGTAAGTCTTTCCAGGTTTTTCTGAGAGCATCCTGCTTGTCACTTATTATAGTATAATACCATTCCATTACAATCATATATACCACCACTTGTTCAGTCATTCCCCAACGATGACCATCCCCTCAATTTCCAATTCTTTGCCACCACAAATATTTTGGGGCAAACTGATCCTTTTTCTTCTTGTGTTCTTTCTCCTGTCATGCTTCCAAACTCCACCAAAATCTCAAATCCAGGAAGATCTAACTGTTGACTCTAGACCAGGAAAGCCATTTCTGACTAAACTCCCCACCATAAACGTCTCCTCCCTATCTGGGCTGGGCTGTTCAGTGCCTGGGTAGAGTCTTCTCCATCCCTCCTCCACTCCAAAGCCTGACTGTCACAGCACAGTGTATGAAAGCACTCAGAAAAGCGCAGAACCAAAGAGACTTATTAGTATTCTATCACAGAAAATGATCATGACCTTGTGTCATTAAGGAAAGGTTAAATTTTATAAATTATTTTTATAAATAAAGGTTAAATTATATCTCTGTTTAAACCTTGACTATAAGACTCATCTGACGCTTTATCAGTGAGGAGGTAACCTTGAGTTCTCCAAGGCTGAGTGAATCAGAAGGAGTAAACTCTAATAGGTCCTACCCCAGGCATGAGAGGCTCCAAGCAGAGATCCAGCCAATAATGCCTTTTGTGTTTGTTGTCTGAGGACCAGTGGAATAAAAGCTGGCCACTGAAGGAGAAATTGTTTTGATGAGTACTCCTAGTCTGGCCTCCACCTCTTACCAGGCTCTCTAGCTCCGGCCCTGGGCTCTTGATTGGGAGATATATCGACATCTGGCCAAACCCAACGCCTGCACATCACTCTCTGGCCATTTTCATGCCTTCCCACCAAAGCAACCCTCTCTACCTCCTGCCCCAGTATTCCCCCTCCTTTATGGAACAGTAATCAAATCAACACAACTAAATCAAGAAAAGAGGCATCAATCAATTTCCCTATGTTTATAATATCTATCCCTGTGACATCCTGCACCAAAATCTCTCTCCTCCCTGGTCACTATAGCACAGATGTAATTTTTTTTTGTTATTTTCTCTCTCTGAACAGTTTCTCCTCCTCTTTCTGCCACTGGGTGGGTGGATGGGGTACCAACTTTGGAGTCAGAAAGACCTGGGATCAAATCCAGATTCTGATCCTCAGTAGCTGTGTGATGATCCTTAACCTCTATGGTAACTCCCTGGCACCAAGTCAACTCGAGGTGATCTGTATCAGGGAAGGAATTTTTAAGGCAGGGGTTCCCTACACTGAGGAAATGAGAGCTCCTTCCCATGTTTATGTGTGCTCTCCCCACTGATCACATTTCTGTCCTGAGATAGCAGTCCACTTCCCCCTACTTTTTCAGAAAAGATGTCATTCTCCATCCTGACCTCCCAGGCTAATACTGGTGGCACTATCTTCACCCTCAGCCAGACACTTGCCCTCGGAAAGGCTCATTTCTGGGGTTTTCTTCTCCTTGTGGTCACAGTGTTAACCACCTACTTATTCTGCTATCAGAATCGTTCCTTCAGTGGTCATCAGAGAGGATTTGGGTTCTTAGGTTCTTCTGCTGATGAAAGTCAGGTCACCCAGGTGATCCTGACGGTTCTGGACATTAGCCTGCAAATGAGTGTGAATGTATGTGTGTGCGCACGTATGCGTGTGTATACGTGTGTTGTTGTTTACATTAATGTGTGTAAAGAGAAGAAACTGCACTTCTATCGTAAGGGCCTGACATCACCAGACACTGACATGTCTTGATGGTCCCGCAAAAAGAAAGAGCAATCAGAAAACAGCCGCCGTGGTCTACAGCAATTCTAGAGCAGTCTAAGTTACAGCCAAGCTGCAGATATGCATTGCCGTAGGCAGTTTCCACACCAGAAGCTCCTCTGAATGATTAAAACCACAAAACTTGTTTAGTGGTCATCACGCAGAGACAAGGCCTAGTGTAAAATAAAGAGGAAGAAGGTGAGGGGAGGGGTTTGGCTTCAACAGCAATAGCTCAGAAAGAGTCTCCAGATACACAAACTCTAACACTGGGGCCAAGGACAAGTTGGTGAATGGCTCCAAAACACCAGGAGACTTTTCTGAGTATCCATGTCACGCAGAATTCAAGGGCCCTGCCCAAGAGGAGACCAAGAGCAGGAAAGCAAGGGTTGGTAAAAAAGGGAGAGAGATGGGGGAGAGAGAGGGAAAGAGGCAGAGACAGCCAGAGATGGGGAGAGACAGAGACAGAAGGAGAGACAGAGAGACACAGAGACAGTCAGAAACGGGGAGAGACAGAGACAGAGAGGAGAGACAGAGACAGAGAGAGAGACAGAGAGAGAAGGAGAGACAGAGAGACACAGAGACAGCCAGAAATGGGGAGAGACAGAGACAGAGAGAGAGACAGAGAGAGAAGAAGAGACAGAGAGACACAGAGACAGCCAGAGATGGAGAGAGAAAGACAGCGATAGAGAGACACAAAGAGAGAGAGAGACAGACAGAGAGAGACGAGACAGAGAGATGCACAGAGACAGAGACAGCCAGAGACAGGGGAAGTGAGAGAGAAGGAGAGTGAGAGAGGAGAGAGAGAGAGAGAGAGAGAGAGAGAAAGAGAGAGAGAGAGAGAGGTAAGAGGAGAAAGAGAGTGTGAGAGTGCAGCAGAGATTGGGGACATTGGGGGTGGAGAGAGACAGAGATGGAGACAGACAGAAACAGTGAGACGAGGAGAGAGAAATAAGGAGAGGGAAAAGGAGAGATGGAAAGCAATCCACTGGCCTAACTTTTTTAGAAAAAGATCCCATTCTTTGTCCTGACCTCCCAGTCCAATACTGGTGATACCATCTTACCCCCAACCAGGTACTTGCCCTTGGAAAGGCTCAGACTTGGGGTTTTCTTCTCCTTGTGAACACAGCATTAACCACCTGTTCCTGCTTATTCTGTTTTAGCAATTGTTTGTCTCACAGTCATAAAATAAGATTTGGGTCCATTCCAGGAGACAAAGAAAGAAAGAGGAGAGAGATGGGGGGAAGGAGTGACAGAGAAAGAGAGAAAAAAGGGTAAGAGGGAGACAATCCTTTTTTTTATAATCAAGTTTGCTGTGAGCTCTCTCTTAATTAGTAACCAAAAACATATTGCATCAAGTGTTTCTTAAGCAGATGAGAGACAGGCAGCTTACATGGAGATGAGTCAAAAAATAACCACACACACACAGACACAGACACAGACACAGCCACACCCAGACACAGACACAGACACACACACACACACAGTTCTTGACCTCTTGTGTTAGGAATCGGCCAGTTGGTTTGGTTGCTTCCCTCCAGCCTCCAGGCTGGGCTGCTCCTGCTGTCGCCTCGATTGTGCCCAGCTGATAAATGGCCAAATCCAGAAGCGCCTGGACTTGTGAAAGGGGCCGTCTGGATATCTGGGCCCACACAAATGAGTGACTGTTTGTGATCCTATGAGCGTTGGTTTCTTCATGTGTAAAGTGGGGGCAATAATACCTAAAGCCCCCAATCCTAGAGGATTGCTGGGAAACGTACACATATGATCTCCCTAGAGATAATTTGTGGGAAGTATGTGGCACCCTTCAAAGCCATATAGAAACAGCAACTAGGAAACAACTTTTACAGTCAGTGTCTTTGATAAAGACCTCATTTCTAAAATATATAGAGAACTGAGTCAAATGTACAAGAATACAAGTCATTCCCCAACTGATAAATGGTCAAAGGATATGAATAGGCAGTTTTCAGAGGAAGAAATTAAAGATATCTATAGTCATATGAAAAAATGCTCTAAGACACTGCTGATTAGAGAGAAGCAAATCAAAACAACTTTGAGGTACCACCTCACACCTAAAAGATTGGCTAACATGACAAAGCAGGAAGATGATAAATGTTGGAGAAGATGTGGGAAAATGGGAAAACTAATGCATTGTTGATGGAATTGTGAACTGATCAACCATTCCGGAGAACAATTTGGAACTATGCCCAAAGGGCAATAAAACTGTGTATACCCTTTGACCCACCAATACTACTTCTGGGGCTGTATCCCCAAGAGATCATAAAAACAGGAAAAGGACCCACACGTACAAAAATATTTATAGCAGCTCTTTTTGTAGTGACCAAGAATTGAAAATCGAGGGGATGCCCATCACTTGGGGAATGGCTGAACAAGTTGTGGTACATGAATGTAATAGAATACTATAGTGCTATGAAAAATGACCAACACGTGGACTTCAGAAACACCTGGATAGACTTATATGAACTAATCCCGAATGAAGCAAGCAGAACCAGGAGAACACTGTACACAGCTACAGCAATATTGTGTAATGATTAACTTTGACAGACTTAGCTCTTCTCAGCAATGCAAGGACCTAAGACATCTCCAAAGGACTCATGATGGAAAATGCCATCCTCATCCAGACAAAGAACTGTGGAGTCTGAATGCAGATGGAAGTCGCTATTTGCTCCCCTTTTATTTTTCGTTTTATTTCTTCTTTCTCCTGGTTCCTCTCATTCGTTCTAACTCTTCTTCACATCATGACTAATGCAAAACATCAGCTATCACCACTGTGAACTGATGCTTTTAATCCAACAGGCCAAGGGCTGCTCAAGCTATTTTTCATCCGTGGGGTGGGGGGCATGGTGTAGCCGAGTCAGGCAGCCTCAAATCCAAGAGTGATGAAGCTCTCAAAGATCCTAAATTGCTAACAAGGTGAGGGGTCTCCTCCTGCTCCAAACCAGGAGTTCCTCACACCAACGGAATCACAGATCCTGTCCATATCCCTCAGAATGTTAGTGTGGGAAAAGATGCTCCAGGCCATCTCACCGAGGGCTTTGTCCCCTTTCTTATGTCCTGAACTCCTCAGGTGAAGCCTGTGACCCCTCTCAGAATCATGTTTTTAAAGGCAAAAAATAAAATCTGTAGGATTGCAAAGGGAACCAAATGTATTATATTAAAAAAAGAAAAAAACAAACCTCAGGTTAAGAACCCTGTGTAGTTTGACTTCCTTATTTTACACAGGGGGAAACTGAGGCCCTGCAAGGAAACTCACTTGGTTTTCCTGAAATCAGGCTGAAGTCTGCCTCTAAATCAACACTCACTCAATGCTTCTAGTTCTGCTTGCTGGAAACAAGTAAATGCCCTTTAAATACTTGAGGAGAGGCATCATGTCTAAACAGCCTTGGTTTTTTCATTCAGTTCTCATACAACAAGATCTGTGGGGTTTTTTTTCATCAATTAACAAACATTTATTCTCTCTCTTTCTCCCTCCCACCCTGTCTCTCCCCACCCCTATCTCTCTCTGTGTCTCTGTCTCTATTTCTTTTTCTTTCCCTATCTGAATAACAATAAACATGCTATGAACTAGAGATACTTCATCACCCTGGCAGCCAGGGCCCTTGGAGCAAGGATGGATCCACCCATCCATCTCCATGATTTCTCAAAACTCCCTGTTCATACCCACCAGTCACTTGAGCATCCTGGGGGGTGAGGCAGGGGTGGGCGGTAGTACCAGTTCTCAGGGCACTTAAGCTCGAAGAGGAGAAGTGTTTTCTTGGCATCTCCTCACCTGCCTGGGCTTTTCTGCCCCTCTTCATGACACCTGCACTACCGCTTTCTTTTGGAAGATGGACAAGAACATAAACAATCTGATAGCACAGATCTCTCTGGACATGATGTCACTTCCCCTTAACAATGGCCCTGTTCTTCCTTTGTGGATCATCTTGCATCAAGCATAGCTTTGAAAGTAGCTGTGACCCCCCTCCCTTTTTACAAGGCTCAGCTTCTTCAGGCTTCAGCCTTTCTAACAATATTCTTACAGGCCCTGGCCCACTTTTCATCTCTTATCCATGTTTTTGGGCAATCTGACTCCAAAAAGCTCCCAATGAAGCCACACTAGTTTCTTTGGGCAGACACCCAGTTTTGTTCAGCGGGCTCACTCACCACCAAACAAACATGCCTTCCCTCAGGCCTCTCATCCATCCTTAGCATGTTTCTTAAATATGATACTGTAGAGATTATAACTGCCTTTTTTCTGAATTTGCAGGAATCTTTTCTGAAGTCTAGGTACATGTCTGCTTATAACTGAAATACCTCTCCTTCACTATTTATTACAAATTCATGACAACACAGATATTTTCTCTCAAAGTTACTATCATTCCTACATCACTAACCAGTCTTTCCCTATTGGTAAGAATTAAATCCCAAGGAGTATATTTCACTCTTTCTATGATTAAAATTCATTTAATTACTAAGTACCAAATGCATTAATTATTTAGTTAATAATTATTAATGCTAATTATTTAATGGGATTGCTAATATTAAGAAAACAGTATCCCTATCCTCCATCTGACCAGTGGGCTGTAGCAAGCTCCCATGATTACACCCAATAGCCTAAGACTATGCTTCTGCCCTTAAGTGTGTGGATTTCTATGATAGCACACACTGTTCAGTATGATTCTCTCTTCTGCATATATCACTCAACATAACTCTGTCTTCCCTTCTATCTCTTTGCTTCTGCTGGCTTTATTCCAGCCGTGAGTCCATGTGTCAACCAATCCTGTGACTTTGGATTTGCCTCTTTGTATGAAAATCTCAAGTTTATTTCATCACCCACACTTTATGCATTGGCATCTTAGCAGCTGAGGTCATGGGTATTACTTCTAATCTCTTCTCAGATTCTTCCTGATAACTGCTTGGCACCTCCTCTATCTCACACCTGTAAATATACTTTAGTAGGTAATGGTAGCTTTGTCCTAATATATCCTGTCCTCCCCAAATTTTATGTAAGAGAGTGGTAGATTTGTCTGATCAATCATACATTTCCTATGAGGTTCCTAATAACTTTAAAGAGTTGCTAAATTGTCAAGATTCCCTCTTTACCAGAAGGACATATTGTCAAAGTTGATAAAAATGCTAAACTAACTATAGGAAAAAAAATATTTGAAGTTAATTGGGGTCAGGGGAGACTCAAAGAATCACCCCTCTGATTCAAGAAGTATTCAGCACCCTGGAATCTTAGAGGTCACATATCTGATTCCTCACAGGGAGAATTCAAGTCTGACCTTGGGACTTTTCTCCCCTGGTAATTTATTGAACAGCTCTCACGATCCCTTCCATTGGAGAGCCAGGTCATCTGCGTCATTGTTGATGCGGGCACTCGGCTTGGCATTCAAGCTTCTCTTTCTGCTCTGCATCAAAAGGCTCAAAGCTTTGATGTCTAAAACCAGAACCTGCCTGGATTCCCTGAACTCTCCAGATCAATCCAATTACTAGACATGAATATTCTATTTAAAAAGTTAGCTTGGGCCTCTGAGACTCCAGAAGTACTGGCATTTAAGCAGCTGTCACAGCAAAATAACAAGGGCCTTCTGATATCAGAACAGGAGGCTGGCGACAGCGTTAAATCTCCTATCTGGGCTCATCTGTGACACTGCTAAGTTGTCCTGAGCAAGGTCTCTGAGGATTTTAGGAAAAAGGAAGGGTCATTATGAGAAATAACTAGATGGTTAGCTTGCAAGCCTGAAATTCTGTAAAGAAAAATGACAAGGCACCAACCACTGTTTTAAAACGAAAGGGAATTAAGAGAATGGAAACCCACAGCTGAACAAAATGATCTAGGCTTCCTTTATGTGAATCATAAAATCCATCCTCCCTCCTCTAATATTTGCCACCTTGAAGAATCTGCCAAGAGAGTTCCTATGACGCTGAAAAGTGCTGCTTCAAGGAGAAATATCATAACCATCTCTCTCATAACTTGTTTCAAGAATGGTTAAGCTGGAGATAAATGGAAAAGAAGAGGGTTCATCTCCTCCAGGAGCTTCTTTGAATCTGTCCAGTGTGATATACCAAGGACCACCACTGATGTTGGCTGACAGGGACACTCTACAAGCAGCTTCAAAATCCTGTTACCTCCCTGGAGGAAGGAGGAGGTAACAAGGCCTAGTTACAGGCTGGGAAACTGAGCCTCAGAGGGATAGAGTGAGCTGTCCAAGGTCACACAAGGAGGGAGGGAGGCCAAACCTGGGTCTTCTAAGTCTGAATCCACAATACCATCCTACACTACAGCAGAGGGAGAAAGGAAGCCTTTCTGAGGAAGACATTACAACCCAGTTAGAAGTAAAGTTGCTTCAGACCAATTATAGAGTAACATGACAGTACGTTAACCAGTGTAATTATGATTAAGAAAAACTGAATACTTAAATAGGCTAGCTTTTGCTTTAGTTGCAAGAAAAGGATGCTTCAGGGAAGATACATCTTTTGTACAAGATTTCTCACCACAGCCTTTTATCTTCTGAGAAGGACAGACCCAGAACACTGGATCTGGAGTCAGAAGAGGCCTAGGTCCAAATCCTGGCTGTCCGAATCAAATCACTTCCTGTGGTTGGGTCTCAATCTGAGGCAGCTAGCCTCAATGATGATCCCTTCTGGCTCTAAATCCTGGGGTCCCTGTGGTCTCTAAATAAGGGAAAAGCCCAGTATGCCACACACAGTAGACCCTT
>CM053770.1:231690858-231701269 GCA_028658325.1 Potorous gilbertii | reverse complement strand
GTGTTTTTTTCAGTTTGTTCAAGAACAAGTATTTGCTGGCACCATCTTGGATGTCAGGAACTTGGAAGAGTACAAATACTGTCAAGTCAAGTTAAGAAGCATTTATTAAGCTTCTACTATGTGTCAGTCACTATACTAAGTGCTGGGGAGACAAAGAAATGCAATAAACATGGTTCCTGCCCTTAGGCAGCTTACAATGTAATGAGATAGACAAAATGCAAGCAACTACGTGCAAACTGGACACATATACAAGAGAAATTGAAGATAACCAACAGAAGGAAGCCCCTAATATTAAGATGGTCTGGGAAAGTTATCAGAAAACTCCTGGAGTTATATGGAAAACAAAGCTAGCTTTTGAATAGACAATCCAAATTCAAATCACTGCTCCAAGACTTCCTAGTTGTGTGATCTTATATTGGTCACTTCCCATCTTCTCACCTCAATTTCTTCACTTGTAAAACAAGGGAACTGGCTCAGATAGAACCCTTCATTCCCTTCTAGCTCTAGGTCTGTTACTAGATATGGAATGCTACAATGGGACAGACAAGCTAGCACCAGTAGGAGACATCACCAGGAGGAACTAGGAGGTAGGAGACAAAGATCACAAGTGGGAATCCTCAAGATGTGTCTTGTAAAGAGCAAAAACTTAAAGGATCTGGGATTTTCTGGAATGTGGTGCTCCTTGTGTCAGTTTGAATCAATCAAAAACCCCACATCTTCAGGTCAACTGTTTTTGTGAGCTGCCAAGGAAGAGGAGAAAAAAAAGGAGAAGGAAAAGGAGATGAAGAATTAAAAGATGATGAAGATGATGAAGGAGAATTAGAAGAACAAGGAGAAGCTGTCTAATGAGCTGGTCTGTCTGAGCTTAGACTAGTCTCAGACTACAGACATACAGTATGCCATCCCTAAGTAGGTTCCTCTTGTTGAGGATCTATCACAGCTTGTACTCTTGGCAATGCCTCTGAGAGCCAAAGACAGGCAGCAGAAGTGGACTTCAGTAGAGAAGCAGAAGAACATGGTGGAAATAGTGTGGCCAAATGATGGAAGAATGGGCAGAAATTTGTTCTCCACTTCCAAAATGACTGACAACCAACAGGAGGCACCAAGAGAAAAGGCAAAACTGGTCAGGAGATGAGCCTGAGCAGTGTTATTTAGGCTGGATCAGAGGAAAGTGAGATTGGAGAAGAAAGAAAGAAGGGTGGAGCTGGAGCCAAAAGGCATCCAGGTGTGAGGGGGCCAGGGCCTACAAGAGGGTTCTGACAAGCGTAAAGAAGCAGCAAGCTGGGAGTCTTGTTATACAGGGCATGGATCAATGCAGCCTGGAGAAGGGCTTGGATGGCTGGGAAGGATGGCCAAGAAGGCCCCAAAGTTCATCCCAAGGTTCAGTGTCGCTGGGGTCCACATAAAAGACAGCAGTAACAGCTCCTTGGAACCCAGGCCAGTCAGATACATTGGTCACCAGAGTGTCCATCTTGTTACCACTAACCAAATGGCTCTCAATCTAAGGAGCTGTTAGACATGAATGTGCCCAAATGCCAAGCAAATGCTTTTTATGGAACCTTTTGGCATATGGAGAGAAGAGATTGAGAAATACAAGTCTTCTGAGTAAGGAAGACACCTGCTCAGTTAGGAAAAATACTTCCTGAGCCTTCAGAATACACTATCAATCTCTTGCCATGACCATTCTGATTAAGACACAAAGTAGAATCTTTTCCTTCAGTTGCTTTTTTAAAAGTGAGAGTGTTCCTTTCACATCTTCAGTATGAAAAGATGGGAGGTAACATAAAGCCTGTGACTCCTATTAGCAGGGCTCAATTTAATTAAAAATATATAGTGGTATGTGAGACAATACAAGCTGTATTTGGAATGTACTAATCCATCTGCCAAGACTGTACCCAATCAAAAGTTCTCTGCATCTACATCTGGGCTTCTAGGGCCAGAAGAGGTTAGACTCCCAAGTCTGGCTTGTTTTAACCATCCTCTGTCCTTTACCTCTTAAGTGGCTCCCACTTTGCAGTCCTTGCTCACCTCCAGGAAGAGGAAAAGAGAAGAGAGGGGAGGAGAGAGTAAAGGAGGAAATCCCCAAAGGGCATCTTGGCCCATGAGAGTGTGTAGGGCACTTCAGTCAGTAACCCACAACCACCCATCCTCCATAAATCCAAAGTGCTTGGCTTTGAGATTAATCAGGAGGGATCCCAAAGCAAAAAAACAGGGTCCAGACCTAATCCCCAATGATCTGGAGCCCACCCAGAGGGAGATCCTGCTGCAGGGATCTTTACCAATCTCCAGTGGATTTCCCACTGAGCCCAAAATGAAGTGATTTCTGGGCCCCTGCTGTCACCCAATGGACTCTGTCATCTATACAACATAACAGGGTTATTCTTTCATTTTTATAAGAGGCCCCCAAAACAGAGCTGATGTCTCTGTTTTTCCTCATCTCCCAGTTTTCTAAGCATCCTGTTTAAAGACGTCAGCAAAGACCTGCTTTAGCCCCTGCATGCATCCACCTTCCCTTGTTTTCTTTCAGGTTGAAGCAGAGGCCCAGGTGATACCAATAAACACTAACCAAGCCATCCCCCATGTGTGTCCTCCTGACAAACCCACTTCCCAAGTACAGATAGCAGCTCAGATTCACAAAGGTGATGAGTCACCAAGTTTCCAGACCTCCCAAGAGGATGACAAGCACAACGAGTAGCCCACTAAGCCTGCCCTTGCGTGGCCACTCTTTAGCTTCTACTAACACGCACCCCTGGTTTCGTTAACAAAGCCGGAGAGCAGATGCCCTTTGACGTAGTTATCTATATCAAGGCTGCTCTGGACTGTGTTTCCAGGGCTAACCCCCAGATTAGGATTTTCCAAACAGTGAGTCAGAATCGCCAGCAAAGACCTTGCTCTTATCATGAAAGGATTTCCCCTGTGGCCCCATAGACCCACTCCTGCCCAAGTATCTTTTAAGCCCTTGTTCCCCCAGATCAGACCTCTCTTCCTCCTCCTCCTCCTCCTCACTTGGAAAGAACAGAGGACCTGGGTTCAAACCCTGATTTGGATACTTACAACCAGCGTGACCTTGTTTGGGTGAATCACCACCTTCATGGGCCAGTTTCTGACCCTACAAAATGAGCAAACTGAAAGTGGACTCTTCCAATGCTAAGTCAACAATCCTATGATCCCTGCTAGGGAAATCCATGGGCAGTCAACAATGCACCTTTCCGATGCTACAAAGTATCTCCTAGGAGACAGGGTTTAATAAATAAATGACTGAATGAGCTCTTTCTAGATGCCATGCACTGTGCTAAGCATTAAAAACACAAACAGGGAAAAAACAGTCTCTTCCCTCAAGAAGGGCACATGCCAACTGAGGGGGACAGCAGTAGAAGGGGGTCCTTTGCAGAGCCAATGGAAAGGCCTGGAAGGCCCAAGTATGTAGCTTCCCATGGATGGCAAGGCCCAAGGGAGCCTGGGGTCCTCAACAGCACAAATTCCATCCTAAAGGATTTTCTTCTTCTCTCCTGCTGCATCAGCATCTGAGACAACACAAATTTCCCCCTTTACTCATGGGGTGGAAGAGAGTCCACATCTTATTTCAACAGACATATTCTTGGGGTTAAAGAAAAAAAGATCCTTACATTTTACTAGCCAATGGCGGGGAAGCAAAATAAAACAAAGTGAGTGAAATTTAGAATTATTACCTTCACAAAGGTGCATAGAAATTTTCAGATCAGCCCCAGGTGACCCTTGGACTCAGGACCAATTCACCACAAGATGTCCAAGGAACTAATATGACACCCATTGACTCCCTTGGTTGTGGAGTCAGAAGTTTGAATGCTTCCTGTGTAGCCTGGACAAATGACTTCCCTGGTCTTCCTCATCAATAAAATGAACAAGGGGGAGAATCTGGACTGAATGATCTCTTAGGTCCCACTGTGTTCCAAAGGGACAATCCGCATTGTTTTCAAAGGTGTATAGAAATCCCTGTATTTTCTCTTAGCACCCACCCACCCTTGCAGGATTCTATGTGAGGGTCTATTCCAAGGCATGCTGCGGGCATCTTAGAAATCCCAAAATGTGGTAGGTAGGTAGGTGGCACAGTAGATAGATCACCAGCCCTGGATTAAGGATGACCTGAGTTCAGATCCAACCTCAGACACTTGACATTAGCTGCGTGACACTGGGCAAGTCACTTAACCCTAACTGCCTCACAAAAGAAGAAAAGAAATCCCCAAAAGGCTGGGGGAGAATTCCCCCAGCTGACCAAAAGACTGTGAGCTTTCTGAGGACAGGAGCTAGTTGTAACCAAACAGGACAAACTCAAGGATTTTATCCCATGATCCCATGAACCTCGGGGGTCCCTAATTAATAGTGCTCGTTGCTGATTGATAACAACTCCACAGATGGCACCAAGCATCCTTTACTGGGTCTGCTTTTAAAATGGAGTCTCAAAGAGAGGAAAAAGGGGATTCCCAATGATTTGGAGCAAAAGGCTCACAGGAATGACATGCTTTGTAGCATCAATGGGAGTGACTTGGGCCACCTGGAGTCAAAGGAAAATATCTGGATCTTCTTGGAAAACCTCTTGTCTCTTTTTTCCCTCTAGCAGACCACTAAAAAGGAGAAAGAAGGAAAACAAAGTTCAGAGCAATCATTTGATTGTAAGCTCTTATATTTAAGGGGAGAAACTGTTTTCACTTTGCTGGAACATGGCAGCTGCCCTGGGCTTTGTCATGTCTGGTTATAACCAGCACCTGCTTCCCCACAGATGAATTCAACTGACCCTTCCCTACTCCGGATCTAGTGGTGAACTTGGGGATTGCCCACCCTTCTATTACAAGGCGCAATTTTTATGAAAATTTACAGTGAATGGTACCCAATCAGCACTTAAGAAATACTTTGTGGATTGACTGGATCATAGATTTAGAACCAGAAATGAGCTTAGAGATCATTTAATTCTACCCCTTCATCCTATGGAGGAGGAAATTCCAAGAGGTTTAGTGACTGGGCCAATATCACACAGATGACTGCTGCAGTAAATTGCAGAGTTGGGAATCCAGGGCTTTCGATTCCAAATCTGCTTTTCTGCCATACTTTGCTGCTCCCAGTGAGCACATGAGAAACAGCTAAAAGAAACGGGGAATTTCATCCTGGAGAAGGGAGGACTATGGGAGACCTGACAGCTATCAGTAGGCATGTGAAGGGCTGTCCTGCAAAATTCAATTAGATTCCTCATAGCTCCGGGAGTTGGCCTAGGACCAGTGGATCCAAGTTACAAGTAGAGAGATTGGAGACCTCCAAAAAAGGAAGGGCTATCTCATACAGTACTGATGCCCACAACTGGTGGCCAAAGGGTCACAGATTTAAAGGCTGGAAGGTACTGCAGAGATCCCTCTAGTCTAGTTCATTTATTTTCCCCTCACAGGGGAGGAAAATGCTCACTAGTCGAGGATGTCATAAAAGGGTTGTCACAGACTGCCCAGGGGGTGACTTCTAAGGGCCCTTTCAACTCTGAGATCTTGTGAGCTAGAACTGAAAATATAACCAAGAAAGTTGTCACCCCTGGTCTAGGACATTCCTGCTTCATCCAGAGATTGTAACATGCCTGTGGCCAAAAAATCAAGTCAGATGACTTGGAAACTAATCAATGATGCAGTCTCTGTGGCACCACTGAAATCCATAGCTCCCATTCCCCAATCCCCTCACCACCAGGCAGATCTGCCAGCCATTCATAGTAGTTGACCAAAGCTCCTTGTTATCCATGAGACTGTGAGTGAAGGGGTGGGAGGTACAGGCAAACATGTATATTCATTAGCTTATTTCCAATGGTTTGGGGAGGATTTAATGCTCAGCCCCCCGCTTCTTCTGCAGATGAGAAAACTACATTGCCCACTGTGGAAGTTCAGGGTCAAAAAGTCAATATTCATTAGAGCTAAGACTAACCTTCCCACAGCTGAATCCAACCGACCCTTCCTTAGTCCTGATCACTATCATCAGACCCATTCTGCTCTTTCTCAAGTCTCCACATCTCTCACCTAAAGGACAAGACTCCTGTGGGGTAGCATAATACACATATAAGTTGTCCCTCCAGATAGAATGGAAGCACATTATCCACAACACTCTGCACAGTGCCTGGCATTAATAAACATTTAACAGATGCTTGCTAACTGATCAGTAGACTGGTAGTTTGCCCGCACTCCAACCAATACTAAATATGGTGGGAGAGCTATGAGCACCCCATAGCTACTCCATCAGTGGTGTGGCTGAACCAACTCAAAGCATCTCCATGGAAGACCACAAACATAGGGAAATCTCCAGGTGTTTCAAGGGTACCTAACACCATAGAGGGGGGCAGATACTCTACTCATCCTACCCACCATTCCAACTACTTCCATGTTACACTTCAAGGATGACTCCAAAGGTGGAAAAGGGCATTAGAGATGACCTAACAAAACAGCATCTATTTGGAGCTAAAGCTTTGAGAGGAGACAAGTTTCTCTGAGCAGAAACAATAGAATCAAATTGTGGGGAGACTGGAGAGAGGGAATAAGAGTGTGACTATAAAGGCTCATGGGAGCTTGGATGGGAAGGGAGGGGGGAAATGCGAATGGTTCTTGACACAATGGAAAATGTGTCCTTCCTACCCCAAGCTCTCCACTCTTAAAAAGCTGAAATATTGTTGTGCTGGAAATTTTTCCTCTGAAAATGACAAATGGTAGGGACCAAAAGGAACCTTAGAGGTCCCTGGGTCCAAACTCCTCATTTTGCCCATAAAGAGTCCAAGGCTCAAAGATGAAATGACTTTTTCAAGCTAGGAAATGGCAGGGCAGGAATCTAAAGCCCAGCCTTCTGACTCCAAGCCGGCCTCTTGGCAAGAGTATCATCACTGTAAACAGAGCCCACGAGGTAGACTTTCTACTGATGGGAGGTTACGTTCCACCCTTCCATGGTCTCCCTATGGTCTCACTGATACTGGTATTCATGCCAAAGATGCCAATCACAGCTCAGGTGGGCTGGCATGTCCTGTGTGAGCCCTGGCCATGTCTTCCTAGAAAGACTAACAGCAGTGTGCTGGGAAGGGTTCCTCAAGCTCTCCTCAACATTAGCTATCCTTTTGCTCCCACACGCCAAAAATTTCATCCTTGACCCCGTTTCTTTGGCCTTCCTTGCTCATGAAGTACCATAACCTGCTCACACCCACCATGGCTACCTCCAATGGACTTTGGAAAATCTTCAAATACAATTCTTTCTAGACTGGGTTTCCATGACTTGCAGCCACAAAATGGCCCTAGAAGAATCTCGGTGTTAAAGAAAGATGGGCCTTTGTTTCAGGGAGAAGTTTGGGGTCATCAAAAAGTACACTGCAGTTTCCTGAAAGCAAACTAGCCTTTGGACTGAGCTTGAGCTCGAGCTCCTCTTCATAGTCATTATGGACCCAAATCATTGCCATTTGTAGAGTCTGTCCAAGATGTATGTACTAATGGACAAGCTCTAACAGATGTCATCTATCCACCATCTATCATAGCCCAGATAAGAAGAATCAAACTTGTAGCCTGCACCAGATTAAAATGGAATTGGGAAATATTTAATAAAATAAATAAAAATACAATACAACATAGATGATGTTAATTTGCAGTTTTCTAAGTTAATATGCATTTCTATTCAAATTTGATACCACTGGCCTTGACAGGGCTTTCTTTACCTGGAGTCCACAGACCTTCAAGGACTCTATAGATAGATTTCAGAGGCTCTTTTATATTGGGTGAAAAAAAAAATAAAGAGTTTTACATTTTTATTTCATTATATTGTTTTCTTTTGTAATCTTATGTACGTCATTCAGAGAAGGAGCCCATGCTGTCCATGGGGTCCAGGAAACACAAAAGAAGTTCAGAACCCCATGTCCAGACAATAAGCATCCTTCAGCCACTTGGTTTTTCTGGTGCTGAAAGGAAAGTCAAACTCTTGAGTGATTCTGGAGCTCAGGGCACCATCCAACTGACCCAATTTCACCCAAGGACAGGGACATCTGAAGGACCTCAGAAGCTACAAGGACTTGGTGCTAGATCTCTTCCATTGCTGACCTCTGCATAGGACCTATCTCCTTGGAGGACAGCTTTTAACATGGGGCTTTGCTTTACCATGTCAATTTTTTTAATCACTGACAAACAAGTACAGTGATGTCTTATATTTGCTACATTCTCCAGTCAAGTTTATGATGGTAAAAATGCGTTTGACCACAGTGTGAGGCTTGTCTGTTCTAAAGCCTTCACTAAGGATGCCATGAACATTTGCATAGCTTATTCTCATAAGAATTATATATAAATGACAGAGAGGTACATGTGTGTGCACATGTGTGTATGTGTCATGTTCCAAAAGGAGCAGAGTAGATCTAAAATGGAAATAGTGTGCTTGAAAAGCAAAGCTCAGTTATGGAATATAAAGGGCACCACCATTTAACCAATCCAAGAAGACAGAGAATGGAGAAGAATTTGACATTCAAGGTGTGGGAGTATATGTTTTCACACGGAGTCAGAGATATGTCTAATAAAGACAAACAAAAACGCTCAAAATTATCCCAGGCAATCTGGTTCTTGGGGATTGCCAGGTTTGGAGTCAGACAACCTGGATTCCAATATGAGGTCTACTCCTCTTATCACCTGTGTGACCTCTGACATGTCACTTCACCAGGACTCATCTCTATAAAAGGACTGGAGGATCTTTAGGGTCCATCTCAATGACAAATATGAGTTCTGGTCTGGGTTCTGAAGCCAACCTTGCTTCAAATTCCTCCACCCTGCTGACTGTCAGTTTCAACTGTAAAATGACTGTTTTGTTTTTACCGACACCTGCTCCACTTAGAACCTTCCTATGGTTCTAATGAGTTTCAAAGGAAAGACAGGAGGAGGAAAATCACAAAGTTAAGATGGAACTATTACCACTACTAGATTTTAAGGGTGTCAAAGGTCCAATTTCAATTCTGTTGAATAAATATTTCCTTGGTATCTGCCCTATATAGGTGCTCAAGGCCAGGACAACAAAGTAGGCCCTGGGGACACAGAGATCAACAATCCATAATACCTGCCAGGGAAGTACAGGAATTGGGGAAAGTCCAGGACATAATTCCTCAGGAAGTTCAAGATGATGGGGTTACAGAAAAAGATTCAAACAAAATAGTGGGAGGCTCCTGGGAAGAGAGATTGCATCTGGGGAAGGGGGAGAAAAGGGATGATTCCAAAAGAAGTCCAGGGCCCTGAAAGGTAGGATTCTCCTAAAAGAAGCTGGGAAATGGGTCAAGGCATTCACTGAGGAGTGTTGAAGGACGTCCCAGGGGGATAAAAAACCAGCCTGAAGTCAGAAAATAGGAAATCCTGGGGCCATTTGGTGACCAAGCAGAAGGCAAGTTTCACTAGAACCTAGGGTCCCAGCAGGCCTCCCCCATTCATATCACTTTCCATCTTGCCCTACAGACCCCCTGAAGGTACCTGGTTATTGTCCTAGAGAATGTGCTCCTTGAAAGAAGGAACTATGTTTTTTTGTACCCACTCCCTTTCTTGTACCTACCCCCAGAACTTAGAAAAGTGATCAGTACACAGTAAGTGCTTAATACATGTTTGTAGACTGCTAGCTGCCTGCCTGTCTGTCTGTTACAGTGGGTAGTAATGAGGGCTCAGAATTTGTGGTCAAGCAGACTGGAGTTCAAATCTCACTCTACTACTTACCATTTGTGGGACCCCTGTAAAAGGAGAGAAGTAGGATTTTAACAAATCAGGAGCTCTTAACTTGTCCAGGAATTTTTAAAAAAATATTTTGATAACTGTGTTGCAATATAATTGAATTCTGTGGTGGTTTTATGCATCTAAAAACACGCTTTGGGAAGGGGTTCACAGGCTTCCCTAGATTGACTGTTAAAGGGATCCAGAACATCCTTGGACCAGATGGTACTTTTGGACCCTACCTCCCATCGTAATAGACCCTACCCTACCCTAGTGAGATAAGACTGGTAGATTAGGGCCAGAGCAGGAAATGTCAATGCTGAATTTGCAGTCTGACACTCCCACCTGGGTTCAGTTTTTCACTCCCAGTGTGACCTTGGGCAAGTCCCCAGTCCGTGGGCCTCAGTTTCTTCATCTGTACATTGGTGGGGGAGGGGGGAGAGGGCTGGACTAGAGGATGCCAAAGGTTCTAAGCCCTGGGATCCGATCAACGCTTGTGGATCGCTCGATTCCACTCCGAGCCTGGAGCTAGGGTTGTATTTCGGGGAGCAGGGGGGAGCCGCTGAAGGTTTCTGAGTAAGGCAACTGCTTCCTGATGCTGTGATTGGGGGAGATCGATCTAAGCAGGGGAGGGTGAGGCTGGGGGGGGCTGGGGAGAGGGAGGGAGGGGGAGATCTGCCATCCTGGTTGGGAGGGGGGAGACGACCTGC
>CM053770.1:231643726-231690358 GCA_028658325.1 Potorous gilbertii | reverse complement strand
CCTTCCATGGCCTGAGCCCATTGGATATCTATTTCAGATGTTTGGGATACAGAGGCCTTGACTCTTATGTCTTTACCTGATGGTAAGCAGTTTTCTTCCTCGTCAGAGAGGAAGGTTGGAATCATCTGTTCCCCAAGAAAGTAACCTTCTATGGTCTTATTTTTTTTCCCTTTTCTGGGCATTTTCCCAGCCAGTGACTTAACTTCTGAGATTCCTCTCCACCCCCGCCTAGATCTGCCCAGATCTTGGGGTCTGAGATTCAAATGCTGCTCCCCAGCCTCAGGGCTTTCGGCAGCAGGCCTGGCTGCTATTCAGGGTAAGATTAAATCAGGTTCTCAGGTGGGGGCAGGGCCTGCCACCCAGGCTCAGTTCCCTCAGGGGGTTTCTTCAGAGACCTTCTGTAATGGAGCTGCTGTGGAGCTCCTGCCTGCTCTGGGAGCCTCTGGCCGCCCACTGCCTCTGCTGCTGCCTCCCGAGGGGGCCCAAGTCATGGAGACACCCCACTCCCCTCTCAGCCTGTCCAGACGTCTCTCTCACTGACCTATGCATCTGTGGGTGGAGGGACTTTCGTGGCTGCTGGAGATTCCATCCCTGAAGCCTGCTTAGATCTGCTTGCTCCTCTCAGTGCCGCATGGCCGGGGCAGGGCAGGGTTGGGCTCCACTCCCGTCCAGTGTGCAATGGACCTTTGGGATCAGTTTTTCAGGGCTCTCTGGAACGGAAATCTCCTTCACTCTGTTTCTATGAGACTTCCCCTTCTCCAGAATTTGTTGGGAGTTCTTTTTACAGGAGATCCATGGGCTATGGGTTCGGAGCTAGCATATGTGAGACTTTCTACTCCGCCATCTTGGCTCCGCCTCTTCAAAGTCATTCTTAAAACAATATTGCTGTTGCTGCATACAATGTTCCCTTGGTTCTACTCATTTCACCCTTTATCATTTCATATTCACTTTAAAAAAAAAGATTTCTAGTATTGTGGATCTAGAACTGAAAAAGATTTAAGAAATCAACTACTCCAACATCCTCATTTTACAGATGAGGAAACTGAGGCCCAGAGATATTAAGTAAATGTCATCACAACATCTCTCACATATTCACTTCCCCACCTTTTGTTTCTGAAATCCCATAGCTAATATGATGATTTATTACTCTCATTGTCTCTCACCGAGACTATTGTAATTACCAATTACTTGGTCACCCTCCCCCCTCTAATGCATCCTCCATGAAGTCAACAAAGTGATTTTCCCTAGTGTAGGTCTGACCATGTCACCACCATCAACACCCCACCCCCATAAATTTCAACGACTCCCTATTGCTTCTAGGATCAAATACAAACTCCTATTGGGCATTTAAAGGATGTTATAATCTTGACCCATCCTACCTTTCAAGACTTATTACATATTATTGCTTTCCATAGACTCAATATTTATTCCAAAACGACCTTGCTGTTCCTTCCATGTGCAAGTCCAAACCGAACTGTCAGGCTGGAATACATTACCTTCTTGCCTCTGCTTCTTTTTGTTTTGTTTTAAGATTCCGTTCAAATGCATCTTCTACCATGTGTCCCCCCTGCCCCACCTAGCTCGTGTCTGTCATATTTGTGGTTTGTATATGTCTTTGTATATGCTTGTATCTTCCCCCAATTGGAATGGAAGCAGCTTGAGGTCCAAGGATGAACCACTTGGAGCTCTGTACCAGCCCCTGCCCCGCCCCCCCATGCAATGTTGGACACATAGTAGGTGCTTAATAGATGATTAGTGATTGCTCAAAGCTGCATAGTGACAGAGTCTGGACCAAAAGGTTCATCTTGGACTCTCAGACTGATAACATTTACAAAGGCTCACATGGCAACTTTCATACACATTTCAGTGACTACTGTCATGAATTCAGTGAATGTGCATGTGTATGAGTACATGTGTATGTATGTTTGGCCGGATGGGTCAGACTCAGTGGAGCTGGTAGCAGGCATCTGGGATTCAAATCCTTTGTAATCAAACATAATCAGCCACTATTGAGTGAGGCCCCTAAATTCATGCAGGTCACTGCCCCAGTGGGGTGGAATAGGAAACCCCAATAAAGAAGGCCCAACTGCACCATCTTCAGGAGAAGACACATAGCAAAGATTCCTACTGGACTGTTAATGACAGAGGCAAAAACTCTTAGTTGTGGTTTGCTTCATTTTAACCTCCCTTCACATTGTCTATCTGTCTCTGTCTCTCTGTTTCTCTCTGTCTCTGTCTCTACCCCCTCTCTACACACATTCATGTATACACACATACCTATACAAAACACATGTATGCACGCATGTTTATATCAGTTTAGATGCAATTCTTAGGTTCTATAAAATGCAAATACTTCTTTTAAAACTAATTTTTAAAAGAAATAACAGCAAACATTAATGAAAATAATACACTTACTAAATAACTCTTCACATATTAATTAATGAATTCAGACACAAAATATCACAAAGGAATAGAAAAGCCTTTATTAAGCATTCGCTACATGTTTACAATGTGTGAGTCACTGGAGATGTGAATAGAGAAGCAGTGTGGTCTCTGTCCTCATCGAGTTCCCATTCTACTGGGTACAAACCATCCCCAGGAGAGGTCAGTCTCTTGGCTGCACAGGAAGATCTGGGGGTCTCAGTAGCATGGAACATGGTTTGGCTGGATCCTAGAAGGGGACCTGAGGCTGCTGGAAGGACAAACATCACCTCTCTAGAGACATTTGCTCTGACAAATCCCAGATAGAGCCATGCCAAGAACTTTGGTATGGAGATGGTCTTTTGCAGGTTTTCAGTGGCACTGGTTGCCCAGGGCTGAGGGGTTTAATGCCCACAGGGATGGTGACCAGATGGGCCAAGGGCCTGGAATGACTGTGGAACTCTTAGCTTCAGGGTTCCAGGCCAGTTCTCAAGTGGTGCCAGGGTGTGAAGGAACGGGAGGGGAATGGTGGTGTCTCTCTTTGCCCATTCTGCCTCCTGTACCAGTACTCTGAGGTTTCCCCACTGGAGGTAGGCAGTGTGGGCCATAGTGGTGATGGTGATGGGCCCTCTTGTTCCCTGCAGCCACTCTCATCAGCCCTGACAACGTCTTCATGACTGCTATGTGAGGAGCCCAAGGGCCTTTCCTGGCTCAGCTAGCTTCTTCCTCATGGGGGAAGAGAGAGTTCCTAGGAGGCAAAGCTGGGGAAAGCCAGAAGCTGTTGAGACTTCTCTGTCCTGACCTTCCTCCTTCTCAGTCTCCTGGACTGACTGTGCAGGACCTCCCTCTTAGGCCCAGAGGTTACAGGACAGGCAGAAGCAGCCTGATGTCCCCTGCACAGCAAGGACTGGGGGTCATGGGAGAGTCCTCTGGGGAGGAGAGGGGTAGTAGGGTGTGTGTATGTGTGTGCATGTGTGTATGTGTGTGTGTGTGTGTGTGTGTGTGTGTGTGTGCCCACGTGTATGTGTAGACGGGACTTGGGCCCAGCCAACAATATATAATGTATGAGGCCAGCAAAGCCAACATGTAGGGCAGGGAGAGGACATGCCAGAACAGCCTCAGTTTCTCCCAGTTGATCAGAATGGGAAAGCATCAGCCCTCACAAGTATAACTGCAAAAACCTGAAAGCAATCTAAGTTTCCAACAACAGGAAAATAGTTAAATCACTTGGGTTATGGTAATGAATGGGAATACTCTAGTGCGGTTGGGATGGACAAACATGGAGAATACAAAAATAGTGGGCAAGCCCAAAGGTCTGAAACAAGCCCAGGCAGACAAAGCAGAGTACCACAGCAGAGGGGTCTACACTCATTCTCATCCTATGAGGAACAGCAAGGAGGACTGAGCAAAGCCTCCTTTTGGTGGGGCAGGGATAGTTGGGGTCCCTAAGGGTGTTTGTTGGCTCTCCTTCCCAGGAGTCATTGCTTCTCTGTAAGCTCACCCACCACTGCCTGCCCATTGGAAGCTCTGCAGAGGGCAGTGCTTGGGAGTCCTCCCCCCACCCCTCCCTCAGTGTTTTCTGAATGAGGTTCACTGGGCTTCGAAAAAAGAGAAAACAGTCATGCCAAGAACACATCTTCATCCTCCCCAGCAGCAGAGGACTGATTTGGTTGATGTATCAACATTGGACTAAGTCTTAAGGGTCCAACCTAGGCAGAGGTAGTGGTGACAAAAGATAATTGTCATTCATCATTGCCACATTTTCATCTTGTTGTTGGGGAGTATATGAAGGATGACATTCTAGTGAAAGGAAGACAGGATAAAGTGTAGCCAGGGCCAGAGACCCACAAAGCCCTTTCTACCCAACTGAGATCCAGCAGCTTCTGGCATGCTAAGCAGCTTGAGCTCAGCCTTCTGGGCAGGGCCTGCATGGGAACTACATGGGCAGCAAGGTCAGGCACAGTGGTCTGGCTGACCTAGCAGGATTGTAGGGAGGGGAGGCAGAGGCCACAACTGTCCAAGGATAGTGACCCTCCAGGCAAGAGGGAGCCTTCATTGGAACCAAGGTACTGCCCACTCTCCCTCCCACTGGACCTTTTTCTACCTAATAAAAAAAAATCTTCAAGTGATCTTGCTCTTTTCACTCACACACATATACACACACATACACACTGTATATCTATATCTTTATATATAGAGAGAGATAGACAGAGACAGAAAGGCAAAGAGAGACAAAAAAACAGAGACAGAGATGGAGACAGAGAAAGAGAGAAAGGCAGAGTTATGCTGTTATGTTACATTATATTACATTGCATTATATTATGTTATATCATATACATTGTATACGTTATGTTATATTCTACCACTATTCTTTTGCTCCTGTTCCTTGTGACAATGGTCCAATTTCACTTTTTAATAAGACCTTGGTTGGCAGCATTCTCTGGACAGTGATAAATGAGCCCAAGGAAGGGAACCACAAGGCAGCTCTTTCAGAATGTTGTTGAATTCCAGATCTGGAGGAGGGGAGCATGGAGGGTTCAGCGTAGGAATGGACTCTTTCCAGCATATAAGACATTTCCCTGAATCTCTGTCGAGGGTAATTTTGAAGTAGAAAAACAGCTTAGAAGGATGGAGGGTAGATTGAGAGGAGAGGTGAAGAGGAAGATTCCATATGCCATAGAGGGGGGCATGTCAGATTGGAGTCAGGAAGACCTAGATTTGAATTCCTGCCTCAGATGTTTGATAGCTATGTGACCCTGAGTGAGTCACTTAACCTCTATAAGCCTCAGTTTCTCCATCTGTAAAATGAGGGCACTGGATTTGATACCCTCTGAAATCATTTCTGCTCTCAATCTGTGATCCTAAGATTGGGGATGGGGGTGGTGGTGGTAAAAGATAACATCCTATGAGGCAAGTCTATGTCTCCAGGGCATCTGGCCCAAGCCAGAGCCAGGACCTTTGGGGAAGGAGGTTTCTGAGTCAAAGATTTTCCATTTGCCTTTAATAAGCTTCAACTCTGTAAAAAGAAATCTTACATTTTGGCTCTTTCCCACACAGAGTTTCACTTTGTCCTAGTATTCTTTGGACCTCATTCTTATTTTCATGGGCACAGCTTGGCAGTCCCCTGAAGATTTGTCTTGTCAAACCCTCACAGGGTAGTCTTTCTCTCTTATGGGAAGAAGATCCTAAAATCAAAGAATCATAGAAATATCTTCTAGTTTAAGCCCCTCTCTTAACAGGTGAGGGAATCTAGTCCCAGAGAAAGGACCCATTGTCCATGGATCACTTGACCAGTTTGCTGTGGCCTCTAGGCTTCTTCAGTGTACTTTTTGCATAATCAGTTCTCTTGGTGACACATCTGCTACCTCTATACTCAAAGTCAGAACCTGTTTATCATTCATGTAATCCTGACGTCAATAGGAACCCCACATACATTTTGAGGAGCTTTTAAATTTCTCTGGCTCATTGCCCCACCCAAACAATCCAGGAAATTTATTACTTCACATTTCCCTGTGTGTTGTCACCAAGTCCTTTTGCAAGCAAGTCCAAGGGTCACAGGCATCAGCAAATGAACAGATTTTTTTATAGATCAGATTAAACAGGACTCACAACATTGCTTATGGAAAATAATCATAATTCCCTATGAATATCCTCCTCAGAGGTTTGCTTAGCCTTGGTCAATTATAGTTATCTAGTATATACCTCTTGGTAGGTTCCCATCAAGCAATACCTCTAGTGTAGCTTCTCAGTATATGTCTCTGATCAAGGCTTTTGAGGTCACTCCTTGTCAACGTTCTCAGGCTCAGTTCCCTTAAGTTTTTGCTTGGGATTAGTGCTGCATGTTAGTACCTCTGTTCTAAGTACCTGGAGGTATCAATATTATATGCTATGTCCTGGCACAGTCCTTCCATTGCCCTGAGTGGCATTCAATTGATCATAATTCTCTAGTAGATGGCATTAGTCCTCTTCTACCCTTCATGGTCAGAGAGGTCAGTTTTTAAAAAAATGTATTTCAGAGTTCCCTTTTCCTCATGGAGATGTTTGACCTTCTAACAACCAGCTTTGAATGTAGGTCCCCAAGGGGCCTTACTCCTGATTTCTCCCTTCTACTTTAGTTCTTCTGATCTCTGACCCTATAGGAGTATGCCCTTCAGATACCCTTCGGACCTTCCAAGTAGGTTTCCATCTCTGGTATCAGGTTATATTGACAGCACCATCTACTGTCCTTTCTCTCTAACCCTTAAGGTACTCAGCTTCCTGCTCACTTCACTACCCTATCCAGGTCAAGAGTTTTTAGCTAATCTTCTAATTCAATGTGCCCATCAATTGTACCTTCAAGCCTTCAAGATCCACTGGAATCAACTGAACAGTTTATTCACATCAATCTAGAACGGTCACTTGTCATTCAGGAAGAGGGATGGCACTGTGAGAAGCTAAGAAATGCCCCAGCATGGCCATGGACACTAGCTAGAAATTGCTCCATCATCTATTAAACAACCATAGTTTTATTAGCTCTTTAAGAGTTTAAGATAATATATTTTAGAAATGAGGCCTTTATCAGAGAAACTAGTTGCAAAAATTCTTTCCCAGTTTTCTGCTTCCCTCCTAATCTTTGTTGCATTGGGTTTGGTTGTGCAAAAACTTTTCAGTTTAATGTAATCAAAATTATCCATTTTGTACTTTATAATGCTTTCTATCTCTTGTTTAGTCAAAAATTCTTCCCTTCTTTATAAATCTGATAAATATACTATTCCTTGCTCCATTAATTTGTTTATAGTATCAATCTTTATATCTAAATCATGTACCATTTGGACTTTATTCTTGTGTACGGTATCAGGCATTGATCTATGCCTAGTTTCTGCCACACTGTTATCCAGTTTTCCCAGCAATTTTTGTCTAACAGTGAGTTCTTATCCAAGAAGCTGGAGTCCTTGGGTTTATCTAACAGTAGATTGCTATATTCATTGACTATTGTGTCTCGGCTACCTAACCTATTCCACTGGTCTACCTTTTTGTTTCTTAGCCAGTATCAAGTAGTTTTCTAGGACTTCTAGGGCTGTATTCCCAAGAGATCATAAAAATGGGAAGAGTCCCACATGTACAAAAATATTTATAGCAGCACTCTTTGTGACGGCCAAAAACTGGAAATCAAGGGGATGCCCATCAGTTGGGGAATGGCTGAACAAATTGTGAATGTAATGGAATACTGTTGTGCTATAAGAAATGATGAACAGGAAGACTTCAGAGAGGCCTGGAAAGACCTATATGACCTGATGCTGAGTGAAAGGAGCAGAACCAGGAGAACTTTGTACACAGCAATAACTGCAGTGTATGAGGATTTTTTCTGATAGACTTAGAACTTCATTGTAATGGAAGGACTTAAAAAATTCCCAATGGTCTTTTAAGGCAAAATGCCTTCCATATCCAGAGAAAGAACTGTGGAATTCAATTGCAGAATGTAGCAGATCATTTTCTTTTGTATTATGTTTTAGTTTGTTTTATGATTTCTCCCATTCATTTTAATTCTTCTATGCAACATAACTAAGGTGAGGGTGTATTTAGTGGGAATGTATATGTAGAACCTATATAGAATTGTTTGCTGTCTCAGGGAGGGAGGGGGAGGAAGGGAAAAAAAATCTAGGTTATGTGGAAGTTATTGTGGAGCACTTAAACTAAATAAAATAAAAAAAGAGTTTAAGATAATGAAGGGAGGAAAAAATTGGGAAGTCTTAATTCTATCATCCCTTCTCCAGAGACTCACATTCTTTCCCTAACAGCTATCGAGTTTTCAATATCCTCTATCCAAGCCTTCCTTTCCACTCACATCACCAGCAATAAAATCTTTCAAGTGATTGGGAAGAATGGAATTGGAAAGGGGATACAAGAGAAGAAATTCTCAGTGAGCAGACAAAGCATGAAAAGTGATGACTTCCTTGGTCACCTCCTTGGAGGAAATCCCAGGGGCTTCGACCAAACTGTCTGTACTAAAGATGTAGCCAAGGAACTGAAGCGAGAGGAGACAGGTTAGAAGGATGGAACAGCTAAAGAGAATCTATCATGGAGGAAAGGTAGAGTACAATGCAAATGGAACAGGGAGATGAAGGATGGGGAGGGTCAGGCAGCTGAAAAGCAAATGAAACAGTGTTTCCACTGTTATCACTGTTAGTGACTCCAGAAAGGGAGTAAGAACCCTCAGGGAGGAGGCAGTGTGTGTATGTGTGTGTGTGTGTGTGTGTGTGTGTGTGTGTGTGTACATATACACATACATATATATACACACAAATGTGTGTATATGCATATATACGTGTATATTCACACATATCTACCTATCTACATATGTACACACACCTATATGACTATATATATCTGTATGTGTACATATATCTATGTATATACTCAAATATGTACATATTTAAACATATATACACATACATGTATGAGAGTATACATATGTCAAAGAAGTCAAACAAATAATTGAGTCACAAAGATTTCCTTGTAGAAACAGAGAGGTTCACAAGTCACTGCCACAAGGTGTAACAGAAGAGTTATCTTTAAGGTCTTTGGACTTAGAGATCTATGTCGATTAATGAAGGAAACAGTAGATGTACTCCATGTGTCACTTCAGGCTACAAAAACTTATTCTTACCTAATACCTACATAACCACAATCTGGTGGCTAGAATTACACATTAAAAGCTACAATACTGTAAACACAAATCTCAAAATACACTGGAGGACTCAATTAATTCTATTGAACTGG
Source organism: Potorous gilbertii (assembly GCA_028658325.1). Lineage (NCBI taxonomy): Eukaryota > Metazoa > Chordata > Mammalia > Diprotodontia > Potoroidae > Potorous > Potorous gilbertii. The sequence goes on along the minus strand of CM053770.1, from coordinate 231,681,178 downwards.
AGAATAATCATAGACCAAATTATTGCACTTGATCTATGAATTGATTTAGATAGTATTTTTTTTATTAATTTAGCACAGCCCAATCATGAACACTGAATTCTTTTCCAATTACTTCTTTCCTTTATTTCTGTAAAGAATGATTTGTAGTTATGGTAATTTAATTTCTGAATGCATGTTTCTTGGTAAGTCAATTCCCAGGCATCTCAGACATTCTGTAGAAATTCTGAATGGAATTTCTTTGTCTATAACCGTTGGGTTTTATTGGTACAGAAAGGCTGATGATTTTGTGAGTTTATTTAATATTCACCTAATTTTGTGAAATGTTTAGTTTTTTCAATCAATGTTTAGTTCAATCTCTAGTATTCTCTAAATGAACCATTATATTACCTGCAAAAAATGAAAAATTTATTTCTTTTTTTCATTGAAACTGTAACCTAGAGACTTTTCCATCCAACTTGTAGCTAAAGTCTTTAAGTATCATCCTTTCCTACTTGAACATAACCTTCTTGAGTGCAGGGGCAGTCTTGTTTTCTTACTGTATCTCCAGAGCTCAACACAGTATGTCAGGTAGTCAAAATAAGCACTTATTATGTGTCAGGCTCTACACTGAGTTTTGGGGTGCAAAAAAGGCAAAAGAACAGAAGTTCACATTCCCATGGGAGAGACAATTTGTAAAGAACTTTGTGATTCTAAATTATTTACAGAATAGATGGATATCGGTATCAGAAGAGAGGCATTAGGAGTTGAGGTGGAGGGAAGGCCTCCTGTAGAATGTAAGATTTGTGCTGAGTCTTCAAAGAACTAAGGAAGCTAAGAGGGAGAGCATTCCAGGTAAATTCCCTCTTAGTTGTTCTTATAATCTTTTATTGCTTTCTGTAAATATTTAATCCATTAAAGATAACATTTTCCCATCATTCATTTGGGCACAGTTTCTAGCAATTTCCTAAATTTCATCTTTATTTGTTGTCTTTGTTGTTGTTCAGTTTCAGTTGTGACCCTCTTTTGGGTTTTCTTGTCAAACTCAGGTCCTCTTCTCTCTCTCTCTCTCTCTCTCTCTGATTGTCTAGGTTTGTGCATTTTTTCCAAAAGACTAGCTCCCAGATTAATCCAATTCAAAATATTTTTGTCTTTAATTTTATCTTGTATTTGCTTTTCAGAATGTCTATTTTTCTGTTTAGTTGCTTTGAAAAATTTGTTGCTTTTATACTTTTTTCTTTTCTTTTCTTTTAGAATTTACTTCTATGTGGTGTATATTTGATTCTCCTAAAAGAATGTAAATTCCTTGCGGCAGAAACTGTCATATTTTGTCTTTGTATCCCCAGTGCCTGGCACGGTACTTGATGGTAAGCTCTAAATGCAAGATTATCAATTGACTTGTTGATTGGTATGACTGCAGTGAAGGCCAAGTTCTCCATTGTGTTCTCATTATCCACTCAATTTACATCTGAAATACAAATCCAGGACAAACCCAGTGGGTTCTGGACCTTTGGCAGGACAACTCAGGGAATGAAAGTTGTTCATACACAGGGTCAGAGAAGGGTAGAACCATAAGCAAGGGGCTGACAGTTTTTCTGTCCCTGCCCCAATCTTTTGAGTCACTAATCAGTACAGAATAAGAGCTCTGTTATTCCCTAACAGAGAAGCAGATAAAGGGTATGAAGAGGAAATGTTTAAAAGAAGGAATGCAAAGTATCAACGTATGAAAGATGGCTCCAAAATACTAATCATAAGACAAATGAAGTCAATGCCACAAGCATCACTAAATGCCAGGCACTGAAAGTGGAAAGAACTCTGGGGTTTTACCTCACCCCTATCACGCTGGCAACTGAGGCAGATGAGCTCCTAAATCCCATTGATTCTAAACACAGGGTTTTCTGCACTTGACAAAAGCCACCGCATGATCACTGGATTTAGATCTGTGAGGTGCTTTGAGAGTGGCTGGGCCAATCCTCTCATTTTATAGAGGAGGAAGCCAAGGCTCAGGGAAGTTGCTACTTTTTAGGGTTATTCAGGTGGTAAGAAACAGTCAAGATTCTAACCTAGGTCCCCAATCCAGGACTTATTTCCACAGATATGCCATGTGGATGAGTCATCCTAGCTGGAATTCTTAATATTTCCACTAGGTTGTGAGCTCTTTGAGGACTTTGAGGGACTGTTTTTTAAACTTTCCTTGCACTACTATGCTTAGGAAGAATGTAGTGCAGAGTAGATATTTAATAAATGCTTATTGACTGCTTAGTAAGGAGCTTTTCAATAATAGCTCCTGGCTTGTCTGTAACACAGAAAGCATGTCTCTGCTGCCCAAACTCAACAGTTTTTCTTGTAATGAGTGACTGACCTTGAACCCAATGTTTGCCATTCCTTTGACATCATATAATTTTATCTAATATCTAATCTATGTTATATCTAGTATGTAATTGTATCTAATTAACAGAGGGAGAGAAGGTAGGTGCCTCTGCTACCAGTGACCAACTCTCCCCACACAGACTCCATTCCTGTCTCAAAGTCAAAAGGTTACTGGTGGCTAATTCTGTCTGCTTCCTCTGGCTTTGATGGCCATTGAATTCCTCACTAAGTTAAGGTTGGGGATAAGGTCTTCACTTCTTAGAGATCAAAGCCTTTCCCCTTCAGGTGGTGTTGGAATGACTTCTTCCTATCCTTTGTGTCTGCCCCATCTGCCATCTTTGTCAAGCCAAACAGATCTTTCAAACACATTGCACCAGCCTGATTGTAGGGCTCATAGTAGTCAGCTAAACTTTTGTGGATAAGTGAGTGTCTTCATTCACAGGATTCTCTCATGCTTACAGTATTGGTTCTGAATTCGTAAGAAAGTGTTAGTTTCCCTGTCATTAATGTTCTTCTCTAATGCCTCATCATGGCTGGGATCAAGGGCCACCCTGGGAGCTCTTGAAGATTATGGCAGCAATCCCAGTGCCAACTGAGTCCAGGCTCTGGCCTAATTTTGCCATCTCATGGCCAACGTAGCTAATGTTAAAGAACCCAGCACCAGAAATTTGGTCCTCAAGTGATGAATTTTCTTTTCACCACTGCAACTCATAAAAACTATTCACTGAGGCATATCACAGATTATATATCTATACTACACTAGTGGGAAGATGATCCCCAATACTGAAGTAAAAAATCTCAGAATTGGGCCATGCATGGATTTTACAGTCTCTCAGTTTAACGAAAAGTTTTAGAAAGTGGAGTCTCTTTTGAAACTGTGAATCACAAACATTTCTAAGCCTGGTGAGGAACGAATACCAGGGTAGTTCATTAAAATAAGAAATTAAAACAGGTACTCTTACTTCATCATCCACAATTATACAGCTAAATATTTTAAGTGGGTTCTATGTGCAAATATCTTAATGTAATTTAGAGTTGACTTTTTAAAAAATTTACAAATTCCCATTGAAATTGAAAGCATTAAAAGAAGTCTCATATTAACACCTATCATGATAGGTTTCTGAATTCACATTCCTTTTGCCTAGCTCCCAGAGTTATTGTGAAGCTAAAATGAAATATTTGTAAAGCATCATGTGCTTAGCACATAGTAGGTACTTAATAAATGCTTGTTTCTTTTCCTTCTAGGAAGTGATTTTTGACAGTTCTGAATTCTTGCTCCAGATCCGTCAAAGGACCTGTATTCTACAATTTTCAGTAAATCACTTAATCATTTTGTTTCTATGATTTCCCTTCTCAAGCCCTACCCCACAGTCAGTAATTGAAGAACTGGAGGGACCTCAGAAACCATCTAGTCCAACCTCCTCATTTTACAGATAAGGAAATTTGAGGCTAGCAAGGTTAAGTGACTTGCCCAGAGTCGCACACCCATTATGTTAGTTAAGACTTGCATCCAAGTCTTCCTGACTTTCAAACCGATTCTCTACCATCACTTTTTAAAATGCTAAACAGGATTTTGCTTTTCTCCTGAACCTTATGAGTGTTTTAAGACTTGGTAATTTTTTTACATTTCTCAATTATTTTAATTTTTAAAATTAGTGATTTTTAGAAACTGGCCAATAACATACTTGCTCCTTGATTATTAAGGCAAAACGCACTGAGTACAGGGGAGCTTCATTATGATGCCCCAGCGTTGGAGAATGAGATTAATTAGGTCAGGTTTTGTGTGTTTCTAGTGGATAATGTATCCATCCCAGGATAGGCAGCAGTGCCCAGTCTTTGTAGTAATTGGCGTGGTAATACTCTGTGATCTAACAGTGCTCTGAAATCTTGACTAAAGAGAAGCATTTCTGGATGACTAGATCTTGTTCTCTCTGTCCACAGTTTGAGATGATCCAGCTAAAGGACTGGGGCTCTTGCTGCATGCAAGTGGAAGAATGAAGAAGTTATTGTATCTCAGGAGTTCTTTTTATCTGAGTGTGAAACCCTAAATATCTTCTATGAATAAAAACCACTGCCTTGGATTTTACTCTCTCTCTCTTTCTCTCTCTCTCTCCCTCCCTCCCTCCCTCCCTCTTTCCCTCTCTTTCTCTCTCCCTCCCTCCCTCTTTCCCTCTCTCTCTCTACCTATCTCTGTTTGTCTGTCTGTCTGTCTGTCTGTCTCTCTCTCACACACACACACACACACACACACACACACAAATGTCACACTGGGTGGTGCTATCAAAGATTTTATTTACACAACAATTGCTACAACAGCCGGTGTCAACATTTCCATTTATGTGTTTCTTACCCATAGGGTAATAGGTCCACCATAATTGTTCGGTGCATTTTATAATACAGAAGGAAAATCTATGTTAATAACTACTAACAAAGGTCACAGATTACTATCAACTGGACAAAAAAAAAATAGGTCTATGGAAAGTTCTCCCAGGAGTACGATATGCTTTGTTTCCACACATACACGGTACAGTAGGGACTCAAAGGCACATCTTCGAAATATTTTTTTCCTATCAAAGTGTCGGAAAGTGTTCTAGTCTCATGAAGGAATGAGAAGAGCTTCTGTCAGCCCTGGTGAGTGGCCAGGCCGAGTCGGCTTCACTTCATTTGCAACATGAACCTGGCATTAGCTGGAGTATGACATTTCAATGTCAAACATCCACAATCTCAAAAAAACATCCAAGATCCCTCTTCTTCCCTTCTTTCCCTGACTGACAATAGCAGTTGTGCAAACTTGGGACCAACACATGTAGAAGAGTCTCCTTCAACTTAAGGCAGGACAGAACAGGCCTCTCTCTCTCTCTCTCTCTCTCTCTCTCTCTCTCTCTCTCTCTCTCTCTCTCTCTCCCTCCCTCCCTCCCTTCTTCCCTCCCTTCTCTTTTTTCTGTTTCCTTCCCCTTCTCTCTCTCTCTCTCTCTCTCTCTCTCTCTCTCTCTCTCTCTCTCTCGCTCTGCCTTGTGCAAACCCTCCCCTCCCCACCCCATTTCCCCACAAACAAGACAATGTTTACAATGAAAGATAATGCAGGTGCTATCACAAATAATAGTGTCTAGGAGAATATGCACGTTCCAAATCATGCAGTTCCATTCAGGTGCAGCAGAAGGAAGGACGCCAGGGAACTCTGCAGAACACCTCTCTCAAGTGCTCACTGGACAACAAGTATAATTAAGGAGAAATAGTGAGGCTTCTCTTCTTGGTGAACTGAGCATTCGCCAAATAAAAGAAGACTCCATTCTGTCTCCAGCATCCATCCCTTGAGACTAAAGAATGTTTGTCAACATGGAAGGGAGTGGTTTATTGGGCTGGGCACCACACAAGACAGAGTCTTGGGACAGAGGGAGAAGGCATGGGTTAGCCTCCTGAGGACAGTGCTCTACAGAAATAGTCCAAGCTGGCTGACCTACAGGAACACTGCTGCCATGATGGAGTTTAGTGAGTACTGTTTCTGAACTAAGGTTTACTCATCAACAGTTCTAACCCAGCTTCATGTTTATTAGGAAAGCAGACATCTAGGTATAGTCCCGTGAGTTCTAAAAGGTGAAGAGATCAGCTCTTCTGGTGTTGGTTGGATTTTTAATTATTATTTTTATTAATTATTAATATTATCTTTAAATATGGGTTCATGCTATACCAGTCATTTTCATTTTGCCCATCCTGTCGAAGCTTCTCCATTGATATAGGCAAAACCGGGAAAGTGTTGCATGTGCTCATACTCAGAATTCCTGCGGGTGGTCAGGGGGGTGTACATGTCACTAGAGCTCCCGTATCTTGTGGAGTGCACAGGTGGGCTTGGATAGCATGTGTTGGCTGAGGGTACTTCTGGCCATCGGGGAGTGACTGGCGTAGGGTGTAGTCTAGGGCCGCTGCTCATCAAACAAGGCTCCATCCGGGAGGTGGGGCTGTTGAAAGGGTACTTGGTAGGGTAGAAGAAAAAAATTCAAGAAGGTTAAAATCATAAGCTGTGCATTAATAACCAGGTTAGTCATATTGACAGTCTATTTCAAATTTGATTATTTTAGAATGCTGTAGTGAGGAAATCAATGCTTTCTAAAATACATTGGAGAAAACCGGTAGCCGTAGACAGAGGAGTATATTCATAGCTTGAGAAATCCTGGTGATTTGGTTCTCCTAAGAAGCAAAGCCCCGTTCCCTTCTTCTGACCTAGTATATTTGGAGTCCTGACTTTAAGGAAGAGGGAAAAGTGTTTTGGATCTGAAGGAAGATAGGTACATGGATAAGGTGAATTTCTTAAGTTATGGAACTGATTGCATTTCATCCACTCCCAAGAACAAGACTCCCAAATAAAACAGAGTGACCTTCTTTAAAACCACATTTGGCCAGTTGAACTCAGCTACTGTATGAACTGATGCAGAAAGGGAAGATATGAGAGTATGAGAATCAACAACTCAGAAGTTATTGCTGATAGTTTTGGTTTAAAGCGATGGCAGTCCTTGGCTGTCATCTGAGTAATGAATGACAAACGTTACGGCTTGCTGTTAGGATGAGGGAAGAAGGGTATTCCAGAGGAAAAGGCAAGACTATGGGGCCAAGATTAGACTATCATGGAGGCTTTTTGAAGATTGGAGGCAGAGGGAAAATGATTTCAAGGAGAGAAGGTTCCGAAGAGAGATTGGTTTTAATGACCATACACATTGCTGGGCTATACTCCCATTCATTTTTCTCTGCTGCCACAACAGCTATGCAAATCAGCCATTTTTTAGCACTAGCAGAGGAGAGGAGAAGGAGGAGGTGTAGAATCCCCTCAAAGACTCTTGTGCCAGTTGGTACAATGATAAGCCTTGCTGCGTACTAAGAGCCACCCCTATATGGAGGGGAGCCAATAATCAAACAGGATAGAGAGAAGGCAGGGAGGGAAGGAAAGTGCTTATGTGTGGATTCTTCTGCTCCCCATCTGTCTCTCCTGACAGTTGGAAAGTAGGGACCAGAGAGATTAGGTAGGGGTCTACCTCCTGTAGGGGAGACAGACAGGCTGAAGCCTGGACAGCAGGGAGAAAAGGGAGAATGACAACAATGATGGCTCCTTCCAGTCAAGGCAGCCAAAGGGACTCAAAGTCTTTTTCCTGTGAGAGGAGCCCAAAGTTGGATAAAATCTGGAAAGCAGGGGAGAGAGTCTCAGGGCCAAAGATGGTAGATGGAAAACTGGCCACTTGTGGCTTAACCTTGAAAAGAGGAGCTCCACCTTGGGAATGGATTCCCAAATGGGGCTAAGCCCACCTGACCCAGCAACCATGCTGTCAAGTGAACAGCTGGGTAGGAGGGAGAGCGTAGGTGGTGACTAGGAGCACCAGGGAGAAGCAATCAGGGCTGTTGCCAAGGAGACGGGAGAAGAGCAAACCCCGTCTTTTGGGTCTCTACAGAAGCTCTTCAACCCTGAGAGATGGCTGATCACTTTTTCCTTCTGGTCTGTGCTGTGACAGCATTATTAACGTGTTGTGGCTTCTAGGGAGCCAATGATCGAAAGACCACTAAGAAGGCAGGCTAGTAAGCCTCCCAGCCTCCAATGATGGGGCAGCCTTTGCAAGGTAGACCTGGCTTTCAGAAAACAAAATCTCAAACAAAGTGAGAAATTAGGGTGGGGTGATAGCTGTTATTTATGGATGGACGCTTTACTTTGCGAAGAGGATCTTTCACTGACACTTTCTCAGGGCTCTTCCTATACCCTGTTTCTGCTTTCCAGTCTTTTCAGGAGTGTACCCTGCACCTGATAGAGTGTGATGCCACCATTCTGCATTTTAAACAGAGAAGGGCAGCACAGGAGATGCGTCTCTTTCAGCGGGTCATTTTGGCAGCCTTCACTGCTGCCCTAAACAGCCTCCAAGCCTAGATGGGGCTGCAGGGGTAGGGGGGGTTCCCTTATCCAGCTGCTACATATTGTATGGACTGGAGAGCCTGTGAATTCTGGCTAAGATGGTGCGTGCTCATTTGTCCTCACCCTTTGGTGACTCAGTGGACTTGGAATTTCATCTGGGTAGTATTCCCACCACTGATGCAGATCCCAAATGCCTCTGTAAACCTGGAGGTCTCTGACGGTCTCTGTGACCAAAAGCTTTGTCCCCCCAGAAGGCAATTCAACTTGGTTCAATTCAATGAGCATTTATTAAAGAGCCTACTATGATTCAGGCACTGTGCTATATGCTGGGTATACAAAGACAAAAAATATAAAATTGTCTGTAACTGCCCTAGAGGAGCTCATTCTACCTGTCAATTTGATAACAAAACTCTGAATGGAGCTAGACTGGCTTAGATGGCAGTCACAATTCTGGCTTGGTGGGTATCACAGGGAAGATCACCTTCAAACAGTGACTTACTCACTGGTCCTGGCAGGGCCAGCAGAGGAGGTGGCGGGGACAAGTCAACTTTAGAGCTGTTACAGACTTCAGAAATCACAGAGAAGTCCAGTTATGTTCAATAGAATGGCAGCTCTTGACCAATGATTGTGGGTTGATTCCTCACCTATGATAATATAGGTAGTAAGAAACAGAGCCAGTATTCACACTGAGGTCATCAGCCACCATGGCTAGTGGAGCTACCCACTGAGCTGCTGTGCCTCTCATTGATAACACACCTGGTTGTAATGGATGCCTCTGAAGCCTTGCTGGAGCTCCCCTTCCCTTGCCATTAGGACTGAGGAGCATTGGCTCACCTTGATGGCTTGTTGATTTGACCTTTGTCTTTGTCCAGAACCCCTAGCATCTTCAAGACTCAGCTCAGCTCAAACCCTCACCATGTTCAGGAGGCCTTTCCCTGTCCCCATTGATGCTAAAGTCTTCCCTTCGAAAACTATCATAGATCAACTCTGTAAGTACTTGTACATGATGTACATGATGCCTTTCCCATTAGAATGTTGGTTCCTTGAGGGTAGGTACTGGTTTGCATAGCACTTAGCACCGTGCTGCACATAGTGAGTCAATGCTCATCAATTGACTGAATGATTGATTGATGACATGGCATCAGAGTGGATTTACCCATGTAGGTTGCTCGCCACCAGATGGAGCATTTTCCTCCAAGGGAACATGGCACAAAAATTTGTGAGTTTTGTCCTTGACCAAGTATCCCATATGCAGCTGTGCCCGTGGGTTGGGTCATGAGCTCAAACAAGAAAAAAACAACTAGGCTTTAAATATCTCCTATGTGACAATCAAATTCTGTTATGGCTGCTTCTGACATGGAAAGTTCTGTCCTGGTAGGTCAGCTAATTGCAAATGAGTCAGTGGCTTCTTTTCTCCACAGTGAAGAGACCATTGAAAGACAATATTTGTGAAGTGCCCACTGGCCCCTGCCTGGCGATTAACTCCACCAAGGAAGCTTCTATTCAGCCTTGTTAGAGTGTCCTCTGCAGCAAGGCCATCTGCATCACCTCTAGCACTCTGCATCCGGCTATCACGAAGGGTCCTGTAGCTTGCAGAACTCAAAACCCTGGAGCCCAGAGACCAGGGCCAGGCATAAAAGCCACACTTGTTGGAGGGCTCTTGACAGGAAATTGCTATTTTTCTGAGCCAACCCACACTTGTTGCTGGGACCATGGTTAAACAGAGATGAGATGCATGACTTTCTACCCCTTGTGAGTGCAGTGTGTGTGTGTGTGTGTGTGTGTGTGTGTGTGTGTGTGTGTGTGTATAACAGAAACAGAGAGAGACAGAGAGAGAGAGAAGAGAGGGAGGGGGAGAGATAGACAGAGGCAAAGAGACAGAGACACAGAGAAAGAAAAGATGGAGAGAGAGAAATGGAGAGGGAGACAGAGAGAGAGACAGAGAAGAGAGGGAGAGAGACAAAGAGGCAGAGACAGAGAGAGATGGGAGATCACTCAGATAGTTAGAATTTAGATCCTTCCAAACTTTAGAATAAATTTTGCCTTTTTTGGGGGAGATGGGGAACCATCTTACAACATGCTATTTTAAGTCTATTTCCAGTACCAAAGGCTTATTTTTCTCCACATGGAGGAAGAAAGAATGAATCCTTTATTCCTGTCCTCTGCCAAGCTGGCTGCTGCTTGTGCAAGAAGGTGAAAGGTGGTCCTGTGAGCATTGTCAATTGTTTTCCTAATGAAAGCTGGGCTAACATTCCCTCAACATGTCACTTAAGGACTTGGGATTAATGGACCATCCAGGCTCATTGACCAGTTGAATTCTCTCAGGTCAATGTCAAAACCTATACTTGGAGGAAAGATAAAAAAGATCCCAGCAGGGTGAACTTTTCAAAAAAAGCCCACGACACTCTATGTTTCATCTGTAGACCATCCCTGAGGAGCTAGGCACTGGCCTTCCACATCTCATGGCCCTCCTATGAAGGCCCTGTTTTCTACGTATCACTCATCTTTCTATGAACAGAGAAGCTATGGCCAAGAGTGATTACATGAGGTTTTGTCTTACAGTCGCTGAGGAAGTCAACAGTGGAGTCAAGGGAAGAATCTCAGCCCAATTCTCAGCCCTAGCTCTGCTTCAGAAGATCCTATCACTTGGCCTCTGTTGGTAACCTAGAACCCTCTCTAGGTACTGGTCATTAAATAACATTGTTCAGGTACATATTTTCCCAGACTATAAAAGGATTACCCATTTGGGGGTAACTCTCATAAAAAAATCAACTTTGGCAAAACAGAGCCATGTGAGACTTAGAAAGCCATCCTTTTCTCCCCATGTCAATGAATTAACAAATTCAGGAGATCAGCTTCTAGGATTTCATAATGGAGAGAGGCCAGGGAAGAAGAAAACAGGAAAGAAAATAAAGAAAGGTGTGATTTCCTTTTCCCCTTCATTTTTAGTTGACCTAGACAGCACTATTTTGATCACCCTGAGAAACTGGATCAAAACATGAGGAGTCTATGTTCCCCATCACTGGTGGTCCTCAAGCAAAGACTGGATGACCACTTGTCAGGAGTATTATAGAGATCAAGTACAAATTGGATCCAACAGCCTTTGGGCTTCCTTCCACCTTTGAGATCCTGTGATCTCACAAAGCAATTCTCAGCCATCATTAGGACCTCTGGAAGTAGCACGTCTTCTGATCCCAGGAGCCTTGGTACCTCAGTACTCTTCCTGACGCAGCTAGCAGGCTTTAATGAAAGCCCCAGGTGATGAACTAGTGGAACTGATGCCTGAGCTTGTCTGGGGATTACCCAAGGGCTCTCCCATGATACTGCAGATGAAAATCAAAACACAGCCATTTACACCAAGCACCCCATATTCTCCCACCTCCATCCAAAACATGATGTAATCCAAGAGGCTTTAAGTGATCTCTTCCAGGCTACACAGATTTGAAGTCTGGATCATCCATTTTTATCCACATGCCCTGATATTTGCCAGAGGAGAAAACTGGGCACTGAGTGATGAGTGAATGAATGAAAAAGTATTAATCAAGCACTTACTACATGATGGTAGATGTCTGGAAAAGATCGTCAGGCTCCAGCCCAAAACTCTTTCTCACTTATCTCACACAAAGATAAGAAAACAGAAAATTGGAGGGACAATGAAGCAGGAGAGAACAGGGTTAGGTGCCCCCAGTGACCAGGAATCCTTTGAGGTCAGGAACTACTTTCTGTGGTTTTATTGTAGCACCACCACCTCACAGAGTACCTTGAATATATAATAAATGCTTACTGAATTGAATCGAAAAAAATAGAAATGAAATTGTAGGCAAAGGAACTTTGTCAATTGCCTCCTGGCGAAGGTTCCTGACCATACATGATTCTCACTTGCAAAGAGCCAAGGGAGTTAATTTAGCAGCTCTCAGCCCATGAGACATCTCAAGGGAAAGAATGGACAAACTGACACAATTGAGTTGTGTGAGCCAGACAATTTTCCAATCTATATTTAAAGGTAAACTCTAGATTTACTAAATGGACTTTTAAAAGTCCATTTTAAGCTAGGTTTGTAGAATTGCTTATATTTGTTGCAAATGAATGTACAGAAGGATGTCAATGGAGCTGGTTCATATTGGCTTTGGAGAATGTATTGTTAAATTTTCAATGTTATACCTTGGAAATAGGCACATGGTACAAATCAGGGCTGCATTGATTCTGTTGATTATCTAGAATTAAGAAAGTGATGGAGGAAATGTGGATGAGGAAGATGAAATGTTAAAGTGTGGGTCCTAAAAATGTTTGGGGGTTTTTGGAGAGCCATTTGTTAAACATTTACCAGCACACCCCTGATGTCACCTGACTTAATGAATGCAATTCATTGGTAGATGTTCTGGAACAAGGATGCATGATATACTCAAAGTCTTGAGCTTCCCTCATGGAAGGCACTAAGGGCATCATGTAAAGAAGGGAGTTAAGGGGACTGAACAAAGGTCATTGTGGGGTCAGTTCCACTAGGAGTCTACCTTGATATGGCAGGTCTTGGGTCAAAGGCTCAGGGTATAAGCACAAAGGAGACAGTAGAGAAGGGAGTCTGTTGAAAAAGGGACAGAATGGTCACAAGATGAGACATCTTAGAAGTAATGCCATCTGGAGCCGTTATGAATAAGGAGAATAAATCTGAGATTTGTGGAAAAGACATCAATCACTTGATAAAGACTTATTCAACCTTTACTATATATAGGCTTGCTATATGGGCAGCTGTGTGGTACAGTAGATAGAATGCTGTCAAGCACCCCAAAATCTGCCTGACACATGCAGCAAGAAAGGCAACCTCTGATCAGCTTTTAAAGACAAATTCAGTTGGGGGGGGCAGGGAGACCTTCAGGAGACAACTTGAATTACAAGGCCCCAGGTTGGGGGGTGGGAAGACTCTGAGACATGTCCCAATAGTGGAAAGAAAGATCATGTGACATTAGCTCCTGTGGGAAGAGACCTTGGGAACACAAGGAGGCTACTATCAAGGGAAGAAGAAGGACAGGGCTGGGTCAGGGAGGATCTCACCTGGGGTGGGGCCACCAGGGGTAGAATGACGTGCCATCCACTATTTTTCTATTTTAACTAATTATTCTTGATAACTAGGTGCAGAGTTATTTCGAAGTACTATCAGCAAGTTCTAAATTTCAGTGTCCTGAGGCAAAGTCCCAGTTGCCTTCCCCTAGTTATGGCTTAGTTTGTCACCAGTTGTTAATAACACAGATGGGCCTGGGACCCAAGGGTCCTGAGTCCTTGTCCAATGATCTTTCCATCACATCATGCAGCCTATTAATGAGAAACATGGAGTTAATGAAGATGCCATAATAATGAGGATAATGAGTTGACTTGTCCAAACATTCTTGGTGAACACTGAACAAAAGGTTTCCGGCAGAGGAGAGGATTCCTTTGTTAAAATGGAAGTCCGTACTGTCTTTTATTTCACCAAGGAAAGAAGAAGCAGTTATTGTATGTGGGGAGATAGAAAAGCAGTGATGGGAATGGAAGCAATGTTTGAGAATAAAGGGAAATAATATCAGGAAAAAGTTCTGAATGAAGAAAACTCTCATTTTGCATAATTGGAGTGTTCGAGGACTCTCTAGTTAATAAGCAGAAAACATTTTAGTTCCAACCTGTCCTATCAATGAATATTTACTAAGCACCTACTATGTGCCAAACTGTAGGAATACAAAGATGAAAATTAAGCAGGCCCTGCCCTCAAGGAGTTTATTGAACTTTGGCATTGAAAATCTTTCTGACATGTCTCTATGGACTTATCAAAAATGTCCTAATTGCCTTCTAGGTACAAGGAACTGTTTCTAGGTGCTATAGATGCAAAGATGAAAAATTTTATATTCTCTGCCCTCAAGGAGCTTGGAGGGTGGTGGTGGTGGTAATAGAATGCATAGAAGAAGGACACAGAATCAAACAGATTAACTGCCAGGAGGGACCCAGGAAAGTCCTGCAAGAAATGTGAAGACTAAGGGATCCTAGTCGACTGCCTTTGTGGCTTAGGTTAACAGAAATGATAGAGGATGATGGAGTCAGATGTTATTTTCCCTGCTAGAAATTCTTCCACTTTTGGAGCACTGATATAATAATAAGACTTCATTTGATGCATTTTGAAGCAGATAGATAACCCAGAGAATTGAAGTGGCTGACACTGGATTCTTAACTCTCAATGGCTATAGATTAGAGAACTTGGACTTGATAGGACAGATGTTCTAGGCATATTGAGATAGGGCAATGACTTGATAAAAAGTAGTCTGGCAGGGGATGGGTAGGGTGGGGGAAGGAAAAGAAAGGGAGCAAGTATTTATATAACACCTCCTATGTTCCAGTCACTGTGCTAAGCACTTTGCTCCTCATAACAATTCTGCAAGGTAAGTGCCTTTATTTTCTCCATTTTACAGCTGAGGAAACTGAGGCAAACAGAGGTTAGATGTCTTGCTTAGGGTCACAAAGCTAGTAAGTATCTGAGGCTGGATTTGAACTCAGATCTTCCTGACTCCAGGTCTATCATTCTAGATTGATTTGGAAAGGGCTAAGACCTCTAAGCATGAAGCATCGAAGGTGTAAAAGTATACATACAGAGGAGTCAGGAACATTTTACATTTTCTGGAAAAAAAAAATCAGTGTTCTCTGTCTCATTTTTAAAGTAAATGTTAATTTACAAAAATTGAGTCAGTTTTAGTTTCTTAAGTTTGTTTGGGGAGAGAAAGAGTGTCCTTTAGTCAAAGCAGTGGAACAAATGCTGGATTTGGAGCCAGAGGACCCAGATTCAAATCCCAGCTGTGCTGTTTACTAGCTGTGTGACTCTGGGGTCGTCACTAAATGTCTTCCAGCCTCAGTTTTCTCATCTGTCCAATAAAAGGGTTGGATTAAATGGTTTCTGAGATTCCTTCCCATTCTAAAGCTATGATCGGTAAGGATTTAGTAAGTTATTCCATAAAAAGAATTGAATGCCCTGGTTGTCCACCCTAGTGACATCTGCTGAGTGACGGCATACAGGAGACAGGAGGATTGATGGAAAGGGGAGCATCAAAGAGAACTCCAGCCTTTAGAGGAGAAGAACCGAAGATGTGATGTCATCTACTTCTTTTGTCCACTCAGTGACACTCAGCACAGCTAGTAGAGGCTTAATAAACGCACATTATCATAATTTGACTTGACACAAAACATACAAGGTTTGTAAAGAATGGAAAGTAACCTTACCTGTGAGGAGCCCCTGTGGTATGGAGAATAATGGAGGGGCCCAGAAATGGCTGTGTCATGTGATATGGATGGGTACTGACTCTGCATTGGGTGAGGATGCTGGTTGCTATAGGTTCCATAGTTGTAACTCCCCGTGTAGCTAAAAATCAATGAGTATTATTTCATGAATAATGTTATTGTAGCGAGTCAGGTGGGCATTTCAAACATATAAGACAATCAGTTCTAGGTTCTCTCTATAGGCTATCTCATCTGGCTTCTCTTCATCGTCATCACTTGGCGCCCCCCAAATTATGTTTCCCTACCAGCCAGCCTATGCTCAATGAAATGAACACTGCTTGCTCCTTGGTAGAACCATACTATGGTGTCTGTGGGGCAGAAGACCAGCAGTGGTGGGGGACCTTAGCTCACTTACCTTTTAAATGGATTCATAAAGACCCCAACAACAGGTTGGCCCTTCCAAGTCCTTCTTCCACAGGGGACCCCAATGATTTGGGGCATAAAGAACAAATTGAAGGGAAATACCAATGGGAATCCTTAGCTCAGGGCTTTCAATTGTTCATTTCCTTAGAGGAGGGGTTCTCAAAGTGTGGCCCAGGGCCTCTAGGAGGGCCCTGAGACCCTCTCAGGGGATCTATGTGATCAAAACTATTTTCATAATAATATCAAGATGTTTTAATTTCTAACACAGTAAATATCAATAGGTATAGCCTACTTAAACCAAAGCTCTTTGGGATTCTCAATAATTTTAAGAGCATAAAGGGATCCTAAGGCCAAAAAATTTGCGAACCACTGTCTTAGAGAAAATGATGGACATGCAAGAGGCTAGCACCAGGAATGAAATGATAAGGCAGAGCAAGGACATGGGAAGATAACCTACCCATGCTCCTCTCGGTGGGGATAAACTGGTATCCGATGAGTGACAGAGGTAGACGGCACATGACTGCTTCTCATACAGGGCAGCTGTTGGGAGCTTTCTGCAGGCGAACCAGCAGCCGTTGTCACTGTGTATGTAAGGGACCAGGTGTAGGACTGCATTGCTCCTGCTAAGACAAAATGGCGCTCTGTTTGTCATGGAGCCCGGTGATATGGTGTCAGTATCATCTCCTCAATGGGCCCCAAGAGAGGCAAGGAGGGGACATTTAACCAGTGAAAAGAAGCATGATGAGTAACTTTAAGTCAAGTATTTAACAAACCCATTTTGGTAGAGCTTATAGCATGTAGTGCAATAATACCTTGCCTTGATCAAATAGGACCAGAGATTTTGAGCCGGAAGGAACAGAAGAAAATCATCCCTAGAGGAAAGTGTGAGGATGTAAGGACTTGAGATCAGCACTTAGCTTGAGTTATAAACCAAAGCATATCCAGAACAAGGCATCCAAGAGAGTGAAGGGAGTGAAGATTTGGGATCAGCGTCATCACAGGATGGATGAACTGGGGGAACTGGGGATGCTTACTTTGGAAAACAAGTTATAGAAAGGACATGATCAGTGGTATCAAATATGTGAGGCTCTGTTCCATGGAAAAGGGATCTGGATGACTCCAAAGGGCAAAACTCAAAGTCGTGGGTGGAAGGCACTTTAGTTCAATATAATGAGACGCCTCCTCATTATCAGAGCTGTCCAAAAGCAGAATGGACTTGGTTGTGTGGCAATGAGGTTCCCATCAGTGGAGGTGTAGAAAATGAATAAGGATCCATCATGAGTGTCTTAGAGCATGTTCCTATATCAGGCAAGGGCTGAACTGGCTAAGTTCTGAGTTTTTCTCCCACCTCTAAGTGTTTATGATTTGAAAACATTTCTCCTTTGAGTCAAGCTCCAATGCTGATCTAATAATGGGCATATTTTTTTTACAAATAAGATTTACCCTAAGTATAAAGTATGAGTTTGAACTACTTTAAAGGTTTGGATTTGCTGGGATGGGGTGGGGAATGTAGCAGGGTATGAGAACATGCTAAAGAATTAGAATGCATCTCTTGGGTATCAGGTATGGAGAACAACTCCCCTCCTTCTCTTCTAAAAATTAGCAATCATTTCAGACTGCTTGCTGTCTTGGGGAGGGGAGAGGGAAGGGAAGGAGGAAGAAAAAATTGGAACTCAAAACCTTAAAAAAATGAATGTTCAAAATTATCTTTACATGTAATTGAATAAATAAAATTCTACTTACATTTAAAAAAATAAAAAAAAGTCATCAGAGTCTTAAGCTATTCAATTCTTTAAGGGATTTGAAAATCTAGGCTCTGCCATACAAACATTATGTAACATTTAGCCTTTCAGGAAAAATATAGAGCACTCATAGCTTTATAGGAATTGGAGGAGGGGAGGTTGGGATTTCCCTTGATTTTTTTTAAAAAGAGTTAGATGAGGAATAGAAGGATTTCCCCCCCAGAGGTGGGAACTGGCAACATTTGAGAGAATGTAGGAGAAATCAGGCTATGAGGAAGGAACTGCCATTAGAGATCGGAGTTCTAAAACAGAAACACAATGAAACCTCTTGAAAATAGATTCTCTTGCCTTAGGTTTGGGTTTCCACTCTGCTATTTACTGACTATGTCACTGTTGGCATTTTGTAATGTTGGGATTCAGTTTCTTTTTCCACAATATGGGATAGTTAGACTAGAAGATCTCTAAGTTGCTTTCCAGTTCAAAAATTCTATGTTACTGATAGATTTCCAAGATGGCACATTTTTGGTGAAAAACATCAACTTAGAATTATAGATTTAGAACTAGAAAGGACCTTAGGGGACATCTAAGCCACCCTCCTTATTTTATGAGTTAAGAGTAGTTAAGTGACTTGCCCAAGTTTCAAAGGCAGTAAGTGGCAGGGCTGAGATTTGAACTGAGGTTTTCTGACTCCAAATCCACTGCTCTTCCCACTTTCTCACACAATCTTTCAGGATCCTAGACCTAGAGGTGAAATTGACATTAGAGGTCATGTGGTCCAATGGCACCAGACTCAAATGGAGACAGATCCCTGATTTAGAAAACCACACATTAACATTATCTCCGTGGTGTTGTATTTTTACTTATTTTATTAAATATTTCCCAATTACATTTTAATCTAGTTTGAAGACTTCTTATCTAGCCTAATGCCTTCATAGTACAGATGAGAAATCTGAGACTGGGAAAAACTCGACGACTCATCCTAGGTAACGGGCAGTATAGAAGAGTTTGGGTTGGGATCCAGGTCCTCTGCTGAAATTCAGCCCATTTTTTAACAGGATCATGATACCTCCCCCAAGGAAACTCCAACTGGGTGATACCAGTTAACACTATGATAAAATCCAAATTGACCAAAGGAAGCAAAAATGATTTCAAGGGAAAGAGGTAGGTAGAGCATTAGCCTTGAAGCCTGGAGAGACTGGGAACTTCTCATACAAACTAGCCATGTGACCCTGGGGCAAGTCACTTTACTTTGCTGTGTTCTGACACTCTAAGAATTGAACAGTCACAGAAGGTGGCAACCTGCCCTGGTGGAATGACTTGCCTCATCTAGGAATTCTTTATGCTAGGATTTGACCTGAGAGCTACTACTACATTTAAAGTTAAATTTGTTTTAAATATAAAAAACATTTTTTAGCTCCTCTGTTGTACAGAAAGAGGAAATGAACTGGGCTATGGTATGCTGACTCCACCCTATGCCATTGCAATAACAGATCTAGATCCTGGCCCAGGGAAATGTTTTGGAGAAGCATTTAGGTCCGGTCCTATGCTCTCTCAAGAGGTCAGAAAACTGATGTTGAAATTTTTAAGAAGGTAACAACTAGTTTTTAATGCTGGGATAAATTTCCCATTTTTTCAGGGCAAAGAAATAGCTAAGATATGGTAAACGGTATCAGTCATCCATGAGTAAATAGGGGCATCTAGATCTTGGGAATGCGTTCATGTCTATGGTTTGTGAGGACAATTCCATTAGCAAATGAGTAATTGGCTGGCCCAGGGAACAAACTATATACTTATTAGAGGGGTGGCCATTGAAATAATCATTAATGGGGCTTTTGTCATTTAGAAAGAATGAGGGTCCATCACCCCTTTGGAATTTTCTTCAATTGGGGGAGGGGACCCACAGATCAAGTTGCCCCATCAGCTCAAGGTTCTGCCAGGGGACCATTTATATGGATCGACTTTTCCTTAAGCAGGCATCATATAATCACCCCCAATTTAATTTGCTGTCTTTGTGTTGGACAAAGTGAATGGAAGCAGTTTGGAATGTGGGATGAATGGTTAACTTTTATGGCCAATGCCAGAAGTAAGGAAAGACTTAAGAAGCCTATAAAAGGTACAGATGGAAGGTCCTCCAACCCAGTGGTGACCCAGGCTGAAAGAATGAGGCCCAAACAGGACATTTTTGTGACTTCAACGGAGGTTAAGAAATTGCCTCTCTGTGTCATGTTAAACAGGTTGGTTGATTTGTCACCAAATGTCATACTCCCTTATCTTGAAAGAAAGGCAGGAATTTAAAATGGGATATAGGTTTGGAGCCAGGGTGTTGGGGTATAAAGGAAGGGTGAGAAGTATAGCATTGTTTTTCTTCTGTTTTCCTAGACCTGGAAAATTTTTTGAGGAAAAGAAACAGGAAAAAATTGAACTAACTAATTACCTTGTGCAGTTCTATTGAAAAAGTCCTGCAGATGGGGGAGGGGAGGAGACGAGAAGGAGACAAACATTGATTATGTACCTACTGTGTGCCAGCCTCCAGGTTAAGCACTTTACAAATATGATCTTGCTTAATCCCAGCAACAGCCCTGCAAAGGTTGCTATTGTTATCCCTGATGTACAGGTGAGAAAACTAAGGCAGGGAGAAATTAAGTGGCTTGCCCAGGGTCACCCAGCTAGGAAGTATCTAAGGTCACATCTGAACTCAGCTCTTTCTGACTCCCAATCCAGCTTTCTATCCACTGAACCATCTAGCTTCTGACTCTGGATTTTTAGGATCTATGCTTAAATCCTGTCTTGCCAATGACCATGTATGTGACCTTGGGCAATTCCTTTCTCTTCTCTGGGCCTCAGTTTCTCATCTGTAAAATGAGATGATTGAACTGGATAGTTTTTAATACCTTTTTCAACTCTAAATCTATAATACTACCAAATATTTTCATCATATATAATGAAGTTCCTTTCACGAGGTCACAATTGACTATATGTCAATTTCTGTTTCATAATCTAGGTTTACCCCCTATTTTCAAACAGTTAAAGCATATAATATTAAAAAGAAATTCTTTTGTGGATAAACCTGGCAGTCATTTGTCTATAAAACTGGAGCTTCCTTGAAACTCTACCTTGTATCAGTGGATTTAGAAAAGATACAAAGATTTATAAACACTCAGAACATGCTTAGATAAGTCTAAGTGTTCCATTGAGGCAAACTTATGCAGATCAGAAATGGCATATAGTAAGTTGATTAAGAGAAAGCCTATAGTTACTGATGGACACACCCACCTTCATAAGGTCATGCACATTTGAAAGCTATTGTACAGCTGACTCTCCATTAGACAGCCAATACTACATCTCATCAGCTCTGGGATCATAGGTCCAGAGCTGGAAGAGACCTTGGAGGGTCATTCACCCAAAGACCTCATTTTAAAGAGGAGGAAACTCATCTCTACAGAAATTAATTGCCTTGAGCAAGGCCATACAGATAGAAAAAAGGCAGAAACAAAATTTGAAAGTCAGTCCTCTGTTTCTGAACCACCTACAGTTTTTGCTCCAGGTAAATTCTAAGTGAGATGAGTCTGGAAAACATGAGCATAGCTTTGTCAGTAACTGAGGAGGCCAGATCATCAAGGAAATGAGATCTTTATTATCAATGCTCCTGAGGAAGATTTGCCCAAGAAATCAGATTCAAATCAGTGCTTTCCAAACTAAGATCAACCAGATCTTATCCAAAAGCAAAAAATCAACTTCTACATTAAGAAGATGTCTAAAACAATAGAAATCTGATATAATACCTTTCTAAAAATTAACCCAAGGAATAAATTGTCTCCTTCATAGGACAATTATATTATTACTTTATAAATGAAATATATCATAAGTTCCTCTATAGTGAAGGAGGGCATTGTTTTAGTTTCCATATTATTAGAGTCCAAAATGGCCTCTCGATAATCCATGTTTACTAATTGTCTTGTAATAGGCCTGTACAGCATTGATAACCCAAAGGAATGAATTTCTTGTTTTCTTCCAAGAACATGTTCTCATTTTGAGGGCTAACTGCTGCATAAGTCTTTCATAAATGGTGCTCAAAGAAAACATTTGGCATCATCATGTACGATGAAATTTTTTAATGTGTCCTAGAGATATCCAAGAACAAAGTCAGAGTGCCCCGAATCTTCAAAGGTTACCAACATCTGACAAGAATCTGTTCCATATTTATATTTCGGAAGAGATGCTTTTATGACCTTTTAACGTGCTACGTTCAAGTTTCCCAGCGCGTTCCATCCCCCAGCACACCTGCCCTCCCCGGCATCTGATTCATGACATACACCAGAAAGAAGTTGGGCAAACTCATAAATCTGATGAGATTTACAAGCAGGTAGAAAAATATTCCTTTCCCAATCCTCCAATGTCACTTCCTTTTATCTCTTTGCTTCGCATTGGAACACATGCTCCAATGTGGTCATTGAATCCTGGGTGAGAACTCCCAGCAGCAGCTACTAATGAAGATAGCTACAATTCAACAGTTTTGAAGGAAATTTAAATGTTTCCTTCTCAAAACTGTAAGATCAAGAAATAAACAGCAAGGAGAAATATGCAGATAAACATAGCAATCTTCACAAGGGGAAGGATTCTGTTTAGCTTCTCACTCCAATGACCCACAGTTATCCTAAGTCAGGATGAGGACAGACCACTGGGACTTGGTTCCCATGAAAATCTCATAGTCTTTGGGACCTCAGGGGTCCCATCTTTAGAGGAACAAGAATTCCTTGTATAATGTTCCTGGTCATTCAGCTTCTTTTTTGAAGACTTCCAGTAATGGGGAACTCATCACCTCCTGAAGCAGCCCATAGCATTTTGGGATGGCACCTAATAGGAAATTGTTTTGTTTTTTCTATAGAGGTGAAATGCACCTCTTCCTAGGTTCCAGTGAGCCTAGCTTTATCCTCTGGGGATGTGTAGAATCATTAGAGATCTTTCACAGCTCTCTACTAGATGCTGGGGATGTAAAGATGAGAATGGAGCAGAGCCTGCCTTCAAGGGGTTTACCTCCTACTTTAAAACAGTAATGACACCAGAATCCAGACAGGGCAAAGAGTGGGGAGTGGAATGTTAGGCGGGCAGCAAGGGAAGGAGGGGTGGGGAAGGGGAGACAGAGGCAGGAGATGAAGGGGAGGGGGGAAAATAGAGGGAGAAGGAAACACCAGGTGGAGAGGATGGACCTTTAGAAGGAAGATGGTTGCTTTTTGAACTCTGTAAGCTTTTGTAGAAAGAAAATACAGGGCAATCAGTAAATAGGCACAATCTTGCTAATCACTGGCTATCAGAAAATACTTTATCTCAAGGGCTCTGATGCCCTTGGCATTGAATCTGAAGAGACCATATTGAGCTGTCGGTATGGATTCAAGCTGAAAGAAGTCAGGAGTGGGGAGTTTGCCTCCCCTTGCCCTGATGCTTTGGGATCCTTGTTCTCCTCTTGGATCCAATCTATTTCTTTGTGGGCAGCCCCCCAACCCCCACCCCTCACCATAGTGTCAATGGCCCTCACTTAGAATCACAAATCGAAAGCTAGAAGGGAACTTTGAGATGACCTCTCATTTTATAAAGAAAGAAACCAGACACAGAAGGGTAATTAGCCGACTCAGTCTTCTGACTCCAAATCCCACATTTTTTTTTCAGGACACCAGATAGCCCTGTGGTCAAGATAACTGGGGTTCACCCCCTGGCTCTTGATACTAACTTCACATACAAGTCACTGGAACTCTCTGGGCCTCTACTCCCTCATCTGTAAAATGGGGACAGTAATGCTTTTACTATTTTTTTCTTTTTCTTGCTTCTCAGTGGGCACAGGAGGAGAGGGAAGGAAAGAATTTGGAGCTGAAAATAAAGTAAAATTGAATGAATGAGATAGAGTGCTTGCTGGGCCGGGAGTCAGGGAGGGCTGGGTTCAGGTCTTGACTCTGATGTTTGCCCTGGGTAAGTCACTTCATTTTGATGTGCCTCCTGAGGACATCATTACTAAGTCTTTGGCAATCTGGATTCTACTGTAGAAAGAAAGAGGTAGGAAGTCCCCACACTGGGAGTTCCCACTAAATAAGAAACATAGCTTCATAGTATAAGGCTATCTTTTAGGTCTGCCACTATGGACATGATTTCTGGGGAGACCACCCTACAGCCCCTGGCTAGGTTGAGGGTGTGATTGTGGATGCACACCTACTCCCCTGCTTCCTCTCATCTTCTTTCTTATGGTTTGTCCAGCTATCATAGGGAAGGGAGAGTGGGAAGGAGTTGAGACATGTGATTTTATTCACCTGGGGAGGTCCCATTATGGGAGTTCTCTCCATCCATGTAAATCCCCATCTTGCCCAGAGGGTCACATAGCCAATATATGTCAGAGCAGGACCTGAACCTAGGCCTTTCTGATTTCATGTCCAGCCCTTTAACCATGAACCCCCCTGCCTCCCCTCTCCTCACTGGTGCCCACAAAGAGCTCTGCCTAAGAGTTTGAGGCCTCTTAGGTAAGGTGTCTCCAAAGTCGTAGTGCAGTCCTAAGCTATCTGAGTTTATAGTGGTGCTAAGCTTGCCTGTGTTTGTTGGATCGAATGGAAGAGGGATGAACCCTTGCAAGGGGCTGGAGAACGGCAAGAGATGCAGATGGCTGCCTGTGGGTGATGGTGGCTAGTGCTCCTAGTGTGCTTCAAAAGTGACAGAGGACTTTACATAGGCTGGATCAAATGAGACAATTGCTAAGAGCTTGGCACATAGTAGGTGCTATTATAATCCTGTTTTCTTGTCTGGTTCCCACCACAATCCCACCAGGTAGATGCGGCAGCATTATCACCCCCTTTAATAGATAGGGAAACTGAGACTTAGTGATGTACTGGGGTCACAAAGCTAGCAAGCATTTGAGGCAGGATTTGAACTCAATTATTTCTGTGCCAACCCCATGGCCCTGTCCACTGTGCTTCCTGGCTACCTGGCATATACATATTATCTTACAATCCCCTACTAACAGTGTGTCTGTTCCTTCTCAAAGAGAGTGGTCTCTGAAGACCCATGGGCCCAGAGGTGACAAGGAGCTGGGTGGTACCTGTTGTGCTGAGACCAGTATACTCCGGGGATGGGTTGCTGACAGGTGAGGAGGGAGGTGGCACCTCTACCGACGTGGTAGACTTTGCTGGTGAGAAGGAAGGCACGGGCGATGGAGTTGGCGGGGCAGGCTCTGCCAACAGAATCTCTTCTCTGACCTCTGCTGCAGGCAAAGAGACATGCATGTTAGGAGGTGGCCTGATGGCTGGATGCCAGGGAGTGGGCTGGGGGTGATTAGAACAATGGGAGGTTGGCACCCTCTGCCCAAATGACCAGGGAAGCTTGGAACCAGTGGTGTGGGTGCTCTGGGGGGGCCTCCTATGGTGGCCCTGTGGGAACGTGTGAGCAAGAGTCAAGTAGGACTGACAGACATATGTGTGGGCTGCATCACTGGGCTGGGGAGGCAAGCACAGTGAGGAGTGGGCATTGTTCTGGGAGGGGAGCGGGGCCTCCAAGCCCCAGGAGTACCTCACCCACTGACTGGGGCGTCTTGAGCAGGGAACTGATGTTGAGGCCAGAGAGGCCCAGGTAAAGATGAGCATGGAGTCTAAACTGGGACTATCCTTGTTCTCCTCTTTCTCACTGGTTGATCTTAGAGTGCAGAGACACCCCGCCGCACCCCTGCCCCGCCCCCCGGCTGGGGTGCAGCCAGTCTAACCACTTCATTTTACAATGAGGAGCTGACTGGCAGTGGTCAGCACAAGGAAAATGGACTGACTCAGGAATAAAAAGGGCCAAGATTCACACCTTTCCTCTGAGGTTGGCTATCTATGAGACACTGAGCAATCCAAGAACAAGTTACTCTTTGGGTCTCAGTTTCCCGATTTGTAAAAATGTGTCAATGACTTCTAGGATCCCTCCCCTTTCTAGATGACTCCAGCCCTCCAGGGGCTGAGGTTCAGAGAGCTGTATCCACTCGTCCAGTGTCACACAGCTGGTGAATGTCAGATGGAGGATGTAAAGGCAGGTTTCAGTGGTTACAAGTCCAGTGATCTAGCCACCATGCCACTCTGTCTCATCCAGGTCACTTTGGGAAGTTGAAGCAAGAGGAATTTGGGGCAGGGGAGAGCGGGGAGGGTGAGGATTTAGAGCATGGGGTCAGTTCTAGATCTGAAGGAATCTCAGAGACAGACAGGCATGTGGGCATAGATGCAAACACAAACACTCACACTCAGTCACACACAAAGACACACATAGACACACACAAAATACAGACAGACACAGACAAGCATAGAGACACACAGATATAGCCAGACAAAGACACAGGCAAACAGACAGACAGACACACACACACACTGCCATCATTTTAGAGGGGACTAAGCACTGACCAAGAGAGTTTACGATCAGTCCAGGGGGACCTAGGCTCTTCCTCATCTCTGCACTGGAGCTCACAACTCCAGGGAATCCTCCAGCCTAGATTTAGAGCTAGAATGGATCTCAGTCTAAGCAAGGCCAACCCCCTGACTTCACAGATGAAGGAAGGGGGCCCAGGGAAGGGGAGAGACTGACAAGCCCAGGGTCACCCTCCAGAGCAGCTTCTGTGAGAGCGGGGCATCCCAAGCACCTTCATGCACTGTCTCCCCTAGCCAGGGGGAGGCATGCTTGGTAACCGCCTTCTATGCTTTTCCTGGGCATTATTGCCAGTCTTTCCTACTCATTTAACAAGAAAATTCTAGTAGTAACCATAAGCATTTACTTACATATTTAATATTATGTTACATATTTAATTCATATTTTATATTTTGACTTAGATATTTATACAAATAAATTACTATATATTTAAATAATAATTTATTAGTACCTATCATGTGCCAGGCACTGTGCTAAACTGCTTTACCAATATTTTTTCATGAAACTTTCAAAACAACGCTGCAAGGCAAGTGCTGCTATTTTCCCCATTTTACAGATGAGGAAACTGAGGCAAACAGTTAATTGCTTCCTGACTCCAGACCCAGCACTCTCTCCATTGTGCCACCAGCTGCTGAACCTCATTGGCCTTTTGGTCAACACTGAATATTCATGACAACCTGTTACCATTTCTTTCTTTTTGGCTGTTGTTGGATCTGTATATTTTTTCCATGTAGGGAGCTCTTAAGCCACTCTAGTAGCTGAGGCAGGTGGCCCCCGATTCCATAGTTCATCTTAGAGAGGCCCATGAGGTTTGTTAAATAGCAGGCCAGGCCTACATATGCCCAGCTAAGTGGGGCTCAAGGTGGGATTCAAACCCAGCTTGCCCTGGTTCTGAGGAAAGCGCTCTGCTAAAATCAAATGAGATATTTGGAAAGCCTTAGCACAACTTCTAGCATGTAGACAGTACTAAATAATGCTTTTTTCCCCTTTTCTCCTCAATCCTGCTCCATATTTTCTTCTAATTTCTTGCTGCATGGTTACAGTTTTATCCAGATTTTACAGCCTTGAGGACTAAAGAGTGGCCACATTATAATATTTTCTTGTGTATCATGTTTTATATTTTTCTAAACACCAGGAATGTGTTGAGCCTAGAGGAAGGAGCCCACGCTTGGATTCAAGCTGGAGGTCCACGACCCAGTAACTGACAATCTGACTGTGTGCCTCTATTTCCTTCATCTCCAACATGAGGAGATCGACAAAGATCTCCATGGCCTTCTCCAGCCCTAAGTAGCTGCAGTTTGATATCTCTGGTCTCCTGTGATTCTTACAACCCCATGAGTTAGAGCAGGAGTCAGCAAACATGCCCCAGGGTCCAACGCATCCTGCAGCCTGGTTCTGTTTGCTGACTCCTGAGTTAGAGAAGAGGTGACAGGGGCTGAGATCTGTGATCTTATTCATATGTAGGGAACTGCCAAGTTCTTCCACCAATGAGGGTCAACCCCTACATTGCTACTTCCATTCTGTCTTAGAGAGCTGTCTCATGATTTATGCATGAAGGGTCTCACAGCCAGGATGATTCAGGGGTGGCCTAGAAATCAGACTTATAGCTTCTGGTGCCAACCTTCTACCCATCATGATTATGATTAGCCTTAGGATGTCCATTTCATTGATGAACATACTGAGGCCGAGGTCATGTAGCTACTTAGTGGGACAGCCACGAGTAGAACCCCAAGTCTCCTACCTTCAAATCTGTTTCCACCACAGCGCATTTACTTCCCGGGATTATCCTTGTCCACAAAGGACTTCTCTTTTTAAAGTGTTTTTAAAGATGAGGCAGAACCAAGGAGACAAGCATGCATGTGTGTATGTATATGTATATAAACACCATCTAGATATATATACCATATAGAGAGAGATAGATACACACACATACACTTATATATGCACCCTATATATACACATATGTACACCCTAATTATATACACATACATACCCTATATACATATATGCATACACCCTATATACACACACCCCCTATATACATATACACGTGTACACACATATACGCACATACATATACCCCGTATATACACACATATACCCTATATATACACATACACTCTGTATATACCCACACCTTATGTATATACATACAGTATATACATATATACACACATAAATTTCATTTATACACATATGCACATACATACGCCTTATACATACATACAAACACATACCTACATATATGAATATAAATACACCCTATATATGCATACACCCTACATATATACATGCATACACAAATATACCCCACACATACACCATACATACACATACATCCTATATGCATACATACATACATGCATACATGCACCCTATACATGCATACACATACCCTACATGTATACATATAAATATACCCTATATACATGCACAGACCCTACACATATACATGTGTACACACATATACCCCACATATACACATACACACACATACATCCCGTATACATACACACATATATACATCCTAAAAATGAAGAAAAGCATCGGTCTCACTCTTTGGGGCACATTCATCAGGCCCCCATGCTCAGGCCCACGGAAAGAGAAAGCTCTTGAGTCCCTACTGAGGCACATCCCCATCAGTGGAGCAACCCCCTGCCTATCCATCCAGCCTTACCAGTACTTCCTTCCCCCTTCATGGCCCTCATAAGCTCATTGGCTCTCTCCTGACAGTGGAGCGATTCCAGCAGGTACAGCACATAGTCATCAAACATCAGGTGAATGAGGTGAAAAGACCCTAGTGACAGAAAGAAAAGAAGTGACCCAATGCCCCGTCTAACCACAGCTCTAGGCCCCACAATAATGCCCACAGCCAAAAGGCTTCTGGGATCTCTCGTCTCCCCTATGGACTTTGCCTTCTTCAACATCAGAGAATGGTCATCATTTGAGTCCCTCATTTTGGAGTTGAGTCTTTTCTTTCTGACTCCGAAACTCAAGTCACTACATCACTCATTCTGTGTGACTATGGGCAAGCCATGATGACTTCCCCATAACCCCAGTCAACTCTAAGCCAAGGAGTTGCCAGTTTTCATCAGATGAGGGAATTCCTCACACTGGCATAATCCCGGGTCTTTAGCTGAATTTCCTAAGGTTCTAAGTTGACCATAGTAGAGCAAATTGGGACCTCCTTCGTTCTAGAAACAATTCTTTTACTGCAGTCTGGAAAAAGCACGTTTAGATGTAAGACTTTTAATAACAAGGAAGTGGATGGGCACTGGATCATAGAAGAAAACATGGCACATAAGTATTAGCTGCAAGCATCAGCTTGAGCTTTGCTGGAAAGTTGGTAGCATTATTCCAGTTGGGAAGGAATGCATTGTTGAGATTTTTTTTTTCATTTTGTAAAGAAACTTCAGTTTATTTAACTCTCTTAAGAATCAGAGCTATCATGTGCTAGCCTACTTTGGCCGACTCATGTCACTAATACTCTGCTTTACCCCGATTATGGCAGACACAGATGCCCAGACTTTTGTCTGTAACACAGGCTCCTTTATCAAGAAGGAATTATGAAAGAGAAAAGAGTTGATTGTCATGAATCATAGCAGAAAGAGACTTTGGGGGGAAGACTTCTTGGAAGGAGACTTTTTCGGGGAAGAGGTGAGATAGGATGGTTGTGATATCCAACATGACCTCAACTAAGCCAACTGGCCAGCCCTGGCACCAATATCCCAGGATGAGGATAGAATGGAAGGGATAAGATGGCGAGAGCTGGCTAAGGTGGTTGGGGGAAGGGGAACTGAACAGAGGCCTCTCTTTTTTCCTAATTAGCTGTTTTCATACAGGGGACGCATTACCAAAACACAGCCACCAACTGTGCCTTTGATAGATCCAGGCAGAGACAGGGAGCTGGGCTTTTGTCTGCTGGGAATTCTTTCAACTTGTCTATCTCCCCATGCTTAACAACTCAGCAGTGTGGCCGATGACGAGAATGGCGAAGGCTCTTTGCTAAATGGACCCAGAGAGACAGGTATTATTTGAGGCCACCCAGGGCTCGAATATACTCTGGCATGGAAGTTGGACAACTGTCTCACTCCTTTCTCCAAGTGATATGTGACATCTTTGACTTCTACCTTGGCCTTGGATTCATCCTAAAACAACATGTAACCTTAAAGTCCTCAAAATAAGGAACATTGAGCTTGGACCTCTCTGCCTATATGGCCTTAAGCGAATCAGTTAATAAGGAGGAGAGGGAGGAGGAAGAGGAAGAAGAAAGAGAAGATGAACTTATATCCTAATATGGTGATTCAATTACAAGAGGCAATCATTTTAACCATCTGTACAACAAGCATTTATTAAGCACCTGTTCTGTTCCAGGAACTGTCCTAGGTGATAAGAACACCATGACTCCCAAAAGAATAATAGTAGAATATCATCTAGGGGGCGCCATAGTGCACAGAGCACTAAGCCTAGAGTCAGGAAGACCTGAGTTCAAATGTGCCCTCAGATACATACTATCTGTATGAGTCTGGGCAAGTCACTTCACCTGTTTGCCTCAATTTCCTCATCTATAAAATGAGCTGGAGAAGGAAATGGTAAACCTCTCAGTATCTTTGCCAAGAAAACCCCAGGTAAGGTCACAAAGAGTCAGGCACAAATAAAAAAGACTGAACAACAAAGTTAATTGATCCAAACTTTCCCCAGCACAAGTCTTTGTACACAGCTGACTCTTAATATATTCATCCTTAATAAATGAATTAGTGAAATGCATACAGGAGGTAGCCCTTTCCATACTGCTGCCGATTCAGACTACTTAGCAACAGAGAATCCCTTCCAAATGCCTTCATGCCCAGAGCTCCCACAGCACTTTGTCTGTCTCCCCTCACCATTCTGTTATGTGATCTAATTATCTGTGCTCTGTCTCCCCTTTTAGACTATAGGTTCTATGAAAGCAAGACTTAAGTCTTATTCATCTTTCTCTCAACCCTAATACCCAGGACAACACAATGTAAGTAGTAGATGCCCACAAGTATTTGTTGAAATAAATTGAATTCCTAAATGCATATTGTGGGGGAAAATTCATAAGATCCAAGGATTTAGAAGTAGAAGAGACTTCAGAGGTTATTAAGTTGAATTTGTCATTTTACAGATGAAGAAATTGAGGCTTTAAGGGGTAAAGTGGTTTGTCTGGGGTTACCCAAGAACTGGATAGCAGAATTGGGATCCAACATATTGCATCTCAAAGGCAACATCATCATATGTGACAAGCCTTTGGAAGCAGATGCTCTAAGGACTGGATGTCTACAAGCTGACTGTACAATCTAGGCTGTCCATCAGGCTCAGGATTCACATAGCTTTAGCTCAGGTACAAATTCTCTCACCCTGAGGCTCATTTTTACCTCTGGTCAATGTTTCAAGGCCCTTTGATGTCATCAGTGTAGATCCTTTCTGGGACATAGCAACCTTTTCTTTGACTTGGGACATCAGCTTAAGAATTGGGAAATTCTCCATCTTGTGATTAAGCTGGAAAGGACTCAGCAAAACAAGCTCCTTCAGGACAGGGACTGGTTTTGCTCTCAGGTTTCTACCATCAGAGCCAAGCACAATGCCTGGCATGCTGTAGATGCTTAATAATTGCTTATTGGCAGACTGTTGAATTAATGCATCAATAGGCCTTTTGATACTAGGAGGTGTGGGGGGCGTTGTTGGATGAGACACTCCATCCATTATTGGGTCATGGTTCAATGCCATTCCATGACCTCATATCATTACTTCCTCTCAGCTTTAGTTGCCTTAGTCCTAGAAAGGCCCACACATGTGAAGTTGCCCTAGAATCAACATGTCATCCACTAATGCTCTTTTGTGCCCCAGAGACAAAGGGGAAGAGGCTGGGTAAGCCTGGATAGGGAGGACTTTGTGCAGCGCATGTCTGTGACACACACAGGCATGGATAGATAAGATACACACCGAAGCTGGGGGCACTATGCAAAGTCATGTCTCGGATCACCCGGGTTCCAAAGCACGACCACATCAGGAGGAACTGCTGGGCAACCTTCTTCAAGGAACCTGGTCGCTTGGCAGCTACCTACAGGAAGACAAGCGATTTTTAATATGAACAAGAACCACAGATGGCATTTTTCATGTCTGGGGCAAGCTTTGAAATCAAAAACGTACAAATCAGTTATTGATATGGAATTCATCTTGGTTTTAGTGGCGGGGAGGAAATAAGGAACATGAGACACATCAGAGTCATTCTTCATGGGGATGCAGTTTCGAGGTCTGACTGCATCAGGGGCCTACCCATCCAGCAGCACCCTATTTTAATAATTCTTACTAATTAGGCTATTTATTCTTTAATTATCCTTACTAACTAGGTGCTGCTGAAAGTACTTTCTCAATTTTGACGCTTTTGGACAAAACCCCAGCTGCCCTGCCCTAGTTACAGCAATGAACACAGATGAGTTTTAAATTTCCCCACAGGTTATTAAAATATATAGGTATGTATTACATATTATATATAATATATAAATGTAAATATAAAACAAATATAAATATGAAATATAAATATAACAAAAAGTATAAATACAAATCCACAGTCTGTGTCTCTAACTGCAGAGCAATAGTGTTGTATTCATTTGTGGTGGAAGTTTGGGGTCAATCTCAGGGTGGTATCCTGGTAACTCAAGTCTTGCCTCCAGCTTACCAACCTTCACAACACATCGGTCCACCATGGTGTCCAGCCACTCGATGTACGATTCAATGGGAGACTGTTCCTCTAGAAGATGGTCAAATTCTTGATACACTGTCGTACAAGAACCCAAAGTCACAACTGATGGGCCAAGTGGCAGCCTAGGGTTTGATATTCAAAACCCATCATGGTTCCAAAGTAATAAATAAATTTATTGTCATCCTTGTCCCTTCTTTGAATCCCAACCTCCAACAAGAATCAGGTGATAGAAATGCTTGTGAATCACCCTCACGGAAGACCATGGGATTTGAGAGGCAGAAGATCTCTTAGAGATTATTTACCCTGGGCACCTCATTTTTTACAAAGGAGGAAATTAAATCAAACAAAGACCAAGAAACAAACTCCAGATCCAAACAAAGCGTAAGTTCTGAGAGGAACGTAAGTGTGTCTGCTTTACCACAACCCCTCCATTATTAAGTTCTAGCAATGGTCATACTAGATACTTAGAATAATGACAATGAGGAGATTTTCTGGGTACTTGGGCTTTGGACAAGACCACAAAAGAAAATTGGTCCAGCCCAGATTCAAAGAGGATCCTAATAGGATCCTCTCCCTACAAGGCCACCATGCTGCCTCTGGGTTGGTACCCTCTACTATTAGATCTTTTATAAAAGGATTTAGTCCTTATGGATCACAACTCAAGAAGAAACTTAATAATAGAAGACACTAAAATCATTATATAATAATTTGTTTGAACTTTTAAAAATTTTTCATTTTAACGAACAAGTAATTTATTATAATTTGTCTGGTAACCAGAGAGTTCATTAAAGAACTACAGAAGTAGAGCAAGAAAGTCTAGAAAAGTTTCTTTAATTTATATTTGTCTATTAGTGATTTAGATAACTTTTTATGACTGTTGATAGATTGGATTTCTTCTCTTGAGAAGGAAAGGTCCATATCCTTTGACCATTTATTCATTGGGGAATGGCTCTTTTTCTCATAATATATTTTGGTAATAAGACTCCTATCAGAGAAATTTGCTGCAAAGATTCCCCAGCCCCAATTAATGGTTTCTCTTCTAATCCTTCTAATCTTTGCTACATTGGATTTATTTCCTCAAAACCTTTTTTTTAATTTAACGCAATCAAAACTGCCCATTATATTTTCTGTGACCCTCTCCACTCCTTGTTTGATAGTGGACTTTTCCTCTATCCATAGCTCTGAAAGTTAAAATCTTTATTCACTTAACTTGTTTATGTAGTAACCTTTTAGGACTGATGGACAGATAGATAAATGGATGGATGGATGGATAGATGTGTATTTATGTATGTGCATAGATGTGTGTGTACACATATGTGTGGATGTGCATATGGAATTTTTCTTGGTTTGTAATGACTGGCATTTATATAGCTCCTACTATATGCCAGGCCCTGCATTAAGCACTTTCCAAATATTTTCTCTTCTGATGCTCACAAAAAACCCAGGAAAACTGGGTTATTATTCCCATTTTATAAGTTGAGTGACTTGCCCAAAGTGACATAAATTGTCAGGGACGAAAGCAGAATTCGAACCTAAATCCTCCACTGACACAAGAGAATTTCTTAAATAATGAATTAAAGTGAAACTAGACTAATATGTGGGGCAGCCAGATGGCACAGAGAATAGGACCATGGGCCTCGAATCAAAAAACCTTGGCTTCTAATTTGTTGTGTGACCTTGGGCAAGTCACTTCACCCTGTTTACCTCAGTTGAACTGGAGAAGGAAATGGCCAACCACTCTAGTATTTTTTGCCAAGAAACCCCAGAAGGGGTCCTGAAGAGTTAGACACAACTGAACAACAATATATATATATAGGCCCAATATATTCAGGGAATTTTGGACCTTATAGGTGAGCAAATATAATCCTGTTAGTAGACAAGGAAACTGAGGCTCAGCATTGTCCTGCTATTAAATTATTGAAGGGGTTGTTCAATTACTATTGTGTCAATGGTAAGTTTTTTTTCAGTATTTATCATGGCAAATTCCACTATTCCCTTAAAAGGGGAACAAGGGGAGAGTTTCCTAACAGGACTTACATTAGAAAACTGGAGAGTAGCTTAGAGGACAACAGAGCATCCCCCACTTAGTGGCAGGAACCCAACTTTGTCCCTGGAGTCACTTGAGCAACTCCAAACTGCCTGGTTGGGAGATAGAAGGATGAGGACAATGCACTAAGAGACCCTGCACCTAGAAACCTGCCCCCTTCCTCCATTAGCCCCTTTCCAAGTGGTACATTATTTCTTGCCTCTTTGAATGGAATTCATCATTAGAAGAACTCAGAGATGCATGAGAAGACTTATACGAACTGATACAGAATGAAATAAACAAAACCATGAAAACAATGTATACAATGACTGCAATAATGTAAGGGGAAAGAACAAAAAACCTTTAACTGAATACTATGTAACTACAGTGATCCACCTTGGCCCCAAAGAAGGGAAAAAAATATACCTTCCTCCCTCCTTTGCAAAGATGAGGGTACAATGAATATGGGATGTGACATGTACTACTATCAGACTTGGTCGATGTGTTCATTGGATTTGTTGAACTGCCTTTCTCCACCTCCACTCCCCCATTTTAGTGTTTGTTACAAGGGAAGGCTAGCTGTGCAGAGTGATACATTCAGAAATTAAGGTGATGTAAATACAGAAGGGAGTTTATAGCACTAAAGCACTCCCATCCGTTTTGCCCTTAGCGTAGTTCGTCAATGGGAACACAGAGGAAGGTGGAAAGTGAGATCTTTGGGTTCTAGCGAAGATGGCCTCACTGAAGCGCTTTCTGCTGCTATCCCAAGAGAACTAAGGATTTGGTTTTTCTCCAAAGTCCAGCCCTCATTTTCTTCCCCACCAAAACAAAAAGGAGGGCCCTGGGTTGTGGGGTTGTCCATCTTACACTGTATAATGAGCTTCCTGTGTTCCTCCCGGGAATCTTCCATCGTATACAAGGTCTGCTTGGTAATGCTGTTCAGATCCACATTTCTCCAGTCCTCGAGCATTTGAAAAGTGATGTCTGCACTGTGGATCACAGTTCTTGATGCCTATAAGTCAATCCAATCAATTTGTTAGCTCATGGCTTATTAGGTTAAACCCCCTACATTTGATCCTCTTTTCTGCTTCCCAGGTATGTCTGCTTAGGGCATTTCTTAAACTACTTAGAAATTCTAATACAGGGCAGTGGAAAGGCAGAGAAATTGCCATTCTCTCCACCCCATCTCCTCCAATGTGATTTGGGTTAGCAATTCTTGGAGGATGCAAGTGGTAGTTTTCTTCCCATATCTAAGAAAGACTGAATTGGATTTTTCTCTTGCAGTTGGTCTCTTCCCATGTCCCCCATTCTCAAAGCAAGAAGCAGCTGGGATTCCCTAGTTCTGGAGTGGGGAACCTGCAGTCTCAAGGCCACATGTGGCCCTCTATGTCTTCAAGTGCAGCCTCGAGGCTGCAGATTCCTCATCCCTGCCCTAGTCCAAAGACTAGTCCTTTATCCTAATGGGCATGGAACCTAGACCTGCTAACTCCAGGGCACAGATGTAGCTGATAGATCATAAGATCATGGGTTTAGCACCAGAGTGTACCTTATAGAGGCCATCTGGTCCAACCGCATCATTTTACAGCTGTGGAAACTGAGGTTAGTGACTTGCTCAATGTCACATAGCCAGTATCATAAATCTACAATTGGATGGGACCTCAGAGACCAGGTACTCCCATCCCCTTAAATCACCAATGAAGAAACTGAGACCCAGACAGGTTAAGTGACCTATCCAATGAAGGGTTCTTCTGTACCCCATGGCAATGTTCATTTACAGTAATATAATTATTCCACTCAGACAAGTAAAGTCAGGTAGTCAGTTAATGAGTGTATATTAAACATTTATTATGTGCCGGTAACTGTGTTAAGCCCTGGGGAGACAAAGAAAGCCTCCTCCCACAAAAACACCCTCCAAAAATTAAAAAAAAAACCCACAGTTACTGCTCTCAAGAAGTTCAGAGTCTAGTGAGAAGACAGCAAATGAATGAACAAGATGTATGGAGAGAAAGAATATGGATGGTAATCTGAAAGGGGAAGGCATTAGTACCTGCAGAAGGGGAAATCATTTGACCCAGGTTACACAGCATTGAGACCTGAACCCAGGCCCTCTGCCACTGTACTGCACTGCCCCCAGGCATTTCTGTGTGTCTGCAGCTCAGTGGCATGTCATACCCAGATGTGGATGGGCATGAGCCTGCTGCTCCCTCATCTGTGCTGACCGGTTTTCAGAAATATTTTTTATTCTTGTTTTCCATTCTGTTCTCTAAGGGACAGTAGCTTGTTGTTGTTGTTGTTTTTAAATTCCCAGTATGGAATCAGGATCAGATGAGGAGAAGGAAAAGGGGAAGCTTAAGGGTCTGAAACACAATGGACCAACCACAAGAAGCTCTTATGAAACACCTATGCTGTTTCTTGATACTGTGTTAGTAGATGGAAATACAAGTACAAAGAATTGAATTGTCTTCATTCAAATGACTTTATTGAAAATGAGGGTTCCAGCCTCTGTAGTTGTATCCTCAGCCCTAAGCATGGTGCCCAGAACATTGTGGGTGCTTAATAAATGCGTGGACTGATTGATTACAGAGCAATAAATGCCTTCATTTACAGAGCATCTTGCAGTCTACAAATGCTTTATTTCCACTGGGTCACT
>CM053770.1:231610586-231643226 GCA_028658325.1 Potorous gilbertii | reverse complement strand
TATTAATCAGTAGTGTTAGAAATTAGTGATATTAAGTACTGTTAATTAGTAATATTAAATGCTATTAATTAGTAATGTGGCCTAATATTAAGTAATATTAATTAATATAAAGTACTATTAAGGAGTAATATTAGTTTGTAATTGATAAAATTCCATGCTGGTAATTTATAATATTAAGTGCTATTAATTAGTAATATTGAATATTAAGTACCAGTAATCAGTAATATTAATATAAAGTACTATTAACAAATCATTAGTTTGGAATTAGTAATATTCTATATACTAAGTATGATTAATTGGTAGTTAGTACTATTTATGAGCAATTAGTGGCAGTGAGTAGTATTAAGACCAGCATTTGATCCCAGGTCTTCAGCTTTCCCTGTCATCTGTCTTTCCACTCACCTATGCTGCACCTGACCATTCTAAACCTCAATTTCCTCATCTATAAAACAGAGCTAATAAGATTTGCATGACCTACTTGACAGAGTTGTCCTAAGTGAAGAGCTTGGTAAACCTTAAAACACTACAGAAAGTGGGAGCTGTCACTATGATCCCGTCCCTTGAACGTAGATCTTACTCCTCAAGAGAAAACAGCATATTGAAATTCGCTGCCTTCAAAGCTGCTGATCAATTAAGAGCATTTAGATGCCTCTCATGTGCCGGGCACCAGGACCTGCTAAGATGCTGAGGTGGTGTAAAGAGAAAGAAAGAGGGACAGAGAATAAGACAGGGGGCCCAGATTTAGAAGAGAATCGAATTGAGAATACTAGGACACCTTTGACTCATAGGAAGATTTTTAAAATTGAGATGAACTGACCAGCAATTGTCACTTTGGACTTTGAATTCAATCCTAACAATACCTGACTTTCCAGGATGGGCTAGTAAATATTTTAAAACCTATCTGCAAGAGAAAAGAATGTATACAACACACACTTTTAAGCTTAATCTCCATTATTAACATTTTCCCTATCACTTTCTTAAGCCTAAACAATCCACAAAGCAATACATCAAATGCTGATTTGTAACATTTGCCAATTTCTGGGGCTGGAACTGAAAATTTAACAATCAGCTCTAGGAGCCGGTTCAAGCTGGTTCCTGCACACTCCTGCATTTTTATACCCCTGCATTTGTACAGTCCTTCACATCTTCCAACGTATTAAAACATCAATAAGAGTCATGAGATCACCACACTAACAGCTCAGAATGGGGGATATCAACTCGGGTTTGAATACTCCAATGTTCCCCGAAAGTAGACCATTTAAATTATAGTGGAATCTTTCTCGGGAAATCTTTATTAAAATCTTCTTTATAGAGGTAGGGAATCATGGGTGTGGAACCCTGCATAAACCACCCTGCCATACTTGGTTGATATGTTTGTCAATTTGGCTCAATTACTTTTCTCTTTCTTTTTTAATTCCATTACAAGGGATGGCCTTCTGGCTTGGGTCAATGGAAGAGATTTGGAAATGAAGGTAAAGTAAAAATCAAACATAATAATTAAATATTTATAATTTTATTTATTTTTAGTTTTCAACATTCATTTTTATAAGATTTTGAGTTCTCAATTTTTCCTCCTCCCTCCCCTCCCCAATATGGCTTGCAATCTGATCTAGGCTATACGTGTACAATCATATTAAACATGCAATTTTTAATTAAAGAAAATCATTTAGGGTAATAACATTTTGAGAGGCAAAGTCAGGTTGGATGCAGAATTTGGGAGATAACCTCAGAGTATCTAGTTAAGGGCCAATATCTATAGAGGTGGGAGAGCTCCATCATCCCCTCCTTCCAGGAAGGTCAAGAGACAAATCCTTGACCAGAAGGGAGGGAGATATATCAGGGAGGGAATTCCTCTGCCTCTTAGGTTATTTATTATTTATTTTATTTAATAGGTTATGTTTATTTCTTCTATCTCTGGTAAAGACATGTCTGGCAAAGAACCGCCATCTCCTGCTGTGACCTGGGACTATACCCCTGGGACCAACTGGGGCTCAGGTGGTGAACTTTCACCAGTCCTATCTCACCCCTTTCCCACTGTCCTTTACGTGTTGTTTTCCTTCCATGAGAATGTAAATTCGCTGAGTTCTTGCTTTCTTGTCTTTCTATCGTAAGAGTTTAACACTATGCCTGGTACCTAGTCAGTGTTTAATAACTGTTCTTTCTATTTATATTTTGAGAATACAACTTATTCAAAGGGAGGAGAAAAGAAATGAGTAAGCGTTTATATAGTGCCTACTATGTATCAGGCACTAGAGGTATTAATGTACACATGGATCACCAAAGAGCAATGAAAAGCGCCATAGTGGGCAGAAGTGGGCTGTGGCACATCTCCAACAATTATTTATAAGCAAAAAGTGTCAATGAGTTGTTGCTCAGGAAATATGGGAGTGGAAACGTTGCTGTGCCAAGAGCAAGGAATAAGACATGGCTACCCATTGACGGTAGCTAGGTGGTGAAGTGGATAGAGCGCTGTGCCTGGGGTCAGGAAGACCTGAGTTCAAATTTGATCTCACACAATTACCAGATGTGTGGTCCTGGGCAAGTCACTTGATCCTGTTTGCCTCAACTTCCCCATCTGTAAAATGAACTGGGGAAGGAAATGGCAAACCACTCCCAGTATCTCTGTCAAGAAAACTCCACAATGGGGTCATGAAGAGTCAGAAATAACTGTGCAACAACAACAAATCCATTGAGGAAAGGTCTCCAGGGCAACTGGGCCAGTCCTCTCTGGAGGATGATGGGAAGTCATGGACAAGAAGAACACAAGATGATGTTGAGGATAGGTTGTGAAATACACTTTTGGAGGGAGGGTATACCCAACAAATGAGCTCATACTTCAAGAAAGTATGGAAACATATGCAAATGACCTTGCGAAAACCACTTCATCTCCATGGGCGTCAATTTTCTCATCAGTAAAATGAAGTTGGACTAGATAGTCTCCGAAGTCCCTTCCAGATCTAGGTTTATGATCTCAGCTAATGTCCCTCCAAACTCAAAGTCTATTCTAGGAGTTTATGAGTTAACCCAGTCTTTAGGAACAATATGGCCATGTCTTAGCCTAGGGCAAGTCATTTCCTTCCTCAGTCTCCTCATCTACAAAAGAAGGGGGTTGGATGGGTATTCCGTGTCTAAATCGATGGTCTTGCAGCCATAAAGTAAGAATAAGGGATCAAATGCTGAATGGGTGAGGTCCAGATTAATGGGGTGCTACTCTATATGGAAATAAACAATATTATACAACACATACATACATCACACCAACACCAACCATGTCCTCTGAGTCCTTGAAGGCTATTAAGACACGGATGTCTTTCTTGAAGGCTGAAGGATAACTCACAGGCTCACAGACTTTGCCTTGAGATCACAAACCCAGAGTTGAAAGGGACCTCAGGCACCATCTAGTGAATCAATCCATGGAATAGGACACTCTGCTTCCCAGAACATTTGTACTTCGGCTTTATGAGAAAGGTAGAGTTGTAGGTAGAGGTTTGGGGTTCAAATCCTGCCCCTGAAATTTACTAACTGTGTGATCTGTGGTAAGTCACTGCCACAGTGTGGGCCACAAATTCCTCATCTGTAAAATGAGGGGGGTTGGAATAGATCGTTTCTGAGGTCCCTTTCAGCTCCTGACTTAGGGTCTTATGGGATTTGTGACCATCACGAAAAAAAGAAACCTCAGAAGAGAGCTAATTTTAAATAATTCCAAAGTCAGGAAGTTTGTCCTTTACAGTTGGGGGAAGGGAGGGAAAAGGCCATCTGTATTAAATTCTGCCCCCGTGGAGGTCAAGACTTTTCCACCCAGAGCAAAAGAGAGAGCTGTGTCCCAGTAAGCACCTCCTTCTTCAAGTGGTGACCAAAAAGAAAAGGGGTGGGGGGTGGGCGACGGAAAATGGAATTTATTTTCCATGTAGTTATTAATAAGTGCTTGTCATGGGCTTGCAAACCACCAGCGATTTCCTGTCCTCTCTCTGGCTCACAATCTTTTCTCTGGTTCCGAAAGCCCATGGTGGCTTGGTTTCGGGTCCCCAAACACAGTGGTGTCATTCCAGAAGCGAGGGCCAAACTCAGCAAACAGCTCAGCGCCTTTGTGGGGCTGGGAGAGTCCAGCCTCGCAGTTTGATAAATGAGCAGACAGCTAGGCAGTTCCCCCTTTCTTGTTTTGTGTGGGCTCAATGAAGCCTGTCTAAAGAACACCACATGCTGTCCCAGCAACTGATCTAACATTCCCCAACATCTCAGCCTTCCAAAATTCCCTTTAATTACGGGTTAATCCCACCCCTCTCCCTTTCAGCCTCTAGTGACAGGGCTGGGGGCTCCACAGGGCTGTGGGAAAAATAGGATCTAGGAGTCGAGGCTATTGGAAGGGAAGGGGGCAGGGAGGGAGGGGCTGCTGTTCCTGCTCTACCATCCTAGACTCAGCTGGCTTGGCTGTCTTCTCTGAATTGAGAGAATTGGCATTGGGAGCCTGCCTCGATTCAGTCCAGAAGGACTAAATGCTCTTGCACACTGAGCCTCGTGATCTCTTCCCCGCAACAAACACATTAACGTTTATACATCCACAGGAGCTTTGTGGTCCCCTCAGAAGACTGTACACCAACTCCGCGGTGCTATCACTATTCCTTCCTCAAAACATTTCCAGAACGGCCTCTGGAGCCCATTTAGAAACCATATAAGAAAGCCAGTCTGCTTAGAAAATATCTCTGAGGATAGGGGCCATTTTGTTTCTGTCTTTGTATCTACGGAATCTGGAATCATATCTGGCATACAGTAGGTATTTAATAATAATGGATTCGTTGAGAGTTCATACTTTGTAGACACCTATCTGTGTCTGTAGATTTCCTTATATACTATAAGCTCTCTTGAGGGAAGACATCTTTTGGGGGATTTTTGAGTCCCCAGGCTGACTGACTCTCGGAGGAGGATGAGATTTCCCAATGATGGGGTTCCCGGGGGCCTGCTCCAAGGACTGCTCTGCAGGGCCAAGCAGAAGGAGTCAAACCCCTCCTCCAATCCTCTGATATCTGTGAGGTCACCCTCCTCCCAAATGGGATCTCTAGCTTAATCATCAAAATTATTCACTTCATTTGCATGACTTTGAGCCATTTCAAAAAAAGTTGATTTAGGGCAAAATCTTGCCACCAGTGAAGAGATTCAAAGGAAAGCACCTCTGACTTTGAAGATAGTTCCTAAAAAGGCTCTTGGATCTGGGGCTGGAAGGGACTTCAAAGGCTCCCTGGTTAATCTCTTCATTTTACAGGTGAGGAAAATGAGGCCCAGAAGGGAAAAATGATATA
The DNA here is from genome assembly GCA_028658325.1 of Potorous gilbertii. Classification (NCBI taxonomy): domain Eukaryota; kingdom Metazoa; phylum Chordata; class Mammalia; order Diprotodontia; family Potoroidae; genus Potorous; species Potorous gilbertii. The sequence continues at coordinate 231,637,932 of CM053770.1, read as the reverse complement.
GGATCACGGAATCCAGAGTTGCAAGTTGAAGACCTCGGAGGTCATCTAGCCCAAACAAAGTGAGGCCCAAAGAGGGAAAGGATACACCAAAGGTCCCAGTGTAGCCAAGCTAGGTTCTCTGATCCCAAACCCAGTGTTCTCCCCATTACACCACACTGAGTTGTCCAATTATTCCAAGCAAAGTCAGCCTTATTAGCCCAGGTCTCCAGCTTCCCAGCAGGATGCTTCTGGAGAGAACCGTGACCATTTGGAAAATGGAGCTCTGACTCACTTGTTTAAAAGTCCTGTCCCATCACTTGGGAGGTATCCTTTGCATTTTAAGTATCTCATAGAGAGGGGAAACAAAGTGCTTTCAAGGACATAAGAAGTATCTCTGCTAGCATTTTCCTCTGATGTGTGTGTTAGTATGGGGAAGTATATGTGTGTCCAGTATAAAGGTAGACCTGAGTTTTCCAAGTCAGTGATGGCACATGGTCTGGCCAGACCCCACCATCCTAGAGAGGCTTTTTGGTATTGGCCCAATGGACCACCGCAGAAGTATGGATTTTTTTTGGCCACAGTACGTCATAAAGAGCTTGGACTAAGAGGTAGAGGGTCTGGAAGCCACGTTAGTGGAGACAGGAACCCCACCACTGAAACAGATGCTTGTTGCTAAAGAATGGAGGGGAAGGCAGTGACAGAAGGGGGTTAGGTTTGTATCCCAAAGACGTAGGTGTGAATCCTGACCCTCCCTGAGCCACAGTTTCCTCATCTATAAAATGAGAGGTTTGAATTAAATGATCTCTGAGATCTCTTACAACTCTCAACCTCTGATCTTGTGACCTCCCTGAGCCTCAGTTTCCCCATGTGTAAAATTTGGGACTAGATGACCTCCAAGGTCCTTTTTAGCTCTGTGTTTATGATTCTAAGTAAGAATATGAAAAGAAAAATAATTATATTCTAGAACCGGGCTCTTTACAAACCATATGCTGCGGGGGTTTGGAGAGTTTTTCAAAAATACAAGGCACAAAACATAGCTTTTTTTACCTCCTCTTTACAAATGACTAGAACAATAGGAAGACAAATGATGGTGATGAGGCATTTACACGTTGGAGCCCAAACACTGAACAAATCTCATATACTAGACTTATCATGTTCATTCTGGCAACATCCCCAGCCTTGCCTTTCAGAAAGAGGAAAAAAGCAATTAAGTCTGGTGCCACCTGGCCCTGGGCCAAGTCTATCTCCGGCCATACATGGCTTGCTTATCAAATCTGCAGACAGGAAGCAGGGAGAGATAGCGCACCCCCTGGATGACAGAGTCAGGACCTCGGCAGGCCGCAGCATCGGACCCAGATGGACAAGAGGAAATGGACTGGGGCTCGCTGAAAGGCTTGATTGTTGGTTCGAGAAATCAGCTGCTCAAGTACAAGGTGGGGGGGCGGTCGGGACAAGTCATCCACCTGGGATGAACCACCAGCTCAAGGCTGGTCCACAGGGGAGCATGGCTGCCAGGAGAGATGCCTCTGTCAGAGGATGAAGAGAGAATGATTTCCAGGACAAGGGAAATTATAGCCCCCATATGCAGCCCTGGTCAGGCCATATCTGGAGCATCTGGGGAAAGAGAAACTCCAGAAGTGGGCAGCTAGTCTGGTAAAGAGACTGGAGGATGGCAAGGGTCCTTGGGGGTCAGAAAGCACCACGTGCAGGAAAGAAGACTTCAGCAGGCGTGATAATCAACATTATCATCCATATTTGAAAGGTTGTGTGTAGAAGAAGCTAGGTGGTGTTGCAGAGGATAGAACACCAGACCTGGAGTCAGGAGGATCCGAGTTCAAATGCAGTCTCAGACACTTACCAACTATGTGCCACTGGGCAAGTCACTTAACCCTATTTGCCTCAGTTTTCTCATCTGGAAAATGAGCTGGAGAAGGAAATGGCAAACCACTCCAGGATCTTTGCCAAGAAAATCCTAAATGGGGTCATAGAGAGTCAGATACAACTGAAATAATCACAATAACTCTAGAAGAGGGTAATTAGACTTGTCAGGGTGGCCCCCGTGGGCAGAACCAGGAGCAGCAAGTGAAAATTGAAAAGAGGTGAATGAAGAGACATCAGGGGAAAATTTCTTCCTAGTGAGAACTATCCCAAGGTGGAAGTCCTGGGCAGATGCCTCAGGATCACCCCCATCCATGTGTACCTAGACATTAGGGGGCCCTGGGCCAAGGGGGGGTGCTCTTGAGGTGATTTTATATGTATGTTTGTTTTTCTGTTCTAGATATATGTGGTTTCCCCCTAAAAGAATATAAGCTCCTTGAGAGGAGAGACTCCTTCCTCAGCACAGTGTCTGGCAGATAGTAACAAATGCTTTTTTTTCTTTTAGTAATTCATCCATTCCTTTGTTCAAAGTGTCTTCTCTGAACTAGGCAGTGAATTTACCACAAGACCCTCTGAGACAGACTAAGAAGGCTGGGATAGACTCCTAGCAAACCAAGCCAACAAATATTTACTCAGCAGAGGCTGGGGAAATAAAGCTGAAGGCATGAGAATTCACGGAATCAGAGGATCCCAAAGTTACAAGGGAATCTGTCCAATTATGTAGCTCTCCCTTCTCCTTTTCACTCCCCACCCCACAGGAATCATACCCTTCTCTAACCTATTGGGTAAGTGGTGAGTTATGTCACTTGGAAATAGAGAAAAACAATATATGCCCAGAAAAGTGCTTGAACACCTCTAGTCACAGGGAGCTCACTACCTAGCAAAGCAACTTATTCCATTTTTAAGCAACATTGACATTGGAGGAGGGGACCTTGTGTTCCCCTTTAACTTCTGTTCATTGGAACCAACTTCTTGTCTTGAGTCCAGGGGAATAATTCTGATCCCAAGGACCCTGGGATCAGGAACTTCAAGCTAGATGGGATCTCTGAGTTGACGTCATGCAAATGCCTCCTATTATAAATGAGGAAACTAAGGCTTAAGGAGATGAAAAGCCTTGCTCAAGGTCACACAAGGAGTAATTATCAGAGATTATAGTCTGACTGTCCTTTGAAGCCTGCTCAACACGATTACTTTCAAATATTTAAAACCAGAGGTTGTGCCGGGGGAGATCACCCGAACATAACTAGTGGAATATGAGAGACCTGCAGAGGAGATGGAAAGCAGCTTTAAAGAGGCAGGCATTGGCACCTGGGGCCTGGGAAAGGCCTCCTGCAAAAGATGGAACTTGAGCTGAGAACTGAAGAAAGTCAGGGATCCTGACAAGTGAAGAGGAGGAAAGGATGGCTTCCCAGGCAGGGAGTATGGCCAATGAAAAGGCATAGAGGTGAGAGAAGGAGGATCCTCTTTGAGAAATGACAAGCAGGCCAGTATGATTGGAATATATGGTGTGTGGATGGGAATCTTGTGAAAGAAGACTAGAAAGGTGGAAGCCCTTGGGAGCCACTGGAGTTTACTGAATGGGAGGCATTGTGGAGGGAGGTGTTGCTTTCCTTCCCTTTGACAGCCCTTCTGGGATCCCTGGAGAGGAAGGATAGCCTTTTCTCAATCTCAAAACCATCTGTTAGCAAAGAAGCTGGCTTGTAGTCCTGGCCCTGCCACTAAACAGCTGTGTGAACGCTGGAGAATTCCTTCTCCTCTCCCTATGTCTGTCTCAGTTTCCTTATCTGTAAAATGAAGGCATTCAACTAGATGGTCTCCCAATCTCAAGATCAGTAATAAGGGTATTATTCCTATTTGACAAATAGAGAAACTGAGGCAGAGAAAGTTGAAATGACTTGGGTATGGTCACCAAGTACTTTATTCCCCAGACATAAATAGTACCTGCCCTGGCCCCCAGCTTCTGTATTTGCTGTCTCCTTTATGAGGGGATCTTTGCGGGCCGGGCATGTCTCTGATTTTATACTTGTATCCCCAGCATTTAGCTTAGAGTAAATGCTTAATGGCTGATTTTTCATACTTTCATTCATGGGATTTTTTTCCTCATTCATAGTATCAGAGATGAATATGAACCCATGTCTCTTCTCTCCAAGTACCCTCCCCCTCCCATGATGCCCTGCTGCTTTTGATCTGAGATTGCTATGTATGATTCTCCAAGGGTCTAGTTGGTGTGTCCTGGGAGTTTCATTTGGGTACCATCTCGATAACAAACCTCTTCTACTTGAATTTGTCATGGATGCCATTCCTGGCATTGTCACAAAGCATAAAGGTGAACCTTGAGCTGGAAGCATAAGATTATACATTACAATTGTATTTTCCATTCATCTGAATCATCTGACCATCCAGAAGGTTCCAGTATCCCAGAGGAGAAAAAAAATGCCTTTTAGGATTAATTACTAAAGTTAAACACAAATCTTGGTTTGTTTGTTTGTTTTTATGTAGAAAGAAAGGGCTTTCATGTGATGCTAAAAACATCAGGCTGTGAAGATTTTTAGCTCATGCAAACCCAAATTCCTAAAAGCATAGATCTCACTATGTTACTCTCCAGCTCAAGAAAGTCCGATGGCTCCCTCCAGCCTCAAGGATCAAATACAAGTGCCTTTTTGGGGGCATTTAAACCCCTTTAAAACCTAGAATTGGGATCTAGAAGACATGAGTTCAAATTCTGTGCCAGAAACTTACTAGCTACGTGGGCCTATCAAAGTTACAAAAAACAACAATAACAACAGAAAAACTCCCTGTGCCTCAGTTTCCTCATCTGTAAAAAGACAGGGTTGGGGCTTACTGACATTTACAATCCCTTCCTGATCCAGTCCAAGGATCCTGAGGATGTCAGAGGTCCACTGTTGGCCTAGTGCAGGCATTAGAGTTACTTTTCCAGTTGGAGTCGAGGTTAGACAAAGGTCTCTACTACCTGATCAAGTAAGAATCAAATAACTACAAGGAAAAAACAAAATAGTGGCTAGTATTTGGACAGCACCTGAAGGCTTGCAATTATCTCCTTTGATACAATAACACTGTGATGGAGGCACCATGACCTTCCCCATTTTACAGATGAAGAAAGAGGCTGAGAATGATTAAGTGAAAAAGGAGTACATCTCTGTGTGAGCAGTTGGCCATTCCCAGGAGTCTAGAATATTTTCTCGTGATTCAAGCCTCCATCATCCATTGAGAGCTGAAAGGACCTCTGAGGCCACCCACTCCAAACCTCTCATGTTACTGAGGCCCAAAGAACAACAAATGACACATAGCAGAGCAGGATTTGAACCTGGACCTCTGCTTCAAACCCAGCATTCTCTACCACAAATTCTGTCGCATTGAACAAATAATTTACCACTACTCTTCCTTGAACAGCTGTATGAAAAGCAGAAGCAAGTCATTCCAATGTTCTTTAGCAAACTCAAAACATGGGTCCTAAGTTTCAGAATTCTCATCAGTTTGCCTGCAGTGATGGCAGCAGGGTGGCACCAGAGTGGATAGAGGCTAGCTTGGACTGAGTTCAAATTCCACCTCAGATACTAGAAGCCAGGGAGACTTGAGTTCAAATTCAGCCACAGACATTTACTAGCTATATGACCCTGGGCAAGTCACTCAATTTCATTTGCCTCATATATAAAATGGGAATAATACTACATATACATATGTATACCTATACATACATACCCACGCATATATATAGTGCTTACCATATAAAGGCTAACTATTATTTAGAGTCAAAGATGGTTTCTAGGTTGAAAAGGAAAGAGATATCCTCAAAAGAAAATATGGAAGTTACATAATGGATATAATATTTTTGTGCTATAATATCAGCTATTATTAACCATATTCTTCTTATTAATCTATATTAATAGTATTAATGCTCTTATTAACTCCATAAAGCCCCACAAAGCCAGAGTTTCATGTCTATTCATTTCTTCCTATCAATCGTCTCTCAAGTTTGCTATTAAAAACTATCCCAGTCCAATTTTTTTCTCTAAAACGTAAGAAAAAAATGGCACCCCAGAGTTAAAAGTTCACAGATGAATCATAAAGCCAGAAAGATCTGCTCAAAAGGGGTCTGTCCATCATTATTCCAGAAGGCTTCCCAGAACAACTAAGCCCTTTCTCTGAAGGATATGACAGCTGCATAGATAAATGGGGCTGGGAGTTTGATTCAACAGACTGTGTTTGGAAACTGTCAGCACCTTCTGTATTCTGCTCTTGAGAAGCCTGCTGAATTTCCAGGGCATCCTTGAGTATTGGCAAAAACTTCCACCTAGAGCTCTGCATTTGTTCAAGGCAACTGGGGGCTATTGGAAAGAGCACTGGGACCAGTCTTAGATGCTCTGGCTTGGCATTTTTCACTTACCTGTTGCAAATGAGGCAGCATGGGGTAGTGGATGGAGTTGATCTTGAAGTTGGGAAGACCATGGGTTCAAGTCTTGCCTCCAACACATGCTTGTCCCTAACAAATCCTTAACCCTCAGGGATCAAATGACTTAATCATCTCTGTCACTGCACCTGGATTGGGCATATAAAACTACTCCCCAAATCCCTACTCCTCATTCTGTTCACCTTTCAATCAAAGTACCCATCCTTGGCTACAGCTCCCCCATTAGAATGTCAGTCATCCAGTAAAAAGTATTTATTAAGCACTTACTAAATTCTAGGACTAGTAGAAGAATGTCAGCCCCTTAAAGGCATAGAAGGCATTTTTTATATCACCAGTACTTAGCATAGTGCCTAGCATACAGTTGGTGTTTAATAAATGTTTGCTGATTGAATGAATGCTTTTTAAAATATGTATCCCTAATACTTAGCACAATGTTGGGCACATATTAAATACTGAATACATGCTTTTTTCATTAATTAATTAATTCATCCCTGTATTCAGAACCCCAAACAATGCTAATTTGCATTGGTATAGAGCAAAAGTTCCCCAAATTACTTGGTCTACCACCCCCTTTACAAAGAAAAAATTACTCAGTGCCCTCTTGGAAATCTACTTTCTTTAACTGTTTAATTTTTTTATGTATCATTTCAAAAATATATACAATATATTTTTTTAAAATGACACCTTTAATAATTTATTGTAAATTTGTGAGTTTTTTCTTTCATCAAAACTTTGATTATGCAATGTTGCAGAGTGTAACATTTATAGTATCATGTTGTAAATAAGTCTTTACACACACATATTCCTGCCTATGCATGCTGGTCTTCGAGACAATGCTCAACATGCTTGCCCGCCAACACTTGCTTGTTAAGACCTGTCAGCAGACTTCACCACTAATAGGTTATCCTTGCATTCTGTGTGTTTATTTGGGAAATAATGTAATCATCATGACTTTAACTCTGTTACACAACAGATGAAACATGTACAAACGGTTTTTCAAAATTTTATTATCTTTTCTTTTTTCCTTATGCTTCCACCACCCTCTTATTTTTATTCAATGCCCCCTAATTGCACCTGAGGCTACTACCACCACCCCCATCATTCCAGTGCCCCTCCCAGGGGGTGGCACTGTCCACTTTGGGAACCTCTGCAAGATAATTCCCTACAGCCATGAAATCATGTGTCTTGACCCTCCCCACCCCTACTCCAGTGGAGTCAAGCTCATATAGAAATGGGGATACTAAACCATACATAAGGATCCCTGTGAGCTGCCCCATCCCTTAGAAAACTCCCTATTAACATTATCTTTGGCATATTGTATTTTTCTTTATTTTGTTAAGTACTTCCCAGTTACATTTTAATCTAGTTGGGGGCACTCAGATGTATCCTGCAATGGGGCCAACAGTTCTCATGTTTGACATCTCTGATCACTGCAACAGCCTCCTGATCAGTATCTTTGACTCTAGCCTCTTCCTTCTTCACCACGTCTAACACACATCTACACCAAAGTCAAGATTTTTGGAGCAGGAAGGGAAAATGCACTGGACTCTGAGGAGGCAGGAGACCTAGGTTCTTATCCCAATCTCTCACTTCTTGATCTCTTTGACCTTGGTCACTGACCCTTAGTTTTTTCTCATCTGTATAATAAATGGGGAGGACTAAATAACTTTCAAGGGCCTTTTCAACTCAAAATCCAATGATTCTGTGACTTGTAATTCTCTCTTAATCACTAGTTGATGCTTCCTCCAATTAATTGGAAAAGATCAAGAACTGTCAATTAATCAGGGCTAATTAATAAATGTGGAGAAAGAAATAGCAATTTTTCCAATATTTGCCAAGAAAACCCCAAATGGAGTCACAAGGAGTTAAGCATGATCCAAATGGCTGAATAGCAACCAACATAGCCAGGATTTAGAGTCAAAGGGACTTCGTTCAAATCCAGCTTTGCTACTTATTCTCTATGTTGCCTTGGGCAAACCCTTTCCTACCCCTGGGGCTCAGTTTCCTCATCAGTAAATGAGGGTTTTGTAATTGATGGCCTCTAGGGTCCCTTCCAGCTGAGGATTCTCTGACTATTGGGGACATTGTCTAGATATTCCTCCCACAGAGGTTCTCCTCATTATGAGGTCTTTTTATGAATGGGTGGAGAAAGGTGTGAAACCCTGAATTATCAAAGCCTAGATTGAAGAGCCAAAGCTCCAGAAGTTTCCCTCAATCTAGAAGAGCTTCCCATAAGAATCCAGTGATGGACACTGGACCATCTAGAACCATCTAGGACCACTACTAGCACCAGCCTAGCTTAATTCAGAGAGGCCATCACTAGAAAGGTTGAAGGGGTTGGATTTTTCTGTAAATCTCATCTCCTAAACCATAGAGGGGCTGTGACCTACACTGTGACCTACCCATGTGGAAGGACTAGAGAATCCTCAAGTGCTGAAATACATGGATGCTTATTCATCAAATTTGTAAATGAGGCTTTAAAGCAATTCCTTTGTAATCTGATATATTTTATTTTATCCATTAAAAACATGATTCAGAGAGGAGTTCCCCCAACTGCCTGCCAAAGGGCTCTAGTACACAAAAATAGGTGAAGAGTCCCTGCTTTAAAGAACATTCTGATAATTTCCCTTAGGTTGTCTACTAGAATGTTCAGTAAGAACCCTTCTCTCTAAAAGAAATGACAATTACTTCAATAATATTGACCTGAAAGATTGACTGGCCAGCAATCAGGTTCTAGCCCCATTATAAGTGGCACCAAGAGGCATCAGTTCTAAAACCTAACTCTAGGAGTGGGATAAGGGGAAGATGGCATTTTTCCAGTTGTGCTGATGACAGCTGCAGGTTCTGGGAGTACCACAAGATCTGAAGAATATAGGCTAAAGATCTCCCACTGGTAATAGACAGAAGTGTGATGAGGTTAGTCAGGATTCTATGCATTGCAAACAAGCATCATGAAAATAAAATGATAATCAAAGATATCTTTAGAGAAAAACATAACCAGAAAAAAAAGACAGGCTAGTCAATAGAGTAAAGGACAAACAGACAAGACAGTGTACGTGTGCTGTTGATAACCATGCAATGTTAAAAGGACATGAGGAAGGTACCCAGGGCATAGGATAGACCCCTGCGATAAATTTATTGGAGGGTATGGGCAAGTTACTTAGAATGAACAGGTGTTGAAGGGTGATCTGCATTGTTGGGGGGGTATTCCCAAATTCATGAGATCCATTGGGAAGATGGAGTATTGACATCTAAAGACTCTGAGCTATGAAACCAACCAGGTTCCCATTTATTAGTGATCTAACATCAACCTACAATAGCGACCATTGGCTTCCCATAGAGTAAAAGGTTACCATAAAACACATACACACACAATGTTTTCACGTTTTTGGACTCACCTTCCCGAAACTGGCAGCATTAACAGGTTGGGTGTCATTTTTCTCGCAGAAATCCAAGTAGTGCATGTAGAGTGCGCTCCTGGGAATGCACACACCTTCTGCAATCTCATAATTCTCCTCCAGCCTGGAGAGACAATGCCAAACCAGCCCATGAAGTATCAATAGAGTGGTTACTATTTGTTGACAATCCATCAAGCTAGAACAGAGGAAAGAGCTCTGACTCTGGAGTCAGACAATCTGGGTTTAAATCTCATCTTTGATATTTGTTTCCTTTGTGACCTTGGGCAGGTGATTTTCCCTACTTGACAAAATGGGGGGGTTAAACTAGGTGGCCTCAAAGGTGCCTTTCAGCTAGCTCTAAATGATCCATGGAAAGATAAACAAGAACTGGACTGGATAAGATGGTGCAGAGGGGAATCCACTGAAATATCACAAATGTAAGAAATTGTCTAGTTCTACCCCTTCTGTTTCCTTTTGATGGTAATAGGCTATTGAACAGGGGAGTAATTGATGGCAAAGTGTGATGGTCCTGGAACAGGGGTGCAATGTGCCCTGGGGGGTGCAAACACTTGTAAACTAGCTATCAGTGCTCTAGGCAGGCAATGGTGTGTGCTTGCATTAGCATAGGAGTAGTAGAAAAAGAAGAGAGGGGAATCTGAAAGATATGAAGCCTTGGGGACAAAATCTGCTACAAAGGATAAAAGTGAGGTAGAACCAAAGGTGATCCTGATGTTTCAAATACTTATTTTGGACAATTGGATAAAGGTTTTTTAAAAGTACCAGTCTGACAAAGTCACTCCACTACCTCTTACATGGCTCCTTATGAGATAAAAGACAAACTTCCCAGCTTTGGCATTTCATACTCTGCACCATCTGGCTCCAGCCTACCTTTCCACACTTGTAGAGTATTGCTGTCCACGCTGGCCTATTGGCTGTCCCTTTTCACTTGATAGGCCATATATGCCCCATCTCTTTCAAACTTTCCACTTAGCCTAGAATGCACATCCTCCTCACCTTCTAAAATATCTCATCTTCCTTCAAGACTCAGTTCATGTGTTCTATCCTTTGAGGTGAATTTTTGGCTCCCCAGGGTTGTGAGTGCTCACTCCCCTTCCTCCAATGAACTTGTATATGCTTATCTCTTTACATTTCATATTTTTTCCCAGTAGAATATAAACCCCTTGGGGACAGAGAAGTGGATGTTTGGTTTTGTTTTTGTTTTTATATCCTCAGTGTCTAGAACAATCAATGCCAGGTGAGTAATTGATGTTTGTTGAATTAATGAATCAATTTACAATCTGGACAGAATGGAAACTCTTTGGAGGCAGGAACTGTTTGGGTCCTGTCTTTGAATCCCTCAGCACAGCACAGAGTAGGTGCCTAATAAATGTTCATTGAAGGATGAATTGAGGGCTGTTGATTGAGTGAGCAATTAGGAAGTCTTTACAATAATGTTATAATAATTTTGTCTTGATACCACAGCACTTTACACAGGATAGAAACTTAATTGGTGCTTGAATTGGAATTAAATTTCAATTGACTTTTCAACTCAACAGTACACTTGGTTTCATGTTTACCTGTCTAGTACACTTAGATTTATAATTTGGGGACTGAACATTTTTAGGGACAGGATGTACTAGTATGACTTCCTTTATTTATTGATTCAGATCATCTCCAACAATGCATTTGGGACAGAAAATCCATATGCACACATAATTTAAAATATTTATTTATATAACTAGGGAAAGTTAGCTGCATTTATTGAGCATCTGCTATGTCAAAGCATGTTGCTGGGGACTATGGAAGATACAAAACCAAGTAGCATACAGTCCTTATATTTTCACAACTAGCTTAACAATTCTATAAATACTCTATTTCAATGGCTCTTTAAAGGGTTACTAAACATTTTCCCCAAAATGAACCTACAAAAAAGGCAATACAAGAATTATTGCGCTTACTTTCAATAGGGAGCAAGTAAGGCTTGGAGGGGTTAAGTGACTTATCCAGAGTCACACAGCTAAGGAGGTTTTGGGAGCTAGACCCTGAACCTGGTTTTCTGACTCCAGGCTTTCTTTCTATGGCCTCTCACAGTCTCTCTAATCTTATAGGGAACTAATGAAGTTCAATTCAACAAGTATGTAAGTGCCTACCAAGGGGAGCATAGATTTTAGAGAAGGAGGAGATCTCAGAGATGATTTAGAACTTCTGCACTTCCAGAAGAGAAGGCTGAGACCCTCAAATTCAATCCTTTCAATGAGTTACTCAGAGAGAAGTAAGTGGTCTATCTGCTGGGGATGTACAAATGAAATAGTCCTTGCCTTAAGGGAGCTTACATTCTCATATCAAGCATAGGTATAGATACTAAATTGATAAAAGAAAAGTGAAATAGATAGAAAAACACATAAAGGAAATGAGTATCCTCCTTGCCAAGACCACATGTCAGGATGACAGTCAGAACAGCTCTAGGAGTTGGACAGTTAAAGAAAGAATTCATCACCAAAGAAACATTAAGCACCTACTACATGCCCCACAGGTGCTGTGCTGCATTGGTGTTGGGGATATGAGACAAAAATGAAGTCTAACATCTCTCTGCAATCTACTTAAAACAGAGAGGAGAAACCACTGATCCCACAAAATATTATTCTACCAAAGTCTTCTCAAAGAATTTTAAATGATCACATCTATTTGTTGACCCTGATCCTGGCATCTAGTTGTAAAACAAGCCCCCAGGACTCAGGAGGAAAGGTTAAATTACATTATTTTCATTATCCCTGCCGGGAGCAGCAACCTATTGTTATCAGATCTGGGCAACTGGTTTGCAGACGCTGAGCTAATTAAGGAGTTACCTGTAAAAGCCTGATTCCTCCCCAATAACTAAATTTCTATGTGGGTTTTGTCCTTCTGACAGCCTCGGCTTCCACTGGAGTCATTTGGGTGATTTATGGCCATTTTAATAAGCTCTATGGATAAATGAATGCAATTGATTTGTAAGGGAAACATCTCTCCTTTGTGAGTTTCCACAGGAATATTATCGCGGCATCTTTCCCCTAAATTCGTAGGTCTTCAACAAAACCTCTTTTCAAAGCCCAGAGAGTCTGCTTGTGTCCCCTTGTCACTAATTGGGACGTCAGCTCCCCTGGCAGAATGTAAAGCTGTTAATTATTTCTCTTCATATCTGACGAAATTTCGCCCTTTTCTCCGGTCTTTCAGAGGCGATCATTAGCCTGACATAGCGAACAAAGCCACATTAGGACCTCAACTTTTTAATGATCAAAAAAGAAAAATCCCCCGACTTGATCCATTTTCCTATCTTCTATTTAACAACTTTATCATATTTGAATTTGGCCTCATCCTATTATGGAAAGATAATAAGGCTGTTGGTCTGCTGGCTAACAGAGACCATTCATTCTCCATCGCCCGCATTTTTAAAACCACACTGAAGGTAGAGACCGTAATAGGCTAGATTTGTCTGTACCAATATTTGCAATAAAAAGTCATAATATTGAGGGTACGTTTTCTCCATTTTAATCTTAAGCCTGTGCCTTTCTGAATGCACTTAAGTACATATTTAGTGGGATAATGGAAAAGGTTCTACATGGGGAAAAGGCTCTAGTTCAGACCAGCTCCTGTGAGCCAGATTTCTTTCCATAAATGGGGGTGATATGTGTCCTAGTTACTTAAGGGGTCTATAAGAGAATTTTCTTATCAACGTTAACAGGGGTGGGGAACTTGCAGCCCTGAGGCCACATATAGTGCTCTAGATCCTCAAGTATGGCTCTTTGACCGAATGAAAGTTCCCCACCCTTGCCTTAAGAGAGGATGATGTAGTGGAGATGAAACCCCAGTCTTCAAGTCAGGAAGACCTGGCTTCAGGTCTTGACTCTCACATGGCCAAGTTACTTAACCTCTTAGATCCTCAGTTTCCTTATCTGCAAAATGGAAATAATAATCTTGTAGTGAGACATAGGCTGGTATTGTAGATAGAAAACTGTCCTCAAAGCCTGAAAGACCTGGATTCAAGTCTCATTTCTGACACATACTGTCTGTTTCAGATAATTCCCTCAAATTCTAAGTGGCAAATAAGAAGCAGGTCTATTTTCCCATGCCTGTGAAACCAGAGGTCCACCTCCCCCAAAATGGCCAGAAATATGAGGTCTTATGCCAGTTTTTAAAAGTTTCTCTTTATAGACTTATCTTGGCCAGATATTTTACCAAAAGAAAAATGAACAGGATTTCATAAAACATGTCTTATTCTGAATTACTATTTAAGGATTTAGAAAAATCTGAAAGACCACTAGAAAATTTAGAAAAAAAACTTATTTTGGAGATAGCTGAGTCAGCATACTTAGAAGATCAATCAATCAACAAGCATTTATTAAACTCCTATTATATTCCAGGTTCCATCCTAGGTGCTGGGGATAGAAGTAAAAAGAATGAATGCATTTCCTTGAGACTTCACACAACTCTTCATATATCTCCACAATTAGAAAATTAGCTCCTTGAGGGCAAGGATTACATCAAATATATCTCCTTATTAATGTCTAGCACTGCACAGTTAAGAATTCAGTCCAATGAGTACCATCTTTGACATTTGTGCATTTCACTTTTACAAATTCATGCATTCCCGTGATTTTAACCATAACCTCATTTTCATTTCCACCTTGGCAACCACATACATTGGCTGCTAGGTGCAGCAAGAAAAAAATGTAAGGAGGATATAGGTAAATTTGTGGAGAAGTTGGTCTCCTCCCAGGTGCTTCACTGGTCTTGTTCACCCTATCACTGTAGAGTAAGGAACACCCCATGTATTCATGGCATATAATACCCTTACATCGCCATTTGTCACAGTAAGAGTAAGACTCAGGTTAAAAATGCTTTAGTTTTAAAAATTTTAGTTGCTGAACAGTATTTGTTGTACTGTAGATTTCATGTGATACGAAAAGTAAATGTTGTCTAAAATCAATTTTTTTTAGTTGACAAAAGGTTACAGAATTCTAGGGAATTATTTATGAGAAAAATGTTCTGCATGTTAACCAATTTTACTCTGTGTGCTGCATTTTGTAGGTTATTTCATGGTTAATGTGTTGGAAGAAGATCATATTATCAGAATTAGTGTTTTGCTATAAATAATCACATGCTGAAAAGTATATTTTCAATAATCTTTAGTGAAATAATACGTTTGGGGGTTGTAAGAACCTAATCCCTTATTTCGAATAATTCCAGTATATCTTGTGACCCCTGCTCTCAAGTATCTTACAACTGGCCTGGGAAGAAAGAACAGGAAAGTATACATTTATAAATAATTAGAGAAGAGTAGGACATAGCATATAGAACTTCAGAAAGGCCCTCTGAGGCCGCATAATCTAGCCCTTACCTAAGCCTAAGTAACCTCTATAGCATCCCTGACAAAGGCCTTAGCTTGGACTTTATTTGGTGGAGAGTTTGAGGACAGGAGAATAAGAAAGTGTTGCGCTCTAGGAGGATTAACCTGCCAGTAATATTAAGGATGGATTTTGGAGGAACACACCAGTGTTTTCATCATCCCAGTGACCAGAGTCTGACTTAAACACTGAGTAACCTAATCTGCCCCTCTGACACTCAACCTGTCATCAGTTAAATTGGCTTTTAGCGCAGATCTGACCTTTCCCTTTCATTTATGGGAACTAGATTAGACTGGTCACAAGTAAAGGTTAATAAGGTCTGGGCTATAGATAGTATTTAGTACAAGAACTAAGAAAAAGGGGTAAGCCACACCATGGCCCTGATGCCACCCTCTGGACTTCTCCATCATGCTCCAGGAAGCTTCTTATCCTACAAGATCATTTTAGCCCCAGAACTCACACCTCCTCAATACCTCTTGCCCCTGTGATCCCTTTCTCTCTCTTTGACTAGAGGGCAGAGACCTCTCCTCCCAGATCTTCCATTGGAGGAGGGCGCCATTTCTTCTTTTCCCACCCAGCTGCACTCCTGGGCACTTCCCCATCATCCCTTTCTCCACCAGTGCTGGTATCTTCTCCCACTCCTGTCTGTACCCTTGCCTCTACCCTCTACTTCTATCTGTTGTGTTCAAAGTCCAGTGAAAGCTTTTGAGGGCAAGGACTGTCTCTGCCTCTCATCGTATTTCCAGCTCTTTGCATAGTGCCTGGCATATAGTAGGAGCTTAATATATGTTCAGTGATTAACCACATGATATATGCAGCCCATTAGACTATTCCATGTCCCTCTTCTTTCCGTTCTGTACTGTCCCTACCACTGTCCTTTCTAGTTCTTCTGTTCTCCCTTCTTTGCTCTCCAGTCTGCCCTCCTTTCTTATTTTATTTCTCTCCATTCCCCCTTCTGTTTCCTTTCACCCCTTTATTTTATCCTCCAAAGACTTCTGGGTATTGGTTAGACCACTTGCTGACACAAAAGTTTAAAAGTTTGTTGACTCCCACTTTGGACTACCATGACTTTATGTGTTCACATTACCGGGTATGAGAGATGATGGTAAGGTTAAGTGGCTTATTTAGCTGGCTAAATGCTCAAATCAGACAGGAATAAATAAAGATAAGCCATCATTTACAAAGTATTTAGTTGTTTTGTTCAACATTTTTATCAATGATTGGGTTAAGGCAAAGATGCCATGTGTCAAGTGTATTATTTATACATGAGCTAAAGTATCCTTTTTCAGTTCTCCCATCGTATTTTAGGAGGGATATTGAAAAACTAAAGTGTGTCCTTAGGAGAGCAGCCATGTTAATAAAAAGATCAGATACCATGGCTATATGAGGCAATGTTGAAGGAAGCTTGGAGAGGAGAATAAATAGAGAGGATATGATAGTTTTATTTAGGCATTGGAAAGGCTGCCATGGGAAAGAGGAAGAAGGTTTGCTCTGCTTGGGTCTAGGGGTCAGAAGTAAGAGTAGAAGAGAGAAAATGGTGGAGACAAGTTTTGGCTAAACATAAGAACTTCCCTAACCAGGATGTGCCCAACTGAGATGGGATGCTTTAGGAGGTAATGAGTTCTCTGTCTCCAGAGATCTTCAAGGAAAGGCTAGATGATGACCCATCAAGAATAGAAGGGATTCCTATTCCACAAGGTCCTTCCAGTTCTAAGTCTGTGAGTCTAGGAATCTACAAAAAGCTATATTTGTAAGCTGGAATAAATTACGCTTGCTGATTTTACCAACTAGAGAGGGTCCAGGAGCAGCATCTTTCTAGAAAATCTATGTTTCATAGAAAAGATGCCAAGACTAGGTTTTCTTCCTGCTTAGTTATGATCCCATAACTACTACAAAGAGGAACCTAAACTGGGTTTGTCAATGTCTGACTTTGGAATCTGAAAAAAAATCAGACAAATTACCTTAGGGCTTAATTTAAAAAATTATAATAAAGAAAACCCAAAAAAGAGACGATGAGCTACCTTTTTGTGAAGGCCATCCTACACTCTGTAAACAGCTGAAAAGGAAAATGTCTCTGATTTGACAGGACACAATGAATCTAACACAACACGGAAATGCCAAGAGACGTGTGCGGGGGAGGAAGGCCTTCCTTGATGGGCTGGCACGGAGGAGGCCTGAATGATCCGACGTTTCCATTTCTAAATTTTCTCCCTGAATGGAGGCTATTGTGTGAGCAAGATTCCAGCAGCGCTGAGAGTCCCTAAGAGTGTTGGGATTTACTAACCCTTGTGCTGGATGAAGCTGGAAAGTATTGAGCAGAAGGCATTTTTACAATATTTGCCTGTTTTCTTCAGGGAAAACCACGTGGTCCAATTATTGTAGGTTTTCTGGCTGACATATTATTTGTTCCTTACATAGAAGGAATCTTGGGGAAAGAGAGAATGATGCAAGTATGGTGGGGAAGAGGGAGGACAGGAGTGGGGGGGACAGGAGAAACAGAGTTCCCACTCCAAAGGATGGATATTGGGAGAACTCACCAATATGAAGCCAGTGGCTCTTGGACTATCTTGTTCCAAAAGATGAATAAACTCCTACTGTATGCCAGATTTTGGGTATACAAAGATATAAACAAAACAGTCACATCCTCAAGGAGGTCCCCTTCTATCAAGGACCATCGGGACAATTCTTAAATAAATTAAACACTCCACACAGCAGTCTTTGATAACATTTATCCAATCCCTCTCTTGAGATAATCTGTGTAGGAGAGAAAGTGCTAGACTTGGAGCTACAGGGATCTGAGTTCAAACCCCAGCTCTGACACTTAGTAACTGGGCAGCCCTGAGCATGGCATTTCCCATCTCAGAACACCATGGTCACTTCTCACATGGAGACACTCCAACGGACAAAAGGAAAGTGCTTTGCAGACTCCTCAGTGCTAGAGAAAGGTGAGTTCTCATTATTATGTCACATCCCTTATCTCATGTTGTTGGCCTGCTTTGGGTGCTCTCCTATAAGCACATAAGGAGCTGTTGATAAATGATTCATGACCTTCCAAAACACTCTAGGTAGCCCAGAGCATCACAGATGCTGACCCTACCCCCCTAAATCCAATTAGGAAGCCATAAGCAAGAATAGCTTGAAGCAGCTGGCACACACATATCATTTAGGGTTGGGGGTAGGGGTGGGGGTGGAGGGATCATATTGGAATTCCTAGTGAGGAAAATCCCTAGATACAGGTCAGTATCTGCTAAGAAATTCATGGTGGGAGAGAGGTTCTCCGGGGCACAAAGGGAGAGTGTGCCAGGCTCACACAGATATACATGACCCTCCTAATTCTCTCCATCAAATCACGGAGTTGAACCAAGTGATTCCCTAGGCACCTTTCCTCAGCAGTAGTGCAAGGGAGAGGGCACTGAAGTGAAGGTCAGGAGACTTGAGTTTGAAACCCATCTCTACAAAATACTGTGCACTCCCCCTCCTTGGAGCCTCAGTTTCTTCCTCTGTCCAAGGAAGTGACTAGAGTAGATAGACAGCCTCTAAGATCCTTTGCAGTTCTAAAGGCTCTGTTCTATGAGAGGCATACACTAATAAAATAGAATATGTCCATTCTGTGCATCATTAGGAATCCCAGCTCCCAGAAGGTCTTCTCTAGGGAAGCATCTTCCAGGGGTCTGCCCCCAATAGGAAATGTGTTAGCTAAATGTGGAGGACAGGGCAAGGTCAAGTCTACTACAGAAAAAATAACAACAGCCAGAAAAAATGAGGATGAGTTAACCCTAGAGTAAGCCCTCCTAACTCTAATCCAGTAACCCTTAATCCTGACACAGATAGTGAGTAGCAAAGCTGAGGGCTACCTATCCATCTATGATCTCTCTCTCTCCCTACCCAACCATCCATCTATCCATCCATCTTTCTTTTTTCTTTCTTTCTATTTATCTTTCTTTTTTCTATATATCTACCTATTCATCCATCCACCCATCTATCTATCTATCTATCTAGCCATCCATCCATCTATCCCTCTATCTCTCTATCTACCTATTCATCCATCTATTTATCTATCTGTCTATCTATCTACCCATCTATCTATCTAGCCATCTCTCATCATAGATTTAGAGTTGGCAGGAACCAACTGTAAAGGTCAAGATCAAAGAGTTCAACCTTTTTCTTTTACAGAAGAGAGAGGCTCAGAGAGGTTGTGACTTATCCAACATCTGTGAAAGAACGGAGGGATTTGAAAAACTACACATGGAAGGTTGGTCAGGAAGAATCCATTCATGATGTCAGAGATGGTATGAGCAAAGACACTATAAGAATATCGATAACAGTGAAATGAAGTGTTGAAATGTAAATAGGATTTACCTAGTACTTGTGACTTGTTCTATTTTCACATTTTGATGTTGAAGAATGTAATAGTGATGGACTTCACAGGGTGCTGCCACTCTCCAGCCCAGCTAAGACTTTAGCATTTTCTACACAAATGCTCATAATGAAGTTACCTGATTATCACTAACAATAAATCATAACTCACATTTATAGAGCACCTAAAGATTTATAAAATATTAATTTAAAAGGTCCATGCTTTTTAAAAATTTAATAAGTTTAATTTAAAATCTTTTTTCAATAAATTGGATTTAAAATCTTTTCACTTCAACACCAATAAAGCTGATTCATTTGGCTCTATAGGCTCTATATATTGGCTAGAAACACATTATCAGGGCTTTATCAAGGTTTTCAAAGAGGAAACTTACCACTGAAGGGTGGCAGGCGTTGAATGGGGTTTGGATGCTCGGTTATTTTCTTTTTCCTCATCTGTGAAAGGAAAGAGAAAGAGAAAGAATTAGATTTGGTAGGCAAAGACAAAGGGTCTTGACTCTCCCCGAGGGAGAAGTGGTGTGTGTGCCTGCCTGTTTGGTCTCCCATTCAGTTACACTCCTGCGCTAGACACTTCACAGCACTGGCACAGTGAGCACAAATTAAGAGGACCTGAGTTTGAATCCTGGATTTGCCTCTCAGTAGCTCTGTGACTTTGGGCAAGGCCAAGGTCTCTTCATCTACAAAGGGAGAGGGCTGGGCTAAGAGGCCTCTAAGTTCCTCTCTATGACTCTATGATCATTGGATATGCTAGGAAAGCTAATGAAGCTTCACCGAACAGTGACAGAGGGTAACTTGCAAGCTCATAACCATGGGCCTCAGGGGGATTTTTTTACCCACCTGGCACACAAGATTGGATTGTGAGCTTCTTGAGGGCAGTGACTATTGCTTGCCTCTTTTTATATCCCTAATACTTAGCACACTGTCTGGAACACAGGAGGTACTTCATAAATATTTATTGTCGATGGATAGTTGATAGATCATTAGAGAAGAAAGCAGGTACTTAATAAATTTTTTTGACTACTGATAATTGATAAGAGATCATTAGAGAAGAAACCTGTCTAAACCTTTTCTTTGTTCTAGTCCAGGAGCCTTTAACTGTTACATAGTAATGTTCTTGAGGACAGGAATTGTATTCTGCCTCTTTCTGTATCTCCAGCACTTAGTACAGTGTGTGGCATATAGTAGGTACTTAATAAATGTTTATTGACTGACTGACAAGATGCTACTAATTCCTTCTTGTCTCCAAACAGAATTTCACAAGACAATGGAATTCTTCAGCCCAGCTAAGAGTTTAAATATAAGGTTTTTCGTGTAAGTTACCTGATCATCATTTTTAATGACTACTATAACTCACATTCACAGGATGATCAGGCGTGTCTAGCTAGGGGGCCCAAAGCAGTAGGCTTTGGTTCTGGGTCAATGTCCAGCCTTACATCTAGTCATCATCCTCTTTCCATGCAGACCCCTGCCATGTAATGGCCCCCAAACACCACAAAATAGGAAAGGCTCTGCAAGAAAGGGAATGCCTGGTCTAAATGGAGTCTGCATGGGGGGATGGAGGACACATGTGGATGAAATCACAGAACCTGAGATAGGTCCATTGGTGATGGTGATAATTGCTGACATGATGTTGGCATGGCTCTCACAGGTCGACTCATCCATCTTGGAACAGATGAAGTCAACAGGGTCCAGTGAGAAGAACCCTGGACGTCCCTGGCTAGCGGTAGATCCTCACTGGCCTATGCTCTAAGCCAGTGCCCATTTTTCCTACAGATGCCGTGGGCAGTTAGGAGAAGATGTGTCCTAGGGGAATGGAGGGAGGAGCAAAGGTTTGCTAGATACAGTTTAATTATGCCATCTCAGTAAATGGAGTCCTAACTGCTGTTAACTACCTAACAGCAGCATGACCTTGGTCTTTTCATAGGAACAATAGATAAAGCACTAAACCTGGAATAAGAAAGACCTAACTTCAAATCTGGCCTCAGAATGCTTACTAGCTGCGTGACCTTGGGCAAGTCTCTTAGCCCTCCTTGCCTCAGTTTCTTCACCTGTACAATAAGTGAAGGAGGAAATGGCAAATCACTCCAGTATCTTTGCCAAGAAAATGGTGGACATGAATGAAAACAACTGAACAACAATCTTTTCACCTACAAAGGAAGGACTTCACAACCTGGACACTTTTGAATTCTCCAATCTTAATATACACTTGCCATCTTGCTGAACTTCACACCTGCTACTTCATCTCCCACCCCCAAACTTTTACCCTGGCTGTTCCCAATGCCTGGAATGCTCTTCCCCCTCACTTCTACCTCTTGGAGTTCCTGTTTTTAGTTCAAGACTCAGTTTGCCATCCTTTTTCAATGTCCTCAGAAAAATAAGAAAAATCACTCCTCAGGGCTGCCATGCCTTGCTGAGAAGGAGCAACAGTCTGCCTATAGCTAGTGTACTCCTACCTCCTCTTCTCCTAGTCCTGGGATAATGGAATCCTGGCTACCTGGGCAAAACAGCCTACGCCCCGCATTCCTATCTCCCATCTGCCCCAATCCTATCAGTTTTATCCTCTCCCATCCATTGTGCCTCTGGATACCCATTCTATTCTGAACAAAGAGCCCTCCCTCTACCTCCTCACCATCACACCCCTCAGCTCTCATCCCCTTCCCCGAACACCCTGCATCCCTGCCACAGACACTGTTCCAGAAGGAGTCTTGTCCTCCACTTGCAGACCCTCAACATGCCTCCATCACTCAGTGAGCTTTTCTTCTTGGAGGGCCTCAACACTAAAATCTATTACCCAATCCAAATCTTGGCTGCCATAATCTCCCCACCCCTAGGTCACTCCCTCTCCTTTCCCAGGAATTCAACTCACACATCCCTTCCAGTACAAACCTTGGTCCCCATACCTGGGAACTTCAATATACACACCGACAGTTCCTCAAAAAGGTTGACCTTTCATGCATATCAGTGACTATACCTGAGCTCCACCTCCACCACACACAAAGATGGTGGTACCTTTGAGACCATGAAATTCCTCTCTCAGGCCTAACCTCTTGCTCTTCCATATATCCCTCAGCCTCATTTCTTCTAGTCCTATTCCTCACCCTCTTTATGGCCTCTCTCTAACGCCCTTTACCCCTCCCTGTTTCCCCACGCCATTCCCCTGCTTGGTTCTCACTTTTCATCCTTCACTATCTTGATCTTATATACTACATTGGTTGCCAAACTTTTGATTGTACATACCTCTCAATACAAAATATGTGTATATTTATTTTTAAATCATCTACATGTACTGTTGTACTCAAAATTTTGCATATTATGAAGCTCACACACAAACATTAAGAAGGGATGAGATAGAGATGACATAATACTTCATCCTAGCATCTGCAGGGAGCCTTGGAGTTTACTGAGCAGAAGAATGATGTGGTCAGAACCAGGCTTTAGGAAAATCACTTCAACTGGGGTGTGGAGAAATGGAAAAGGGACAGATTGGAGGCAGAGAGAGCAATTCATGAGTGATCATGTAGGCAAGAGGTGATGGGGTACTGAACTAAGTGGGAACAGAGAGAAGGAAACAGATGCAAAGGGAGGCAACAAAAAACTGTCAGATGATTGTGTTGGTGGGAGGAGAGGAGTTGAAGATGGCATTGAAGTTATGACCTTGAATGACTGGAGGGAGGGTGGTGTCCTCAACACTATTAGAGAAGTTTGAGAAAAGATAGGGTTTGGGAGGGCTAGGTGCCTGGGCCACCATGTTGGAGATTATGTGAAACAATTCAACTTTACTTTGAGATGTCTTGACCTTTTTATATCTCTATCTATGCTGTTCCAAAGTGACCTTGGGTTACTCTCTCCACCTACCTTCTACCATCTACCGTCACCTTCCACTTTTTACCTTCCACTATCCACTTTCACCCACCATCCATCATTCAACTAAAAAGACATAGGAGAAGTGGACATGTGGACAGGTAACTGAAGATAGAAGGGTGAGATGGCAAGAGCCTATAACAATGAGTCAGGAAAGTCAAAAAGCCAGAATGAGATGAGGCTCACAACAGGTACTAGAATACAAAAGGGGTTTCAGGTGGGAACTGGCTGGATGTCATGGGAAGAACTGGGGCTTTCCAATCAGACAACCTGGCTCCAAATTCCGTGCCTGTTGCTGATAACCTGGAGCACCTAGAACAAGTTGTTTACTATCTCTGTGCCTTGGTTTCTTGTTACCTAATGAGAGGAGAATTAGGTTAGATGACCTATAAGATCTTCTGCAACTTCCCCTCTGTGATCCTAGGAAGACCAAATTAGGGCGAGGCCTGATGTTGAGAGTAAACACAAAGCTAAAAGATGGGCTAGCACTGCACAGGCTGGGAGCATGGATCAATGCCTACATCATGCCTTCCCACATAAGCAGCCCAGAATCACGTTTCTGTCTTTACAGCATACTCTGACTGGGTGAGTGCGATCTTGTCAACGTCTCCTCTCCCTATTATGATTTCATCCTCCAGCCACTTAGCTCTTTGTAATGATAGTCTTCACCTGCATTCTAATCTGATGGGAAATCTCGCCCAAGCTGGGATGACAGACTGACCCACAGCTAGAAGGGACCAGAGTTCCTCTTGTCCAACTCCCGAATTTTCCCTGAACAGACTCAAGATATCCAATCAGGCAGCAAAGTCCATTAATTTCAACTCCATCTGCCTTCATCCACACCATTCTCTCTACTCATACTCATTGTCACCACCCTAGCTCATCATGTCCACAGCCCCTTCAAGTTCTGATTATTGTTTAGCCTGCTAACTGGTCTCACAGGCTGTCTCCAATCCATCTTCCTCACAGCTGCCAAAAAAACCCCAAAACAACACCTTCTCAAGCTATCAACCTGCCCACATCTTTACCCCATTATCCCTAGTGACACCAGAATGAAGTACACCTGGCATTTAAGGCTAGTCACAAACGACTGGCTTCCTCTCCAGCCATGTATCACATGACTCCTCTTCATATATTTTACGTTCCAGCCAAAGTGGGCTATTAGATCTTCCCGGATCCTGCCCTGGGTAGGGCAGGGATCATAATCCTTATTTTAGTCTCTTAACAGTGATTAAATATTGCTTCCCCCATTTATTGATAACTGTTTTCATCACCAGAAAAGGATAACTTTTTTATCAGGACAATTCATGAAGTGTGATGGTGTGTCCATCAGCATTGATGGAAGGAGCTATATTGAAAGGTAGTGAGTTCTCCATCATTAGAGGTCTTCAGGTTACAGCTGCATGACTTGTCCATGTAGAGATCAGACTAGATGCCCCTTCCATCTTTAAGATTTCATTGTTCTGTGATGAATTTCTTCCTATTTTAGTGATGGTGACTTTATGATAAATTCTTAGAGAAATATATTTGGGGGTTAAAAGTACATTCCTTTCCAATGGGCCAAAATGGATAGGATTTGGGAATCGTTTATGAAAGGAGAATGTAGGCCTAGTCTGCCACTGTGGCCTACATCTTTGAGAAGGGGAGTAAAGAACACAAAACCTGTCCAAATCTCTAGCTCCAGAGGCAGGTTGGTATTGGAGAAATGGACTAGGAATGGAGAGACCTGGGTGGCAACTTTGACTCTGGGACCTTAAGAAACTCATTTCCCCTGCTCCTGAGCCTCAGTTTCCACATCTGCCATTTGGAGAAATTGAACAAGATTTCCAAGGTCTTTTCTGGTTCTAAGAAATGATTTCTGTTTAATGGTTAGGGAAACTGACACCAGACAAGTATTGTACAAGATTACACAGCTGGGCTAGTGAAAGAATTGGATCTAAAGGCTCAAGCATGGAATAGTGGAAAGAATGTTAAATATAGAGCCAGGAGAAACATGGGTTCTAATCCAAGCAATGTCTCTTACTGGCTGTGTGATCTCAATCGATGCAAGTCTCAGTTTCATTTTTTGTAAAACAGGGGAAAAAGAGACCAGCTACCTCCCAAGGCTATCATAGGAAAAGCATTTACTGTGATGTCTAACATTTTCCTTAGCAGCCCCAAACACCTCTACAGTCGGGCCTTCATGCTGATCTCCACTCCCTCATCTCTGGCCACTATACTTTTGTATTGGTTATCCCGCCAGACTCAGAATGCTCTTTCTCCTCACCTCTCCATCTGTCATAATTCCTGGTTTCCTTCAAGACAGCTTAAGCATCACCTTCAGGATGAAGTCTTTCCTGGTCTCTCTAGTAGCTAGTGTACTCTCTCGCCCAGGTTATCTTATATACATGGGGCAGCTAGGTGGTGCAGTAGATAGAGTACCAGTGCAGGAGTCAGGAGGACCTGAGTTCAAATCTCACCTCAAATACTTGACACTCACTAGCTGTGTGACCTTGGGCAAGTCACTTAACCCCAATTGCCTCATCCTGGGTCATCTCCAGTCATCCTGATGAATATCTGGTCACTGGATTCAGATGGCTCTGGAGGAGAAGTCAGGCTGGTGACCTGCACAGCCCTCCCTCACTCAAAACAAAGTCAAGTGCAAGTCATGTCATTATTCTCTGATGGCATGGTCTTCTTTGGCAACGAAGGATGAACACACACACCTTATATATGTTCTCTCTCTCTCTCTATGTGTATGTCTCTGTCTTTCTATCTGTGTCTCTCTCTTTCTCTGTTTATGCCAAAGACTCCCCTTTCAGAATGTGAGCTTCTGAGGACACCGTTGGAAGTTACACCTTGAAGTGATTATAAATATAAAAGAAAAGGAAGATGTACATAATAGAGATTCCCAGTTTCATACACGATCCTCTTTTTCCGTTCCACTTTATACATAAAACGGTTAGTTTATCTTAGTGCTTATTAAGTTGAGAATTTTTTAAAAAGTCAAATTATTAAAAACAGAAAATGAGCTCCCTGAGGACAAGGACTGGTTCTCTTCTGTCACTGTCTCCCCAGCACTTAGCTCAGTGGCTGGCGTCTAGTAAGCATTTGACCAGTGGTTGTAGATTGACTCTAGGAATAATAAATAAATAATAAATAAAATTGTAATTAGGAGTAATAAAAATAATAAATATCACACAGCTCTCATCATGTGCCAAGGACTCTGCCAAGGGCTTTTAAATCACTATCTCATTTGGGCCTTACAACAACCCTGAAAGCGGTCCCCATTTTACAGATGGGGAAACTGAGGTAAACCGAGTCTAAGAGACTTGCTCTGGGTCACACAGCTAGTATGAAACTTGGGCTTCCTAAGTCCCTGTTCTCTATTTTCCCCACTCTACCACTTATCACTCTCTGGCCATTTTTGAGGTTTTTTCCATTTCCTATCAAGGGGCTTATAGGATCATGGAACTGGAGCTGTAAGGGACCTCAGGGGACAGTTCGGACAACCCCTCATTTTAAAATAAGAAGAACTGTAAAAATAGAAGCTAACCATTCCAGAGCACCTACTATGTTCCAGGCACCGTGCCAAGCAATTAACAATGATTATCTCCTTTGGTTCTCACAAAAACCCTGGCAGGTCATTCATTATTCCCATGATGAAACTGAGGCAAGCAGAGGGTAAGTGACTCACCCAGGGTCACACAGCTAGTCAATATCTAGGGCTGAATTTAAGCTCCATGCCATCCAGGGGCTTGGCCGATCCACTGCAGCGCCACCTAGCTGACACGGAAGGATCATGGAACCACAGCTCTAGAGCCAAGAGGGACCTGGGAAACCATCTAGCACAATCCCTTCATTTCACATTCCACTTTCCCCATTCCAGTTTATTAAAGCATTTCATCAGAAATGACATTCCCTAGGAAAGGCATCATCGTGGTTTGGAAGAACCAGGTCTTTCCCCTCCCAAGTCCAATTAGTTGCCAGGCCCAGTGGGTTCTGTACTCCTAACATCTCTCTCCTACTCCTCCTTCTCTCCTTTTGACATGACTACCACCCTGGAG
>CM053770.1:231395731-231610086 GCA_028658325.1 Potorous gilbertii | reverse complement strand
ATCTTCTCCTAGAAAGCCCCCAAAGGGGCCATGAAGAGTCAGACACAGCTGAAATGACTGAACAACAACACATACATAAACTTGGGCTAAGGTATTAACCTCAAAATGACATTTACCTCTCTTATAAGGCCATACAAAGGCCAAGACCCAGTCTGCCCTCTACTGATAGAGGGTGAAAAATGAGGATGAGGAATCCTGGGAAAACATTTTACATTAAAGAAAGTGAAGGGAAAATAATGATGGCATTACTCTATAGATGTGGGAAGACACAGTAAACACCATGGAGAGATTCCCAGTGTGTATTTCTGTCTGGTTTTATTCCCTCTCAGCCTGCCATTTTTTAGCTCCTTCCTACTCACTTAATGGAAGGATAGATGAAGCCAAGGAGGAGAGGAAAGACTAGATGCTCAAGAGTTGAGAGGGATCTGTTACTTTTAAAGTAGGGGTTCTTAATCTGGAGTACACGAACTTATACTTAAAAAATATAAACTTAATCATATTCTCATATAACTGGTTTCCTTTGGAATCCTATGCATTTTATTTTGTGCATTTAGAGACATGATTATGAGGAGAGGTCCAGAGAATTCACTAAATGGCCAAAATACACCCAAAAAGGTTAAGAACTCCTGCTTTAAAGGGGAAAGACTGCAGACAGACATTGCACAGCTAGCCCAACTGTTGCAGTTAGAGTATTATACTTGGAATCAGGGAAATTTAAGTTTGAATCCTGTCTCAGACACAAGTTGTGGTCTACTCATCAGAAAAATCTGAAAAATAATAGCATCCACCTCCCAGGGTTGGAGAGCTTGAAAACTCCATCATTGGTCTCCTAGATATCACGTATAGACAATAGAAAATAGTCCGTGCTATCTACGAACATCCCAAATGATCTTGGAACAAAGCAACCGTGTCCCCTCAATATGACCAATTACAGCCATTTCCTGAGCACTGGTTTCTTTAAGGAATCTTTGAAGTGGCTCTAAACTCTCCAAGGTTCTTTCATAATTAGTGGGTTCCCCCACACATACACCCAGGTTTCAAAACCACTTTACATAATACTATTTGACGCTCACAGTGATTCTACAAAATCAATGGCACAAGTGTGAATTACAGAAAAGGAAACTGAGGTGCAGAAATAAAATGACTTGCCTAAGGTCACACAATTAGGCAGTGGTGCAGCCAGGAGTCAAATGGAGATTTTATGAGGCTTCACAGGATTTGGACATGGGAGGGTAGAATTCATTTACACCCATGTATGTATTCGATCCCTCTCTTTGGTCTAAAGTTTCCTCCTCCTTAGGGCTGGCTAAAGGAACCTTCTAGAGATGATCTCATCTCGCTGCCTCATTTTTGCAAAGCTGGAAGACCCCCTCAAAAGCCATCTAGTTCAATCCTCTCACTTTACCAACTTAGCTATAGCCACACCGGCTAGATTTGAACTCTCGGCCTCTGACTATGGCGTCAGCATTGTTTCCACCATAATTAATGGCAGAACAGAACTCTAAGCCCTGCTCATCTAGTTCCAAATCCAACCTTCTTTCCATCGGGTCACACTTCCTTTAAGGTTATTCATCAAAGGTACAGTCCAAATACACTCCAAATATAGCATGGAAGACAAAACCCATCTTCTCAAGGCCAGGCTCTGGTGTGGAAGAGTTCAATTCAACAAACACTGGGTAAGCCCGTGCTAGGAAAACGAAGATCACAAGACCGACCAACAAACTAAGAGCTTATATTCTACTGGATTAATTATCATAATTACTATGGTAAGAATTACGATGAAGAAGATGATGATGATGATAACGACAAAGCCGCTGCAGTGTAGGAGAGAGCTGGCCTCAGAACCAAGAAGACCTGGGCTCGAGTCTTGTCTCTGAGCCACGCTAGCTGACCCTGAGCCTTAAGCTCTCGGTGCCCCCAGGTTACTTTCTCAGAATAGAAACGACAGAGGGCTAGCCAAGGAGGGAGTCTTCCACACTGGAAGTTCTTCATACCATTGAAGTTGTCATGTCAGACCAAAAACACTGGCAACAAATAGCATGACTTCAGGAAAGAGTAAGTTCATAAAATCTTAGAACCAGAGGGAATTTGGGAGGCCACTGAATTCTGCCTGTCACTTAATGGAGGTATTCCTGTTCCAGCTCATTGTACCTCCTTTGCTGAACAGCTTGAGCTGGTAGGAAGTCCTCCCAGTTTATAATGAGGTAACACTTGCCCCCTGGTTACGCTCATTCATTGATCTTACTTTTGCCTCCACGAGTGTCCAAGGATCACTCCCTTTTCTAAAAGACGACCCTTAAAATATATGCAGATGATGAATGTGTCTCTCAATTTTACAGTTTTTTTAAACAAAGTCATTATTGACTGGCCACGTGTGCCACCAGATGGGCAGACACCGGTAAATGACAGGAAATGCTTTGGCCTGAGCATCAGGAGGCTTGACCAGGAACTATCCGGGTGCCCTTGGACAAGTCTCTGTCTGAGCTTCCTCATGTAGAAAATGAGGGCATTGGACCAGATAACCTCCAAGGTACTTAGAGCCAGAAGGGACTAAACAGGTCATCTGGTATAACTCCTTTATTTTACAAATGAGGAAACTGAGACTTGAAGAGGTGAGGTCACTTACCTAAGGTAACACAGTAAGCAAGTAAGTGATGAAGCCAGAATTAAAACCCAAATTGTGGGAGAGCCTAGAAGATGATCAGTCGTTGAGCAGATAGGACCCCTTAGAGCTAATCTAGCCCAATCTTCTCGCTTGGCAGAAAGAGAAACTGAGGCCCAAGTTCAGACAGGTATCGAGTTGTAGATCCTGGAACTTCCCACCCAGTGCCAGGCTGTGCTGCCTGCTCGAATGCCCTCTTAATTAGGTGTTGCTTGTGCAATACCCTACAAATCAGTTCTTTGGCCTGGATGCATTTCTTTTGGCATGGTTGTGCTTGGTGCCTTTTAATAGTAGAATCTTACAGGGGAGGGTCAGAAACCTGCTCTCTGTGTTTGCTCTCATGTGTATGGAGCTGACATGGGCTGCTCAGCTGTCTTCCTTTATGTGTTCTATCTGAGATGCGATTTCTGTTTTGTTAAGTGCACTCTTTGTGGGTTCCACCTGTGTCCACAATAAAGGCCTTTAAAGCTAGACTGTAGGGTGACACAGAGGGTAGAGAACCAGCCCTGGATTCAGAAGGACCTGAATTCAAATCCAGCCTCAGACATTTGCTAGCTATGTGACCCTGGACAAGTCAATTAACCTTCTTAGGATTCAATTTCTTCCTCTGCAAAAAAAGAGAAATTTGGAAAATTGGACTCCAAAGTCCTTTCTAGCTTTAATTCTAAAAGTTTGTGTGTGTGTGTGTGTGTGTGTGTGTGTGTGTGTGTGTAGGTAGGTACAGGACATTCTCATCTATCCATGCTACAGTGACAGGAACACTGAGTCAGGAGACCTGGGTTTGAATCCTGATTTAGTCATTCTCTACCTGTACGACTAGGACAAGTCATTTGTCCTTTCCGGGGCTCAGTTTCCTATTGTGGAAAGTGAAACTAAATGATTCATAAGGATCCCTCCAATTCCAAATCCTGCATTTCTGTGAAATGTTACTGTCTGATTAGCTATGGTACCACGCTGTGTTTCAGTATATAAATGTATCTGTACAACTACAAAACTGTGTCATTATTTTCATACTCCCCCCATTTTATGTAATGGTGCTACCATTTCCCTAGTCACTCATGCTCATAGCATTGTAGAAGAGACTTTAGACCATTTACAGGCAGGAAAACTGAGACCTGGGAAGATTCAGTAACTTGACTCAGAATTTACAGAAAGACAGAATTAGAGGTGGGATTTGAACCCGGGCCTTAGAAGAAAGAGTCTTGTGGACTGGTCTCCTTTCCACTGCTACTGACCTCACCCTGCTTCAGACCTAGACCATCCATCACTAGGACCCTTGTCACCAACTCCTGTCTCCCCCATTAGCCAGAGAGCTCCAGGAAGTCAAAGATGACATTGCATCATCTCAGGATTTTCATGGATTGCCCAGTTCAGGGCCTCGTACCTCACTTCTGGTGCCAATAAACCGTTTCTAATTCGAAGTTCATCCTCGATTGGCTCCATACTACCTTTTCAAATTAATTTCCATCCACTCTTGCTCACCAGTTCATTCATTCCATTCACACTGGCTCCAGGGGCAATGCTCTGTCTCCCAGCTTTGCCTTTGCACAGGTCATCCCTCAGGGATACATGGGAATTTCCCCTTTTCACCTCTGCCCCGAGGCATCCCTGACCACTCCCAGTTCTTCCCCAGCTCTCAGTGCTACCCCCAGAAATTACTCTGTATTTTTTTCTGTATATATTTTGTGTTGCCTTCTCTGTGTATGTAATTGCACAAAGCTCACTGCATTGGGAAGAGAGTGGACTTAAAATTTGAAGGATCCAAGTTTGAATTCTACTACCTGCATTTGTGACTTTAGAAAAGTCATTTTTCTGTGCCTCAGTTTCCTCATCTGTAAAATAAGGATATTGGACTAGATGACTTCTTAGGGTCCTTCTCCTATGAACCCCCTAAGAGTATGTAAGCTCCCTGAAGACAAGACTATTTCACTTTAAAATATATGTCACCAAGGCCAGACAGAGTGCCTGACACATGGTAGGTAGTTAATCCTTGGTAGTAAATGCCTGCAGAATTTTAATTGAATTGCCTGTGGGATGGAATTATTAATGAATGAATTCTTACAAAAACAAGATAGAAAATTGAAAGCATCTGGCAGATTCTTTTCCAAATTAACAAAACAAGAAATTGTTGTTTTCTGTTCCTATGGAGCTTACAGCTGTTATTGGGCAGTATATGGGGGTGATGGCTGGTATGTTAACAGGCTTGGTTTCTGGATGCTCCTCATTTGAAGTGTCCTCTCATGGCACTATTTGGTGACCTGAAAAGACTTGAGGATGAGGATAGGCACAGACAGATTTTCTGAAATCTTTTAGAAGGAGTTTAACGCACATGGCATTCCTAGGAATCAGATCTGCATTTTCTTCTGTTACATTTGAGGAAACAGAAACCAGACATGGAAGGAATCATCTCAGGAGGGAGGGGAGCAGAGCCAAGAAGACCCCCTTCCAAACTCCATCTTTTAATTCCTGTTCAGTAAGTCCCTCTACTGTCTAAATTTAAGGTATGTGGATGGGGTAGGGGATGGGAGGGATGAAGCCCTAGAACTGGAGGCAGGAGTCCTAGGTTCAAATACCAGCCCCAACACCAATAGGCTCTGTGATCTTTGGGAGGAGAGTCATTTTGACAATTCCAACATCAATTTCCACATCTGACAAATGGGACTATATACCACCACTGCCTACCTCATGATGTGGTTGTGGAGACAGTACTTTGTAAGCCACAAGGTACCATAGAAACATGAGTCATTAATGCAATAGTATTTTGCTATAAGAAGCAATGAATATGACAGGGAGGTATGGGAAGATATCATCATTATAGCCAACATTTGTGGTGTGCCTACTATGTGCCAGGCACTGTGCTAAAGACTTTGCCATTTTTATCTCATTTGATATTTATAACAATCCTGGAAGGCAGAAACCATTGTGATCCTTATTTTACAGATGTGGAAACTGAGGAAACAGAAGTTAAATGACTTGTCCAGCGTCACAAAGCTAGTAAGTGTCTAAAGCTGAACTCAGGTCTTCTTATATGCACTTCTTTTAAAAACTGATACTGAGTGGAAAATGATGTACACAAGAATCGTCACAATGTCTATGACCTCATAGATGAAGCACATGTGCTGCTCACCCCCTGGCAGGTCAGATCGTAAACAGAGTGGGACAGGACCTTGAAAGTCTTGAGCCACACTCAAGGCATGGAGGAGGTGAGGGACTTATCCAAGGTCACACAACTAGCTAGCATCAGAGCCAGGCATCAGAACCCAGGTCTTGGGATTCTCCTTATCCAGGGATCTTTGCCCAAAATTCTGAACACTCGTTTGCTTCCCTGGCAGAGAAGAGTGCCGGTGAACAGCCCAATTGTACCCTTTTCAGTTCTAACAGAGCAGGCTAAAGAAACAGCTTCTCTTTAGTGGTAACCCTGTGACCCAGATTCCAGACCAGCACAGTCCCTGGCTGGGCTGTCCGGCTCCCAGGCCCCCAGGCCTTTGTATCGGCCTGCCCCTGTTGGCAGGAGGACCGGCCCCTCCCAGCAGCTCATACAGCCGCTGTCTCCTCGGGCTTCCTCCTATGGCTTTCAGTTCAATTCAGTTCAACACTTATTTATGATGGTCATACTGTGCTAGAGGCGTCACCTCCTCCTGGCCTTGTTCACTCTCTCAAGTCCAGCAGGTCTGTGAAAAGGGCCTGAGGTCTCTCCTGTGATGGTGCCTCAGGTTACAAAGGGTTAAGTAGGAAAAAGAAAAGTTGAATCTCGAGGTGGGAGGTTGGGCTGGAGATCAGCCTTGGCCAAGAGCCAAGTGATCCTGGCATTAGCCACTGTGAGCTCAGTCGCTGTGGGCTCAGCCATTTACTGGCTGTGTGACCTGGGGTAACTTAATTAACCTCTCTGGACATGAGTATCCTCATCCATAAAATGAAAGAAGTGGACCAGGTAGACTCTAAAGCACCCTTGGCTCTGCTTCAAGGTTTTTAGCAGCACACCTTGGTCATTTCAATGCATTTCTATAAGCCTCAGTTTCCTTATCTGTCAGAGGATAGGGGTAGACTAAACAACTTCTTTGATCCCTGACTTCACCATTATGATTTTATGGTACTGCTTTGTGACCTTGAGTAAGTCATTTCCCTTCAGTTTCCTTTTCTGTAAGGTGGAAGCAATAAACTTTATTCCATCTACCTCCCAGTTGTTATAAAAAGACTCCTTCAAAAAACAGAGAGTGCTCAACAAGTGTGATTTAGTGTTAATATATTCTCTTTCTTTTTCCTTCTTTCCTGAACCTACTTTCTCTCTGTGTGTCTCTTTCTATTGCTTCTCTGTCTCTCTACTCTGTCTTTGTTTCTCTGCGTCTCTACTTCTGTCTCGGTCTCTCTTTCTCTCTTTGTCTCTGCCTTTCTCTGTGTCTGTCTCTCTGTGTGTCTCTTTCTCTGTGTTTCTGTCTCTCTCTCAAATTTTCCACCTTCAATTCTATCCAAAAAGCATCACTCTGTGCCAGATCCTGTGCTAGATACAAAGACCAAAGAGCAGAAAGTATCAG
This sequence comes from Potorous gilbertii, assembly GCA_028658325.1. Classification (NCBI taxonomy): domain Eukaryota; kingdom Metazoa; phylum Chordata; class Mammalia; order Diprotodontia; family Potoroidae; genus Potorous; species Potorous gilbertii. The sequence goes on along the minus strand of CM053770.1, from coordinate 231,602,892 downwards.
GCAACAGTGGGTACAATATGCTCACAGGTAACGTGATTGGATCTATGTTCAAAGTTCTCTCATGAACTTTCAACAGGCAGAGAATACTCATACATGGGGGGAAGGGGAAGGGTCTCGAAAGGCCTCATGGAAAGGCAGCCCGTGGGCTGTGGGGCTTTGAATGAGGACAGAAGGGAGAAGGAAATACTTGGCCAGCATCTTTGGCCTGCTTTGGCTGTGTTCCCCTCCTTCTCTGACTTCAGGCCTCTGAGAACCAGCCTGGATCATTTCAGAGCCTCATCACAGTGGGCCAGTAACAGAGAGATGGATTTTTCAACCACAGCTACTCTTGAAGATCATTTCTTAAGTTCAAAGGGAGATGGTAGGGATGTTCTGTCACTGATTCTAAAAGTGAGAGCTAGGGGCAGGCAAGGGGGCCAGCTCCCTGGTATTCAGGAACCAGAGAACACTGCAAAGAAATTTCTTTAACTGTGCTTTTCATAAATGCACATGTTTTTAATGTTAGGAAATTCTGCCCTCTGTAGCACGAGGCTATCTTAGCCTGCATTCATTTACCTTAGGCAAAAGCAACCCCAATGGGCACAAATTTCACCGACTGCCCAGGGCAGGCTAATGCCTGATCTTTGATCCACCGGGTGCCTCCTATATACAAAACTTGGGCTAAGTGCTAGAACAGGGAATGACCACTGTAGAACTTCAGATAAGAAAGGACCGACCCATGACACTTTCACGTCCTATTCTATATACCTTCATCTCTAGTTTTCTCTTCTATTCCTTTTTGGTTTCTTAATTAGACTCAATCTATTCTGAAAATCAACAGAGTACGGCTAAGTGGTGCAGTGGATAGAGCTCCAGGCTACAGTCAGGAAGACTTGAGTTCAAATCCAGCCTCAGATGCTTACTAACTGTGCAACACTGGACAAGTCATTTCATCCTGCTTGCCTCAGTTTCCTCATCTGTAAAATGAGCTGGAGGAGGAAATGGCAAACCACTCCAACTTTGCCAAGAAAACAGGGTCACAAAGAATCAGACACAACCATAAAGCAACTGATAAACATTGCAATGGAGAGGATACTGCGTTTGGGATCAGGAAGTCTTGGGTTCTAATGTGACCCTGATACCTACTACCTGTGTGATCCTACCTAATCTCAGTCCTTCTCTGGGTCACACTTTCCTCCTGTGTAAAATGAGGGGGTCAGTCTAGACTGCCTTTAAGGTTTACCTTTAAGTCCAACACTTACTGGTCTTTTTCTCTTTTCCCTCATCCCCTCCCTTCTGGTCCTTAAATACTGACCTGAAACTTTCACTTTATACAGGCAGTCCTTCTGGATCTCCTGGCATTAGGCTTTACCGTTCTATGCCTAGGGGCCATGCTTGAAACAGTTCATTAGCTGAAACCCTCGAACTTCTAAAACACACATTGTGACCCACTATTTGCAAAAGAGGGCTGCAGGATATTATTTGCTTATAGATTGTTTACTGGCTTGAGGGAAAACTCATAAAACAGAGAAAAATCAAGAGTTGGCTGCCACGATTAACCAAAAAGGGACAGGGGCAAGACTTTTGATTTCCTGGGTCTAAGGAAATGCCTTTCCTCCACCTGCTAAGCAGCCGAAAATCTTCATGGGGTGCTCAAAGCACCAAAGGAGTCACACCCAGCCAGGACATGTCATAGAGGGAGACCTGATTCCCCATCTTCCTGATTTCGGGGACGGGGGCTTCTCAGTGGCAATTTATAGAAAGGCAGTTGGAAATAATGGTGAAGCATCTTTAAAAGGAAATTAATTAGGGGCTGGAATTTAATCGACAGTATTTTATAATTAATGGTTTTTTGTTACAGTTGCTATGACAGATCAGTAACCTACCTATTGCTGAGCGTCTCTGGGTTGTCTGAGGGCACAGAGAGGTTATAAGACTCACTCATGGTCACATAGAAAGGGTGAGGCAGAGGCAGAATTTAAACCTTGATGTTCCTGACTCCGGAGACCAGTACTTTGCACTATGCCTCTGCTGCTTCTCAGTTGCAACTTAAAAATAATATAAAATCTAATACCAGCTAATGACTTCATACATGTAACAGGAATCAAATTTCTGACCTTCTCAGTGGGTATAGGAGGAGCCGGAGGGAGGGAGAGAATTTGAAATTATAAACAAAATTGAAAAAACACACAAAACAATAGTAATTGATATGCAACTTTTTAAAAGCTCATCCACTGCCTAAAGCAAAGCATGCCCAGGATGCTCCGCTCCAAGCCCTGCAATAAGTACTCGGACTCTCCTCCATTTGTCACTGGCTCTGCTACCTTTTCTTTCAGCTTTTTCAGCAACGGAGCCTTAAATTCAAGCCTTTCTCCTCTTACCGAATGATTCGTTGGAGGAGTCCTTTAAATATAAATTTTCCTTGGGGCTTGAAGTATTGTTTACAAATTTATTAATTTCTTAACTGAGGATGGGGGGGTAGAGCTAATTGGAGACCGATGAACTAAGGTAGAAGCTGGGGTACAGGAGCTCAGGGACTTAATGGAGAGAATGGAAGAAAAGGCTCAGGACCAAGGGAAAGGAACTGGACCCAAGATTTCTCAGGTGGGAAGACTCCCTCAAGTATCCTTGGTTGGCACCTTCCCTACAATTCCAGTGTTGGAGAGTTATCTAAATCAGTGGTTCTCAATTACAACCCTTTTAGGATGTTGTCTTCATTATCACCTTCATCATATTTTTCACTCACTCACTATTTTGGTGAATATATTGTCTACCGCAGAAGTGAGCCATTCTCTTAGGAAGACAGAGTGCCAGGGTATAATCTGGCCTGCTTGAGAAGATCCTGGCATCTCTATTTAGAGTCAGATGGCAAGTTATTCTACTTATCCATTCCTGGAGAAAGCCTCCCTGTTTGGATCCTGGAGCCAAAGCAAAATGGCAGGATATCACCTGTGGCACTACAAATCTCTAAGTCGCTAGTCAGAGCTAGGTGGATCACTCTGAAAAGTCTTCTCATCATTCTTTATGTGCCCCCTGTTCTCTCCTGGGCACTTCAGGGGAAGGAGAGCCAAGGAAGGGCTTTGGGATGGGCATGGGTGAAAAGGAGGCCTGGATTCACTTCTCCCACTCTAATCAGCCAAAGGGAACACTGCTTCTCCCACCAGCTCTTCTATGGGAGATGTAAAATTGCAGCCCAGACTAGGGGCTAGGGCACTAGACTTGAAGCCATAAGGACCTGGCTTTACATTCCACCTCTGATACCTACTAGCTGTGTGACCTAGGGAAAATCACCTCATCTCTCTGGGCTTCCTTTTTCTCACTTGAAAGATGGAATGAGGTATGTATATGGGGTAGGGGGGAAGGGGGTTGCACTCACTGGCCTCTGAAGTCCCTTCCAGCTCAAAATCTATGCTCCTGATGATCATACCATCCCCCTTCATCCCAACCTTGCTGACCTTTGACCCCTTTGGGTTACAACAACCCCCGAAAAGGACAGAATTCTGAAGAGCAGGCCTTCTTGGGAGGTCCTATAGAAATGCACTGTCTTTGTTCTAAGACAGGGTTCAGTTTAGGGCAGGGGGAGGAGGAAGGCATTATTTCTATTCATGTCCAGCTCTTCTCCCTCCCTCACCCCTCATATCCAATCAGTCACTTTTCTCTCCACCACATCTTCCTCATTCTTCCCTTTCTCACTGCCTATAGGGCCTATCTCGAGCTCCCCAACACCTCTTACCTACTGCATCAGCCTCCAAGGGGTCCCCCTGACTTGTCTCTCCTCTCTCTTGTCTGTGTCCTTGTCACATCTGTCCCGCTGATATAGATCCCTAGGGCCCAGGCTTGACTGAATTATCCCACTGCCTAAGAATCACTGGCACCTTCTTCTTCCCTCTAGAATAAAATGTATCCTTTTATAGAATGGCTAAGATGAAGTCAGCTGGATAGTACAGTGGGTACAGTGCCAGATCTGGAGTCAGAAAGACTCATCTTCCTGAGTTCAAATCTAGCCTCAGACACTTACTAGCTGGGTGACCCTGGCTAAGTCATTTAACCTTGTTTGCTCAGCTTCTTCATCTGTAAAATGAGCTGGAGAAGGAAATGACAAACCACTCCAGCATCTCTGCCAAGAAAACCCCAAATGGCATCATGAAGAGTCAGATATGACTGAAAAAACTGATCAACAACGTGACGATAAAAAGGGCTACATTGAAGGCAGTGGAACTCTGCTTCATGGGGAGAACAATCTTGACTCTGCAAGATTGGCAGGAAAACAGATACACTAGTTCTGGAGGCAGAGGACCTGGGTTCAAATTCTGCCTCTGATATTGACTACCTAATTTCCCTGAGCCTCATGGTCTCTTCTGCAAAATGAAGCAGGTGTAGATGGTCCTAAGAGCGCCTCCTCTGGATATAGTGGCAGACTAGGGAATCAAAAAGACCTGAGTTCAAATTCTGCCTTCAATACTTACTAGTTGTGTGACCCTGGCCAAGTCACTTAACCCCACTCAACCTCAATTTCTTCATCTGTAAAACAGGAATAATAACAATTCCTACCCCAGAGGGTAGCTATAAAAATCAAATGAGATAATAAATGTAAAGTACTTTACAAAATTTTAGAGTACTCTATTAGTATTAACTATTGTTATTGTCAAAGAGATGATTGATTCTAAGTATGGAATATGTTGCTTTGTTTGCATGAGCATACTCCCAGTTACAAGACACAATTCTACCAGAAGGGGGAAGGTGTAATATATACCTATAAAATCATATATATATATAAAATCAAAAATATATATGCATATATAAAACATCATATGTATAAAATAAAAAAGATATATACATACATATAAAATCACATATATAAAAAATAAAAAAGACATATATATATATTTATGAAATCTTTTTTTTTAATGCCAGTCTGGCTGTTTGGATAATCCAGTCTCTTCATGTGCCCTGCAGGGTCAAAAGTTTTCCCATTCACCAGCATTTCCTTGCCATAGAGCACAGCCTAAGCAAAGCTGTGGATGACTGGAGATCTCTGTGGGTTTGGATGGGTCTCCCCAACTAGTCTGGAGCTTCCTGAGAGCCTGTAGCCCCCTCATACTTTTCCCAGTGGCTGTCTTGGAGCTGGGTATATGAGAGGTGCTCCGGTACTGGGTGATTAGGGGAATACTTTGTGGAAGGTCACTTGGCTAAGGCCCAGAAGACTACTCTTCAGGAAAGAAAAGGAAAAAATGCTGCTCTCCCCAAAGTACTCTCCAGGAAAAAGTTGTTCCTGCCTTTTCCCAGCCTACATTTTTAAGACATACTGGGACAGAGAAGTAAGGGGCCAGAGAGTCAGAAGCTACAGTAAGGCAGGATTGGTGGGAAGCCCACTGGACACTGGAAGACCACAGGATGGCCATTAGAGAAACATCGCTGCAAGCTTTAAGGATTTGGCAAGCACTTTCCCAACATTTTCTCACTTGATGGTCCCAAACCAGTAGTGGATAAATACTAGACAGGGAAACAGGAAGACCTAGGTTTGGATCTTGCCTCAGACACTGACTAGCTGTGTCAACCTGAGCAAGTCACAGAATCTCTGAACCTCAGTTTCCTCGTCTGTGAAATGGGGATTAATAATAGTATCTACCTGATAGGGCAATTGTGAGACTAAAGTGAGAAGATAGAAGTGATTCACAAATATGAACCTCCTTCCCTCCTTTTCAGAGGTGGGGGGTCTATGGCTCATTGTTGATCTGCTGGCTAGTTTTACTGGATTTCTTTATTTCTCTCTTTTTTATTTTTTGTTACATGAGGTGGCTCTCTGAGGAGAGGATACATTTACAAGTGGAAATAATTTTTAAAAAATCATAAATGCTTTGAAAATAAATAATACATATACATATGTACACATATCTATATCTATCTATATGCTAGGGTGGGGTAGGAGGGAGGAGAGGGAGGGAGAAAAATAAAAGGTGCACAGCAGAGAATAAAAGAAAATGCAGAAGGAAGCAGAGGAGCTTGGAAAACAATGTGTAGTAAGTACTTATGTGAGTGGGTTTTTTTTAAGTGAACAGTGTGAAATGTGAACTCATAGTTCTATAGTGAATCTTCTCTTTATGTTGTACTATGTACATGGAAATATGTTCTTTACCTTTGTGTATTTAAGTTCAAAATGAATAAAAAAAGAAAATAAGAAAAAAAATAAATGTGTATACGTGTGTGCGCATGCACTAGAAATAGTATCCCCATTTTACAGATGAGAGAACTGAAGCCCCCAGGGGAAACTGTCTTGCCCAAGCTTCACTATTTTTGGAGAGAGAAGACAATTTAAAAGTCAGCTAAGCCCAAGCCCCTCTTTTTACAGATGAGGAAACTGAGTCTTAGAAGAGTGTAGCAACTTCCTCCTGGTTCCTTAGGTAATAAGAAGAGCTGCCATGTATATAGCAAGCTGAAGGTTTGGAAAACCTTACATGCACTATCTCAACTGATCCTTAGAACAGCCTTTTCAAGTAGGGAAGTGGAAAGAGCACTGGCTTGGAAGTCAGAAAATGGGGGTTCAAATCTCACCTCTACCTCCTTACGACTTGTGTGACCTTGGGTTAATCACAGTTCCCCCTGAGGTAAGATAAGGGCACTTAACTAGATGAAACTAGGGGTTTGACAAATAAGGAATTTGAGCTTCAGGGCTAGGAAATGACTTGCCCGTAGTCAGAAAATTTATAGGTATCTGCTTTGGCACTTGAATTCAGGTCTCTCCTGAGTCCAAATTAATTACTCCTTTCACTAAGTCTTTTAAGAATGAGTATCTCTACAGAAGTGTCATTACTTTCACAAACAACCTTTATACTGAGGAATAGGGATGGGGGTTCTTCCATTGCCCATTTCCTGACTCCCCAAACAATCAATCCATTAAATTATTATTAATTATTACATATAATATAAATATAATACATTATTAAATGCCTACTATGTGCCAGGCACTGTGCTAGGCAGTAAGGGTACAAAGATGAAGAATAAAATAATCTCTGCTGTCAAAGAACCTATATTCCTTAGCATTGATTAGTCAATCAGTAAACAGACGAACAGAATTAGAGAATTCAGGATTTGGAAGAAACCCACTCAGGCAATGCCTGGGCTAATTTGATGAAATCGTTAATTACTCATGACTCTTCAGATGATTTCAGTGACTTCAGCTGCAAAGCCAAGTGGGCACAGAAGTGCAATCAAGTCCAACCCAGACACAAGAAGAATTATACCAAGAATCATTGAGCCTTGGCATGAAGACTTTCCAGGAGTGGGGAACCCACCATGCCTCAAGGCAGCCTGCTTCATGGGGGAACATTTTGGAATCCTTAGGAGGTTTTTCCTATAGTGAGCATTTATCAAACACCTGCTGTATACAGGTCCTGTGTCAGGCCCTGGGGATACTACAAAGACAAAAATCAAGCAATCCTTGACCTTGAGAATATACATCCCATCAGGAATAACAACACATCATCTATTTAGAGGAGAAAACAGGTACATAAATAAATACAAAAATAAAACAATAAATGAATATTAATAATAAACATTTACTAAGCGCCTACTATGCACCAATCATTCTTGATGAAGGACAAACCACACCCACAGTCCAAGATGACTGAAAGGCAGATGCAAATTTGACAGAGAAATGGGAATTAAATGCACAGGAGCTGAAGAGATCTCTCATGAGTTTGTAGAGAGGGAGAAGAGAAGGCCCCCAACAGAGTTGCAGGGTGCTTACAATTAAGGGGAATGACCTGGGGGAAGAATTGGGGGAAGGTATTATAGTAACTAAGGGATTGAGAAAGGCTGGATCAGATCACAAGGATCACAGATTTAGAGGTGGGTGGGAACTTAGAAACCATCAAGTTCTACCTTCTCACTTTACAGAGGGGGAAACTGAGGCACATGTGACTTGCCCAGGATCATATAATTAGTGTGTGATTCCAAACGTAATGCCTTATCCAATGTGCCAAATAGACTCTTAGACCCGTTTCTGTATGTGTCCCGGTGGGAATGAAGCCCAGGCCTGGAGGAAGGGCAGTGCACAGCAGACTGCAGGATGCCAGCCACCACCATCTTCACAGCCCCCTGGCGGGGGCCCCAATAGAGATGGCAACCAGTGCTAGAAAGCCCCACAGCCTGGGCACCGGGAAGAAACCCCAACGACGGCCGATAAATGATGCTTTCTTCTCATCAACAGCCTAGTTTCCAAACTTTCCAACGAGTGCTCGGGTAGAAGAAAGCCCTGTTTTCTCTGAAACGTTGGCATTTCTGAAAGGGGCCAAGACTCCAGGCCGAGCGGCTTCAAATAGTCTGCCCACTGAGTTGAAGAGAAAAGTTCATGGAAACCAAATGCACTCTACCAAATGCAGTGTCTCCCTCCACGCTTTAGAATTCGTGTGGCCCATGTCTACCACTTGGAAAGTCTGAGCTGGGCGCCTTCTCAGAGAAAGGGGGCCTGTGGAAGAGACTGCTGGAATCTGGGCTCCTTGTTCATTTCTAGACCACTACCACGGCCAGCTCTCATCATCTCCGGAGAGCCAAAGGAGATTTCAAGAGAAAGGATTTCTGCTTCACCTTCTCCCTCCCTCCCAAATGCCACACACTCTGGCAGCAGAGATTAAGCTAGCTTCCCAGAAAGCTCTCCTCCATCTCTCTGGCAGGGGGAGAATCTGGGAGTTTTCTTTTCTTTGGAGAGGTACACCACTTCCAAAGCTCCTCTAGACCTTGGAATCTTTTTTTTTTGCTATCGTGAGCTGAATAAAGGAGTTCCAAAAAAGCTGGTCACAAAATCATTCAAAGCCTGGTGCACTGGAAAGGTGGCTGCCTTTGGAGTCAGAGGACCTGGTTGTGAATCTTGGCTCAGTGAAGATGTCCGCGGGCAAGTCAGCTCTCTGGCCAGGAGATTTCTCCATAAAATGGAGGCATTGGGCCAAATATCAGTCACTAGGCAAACATTTATCAAATAATATGTGCAAGGTCCTATGTGTTTGGAATAAATGACCTCAACGTCCCTTCCAGGTCAAAATATAAATTCTGTAAGTCTCATCTTTTTAAACAAGTAGAGGCTTGTTTCTTGTGTCCTATCAGGGTGTGAAATAGATTCTTATATATGTAGCTGGAAGGGTCCCAGGATTCATGCCCTTATAGCTGGAAGGGTCCCAGGATTTATACACTTACAGCAGAAAGAGCCCCAAGATTCATGCCCTTATAGCTAGAAGGGTCCCAGGATTTACATATTTATAATTGGAGGAGTCCCAGGATTTACACATTTATAACTGGAAGGGTCCTAGGATTCATATGCCTATAATTGGAAGGGTCCTAAGAAGCCATCTAGTCCAACCCTATCACTTTACACATGAGGTAACTCAGGCACAGAGAGGTTAAAGAATTGTCTAGGATCACAAAGTCAGTACCTGAAATGAAATTTGAACTCAGGTCCTGTGATTCTCAATGCCATGTCCTATCTCTATGCACTATGCAGAGGAAAGTTGCTTTCTTTTCATGCCCCAGGCAATGAGAGGATAAAATTACAGGGCAGGAGTCAGTCTTGCATTAGTGTTAGCAGTTTCCTTCCTGGAAAGTCCCTATAACAAAGAAATCATAATGAAATAACTAATTTTATAAAATAAAGAGAATATTTGGAAAGACAAAACCCAGACTTTTAAAATAATTAAATGCAAAGAATTACATTGCGATTCCCAACTATAGTATGATATCATAATTAAATGCCAGTGATAACAAGACCCAGACACTCACACGGGTGCACATTTCTACACCAGCAATGTATGAGTCTGATTTGAATTGATAATTCCTCCTGACTTTTCAGGTTATTTCAGTAACTTCAGCTCCAAGGTCAGCGCGGGAGACTGGCTCACTTGCTCTGAAGGAAGCATACGGTTCATGGCTTCCATTGCTGAAGCTTTCAGCTCTGACCCAGAAATGCTGCTGAGGGTGCAGGTATCAGGCTGTGAAGCCCAGGGGCTACTCTCAGCAGCTCTGGGGGAAGCAAAACTTATAGGGCTCCAAAGAACTGGCCATACCTCAGGACCTTGACTAAGGTATCTTTGTCTAGCTTGTGACCCTGGTACACTCTCATGTACTCGATCTATCAGCCTTTGCTCATCTGCTAAGAACTGCATACTGGGCACAGAGCAGCAACTTCTGTGTCCCCAGCACTGAAAATGGAAAACTGAATTGGTAGGTCGTTCATGGCTGGATTTTTATGTACTTAAAAAAAAGTTATCCCCACTATGAAAACTGAAAATGAGACTAGAGAAACTCAGTAAAGATTCTGGGCCAAAGTCACCTAAGCAAGCTCCAAAAGTTTGCTTCTGCGATATCAGCTTAAGTTCATCTACAAGCAAAATGAGAGAAAGATAAAGACAAAGATACAGAAGGAGGGAGGAAGAAGGGAAGGAAGGAAGAAGGGAGAAAAGAAAGGAGGAGACAGGAAGGGAGGAAGGAAGGCAGGGAGGGAAGAAGGTCTCCTGAATCTGGCAGTCGTAATTTCAAATTCCATTCAGATATTTCACAGATTTAGAGTGAGAAGAGACCTTAGGTCATTAAATCCAACACTTTCATCTTACAGGTGAGAAAATAATTTTTTTTTAAAAAATAAGCATTTATATAGCATTTTTAAGGTTTGTAAAACACTTTACAAATATCATCTCATTTTATCCTCTACCCCCACCCTCAATTTTCAAAAATTCTGCAAACTGTTCAGCCTGAGGGTCACTGTGATTGAGGGAATGGTCCAAATGCCATCCTCACCCCCACCCCGTTTAGGAGGTTCCTGCCCCACAGCCCTCCAGGGAGGGAGCACAGCTCCCATCATCCCCATTCCACACACGAGGAAGCTGAGCCTCCAGTTAAACACAAGCACAAGGCCACACATCTAGGAGGTCATAATAAGAGCTGATATTTATAGAGTCATGTAAGGCCTGCAAAGCCCTTTGCAGGGAATGGCTCATTTCAAATGCAGATGGCCATTTTCCTGAAAAAACAAACATGAAGGAGTTTGTGTTTCAAAATGGGGCTGTCCTCTCTACAGCAAAGTAAGGAGGGAAAAAAGGAAAAAAGAGAGTTGAAGAATGATCTCTTGGGTGCTCAGAAATGTCACCTCCAATTTACATCTCTAAGGCAGAGTGGGTGAACAGGGCCCTCCTACTCCAAGCCAGACCCTCTGGGGAGCCACCATGCTGGACTGAAGCCCAAGTCAACCTCTGCAGGAGAATGTTGATGCTTTTATCATTTAATGGGCAAAGAAAACTCAGGGACAGAAAATGACAGAACAAAAGGAAGCCATTTTGGAGACAAGACAGTGTTGGGAAAGGAGCCCATATTGGGTCCCCTTTAAGCTGGACCCAAATCCCAGCTATTGAACCTTGGGCAATCACTACCAATCTCTGAACTGGTTTATTTATCTGTAAAGTGACAAATTGAGCTACAATAAAGATTTCTTAAACTGGATTCCATGAACTTTGTTTTTTTCTTAAATTTGTAATATTTTAATGTAATTGGTTTCTTCTATAATTCTATGTATTTCATTTTATACATTTAAAAACATTATCACGAGATGGGTTCATCACAGTAAGTACCAAAGGGCTTTACATATGACACAAATTAAGAATCCCTGGACCAGAAAATCTTCTGTGTTCCCTTTAAGTTCTAAATTCCACAAATTTGTGATCCCAGTAAGAAAGACATAGGAATGGGGATGAAGTGGGTCCCTCAATCTAAGTAATTTTGCACTGTATTTTTTACACACCTTGATCCTGAAAAATGAAGAATATATCGTTATATTGCAGAAACCTTCCAGGATGGAGAGATTCACCCACAGATTGAAGAGGATAGAACATTTGAATTGTTTCCCAACAGCTAGGTAGATATTATGCTGATTAACAAAGACTGATTGGGTTGTCATTCCTCAGACAAGACACCCCATCTGCCGACTCCCTGCATTTTCATTGGCTGGCCCCCATGCCTGGAATTGTCTCCCTCCTCAGCTCTGTTTCTTGGCCTCCTTTAGTTGCACACATCTGTGCCCATTTGAACAGTTTCGAGTTTCAGTCAATTGTGTTGTGAAGTACTGAGATCTAAAAGTCATATGTGATAACATCAAGCAATCAATCAACAAAGATTTCCAAAGTGTATGCATGGAAGGAGATGACACATATGTAGACATGGAAATGCAAAATAAATGTAGATCAAATATGTGCATAAACACCCAAGAGAATGGTGTGTGTGTGTGTGTGTGTGTGTGTGTGTGTGTGTGTATGTGTGTGCACGCGCGTGAATTCATCCTTGAAGGAAATCAGGAATTATAAAAGTGGAAGGTGAAGGAGAATAACTGGGGAGGAGGGACACATATGTGTAAGCTCAGTCTTAGAGTCAGGAAGACCTGAGTTCAGATTCATTCTCCAGTGAATATTAGATATGTGATCATGGACCTAAACACTTAAGGCCAAAGTAAGTTACAACTGAATTGCCAGTCTGGAGCCGTGGAGGGAGTTTTCTTGCCAGGAGTTCCTCACACTGATGAAATCACAAGTCTAGATTCTCCCTACTCCCAAAACCCAATCAATCAATAAAAATCTAAGTAGACAGATGTGGCCTATAGCAATCAACAAAGCATGATCAACTATATTGGATATTCTTAATAAAGGAAAAAAAAAACTACGCTAAATACTATCTCAAGAATCCATCTCCAAAATCTTAGGAACTGCAAAATTCTAGAAAGGCCAAATTTACTTTCCATTTCTGAGTTATGAAACTATAATATTTTTTTGAAGAAAGTAGATGAAAAAAATTATTGTATTCCAAACTCTCCAGAGATGTGTTTTTAATGTTCTATTTAAGAAATATTCCTCTAGCCTATCTTTTTCTGGGTACATGCTCATTAAGGAGGGTAAACCTAGTTTTAGATGATTCACAGCTGCTGTTTCACAGTCAGACCATTCCAAAGCTCTCATCCTAGAAGTAAAGATAGTACAGAGGTAAGAGTTCTTTCCCTGTTACAGACTCTCCCCTCCTCTGCACTGGTCCTGCTTAAATAGACAGGAGTTGATGAGGATCTTTCTGCTTGTACACAAACTTGAAATAGCAGGATATTTCTACATTTTATTATTAGACTTCTTCCTCAAACAAGTTCCCCAGAAATGCTCAATTTCAGCAACTTTGGGAAATGACAGGCAGGGGGACCTAAGTAAAGTTTTTAGAATTAGAACCTGGAAAATGAAGAGAACTGAACTAGAGGTTCAGATCTGAGTCTTGCCATCAACTAGCCGCAGGATTGTGGATATGTCTCTCTGACCCTCTGTCTCCTTTTCTGTAAAATGAGGGGAGATGGTCTCTAATCTTCAAAAGAAATTCTTCTCGTAGAACAAAGAAAGCCTATATACGCAATATGTCCCCAAAAGGCTTGGAGGTAGTTTTAAGCCTAAAACCATACTGAGACAATTGGACTACCCCGCACAGTGGCTTCCTTTGCTCCTCATTGACCACCTTTACCAGGTGGCTGCTACTGTGGGGCAGATAATTGGTGCAGTGGATAGAGCACCGGTGCAAGAGTCAGGAGGATCTGAGTTCAAACTTCACCTCAGACACTTGACACTCACTAACTGTGTGATCTTGGGCGAGTCATTTAACCCCAACTGCCTCATCCTGGGTCATCTGCAGTCATCCTGATGAATATCTGGTCACTGGATTCAGATGACTCTGGAGGAGAAGTGAAGCTGGTGACCTGCACAGTCCTCCCTCACTCAAAAACAAAGTGCAAGTCCTGTCATCATTTCTCTGATGGCATAGTCTTCTTTAGCAACAAAGGATAAACACACACACTATTCCCCCACTTTATAGTTAAGATCAGAGACGTCCCAGATCACACATGCAGCAAATAATTGTCAAGGGCAAGATATCAACCCAGATCTTCCTAACTCTAAGGCACCACCCACACAGTCTCATTTTACTACACTGGAAGCAAAAGGGAAAGACAGTGGTTGCAACCACGTAAGTAGAAATAACAACAGATAATGCAACAAAGTAACCAAAACAGAAACCTGATGAGGTTGCGTTCCTCCCACAAGACCTCCCATCTACCAATTACCAGCATTTTCACTGGCTGTCTCCCCATGCCCTCCTCATCTCTATCTCTTGGCTTCCTTCAAGTCCCAGCTAGAATCCTCCCTTCTACGAGGAGCTTTTGCCAACCCGCCCTGGTGCTGGAGACCCTTCCTCAGTTACTGTCTTCACTTTGTCCTGCACAGGCCTCATTTGTAGGCAGGTCGTCACTTCCATTAGACTGTGATCTCCCTGCGGGCAGAGTCTGGCTTTTTCCCCTTTGTGTTCCTCCCACTTGGCATGGTCCCTGACATATGCTAATGGACTGACTGATAAATGATTAATGAGCATTTATACAGCGATTTAAGGTTTTGTAATTCTGCTGATTACACGACTGAATGACCAGACCCTTTGACCCAGAGATTCCACTTCTAGGTATATACCCCAAGGAGGTCAATAACAAAAAGAAAGGCCCCATATGCATCAGAATATTTAGAACAGCACTGTGTGTATGTGTGTGTGTGTGTGTGGGTATGTGTGTGTGTGTATGTGTGAGGTCTCAGTCAGTTCTGCTAAATATTTTTTCTTTTCTTATATAAGGGATGGTTCACTGGAGGAAGGGATGGTGGGAAATGTAGGTAATATTAAAAGAGTAATAAAATGTATTTTTAAAAATAAAGACAAAGGAGTCAACAGCTAACATTGTCTGGATCTTTTAAGGTTTCCTTTTTCTTCTGAACTGTGATTTTACTGGTAAACCAATTGTTCATGCTATATTAGAGAGTTTCCTGGTCTAAAGAAGTGACTTGTCCAGGATCACACAGGACTATATGTGACAAAAAAACAGGTCTTTGCAGCTTTGGGGCTGGCTATTAATTCCCTAAACAACACTGTTTCTCATACACTATGCACCTTACCTTATTTGAGCCCCTCATCAACACTGGGATAGAAACAAAGGGAACATTAACAGGTGAAGAAACACAGTTTCAGGAAAGGGAAGCCATTGTTATAAGATCACACAGCGACTAAGGTATGGAGCAGGGACTCAACCCCAAGTCTTCTGATTTCAAAACTGGGGCTCTCATGGGCCCAGAGAAGACTCTGGTCGTTTCAGCCCCCAAAGTGCCTCAGAATCACCGCACCCAGGAGCCATGAAGACAATGGAACTGAACAGCTCAGGGGATTTGGCCTTGAAAGTCAACCACTGGCCAAAAGATCCCAGACAGTCACCTGCTCCTGCCTAGAGCAGTCTTCACCTCACAGCTCCAGGGGACTGAAGAACCCCAAGATTTCTATTTGTTCCTTTGATACTTTAGCGATTGCTTCAATTCTTGCTCAGTCTCTGAGTGGTCCTAGAAATACAAAGCAGGGGGGCACAGCATAGACATAAGTTCACTAATGGGACCTAGTCCCCAGGCCCAAGCTTGCTATTAACTTGACAAATGACTGCTGATGAGTTCCTTCCCTTCTCAGGGCATCAGTTTACTCATTTCTAGAATATGAAGTGGGTAGAAAGAACCCCACCAGTCATCTGGTTCAACCCATGAACTACAAGAATCCATACTATAACAAATTCAATCAAGTGCCTGACATTCTACATCCTAAGGTCCCTCTCAGTTCTGACATTCCCTGTTCTAAGGTCCCTCCCAGCTCTGATATTCCCTGTTGTAAGCTCCCTCCCAGATTTAATTATCTATAAGTCTATATATCTATAAGATACATCAAAGAGGAAAGAGACACATGACAGCATCTCCCCTGCTTTCTAAAGTCTGGAACCATGAAGTTCTTGAAGTAATGACTCAAAACAGCCAGAAGTAGTGGCAGAGAGCACAGGGTGAGTTGAATAGGAATGGAATCATATCTTAAAAAATAAAATAAAATTAAATTAAAGGGTGAAAGAGGAGTATACTGGGAGGAGAAAGGGAGAAATGAAATAGGGTAAATTATCACTCATAAAAGAGGCAAGAAAAAGCTTTTCCAATGGAGGGGAAAAGGAGGGAGGTGAGAGAGAAAAAGTGAAGCTTACTCTCATCACGTCTGGCTCAAAGAAGGAATAACATGCACATTCAATTTGGTATGAAAATCTATCTTACACTACAGGAAGGTAGAGGAGAAAGGAATTAGCAGAGTAGGGGGATGATGGAAGGGAGGGCAAATGGGAGGAGGGAGTTATTAGAAGTAAACGCTTTTGGGGAGGGACAAGGTCTAACGAGAGAATAGAATAAATGGGGGGCAGGATAGGATGGAGAGAAATATAGTCAGACTTACACAACATGACTATTATGGAAGTTTTTTGCAAAGCTACACATATATAGCCTATATTGAATTGCTTGCCTTCTCAGTGGGGATGAGTGAGGAGGGAGGAAGAGAAGTTGGATCTCAAAGTTTTAGGAACAAATGTTAAGAATTGTTTTTACATACAACTTGGAAATAAAGGTAACAGGGTATAGAAATTTGTCTTGCCCCAAAGGACAAGAGAGTAGATGGGGATAAGGGAAGGGAGGGGTGTTAGAAGGGAGGGCACATTGGTGGAAGGGGCAATCAGAATGCCCGGCATTTTGGCGGGGGAGGTGAGAGATGGGGAGAAAATTTGGAACTCAAAATTGTGTGAAAATGAATATTGAATTTAAAATAAATTAATTAGTTAAAAACAACAACAACAACCAGAAGTACTGAATGTGCTCTGGATGGTTGGAATATCACAGGCCCTAGGAGAGTGGGGGGACCCGGGCTTGAGCAAATTGGAGGATGACGGGACTTCTAGAGCTCGAAGCATCAGTGATCCCGTCTTACACCTGTTTAACTTTTTTCATAAAGAGGCTAAAGTCACCACATGAGGGAGAGGGGAAAAAAACTTCTATTGGCTGCTCTGCACCATTGAATTAGGAAATCATTAAGTGTTTGAAGTGATTCGAGCCCTGGACTTGGGCTCAGGAGATCAGGAGAGAAATCCTAGCCCCAATCCTTACTAGTTGGCAGACATTGGATAAAATTTCATAAATGCTTTTTAAAAAAACAACTCAAAAGACTTTTTAAAAAAATGTTTTTAAAAGCACTTCAGCTTACTAACAACAGCCAACTTGTAGTCAGCTTTGTAGTTTACAAAATATTTTGCATTCTTATTTGATTGGCCATTAAGAGAGATAGGTACAAAGGGCATTATTAATTATGTTTGTTTTATGGATGAGGAAACAGAGGTGCAAAGAAATCACTTACTTAAGAACATGCAACTATTAAGATGCAGAGCTGAGATTTGAACCCAGGTCCAGGTCTTTTGGCTCTCAGTCTCAGATGCTATCACCTGTCATTACACAAATGTCAGGCCTGAGTCAGGGGTGGGGAACCTACAGTCTTGAGGCCACACATGACCCTCCAGGTCCTCGAAGTTCAGCTGAAATTTCCACTCTAGTGCATCCTCCACCTAACAATCAAAATGCTCTTCCCTAAAGTCCAGGTCTGATCACATCACCCCACTCCAATTCAATAAACTTTAATGGCTCCCTTTCACCTTCAGGATTAACAGTGGTATCTTTCATTTGACTTTTAAAACCATTCCTAACTCAGACCCTTCCCATTTTTAAATCTTCTTAAACATTCCTCCCTTCAAATTCCTCTCTCATCCCTTAACACTGGCTTCCTTGCTGTCCCTCAGACCAGACAGTCTCCTAACTCTGGCCACTTTGGCCCTGGGAATGCTTTCCCTTCTCACCTCTGCCTCCCAGTTTCCCTGAAGGCCTTGCTAAAATTGCACCTTCTGGAGGAATTCTTTCCCATCCTGCCCCCTCACTATTGGTTGCCTTTCTGCCCAGGTTAGCTACTCTCTGACATAGCTTATTTGTACATAGTTGTTTTCACAATGTTTCCCCTAAGAGGTATTTAATAAATGCTTGTTCACTTTACTCTGGGGCCAGGGGAAGGAAAAGGGAAAGGAATGAGTATTTATTCAATGCCTCTCACCACATACCAGGCGCTACATGCTTTGTAATCATTATCTCTTCTGATTTTCACAACAATCCGCAACTATTATGCCCATTTTATAGTTCAGGAAACCGAGGCACACAGAGGTTAAATGACTTCACTAGGGTTACACAGCTTGAAAGTGAGCTCACATTTGAACTGGGATCTTCCTGTCTCCAGGTCTAGAATTTTATCCATTGAGCCTCTCACCTGGGGGAAGGGTTACTAACCAGCAAATTCCAAACACTGTTAAAAGTCTTTAAAGTTAAAATGAATCATGGACCACCCCCTCCAGGAAGGCTTTCTCGATCTCCCATCCCAAGCCAGGAGTGATTGAGGACCAAAGATCTAGGACTGAAAGGAACCTGAAAGGCCAATTAGTCTAATTCCTCCTCGATTTTACTGAAAAAGGAACTGAGGTTCAGAGAGATTGAGTGACCTTCTCAAGGTCACGCAAATATTACTCTAGATCTAGAGGTGAAAGGAATCTGGGAGGTCATTGGTTCCAACTCCCTCCTTTTACAAATGAGGAAACTGAGCCCTAGGACAGGTAAGTGCCTTGCTCAGTGACACACAAGTAATAAGTCTTTCTCCCTAGCATAGGGTAAGTTAGTAGCAGTTCCTCAAAACGAGTTGCTTGAGGATGACCAGCATGCTTTGAGTTTTTTCCTCCCCAAAGAATCTTAGCCTGCCTCCCCTCCTTCCTTCCCACAGTGCATCCTCTCAACTCTCCTTGATTCAGCCGAAGAAGAGAATAGGAAAGGGGTGGCTGCCTGACCTAAGCGGAAATAAACTGGCCTGGGAGTCTGGTTCTTCTCCTGCTCTGCCTTAATCGTCTGTGTTACCTTGGGCTTCTCCTCTCTGGACCTCGGTTTTCTCTTGAGTGGAATGAACTTGAAGGTTCCCTGGAACTCTAATATTCAATTATACTAGACGCTTCTGGGAGTGACCCCGAGCACCACAGACAGAAATGTGCCTTTCAGCTCGGACTTCGGAAGCATGGGATAGCGTTCATACAGATACATCGAATTAGCATGGGGCTGAAAGGGAAAGTCTATATAGTATAGGCCTCCAGAGGGATGAAGGGGAGAGCAAGAGGATGGAAAGAAGTCTGGCTGAAGGAAAAACTCGAAACTTGGGCCACCTCTT
The DNA here is from genome assembly GCA_028658325.1 of Potorous gilbertii. NCBI lineage: Eukaryota > Metazoa > Chordata > Mammalia > Diprotodontia > Potoroidae > Potorous > Potorous gilbertii. Next base: position 231,583,737 of record CM053770.1, on the reverse strand, counting down.
CTCCGGGGAAGGCTCCTGACCCGGAGAACTGGCCCCCTTTAGCTTAGGGGGTGGGAGGCCCTAATGCAAACTTAGAGATTGCTTCCTCTCTCTTCCTAAGTCTCTTTGTTGTTCCGGCTTTTCATTTCAGGCTCCCGCCCGTTACCCTGTTTTCCCCTCCCCCCTTGAGTTCCCCAAACTGCAAACACATAATATTTGGCTTTTCGCTTCCTTCTCCTTCCCCTCCTCCATGTAGTAACCATGGCGATGTCGCCTAGGAGGAGGGGTGCAAAGGAAATCCCAAACTGTAGTTAGCTACCTCTACCCAGAATAGACTTTCCACCCCCCAACCCCTGTTCAGATCGCCCCCCTTCCCATCCATCCTAACCCACTGTCAATCCACCTTTCAGTTCTCAGGGAGAAGGAAGTTAGTGAGTCTCAGAGGGTACCGACAAGGAATTCCAGGGTCTAGGGGTGCGGGTGGCAAAGAGAGGGACCTGGAATTTAAGACCGGAGTGGGAATTGGAACGTTACCCATGGGGTCCAGGCCGAGGTCCAGGACGGGAATGAGCCGAGCTGGATCTGGCCCCCTCCATGGCCCGAAGAGAGTCTAAGTCCCAAGGTTTCTTGGGAGTACCTGCAAACTGGGAGCAGAACTCGGGGGACTCGAGAACAGAGGGGCCTCATTTCAACCAAGAGGCGTTTCAACCAATTTTTTGCACAAAGTAGGCGTTCAGTAACTGACTGTTCGTCAAATTGAATGAACTCCAGCAGACCCGTTTGGAAGCCGGAATCAGGTTTTCCCAGCAACCTGTTGCCTCTGCTTGGCAGGTGGTTTAGGAAGGGAAGAAAGCCCTCCGCCCCACCCCCAGGCCTAGTCCTACCCACACACACAAGCACAGGAGGAGGGCGAGATGCACCCCCTCTCCTCGTCGCGAGAGCCCGGGCCCCCAAATCCCATCCCCTCTCTTCTCCGCCTCTCCTCCCGCCCCCTCACTCCTCCATCCCGCCCCGCAGCGAATAGATCCCTTCCCCCCAGCAGGAGAAAGGGGGTCGGAATGAAGAGAAAGCGTCTTCCCAGGGGACACGCCCCGGGGCCAGGAGGTTAGAGGGAGGCGGGGGACGGGGGATGGGAGCTCAGGCTCCGTGAAGAGGTCAAGCGCCTCGGGGAAGGGGATGGGGAGGCCGGGTAGTTCTTGGCTCCTTACACAGTGGGCGCTCCATAAATGTTGACCGCTGTGCCTGTTAAAAAGCCCCTAACCTTAGCCCAGCTTGGGACAGGCGAGGTTTTTCCTTCTTTGGATGGGGGCTTCAGCTTCACGAAAAAAGAAAGCCCCTACCCTTTCGGGGCTTCCCTAGAGTCAGTCCTGCCTGCTTTTCATTGACACAAAGCCCTGGGGTGTTAGAGAAGGGAAGCCGCGCGCGTCCCGGGAAGTTGGGCCGAATTGTGGAGGGTTTGAAGGCGTCTAATCGAGGTCGATTTTATTTATGCATCTGAGAAGTTTTGCTGGAAGCCTCTCGTTTCACAGGAAATAGTTTTGTCTGTATTTTAAAGACAACAAACCTACCAACTTACCAACTCTCCCCTTCCCTGTAGACAAACCAAGAAAAATCAGTCCTTAAATAATCGTGCTGTCTGTTTCTGCGGAGAATTTTATTCCCTAAGTTTTCGAATTTCCAAGTTAATGTCGAGAGGGGTTTGGGGAAAACTTGTGTCCTAACCCATTTTTGCTTATCCTAACTCATCACAGGACGTAGCTCTCGGCTTCTACTTGGCACCACAGTAAATACGCACACCTTCCCGCTTAGTTTGTGCAAACCCGAGGGCTGATGCTGGTGGTGGCTAGCTTGCTTCCTTGGGCCTCAGTTACCTGGAGGGCGCATCTGGATGGTGCCAGTTAGAGAGGGGCAAGCGAGCACAATTCACAGCGGCCTCGCCAAACCCACCCGTCTAGTTGTTTGCCCGTCTGTCTGTTTCAATTAGATTCCAGACCGAAGCTCCCGGATCCCTGCTGGCAGTAAGAAGTGATCTTCTAAGGGGTGTTTCTTTGTAAACCTTGGACTAGAGTTGGGGGGAAGAGGGAGGGCGAGGTTTCAGAAGGAAACACAGCTTGTCTGCGTCTTCCTTCGATCTCTCCCAGGCCCATTCTTTGTCTTAGCTAAACACTTGTTGGGCATTTTTTTTCCTAATAAAAAGTTTTGAATATATTAAGCGGCGCCCTCGGTGGGACGCAAACTTGCCTCCCTGGAGGGCCACAGAAAAGTGAGTAAAAGGGAATAGGGAGGAAGACATAGCTTTGGCTAGAGTTTGCCACAAAAAGATGAACTTTCTAAAGTGGTGCGCTGGCTGGTTTGGTTTTGTTTTAAAGATTAGGGAACAAAGCCCGGGGGGTGGGGGAGGAGACTAGCCAGGGCCTGATTAGCCAGTCCCGACTGAAATACGTGCCCTTCCACCTTTTTTTCCGAGGCGCTAAACGGTTCCCAGCCAGAGACCCTAGTGGTGAATGGGCCGGCCTCTGACGATGGCCTCCAACGCCCTTTCGGATTCTGGGATTCTGCGGATAGCACTTTAAAGTTTTCTCTGAAATAAAAAGGAGGCTGAGGACGGGCAGGCAGGCGGCCGGCCGGCGCGCAAGCTGCTCTGCCCGAGGATTTAAAAAGAGGCCGCGAACGTTCTGAGAAGCGATATTTCTTCCCCAAATAGCAAAGCAAGCTTTACATAACAACTGAAACTCAGAAGGACAACTAATTGGATTAAGCCCCCTGAAAGGGAGGTGAAGGTTCTTGAACCAGCCAGCGCCAATCTCCACTTTCCTGACCATCTGCTTTGCGCAGCTCCACTGGTACCTGGCTGGAGGCTCTGGGTGCGGCCGGCTGCCAGTTTGCATCCCCACCCCCTTTCCCATACATACATTCACCAAGGGGACCTGAAGAGTGAGGGAGCCAGAAACAGGACTCCCGGGGCTGCTGATACGGGAATGAACCGAGGGGAAGCTGGTCCGGGGGAGTTACATTGGGAAGGTCTACTAGGACCACCGAGCAGCTTTCTGAAGCTTCATGTGCAGAAAGAATGATACCTCAGGCACAGAGAGCTTCGAAGTGGGCCACAGAACAGAAGGCGGCTGAAAGAGAGGCTGCAAGAAGGCAAGCCCAGTTATTTCAACAGGGCCTTGGCTTACCCTGACTGGTTAAGCTTAGCAACCCCCGCGGAGCAGAGGAAGCGCTCTGGCCTCCGGGCCTTTACCGCCTACCTCTGCATTGCCTGAAACTTAGTCGGGAAATTTAGGGGTGCACTCACACACACACACACAGCCACATTCAACTCAGTGTCATGGTCTTTGAAAGAATTCCCAAGATCTCTTTAGCTAAAAGTTAAGTCTCTCCCCGCCCCCCAATTATTAAAGGAAATTTTAGGTGGAGGGGGAAGGAGAGAGACACACATTAGACAGAAGAGGAAAAGATGGAGAGAGGGAGAGGGAGGAAAGTTACAGGAGAACGAGAGAAGGAAGGAAGGAAGGAAGGAAGGAAGGAAGGAAGGAAGGAAGGAAGACAGAGGGACATGTAGATTAAGCTTCTTTTCGGGTCCCCGAGGTAAAACACTCCCTGATTTCCCCCTTGCCATGTCTCTGTGGGGAAGGAGCTCAGGGGCAACTGGGCAAAAACGTTTCAGGGTCCGATCGAGTGTCAGGAGGAGCGGAGGGTCCCGCCTGCAAACGCTACCCACAAATTCTCTCGGCTGGGTCCGCATCTCTAGCAAGTACCACTTGTTCCACTTTCCTCTTGCCAGCTACGGTGGGCTGGGCAGCAACTAACTGTTCCTTCCCTTAACGAGTTCGAAGTTTCCCCAGAAGGCGATACTCTACTGTGCAGCTGGCTCACTTCGACTCCCCGCCGGCCTGGGTGCAGCAGTACTCAGGAGTACATCCCCTACACACACACACACACACACACACACACACACACACACACACACACACACACACACACTCACACACACATATACAGGTGCACTAGAGGTTAGACTGGCCTCTGAAGTCCCTTCCAGCCCCGGACTTCTTAGTATCCGAGTTCCCACTAAATTAGCACCTGAAGACTCAAGGTTGTGTGGAACCCTCTTAGCAGGGGGAATAAAATTCCCCCTGCCCCCACCCCACCTCCGCTGCCCGATGTCCTCATACAGTATATAACAACCAGGACGCACTGGCATCCAAGGATGATTTCTACCCCATCTCCAACGGAGAAGAGGCAGAAACTGGGGAAGAGGGGGAGAGGGAGGGGATGGAATGGCCAGGACGCTCTTGCTTTATTTCTCCATTTGTATCTTTTGCTCTGTTTTTCCCTACTTCTAAATATTTCTGGAGAGCCGGGTATTAAATGTTTGGGGAAGAAGGACATTTCTTATGATTGCTTGAGGGGCCTGGGCAGTGTACTGGTGTTGTCCCTTGTCCCGGTTCTTCCCCCTCTGTTCCCTCTACCGCGCTCAGCAGCCCCATTCAAGGGAAGGTCCAGATCTTGGGGACTCAGCATTGGGATCCTAGAAGAGACAGCGGGGGGAGGGGGAAACCTGAGCTGCAAGACAAGCCTGTTCCCTTAAGGAAGAAAGGTGGAGGAACGCAACGGAAGAAGTTGAGTCCGTTTGAAAGACGTTGGAAAGGGGGTGCCCTTGGGGATGTGGGGGGGAATAGAAGGAACCTCATTAAGGAGAGCTACCCTATCCTCGAGAATAGGAAAAGGCAGCTCGCTTCAAAGGATTTGGAAGAACCTTGCTTCTATCACCGTGCATTGCCCCCCCCCCCCAAGAAGCCAACACCTTCAGTGTCACCCAACAGCCATCGAATTTTGAGACAGAGACAGCCAACCTGCCTGTCCCTGAGAGAGATCACAACCCCCGCCCGCTTCCCAACCGTATTGCCTCAACCGTACTTCTTAGGTTTCTCGCCCCACTTCCCTGACTCTAAGGAGCTCGAGGGGATGCTTAATGAAACTAGGGAAGGGATTTCCTCAGGCTTCTGGCCGGTCCGAAAACCCCTGCCTCCCCGAAAGGCCCTGACCAACACAAACTCCCGGGAAGCATCTCTAGCTGCTGCCGCTTATGTCGGGACTTCCCCGACCGAAGTGAGCATTCTCCACTGCCTCCCCCTTCCCCCATCCCGCTCCCTCCCGGACCACCTCTCCATCCTCCTTTCCTCGGCAAAGTCGCCTCCACGTTCCTGCTCACACCCTGCCCTACGACGATAAGCCCCTTCAAGAGAGGGGCTCAGGGAGGACCGCTATTCACTTGGAGCAGAGCGGTTTGCCTGCGACTTGGAGGTGGGGTGGGGAGCGGCCGGAGGGGATGGGGCGACACGAGTTCTCTCAAAGGATCTGCGAGTAACACCTAAGTAAGTCAACAACACATCCCTAAGAAACTTTGGTGCCTGCTGAGCTCAGCGCGAGTTCCCTCTCTGGATAACATACGGGGTGCACTGCGCATCGTTACAACAACTTTTAGCTTGCTCCCTTTCCTTGGGGCTCACTGTCAAGTTGACCATTTGAACGGTTCACAACTCAAATCTCTCTCTCTCTCTCTCTCTCTCTCTCTCTCTCTCTCTCTCTCTCTCTCTCTCTCTCTCTCTCTCTCTCTCTCTCCCCTCTCCTTCCCCATTACCCTACTCCACGTCCCTCCCCACCAAAAAAGTTGAACTAACCTGTAGAATCCATGTCAGGTTCCTCCAGTAACCCACAATGCATGCTCTTCCCATGGACAGTACCGAAGCCCCCCAAAAGTCCTGAGGTTTGGAGATCCCCTGTCTGAGAGTGGGGGGAGGGAGAAGGGAGAGAGAGAAATAGAGGAAAAGGAGAAAAAGAAAGAAAAATAAATATAAAGGAAGAGAGAAATAAGAGAAAAGGAGGAAGTAGGGAGAGAGAAAGCGAGAGAGAGAGAGAGAGAGAGGGGACACTTAGTAATCCAGCGGGGCAAAGCCAAACCCGTCAAAATGTTTGCGGATGTTCATGGGAAAAAGCATCATTTTATAGGAGCCCTGATGGGAGAAATGTCATTGATAGGCCGGCCAGCCTGATGAATGGCTGCTAGTCAGATGGGGATGTGGCCCGGCTCGATGTGAAGACCATTGTGGCGCTGTTTTGAATAAGAAAAGCTGCCTCGGAAAAGGGGGGCTTAGATCTACGCAATCCCAACCCTTCGACTTCCCCCTTCTATTACAGCATTAAAAACGTTTTCTTATTTAAAGTTCCAGAGGCCTGCCCCCCAGTCCTAGGCCCAAGACTCATTATAGTCAAAATCAAAATTGGCTTAGATCTGGCCCCCTCGTCCCCTACTCCCCCAAAGTCTCCAGCGCCGGCCTTTAATCAAATGTAGGGGAGTGGATCCCAGGGGTTCCCCCCCACACTCCTGCAACTGGGAAGTTGAAGAAGCGGGCAGGGTCCCTCCTCCTTGCAGCCCGGACCTTCTCACCCCGCCCCCCCTACGTCTGAAGTTGGGTGTCTGGGAACCACGGCACGCCCCGGAGCTAGCTGACCCCCACCCCGCCTCCTTCTACCCCAACATTCCCCTCTTCATTTGTATTTTATGGGGGGTAGAAGGGGACAGCCTGAAGTACCCCCAACAAGAGCGAGAGGCTTCCCTGACTCGAAGCAGTGGCGCCCACCTCTGGGCCGAGGTTGCCAGGCCTCGCGTGGTGGCGTGGTGCGGAGGCGGGAGGACTGTGGGCAGGCCCGAACCCAGGGCCCTGGGGAAGGGAGAGTGGCCCCAGCAGCGGAGGAACCCTCCTTCCCACCTTGCAAAGGAAAAAGAGACTTTCCTCCGCCTTCTGTGAGAGCCAGGGATCTCCCAATCTTTTTTCCTTTTTCTTTTACCCCCCTCAACCCGCCCCCGCGCTCAGTGTAGAAGTTTGTAAGGAGCCCGGACCGTTACCTTAAGTGGGGAGGAGGGTTTCCCAGGCACTGGCACTGGCTGCCTCCCTCCCCCCTTCTCTTCTCCCCCTCCTCCCCTTCCCCCTCCCCTGCCCAACTCAGCGAGTCGGGCTCCAGGAGTTGAATGTGCAGAAAAGGGGCTGGGGGGAGGGCTTGGGCCGGGCCGGGTAGGGGAAAGGGGGGGGGGGGGTACATGCTGGAAGTGGAAGCAAAGTGCAAAGCCGGGATCTCTGCAGCCTAGGATAAAGTGGCTGTTTTAGGGAAGGGAAAGCTGTGATTAGAATATGAATAGAGCCCCAGGAGAGGAAGAGAAAGGGGATTACAGCTGAATTACTTTGACCATGGACAGAGGCAACGTTTTCTAGGGCCCCAGACTCTCCCCCCACCCCGCCCGCCTCCGCCCTAGAATAAAAAGGAAGAGAAGGGGGGAGGGCTGGGGGGAAGAGGGAAGCACCCAAACCCCAACCCAGCAAAACAGAGTCCCTTGCTGCCGCTAAACAGGAAGAGAGAGAGAGAGAGAGAGAGAGAGAGAGAGAGAGAGAGAGAGAGACAGAGACAGAGACAGAGACACGGAGACAGAGACAGAGAGACAGAGACAGGAGAGAAGAGAGGAGAGAGAAGAAAAAAAGAGGAGAGAGGAGAAAAAGAGAAGAGAGGAGAAAAAGTGAAGAGAGGAGAGAGGAGAAGAGAGGGAGAGGGAGACAGAGATAGAGGAGAGGAGAGGAGAGAGAAGAAAGAAGAGAGAGAAGGGAGAGGAAAGAAAAAAGAATAGAAGAGAGGAGAGGAGAGAAAGGAGAGAGGGAGAGAGAGACAGGTAGAGGAGGGGAGAGGAGAAAGGACAGAGAAGAAAGAAGAGGAAAGAAAAAATTTAAAGGAGAGGAGAGGAAGAGGAGGAGGAGGGGAGAGGAAGGGGAGGGAGGGAGGGAGGGAGGGAGGGAGAGAGAGAGAGAAAATTTAGGAGTGGAGGTGATTTGGGGGAGGAGTAACTGGAGGGAGAGAAAAGGGAGTTGGGAATTTAGCAAGTCATCAATTGTTTTTAATCCATTTGCTAACCCCGAAAGGCAGCCTAGTTTCAATTCAAGTGCCCTGGGCCTGGATGAAGACTAAGGACCTGGGTTCCAATCTTGGCTTTACGAGCATCCTGGGTCTGAAACTCCATTCCCTAATTATAAAACCAGGGATTTAGACTAAATTATCCTTAAAACCCCTTCAGGCTCTCATACACACCTAAGGAACCCCAGCACAAGGCTTTAATCCCTGCACCTCACTTTCCTCTCCTGCAAAATCAGGTTGACTCAGACTGACCCTGCGGTTTTGGCCAGTGGCTGTCCCGCCTCCCCCCACTCCCCATCTCTATCCCTCAGGCCCAACCACAGACAGGGCAAGTGAGAGGGATGGGATTTGTGTGTATGTGTTTATATGGGTCATTGCATAACTGTGTGTGTTCATCATTCATCGCTGAAGAAGATCATGCCATCAGAGAAATGACATGACTTGCACTTTGTTTTGAGTGAGGGAGGGCAGTGCAGGTCACCAGCCTTACTTCTCCTCCAGAGCCATCTGAATCCAGTGACCAGATATTCATCAGGATGACCCAGGATGAGGCAGTTGGGGTTAAGTGACTTGCCCAAGTCAAGTATCTGAGGTGAGATTTGAACTCAGGTCCTCCTGACTCTTGCATTGGTGCTCTATCCACTGCATCATCTAGCTGCCTTCATTGCATAACTGGATGGACTGGGAAGGACAATCCAATGGTGCCCAGTGACCGCACCAGGTGCTCGGAGTCTTTGATTGTCCTTAGTCAGTTCAACGGCAGTAAGAACTGCATCTGACTTCACTAGTGGAGTATACAACTCCCAAGTGAGGAAAATCTCTCTATAAATCCAGCTCAGCATGTCCTCTAGGAGTTGCCTAGATAGATACAGGGTTAAATGACCTGCCCAGAGTTACAGGGGCAGTTATGTGTCTAGGGCAGAACTTGAATCAGGGTAGGCCAGAAAAGGCTAAATCTTTACCAAGTATATCAAGTTGGCTCTGTCTACCTACCTGTTAATTCCACTGTCCCAGACTTGTTGCCATAAGGATTTTGGAGGCAACATAGTACAACAAAAGCAACTCTGGTGGCTATGAAGTCGGAGCATCTCGGCTCAAATCCCGCCTTTGATGATCACCTTGGGCAATCCCTCCCTCTCTCTGGGAATTAGTTTCCTCATCTATAAAATGAGGGGTTTCAGCTAGATAGATTCCCAGGTCCTTTCCAGCTAAAGAGTTATATTTTTGTGGTTTCATCCAGACTGGTCCATTTGTTGTTTCCTGAAGAGAACATCCTATCTCCCAACTCCATAGCTTTGCACTGGCTGTGCCTATGCCTAGAATGCCCTCCTTTTCCTTTCTGCTTCAAAGAATCCCTTGTTTACCTCAAAACTGAGCTCAAGTGCTGCTCCTACAGGAAGTCTATATTAACGTCCCCAGCTTCTAGACCCTGTCCCTCCAGTGCGTATATCTTGTTCAGTCATTTGTCAGTCATCTCTGACTCTTCGTGATCTCATTCAGGTTTTTTTCTTGGTAAAGAGACTGGAGTGGTTTGGCATTTTCTCCAGTTCATTTTACAGATGAGGAAACTGAGGCAAACAGGGTGAAGTGACTTGATCATGGTCACCCAGCTAGATGGAGTTGAACTCAGATCTTCTTGTCTCTGGGTCATATATCACTTCATTGTAATTCAGTATCTCCCTTGAGATTTCAGTAGCTACAAAACTGATTGTATCTATTTTGCAGATGAGTAAAGTGAAGGTGAGAGGGTAACTAACTTGCCCATGGTTACGGTTAGTAAGGATCAAAGGTGGGATTTGAACCCAAAGCTTCTTGACTGCAGACTCAGGTCTTTTCCTACTCTATTCAAAATCCCCAGGTTGAGAGTTCAGTTCTTGGAGACCAGAAGACAATTTGAATCTCACCTCTTAACTATTCAGCCTCTAGACAAGTCACTGCTTTGCCCACCTGGGAAATGGGGATTTGTAATCATTTCAGTCCCTATTTTCCAGGGATGGTGTGAAGCTCACTGGAGATCAGAACTGTGAAGCACTCTTCTGCTTCCAATCGTTTTATAAATGGCGTTGTCATTATCCACTGCACTTTGCTGTCATCTTTTCAGTAGAGAGGAGCAAGGCCCTTCCCTGTGCCTCAGTTTATTTGTTTGTAAAATGAGGGAGGTGGGTTTTCCAACCATCACAGATCAGTGCCAGATTTCCAGATCCTCAGGACTAGGGTTCCTTGTCTTCCTCAATTCTCCCGCCCTGATAGGTCTCTTCTATAGAATCATCCTAGTACCCTCAATCCCCTGCATCAATGGAGAAAACCCTCTAGGGCCATCTGTAACCTCAGTACCTCATCCTCGACACTCCTCCTCCCCCACTTCCCAGGAGAAGCATGGAGACATTTCCTAAATATTTAAGAACTACCGTCATGAATCACAGGGTCACACAAGTGGTCTGGCTATCTCAGCACTGCAAGCTATCAGAGTTTGTCCAGAGACCTCAAACAATAAGAACTCTACTCCTAATAACAAATTCAAGTCAACAAACGCTCATCTACTCATTCAATTATATCACTACCTCTCAGCACTGTACTAGGCACGTTATATAAACATTAAATGCTTCCCCTCTTCCTTCTTCCTCTTTCCTTTTTCTCTGTGTCTCTGTTTTTGTTCCTGTCTCTCTCCTTTTCTCCCCCTTTTTTCTCCATTTCTCTTCCCTTCTCTCTCTCCCTCCTCTTTTTTCTTTTTCTTCTTTTCTCTCTCTTTCTCTCTCTGTCTCTCTCTCTGTCTCTCTTTCTCTCTGTCTGTCTGTCTCTCTCTCTCTCTCTCTCTCTCTCTCTCTCTCTCTCTCTCTCTCTCTACCTCCCTCCCTCCCTCTCTCTGTCTCGTCTTGCCCTAGGTCACATGAATTTAGGTTTAGTAAGAACTGAGCTGAGATGAACCCAGATCATGAGATTAAATATATTGATCAGTGGACACCAGGTCCCATGATGGTCATCGAGGATGACCCAGCAACTAATGACCTTAATGACCATGTAACCCACCCCTCCATTCTACAGGTGAGGCAGTATCAGAAGACCTGGATTTGAATCTCAGCTCTGTCACTTCTAGTTGTGTGAGTCTGGGCAAGTGCTTTTACCTCTCTGGGCCTCAGTTTCCTCCTCTATAAAATGTGGTTGGGGAAAAAGTAGCTCTAACATTTAGACTCAAATGACCCATGATCTTCTGACTGCTTTTGCCTTTTCTGGTTTCCCTGGCATGCAGTGCAGGGCAGGGTTTCACATATTTCTGTAATGTTGTGCCTCACAAAGGCAGCAGCAAACAATCCTGCCAGGAGAATGTCTCTTGAAACTCACGCACCTTCTCCCTCTCTAGTGCACAGGTGTACACACCTAGGAATGCCCACCATGGAATTCACAGCATCATAGATTTTGAGCTGGAAGAGACCCCAGAAGCCAGCGAGGCTAGTCAAGAATGACATGGCCACTGTTCTAGGCTCTCGTGTGGATTTCTGCTCTGTGGACCATCTCTAGACTGGAAGTTCTTTGAAGGCAGGACCTTATGGAAATGTGTCCTCTCCTGTTAGTGTAGAGAAAAGATCACTAGATCTGAAGACAAACAAGGGCAAATTCCTGAACCTCTTTGGCCCTTGGTTTCTTTACTAACCAGGTAGTGTTAAGTATGGACTCAGGAAGCTCTGTGTTCAAATCCCACCTTAAACATTTCCTAGTCGTGTGACTCCAAACAAGTCACTTAACCTCTCCCAGCCTCAGTTTCTTCATCTGTAAAATGGAAAAACATTATCTACCACAAAGGGATCAAATCAAACAAGAGATTATTTGTAAAGCATTTTGCAAATCTTAAAATGCTATATAAATGCCAGTGACTATTATCTACCAGGGGAAAATTAGATGAACTGAGGCACCTCCCAGCTCTAAATCTGAGCAATAGGAACTATGTGATTTCATAACACCCAAGTCAGCCCAACATTTGATGACTCGGAAAACTTAGCATCTGTTCATGACACCCAGGAGCATGTGATGGTCACAATGTGAAGATCTACAAATTCAGTCGTTAGAACAATGAATGACAGCTCCTTGTTCAATGAGGGAGGAAAGAAACTTTTCAGATGCTTACTTTCATGCTATATTAAGTGCCTACTATGTGCCACACACTATGCTAAGTGCTTTATAAATATTATCTCATTTGATCCTTACAACAAACTTGGGAAACAGGCGCTATTATCACTCCTATTTTATAATTGGGGAAACTGAGGCAGAAAGAGGTTAAGTGACTTTCCTTGGATCACACAGCTAGTGTCTGAGGATTGCTTTGAATTCAGGTCTTTCTGACCAGCGCTGTCTTCATGGGGCCACTCAGATGCCTCAACTGACTGACAAACGTACAGTCCCCTGGAGGAAAAGAATTATTTCCATTTTGACATCCTCATAAGTAAAATCAGGAATCAGAAAGGTCTGGCTGAATGGAAGGAGGTTCCCTGGGTCTCCTTGGAGAAGCAAAGAAAGGAGTTGGCAGAGTTGGTTTTTATCATATATCCTAAAGCAACACGAATCTGAATCATCATATCTGGAAACATTTGGGGATCTACTGCAGTGCTCCCAATACGTATTTGCAAAAAGAGCACCATGAAATCAATCGCCCCTACATACCAACAACTATGGCAGAGAATGAGGAAGTGGAGAAATCCTTGAGACATCAGGATAGAGCTCTGGGGGATGCCTCCAGCTGGTGGAAAGGAGCAGAGAGATGATCCAGCATACATAAGATACCAAGAAACTGAGATAAAGCAATGACTCAGTCACCAACGGCAGGAGTGTTCAGGAGGAAAGGGTGATCTAAAGGAAGTGAAAGATGACAAGCAGCCCCTTATTGGCTCTAGCAGTTAAAGGATCCTAGGTCATGGTGAGGAGAGCCATTTCCCCATGCCCAGTGATGGAATGGGATACAAGAATGATGAACGTGTTGGTCTTCCTCTAAAGCCATTTCCATCTTACCGTCTTTGTCACTTTGAGAGCCTGCGGTGAAATGTCAGTCATTGCCATTCACACTTCTCTTACTGTTAGTGATTCAGGTCATTATTTCAGGTGGTGATAGATAGATTACCATTCTTCTTCCTTTCGTCTATCATGCCTTTTCACTCTCATCTCTTTTGACCCTCTCCACAACTCTGTGGTAATACTATACCACAGGTATCATTAGCCTCAATTTACCTTTACAAATAATTTAAGGGAATTTCAGAGAGAGAGATTTGCCTAGAAACAAATATCTGCTAAGAACTACCAAAGGAAGGATTTGAAACCAGATTGTCCATTTTATCCATCATGCCATGCTCCATCATTGCCCCCATTATCTAGATGAATAAACTGAAGCTCACAGAAAAGTAACTTGCTGGTAGTCACATGACTGGTAAGAGTCAGAGGTGGAATTCAAATCTAATTTTAGATACAGTACCCCAACTCCACTTACTACCTCTTGATATCAATTACCATATAACTACAAGGTAGCATTTGAAAAATCTCATGCTATTTTTTTAATTGAAAATAAAGAAATGTGGTATAAACTATGGTAAAGTTAGACAGATTGGAATCTGATTGATTGGCTAGACCTAAGCAATGGTGATTGATGGCTTGGTGTCAACCTGGAGAAAGATTTCTGGCAGAGTGACCCAGCACTCTGCCCTTGGTCTATTCACTTTTAAAAAATGGCTTAGAGTCAGCAAAGAAACAGACAAGACAAGGGAGAATAAGAAATACTGGGACTCAAAAACTTCTTGAAAATAAATGATAAAATCTAAATGACATAGGAAAAAATCTCTCTAGTTGATAAAAACTTCTGGGAAACCTGGAAAGCAGTATGACAGAAATTATCTGTAGAACCACACTTAAGTATATTTTAAGTGGTTACATGGTCATAACATTAAGAGCATTACAGAAAAAAGTAGAAGAGAAATGAATCATATACCTTTACTAATAGGAGATGTGTTATTCACCAAAGAAGAGATAGAGGCAATTACAACAAATAGAAAGTATAGAACTTTGATTGCATGAAACTGAAAAACTTTTGCATAAACACAATGTATCTAGGATGAGAAGGAAAGCAAATAGGGGGGAAAAATTAAATATCTCTGATGCATCAAATCTCTCTCAAGACATACCAATCTTGGTATCCAAGATATATACATAATTTACATATATATTTATGCATGTACATCCATATATATGTACACACACCGATATATATATTATATATATATTATAAAACCAATAGCCCATTCCTCAATAGAAAAATATTCAAAGAATATAAATAGTTCTCAAAAGAATCGTAAACTACTCCAAATCACAAATAAGAGAAATGCAAATCCAAACAATCCTGAAATTTCACATCACATGCTGCAAATTGGCAAAGATGACCCAAAGAAAGGACTGTTGGAGGGACTGTGAGAAAGGCAGGCAAGCTAATGCATTGTTGGTAGAGCTGTGAATCAGTATGACCATTGTGGAAAGCCATTTGGAATTATGCGAATAAAGTGACTAAAATTAAAGCAACTTTTGATCCAACAATTTCACTACAAAGTTTATGCCCTAAGGAAGCCACTAATAAGAAGGAAGTTACCATATACACCAAAACATTTAAAGCAGCACTTTTGTGATAGCTGAGAATTAAAGACAAAGTAGATGCCCATCAGTTGGAGAAAGGATAAACTCACTGTGATACAGCAATGCAATGGAATATCACTGTGATGTATGAAACGATGACTGTAATGAATATGGAAGAACGGAAAGATTTACACAAACTGAAGCAAAGTCTGCAAAGCCAGATGAATATGGATAGTGATTACTACAATGTAAATGGAAAGAACCACCACAAAATAATCAAAAGTGAATTTTGCAAAAAGAGGTCCTAGACCACTGAGTAGACACTGACATTCGTAAACTGCTTCCTCGAACTCACAGAAGGCATTATTTTACCAAATCAGCAGCAGTTCCTAATCAGAAAGTACAGAGTGTTGCTGTAAGAGCCAGCAGAGGAACTAGTAGTTCTTGATCATCCTTTTCCCATGCTGATGGAGAGTTAAATGCAGATCAATATGCATTTATTAAGCACCTACTATGTGCCGGGCACTTGACTATGCCCTGAGAACACAACAATGCAAACAATATGTACAAATAAGATATATATGGAAGAAATTGGAGATAAGCAACTAAGGGAAGGCAATACTATTAAATACCTTCTTGCAGAAGGTAGGACTTGAGCTGAGACTTAAAGGTAGACAGAGAAAGTAGGAGCTGGAGGGATTCAGGCATGGGGGACAGACAAGTGAAAATGCCCCTGGGTAGGGTAGGGTCTAGTACAAGAAACAGTGAGACGGCTAGGGTCCCTAGAGTGAAGAGTATATGGTGTGCTTGTGTGTGTGTGTGTGTGTGTGTGTGTGTGTGTGTGTGTGTGTGTGTGTGCGTGTGTGTGCATGTGTGTGTGTGCGAATGTGTGTGTGAAAAGTGCAGGCTCTGGTACCCAGAGGAAAGTCCCCTTTGAATTTGTACCCTCCTCTTGTTTAAAAGTAGGTGTTTTTCTCCACTGGGTCAGCACCTTCGACTTTATTCCAGAGAAGATGTGTCTCATCTTCTGTGACTCTGGAAAAATGTGGCTTCTTTGGAGGGATGCTCCTAATGTGCATGGATGGTGGTGGCATGAATGAAATCTGCTAGTTCAATGTGGTTAGTTTACAAGGGGAAGCAATCACAGGTGAACACTGGCTCCAGACTAATCTAGTCTTGACTAAGAGTACAGTTGTGAGCTCTACCCCCAGCTAAAAGAGCTCCCAGAAAGGAAAGGCTATCTTAACAATGTTATCACTGGCCAGCTGAGCTGTCTATCAGTATGAGGCCAGTCAATGAAGGTTTTAATTGGTTGTTATTCAGTCACTGTCTGGCCTGATGCATATTGGCAGTTCAATTAGCCAATGGCAGGAAAATAGAGTTAATTCACTATGTGGTAGAGCCTTCCTCATTCTACTCTACACTGATTTATCAATAGAAATCTCAGGGAATGGTTTGTGGATGAAAAGAGCTAGCTGCTCTGAAAACATCAGGGCAAGAGTGGAAATTTCATGACCCTCACAGGACTATTTAGAGTCCCTCTCATAAGTGATGGTTTTGGGGGTTGGAAAGGTTCCAGTTGGAGCCAGCTGTCCCCGAATGACAGTGTGTGGTGCCAACTTGCTTCTACTGCACTGATAGAGGAAGAAGCCTTTGGAAGATTATGGATGTGGATTGGAAGGGGACATCCTAAATAAATGAAAGGCAGGGAGGGGTTGAATGTTATATCTGGGGCCCTCAAACCATTTCTCAAGGTTGAGTCTCACTCAGGTAAGTGCCCTGTCACAGGTGTAGCCAGGGATGGCTCAGAAGTCATGATCATCACAGACACATTAAATAATGGGAGGCTGAAACTTCATGTGCCACTTCAATCCTCACAAGATGTTCTCTACCTAATAAGATGATCCCTAGTTGGATATGGGGCACAGAGTCTCAGTTAAATGTTAGGAATATCTGAGACCAGATGGTACAAAGTACCGATCCTGTACAGGAACAAAAGTGGGGTGGGGGTCAGGGGCAGATAGCTACACAGTTCTCTTGGTTGTCTTCCCATAGGGAGGCATCCCAGGAGAGACATGGAGAGACAAGATCAGTCACTAGAGGGTCTTGGGAACCCTGAAGATGCAGCTTCTTAGATTCAAGAGGCTCATCTAGGTCTGAATCACTTTCTGTGATTCTATGAAATCCTATCCTGGTTATGGGTCCACAAATATCAGCAGTAAAGTTCCAGTCTTACTTTTTGTTTTTATATGGCTTACCATACACTGTTCTTTTCTACCTATGCTACCACCCACCTTGGTACTCCTAATTAATGGTAGTGCACCATAACTGAGTCATGAGCGATTTAAAATTGTCCCTTGCTTTAGTGCTGATAGCTCGTTCCCCTGGCCTTCCCATTAGCCCTGGCCAGGGTGCTGACAAGGATGACGTGCATTGTACTTCACTGAGCGGTCTCTCTCTTCCTCCCTCAACCCTGTTGTCCACTACATATAGCCCCAGTGGCCTGATTCCCCCAACCCAGGACCCAAGATTACTGCCATACCCTGAGGAAAGCTTTGGCTACATGACAAAAAGTTAGATATGAAAAAGCTTAGCCCCTGACACACAGCCAGATCAAGTTTCTATAGAAATAACCACATATAGCCCCAACTGGTACTCTCCTCCCATGAAACTGCTTCCTGAGCTATCATGGATGCTTTGTGCTTGGCAGGTGTTTGCTTACTTTTTGTTTTGATCAGCAATCTTAGTTTTAAGCTCCTTGAGATAGATGTGGCTGGAGAAAGCTTTGGATTTAGGATCAGAAGACCTGGGGGATGGGGGGAGGGTGTCACATCCTGGATCTCACACTTAACGAGTCACATGACCTCAAACAAACTCTTCATTCTGGTAGACCCCAGCATCCCAAGGGAAATACTACATGTATTGCTTACCTCATGTGGTTGTTGTGAGGAAGGTACTTTGTACAGCTTAAAACACTATATAAATGAGTTATTTCTTTTAAGGGGCACAAAAGCTGATGCTTCCAGCTTGTGCCCCTTCCCTCCAATGGAGGATCACCAAATTTTAGGCCAGTTTGCACAGATGGGTGATGGTACTGACGGGGAAGGGGGTGCAGGGCAAATGAAAAGGGCTGTGTGCATCTATCCCCATGCTCAAAAGCACTCAGTGGAAGGGGCACCATGTGTGTATCACCTGCTCCTAGACTGTAGTGGGAAAAGGGATTTATTTACCCTAACTTAGCTAAGACTAAAAGATAGGCATTTTCTGCTGAGAGATTTTCCTGAATGGCTCTTTGGTGCAACAGCTAGGGCAGAGACATGAGGACAGTTAAAAGATGTAGCTGAAAATATGTTGACTACCTCAGGAGCAGGCAGCCTGGGTGATCTCATTTGGACAGAGCAATGACTCTTCTCCAAAGCAGCCGCATGATAGGCAAGTGGGGACAGGGGAGCAGTGTGTGTATGCATGCATGTGCGTGGGGGGAGGCAGTGGTATTTGTGGTATCTGTGTGTGTCAGGGCACTGGCAGAAAGCAGGATAAGAAGGAAGGTGGAGGTGCAGTGAATGGCCAGAGTAGCCTCCTAGTCAGCCACCAGGGGACAGAGCAAAGAGAACTCAGGTGGGAGAGGTTTTCCCAGCTGTGATACAAGGGCTATGGAACTGAAGCCTCTTATCCACCTCACATCATGTATTTCTGGGGATTGTCTCCCCTCCCCACTGATGCTTGAGTGTGGGAGGGATTGTACTCACTTGTGCACAGGCTCTAAGAACGATCTTTCTGCTTGATTTAGTTATTTACACTGTATCTAAAGTGTTTTGCAAACTTTAGATTGTGATATAAATGCTAAATGTTACTTTTGTTATTTAATTTGTGATTCCTGTCCAGACCAGAGTAGAGTAAACACAAGATGGGGGCTCAAACCATGATGGCCTCCAACTTTAGTGGGACAACAGAAACATTTAAATTGGTATCTTTCTCAGTTCCTATGCAGTTCAATGCATTGTACACAGCAAGTACTTAATAAATGTTTGTTGGATAAATGAATGGATGGCCTGAACCAAGCATATACTGGTTGTGTGTGTAAGGAACAGATCCTGCAAGGGATACAAAAAGGTTCAAGACATGGTCCCTACCCTCAAATAGCTTATAAGACCACCTCTCCCATCCCATCAAAAAGGATATTTGTGTTTTCCCTCTCTTCTTCCCCTCTTCCTCTCCTTCCCTGCTTATCTCTCTCCCCCTTCTCTCTCTCTCTCTCTCTCTCTCTCTCTCTCTCTCTCTCTCTCTCTCTCTCTCTCTCTCTCTCTCCTCTCTCTCTGTCTCTCCTTTTCTTTCCTCTTTCTCTGTCCCTCACCTCACACCCCTCCACCCAAGTTCTTTGATGCTCTCTTGGGGCACACAGGTGTCCCAGAGTTCTTAAATACTATGCAAGTGGTACACAAGCTCTGGTAGTATGATCCTACCATGAAGGTAAGTCTGGCTATGAAGTAGGCAATGGACCATAGGTCTTAGGATCAGATTAAGTCCGGAGAGGCTCTTAGCTAAATTGTCCACAAGGCAATGATATTTTGGAGGAATACCAAAGACTCTCTCCCTAGTTGTGTGTAGGGGAGGATACTATGATGGTCAGTGCAGGATCTGAAAGGAGATGTCTGTAGAGACTTACCACATGTGCACTCCCTCCCTTTTGTTTGGCACCTCTTGGTCCCTTTGATTAACCTTATTTCCTCACCCTCTATCCAGCATCCTTTCTTCTGCCTAAGGACCTCCAGTGAAGCACAATCTCTTCCTCTTCCTTGTCTCTACCAATGCAGTCCTTTCTAACATCCCCTTCCTAATGCTACCTTTCCTCTTCAAGGAGATCTAGACAATGTCTAAATCTTCCAGAACCATTCTTAGAGGCCTACATAATCTGATAAATGAATCCCTGCTTATGGGAATGAAGTGTTTAATGACTTGCCCTTCTTAAATAGTCTTAAGAGGGACCTTCTGGAGACAATTCCTTATAAATGTTATGACATGTTACAATGTCAAGGAATTTAGATGCCAAGGAAGGCCAATAGGAGAGATGCTTTGGAGCAGATGTGTCTCTTGGAACTCCTCAGATCACATCAGGTGTCATCATACTGTGCCTCTTCATAGGTTGGGCACCAATGTAATGGGCCATATTGAGTATCTGTATTCCAATCCAGTGGTCAGTTATCTTCACTATAAGCTCCTTGGGGAATGGTTTGACATTTACAGATGAGGAAACTGAAGCAAACAGGGCAAAGTGACTTGGCCAGGATCACACAGCTAGGAAGTATCTGGGGCCACATTTTAACTCAGGAAGATGAGTCTTACAAATTGCAGACTCAGGGATCTATCTGCTTTGGAAGTTGTCCCCCAGGAGTTCAAGGATGTCTCCATTGTCTATCTATATGTGTTCATCCTTCATTGCCAAAGAAGACCATGCCATCAGAAAAATAATGACATGACTTGCACTTGACTTTGTTTTTGAGTGAGGGAGGGTTGTGCAGGACACCAGTCTCACTTCTCCTCCACAGCCATCTGAATCCAGTGACCAGATATTCATCAGGATGACTGGAGATGACCCAAGATGAGGCAAATGGGGTTAAGTGACTTGCCCAAGGTCACACAGCTAGTGAGTGTCAAGTGATTTGAACTCATGTCCTTCTGACTCCTGCACTGGTGCTCTATCCACTGCACCACCTAGCTGCCCCATCCCTCTCTATAAGGTAAAGGGAATAGCTTGTCCTGTGACAATCACAGGGAGGGGGTCTCTCTCCTAGTCGTTGCTGGCAAGATTCTTGCTAGAGTCCTCCTTAAGATGTTGATCCTTCATCTGGAAGATGGTCATCTGCCTGAGAACCATTGTGACTTCAGAAAGGGCTGAGGAACAGTCAACATGGTGTTTGCTGCCCGACAACTCCAGGAGAGATGCCAGGAGTAGAGCAGAGGTCTTTCTGTACACAATGTTTGTAGATCTGAAAAAAGGCCTTTGACACTGATAGTTGTGGGGGCTTATGGAAAATTGTGTCAAAATTTGTTTGCCCAGAGTTCATCAGCATTGTATGTCAATTTCATGGCTTCTGGATAGTGGACAATGCTTTCATGCCTTCCTAGTCACCAAGGGAGTGAAACAGGGCTGTGTGCTTGCTCCCATGCTTTTTAGTATGTTTTCAGCCATGTTGTCAAATGCTTTCAATGAGGGTATATCAAGGTCAGCTACCCTACTGATGGTAAGTTCTTCAATTTGAAAAAGCTACAAGCCAAGACCAAAATGGAGGGAGTGTTGGTGTATGATTTTATGTTTGTAGATAATTGTGCACTCAATGCAGCCTCTGAACCTGAGATGCCACAAAGTATGGATTAATTCTCTGCTGTCTGTGCTAATTTTGGCCCAATAATCAACATCAAGGAAACAGGTGCTACATCAGCCACCACCACACCATCTATATGTGGAACCAGCAGTTACAACAAATGGAGAAGTTCTGAATGCTGTGGATAAGCTCACTTACCTTGGTAGTGTACTTTGTAGGGATGTACACATTGACAATGAGGTTGATGCACTCATTGCCAGAGCTAGTTCAGTGTTTGGGAGTCTCGAAAGAAAAGTTTGGGAGAGAAGAAGTATTAGACTCACTACCAAACTGAAGTTACTGAAGTAACATCTCTACAGAGCTGTTGTGCTGACCTCATTGTTATATGCCTGTGAAACATGGACAGTCCACCAGCGCCATGCCAGGAAATTGAATCACTTCCATTTGAACTGTCTCAGGAAGATTCTGAAGATCACCTAGAAGTTTAAGGTACTAGACACTGAGGTCCTTGCTTGAATTAAACTGTCAAGCATTCAAACTATGCTTCAGAGAGCCCAGCTCCAATGGGGGTGGCCATGATGTTTGAATCCAAAATTTACGTTTGCCAAAAAGACTATATTATGGAGAACTCACATGGGGCAGGTGATCACATGTGATCAGAAGAAGAGATACAAGGACACTCTCAAGAACTTTGGATTTGATTGTGTGACATGAGAGACACTGGCACAGGACCACTCAGTATGGCATGCCCACATCAGAAAAGGTACTGTGCTCTATGAGCAAAGCAGAATTGAAACAGTACAAGGTATACAAAGGATGCACAAATTTGGAGTATCCACCCCATATATTCACACGGACTATCTATGCCCAATCTGTGGTAGAGCATTCCAAGCTTGTATTGGTCTGATCAGCCACACTCAGACACATTGGAACTTCACTTTGTCATGGTGATGTCATTTTGGTCCTCTTCGGAATGAAGGACAACAACCAATCTCCTTGGAGGCAGGGACTTGTTCATTTCTGCCCCTCTCTCCCCAGTACTTAGCACAGTGCCTGGTACATGGGCAATGCCGTAGTCAATATTTCATAAATGCCTGTGGATTGAGGGTTTTGTATTAGAGGCAGCAGGGGACATGACACAATAAAAGTTTAAGGCCTTCTGGCTTTCCCTGAAATTCCTTACTTGATATAGCCTGAATCGTACACCTATCATCCCACTCTCCATGAGATACTTTGGAATGCTCTGGAATTTGTCCTAGTTTCCCATGTCTCCTAGTTTTACAACAATATTGGCACCATATTGGTGTTAAATAACAAAGCATAAAAAATCTTTCTGACCCTAGGAAGAATGTAGCACAAACACTATATTCTCATTTTGCAGATGAGGAAATTGAGATCTTATCCAGGGAGTAAAATGGCCCCTAACTCAGGACTTCTGATGCCCAGTCTTAGGCTCATTTACTACACTTCTAAATGCTGCCATCCTCCGGGTGAATTGATTTCCCAAGTAGCCTCCTGGGTATGCAGCACACAGTGCTGGTCACTGCGAGAGGCTTAGAGAGGATGGAGGGGTTCAGGTTCATGAATTCATTCATTAATGAACTGAGTCCAAGAGATAACTATGGAAAAGGTGATGAGGGCTTTGTGTTAGAGGCAGCAGGGGAGGGATAGGACTGGGCAGCCCTATGGGTCTACAGTTCAGTCTTGGTGCCAAACTGGTGAAAACTGTTTGAGAAGAAAAGAAGGGAGAAGGCAACCCCAAACCCCCCATGTGCAGAGAGACAAAACGATTGTCACTCAATGCTTTTCCCCCAGTAATTGGTTTTTGATGGGTGTGTCTTGGGCTGTAAGGGGAGAGGCTTTTTTTAAGATGGAGTAAGATTGACCCCATTCAGTCAAGAAATGAGAGTGTGGAAAATCTGAGGGAATTTGCCAAGTAGCCATTGCTGGGAACCAAGGGCTTCTTTTCTTTAAAGTCACCACCCCCTTTTTAAGACTTGGGTCACTATCTGTCGGCCACAGCTGAAACGGCCAATTCCTGCAGTATTTTCCAAAGTCATTTATAAGAGAAAGGAAGAAGGCTGTGGGAGTGGGCCAGGGCAACAGTTAGGGGGTCTGTATATGAAAGAAAGCCAGTATCATGATTCCCACAGTCAAGTTCCAATGATGCACATCTGTGTGTGTGTGTGTGTGTGTGAGTGTGTGTGTGAGAAAGAGAGAGAGAGAGAGAGAGAGAGAGAGAGAGAGAGAGAGAGAGAGAGAGAGAGAGAGAGAGAGAGAGAGAGATAGATGGGGGGAACTTAGATATCATTTGGTACAACCCTCTTATTTGAGGAATGAGGAAACTGAGGCCTAAGAAAGTAAGATGACTTGCCCAAGACAGCAAGAATCAGGGATAGATTTCGAACCTTGTTCGTCCAACCTGAGAACCAACAATCCTTCTATTGTACCAGACTGCCTTAGGTACCTTTTCAGTGATTAAAAATTTCCCAAGAAGTCTGTTTTCTCTATCTCCTCTGGTGCCTAGAACTACTTCTAACTTAAGGAAACACAGAAGAAAAAGCAGAGAGAGTTGTCTCTGAGCCTCTGCTTCCTCTATTATAAAATGAGAAGGTTAGACTCAATGGCTCCTGAGGTTCTTTCTTGTTCTAGAACTAAGATCCTAGGAGCCCTCTTGATTGGATTCTAGTGACTGGAGACTCAATGACTCCTGCCTTTCTATTTCCTTCTAGAACCACAGACCAGAAACTTTTTTCTGGGAATGAACTATATCTGCCTGAGATATGGCAGCAGAAAGAGGATCAAGAGAACTGCAAAGCACATGTCAGAGGTAGAAATGTGCTTGCATATAGCCTGAGAGGACATGTCCTTAGAGAGAAAGTATTTCCAGCCTCATGGTGAATACTGTTTAATTCTGCACCCAACTCATCATCCATTGTATTGTCTGGGCAAGAAATATCTATTGATGGATAAGTTCCTCTAAATTGTATATCTCACTGCAGGCTGTAACCTGGATAACTGACATTTTTTAATCTATGCTTTTTCCTCTGGATCATCAGACTGAACTCTTTTAAGGGCTCATGGATCTGTCTCTCTCTCCATCTCTTCCTCTCCATCTATCCCTCCTCTTCTTTTCGTTTTCCTCTCTCCCTTCCTTTTCCCTCTCTCTTTCTCCCTGGATTTTCTGCAATGCTCTCCTGGTGTGATGTAACCCTGGTCATTTACAGGGAATGCCCTTTCATGTTGGAGTCCCTGCACTGGATCTCCTTCATGACACTGTGGTGAGCCTGTTGTTCAGTTTTATGACTCTTCATATTTAAGACAAAAGGGATGAACAAGGTTATATCTCTGTTGCTATATCTTTCAAATAATCTTGAATAATATTGACAAAGGGATGAAAAATGGATGGGGCAGTGCTGGGGCTAGAGTCAGGAAGACTCATCTTCCTGAGTTCAAATGTGGCCTCAGACACAAGCTGTTAAACACTTAACCCTGTTTTCCTCCATTTCCTCATCTGGAAAATGACCTGGAGAAGGAAATGGTAAACTACTCCAGTATCTTTGCCAAGAAAGCCCCAGAACGAGGTCAGGAAGAGTCAGGTGTGATTGGAAAATGGACAATAGCAAAAATGGATGGAAGATACCTTTCTGAAAAAGAACATCAAGTGGTATTTTGCTCTTCTGAATCAAATTTTCTCTTCTAAACAAGAAACAGTAAGTGGAATCATGTATCTTTTTTACATCCTTCACTCGATTGTGTGATGGTACATATGGGGTCCACTATGGAACATCAATTGTGAAAGCCTGTCTGTTCCCTATTGTCTCATCACATGTATTGATGTTTCTCAGAAACACTTCCTAAAGCTAGGATGGTAGGTATATTAGTTGGCAGATGTCAATATTCTCTCAGTCACTTTTTTAAACATTAGATTTGAGAATTTTCCATGCTTTTTGTTTAATCTTTCTCTATTTTAGATATCTTGTGAATTGATCCCTTCCCATCTTCACAGATGACTTGCTTATAGCATAGATCTTCTCTGTGTACTTGTCTAATATATCTCCTATTCCCTAAATCATTCTCTTTAGTTTCATTTGTATATAAACAAACCATGATGTTAGGAATCCAAGTGAGGTGGCTCTTATTGTCCATAATGGGGAAGAAAATTTGTCAGAAAACTCTTTGTAGATATTTCCCATTTTTTTTTGGTTCTGTTTCTTCTATGTGAATGTTTAAATGCCTTCAGTACAATTTTGGCTTAATAGGGTTTCTCGCCAAACTTTCGTTAAACTAGGCTTACTCTCAATTTCTCTGTGTTTTGTGAAGAAACATAATTCGTAATCTTCCATCATCCTTCTCCATAAATTTTTTTGCGTAAGATTTTACAAGGGAATTATATGTTGTCTTGGGCAGTCACCAGTCTCCATGTTACATGTAAACCAAGGATTTTGAAAAAGCTTTTTGGGTTACTTCACAGGGCAACTGATTTAAATCACCTAAAAGTATCTATGAAATTATTATAGAACATCTATGTCCTTCCATTCAAAATCCTTCTCATCATTATTCACCATTTTGAAGGTCAGGATTATGCTAGCTCCAATGCACATCATATAACCATACATTTTTTCTTCTTTCTCTTTCTATCTTCGTACTAAGACTGATCTCCACTTAAACAAGTCAGTGGTGTGATTACAACTAATCCAAAGTCTCCAAACTGCACTGCATTTATTTCATTCAGAGTGTCTCCTATGAGGTAGAATACTCTGGAAGAGAGGGTCTGGATTTTTTGTCTTTGTAGCTCCAGAGCCTGGTAGAGTACCGTGCCCACTGTAGGTACTTAATAAATTCTTGTTGTCATTATTTCACTTCAGTAAAAGTGATATAAGCAGAAAACAATAGAATTCAGCATGCCTGAGATAACCAAGGTTTCTCTGATGACTCATACTGGATCAAATCCACATTGGCTTTGTGGCTTACTATGTGACTTTGAATTGTAATTTTTTTTAACAATAGTGTAGGTTAACATTGTGAGGTCACACATTTCTGAAAACTGATCTGTGGTAACACAGACCTTCAATCTCCCAGTTGATAAGCTTTACCACTGAGAATCTTGCTCAAATATCTCCCTTCTTGAATTCCTCAAAAGTAGCTTTCTTCCCACAGAGTTCAGATCTGATAAGTTAATAAAGTTGTGAAAAGGTTGAGACTGAACCTTTAAGCAGATATGGTATAGGAGAAAGCCCACTGGATTTGGGAGTCAGAGGACCTGAGTTCAAATATAGGCTCTGCCATGGAGAAACTGAGTGCTTTCAACCTGTTTCCTTTTCTATAAAACAAGGGGATTGGAAAATAGGACCTATGATGTCCTACACAGTTCTAAATCTATGGCTCCATGACCCTAGATCAAAGGTACTTTAGTAAAGGGGAAAAGGCAGAGAGCATGAGGCAGGGAAATCTCTCCTTTGCATCTGCTGCCCTGCCTGGTTTCAATTCCATGGGACGATACCCTGGTGTTTTTCCCCCTCCCTCCACCTTGCTTTCTTGCCTCTTTTTAATCTGTTATCTCCCCTTTTAGACTGTCAGTTTGTTGAAGGCAAGAACTGTCTTTTTATTAATTTCATCCTCAGCATTTAGCACAGTGTAACTCATAGTAGACACTTTAACAAATGTTTATTGGATTGGGTGTCTGGGCAAGGAGAAAGGAAAAACAGAACAAAGGCAAGACATGGGGTTCATTCCAAGGTTGGGCCCCTTTTTCTTGGTTCATTGTGAAACCAACAGAGTTCCTATGTGATAGGAAATTTTGGGGGGCAGCTGAGGTAGACTTTAAGCCCAAGAGGCTAGCCTGCTGCTCTCCCCATTACATTCCAGCCAAAGGACCTACCTACTGTGTCCTATAGACATTTAGAACTCAATACATTCATGAAAGTCAGGAAGAAATAAGGGAGGAGTCCCCTTTCATCATTGTGGTTATTTAAGATGTGAAGCTCCTAACTTTGCAGGAGAAGGTACTGTATAATTCAGAGACTTTCTAAAATAGCAGCTCCCACCCTCGGACGGAGGCTAGAGTTCTCAGCATTGTCCTATTTTCTTCACCCTGCTCCTTCATGGATTTTATGACACTGTTCTTTCTTACTACCTCTCTGGCTGCTACTTTTCAGTCTCTATTGCTAGAGCATCATCCAGACACCACTAACTGTGGATAGATTCCAGGTTTCTGTTCTGGGATTTCTGTTCTCTCTCTACACTCCCTGGCAGCTACTTGACACAGTAGGTTGCTTCATAGGTGCCAGGAACATAGTAGGCACTTAATAAATGCTTATTTGCTTGCTTCTCTCCAGGTGATATCATCAATTCCCATGAGTCCAACTATCATCTCTATGCAGACTACAGCCAGCACTCAGTCTCTCCCCTGACCTGTGGTCCAACCTCACTAACTCCATTCTTCTCCTGGAGGAATCTGAAATGCAGCATGACCAAAACAGAATACGTTATTTTTTCCTTCAAATCCTTTTCTCTCCATAACTTCTCCATTTCTGTGGAGGACATGACCATTTTTCCAATCACCCAAATGTTTTGTGTTTTCTCCACAACCTGTCTCATCTCTGCCCCTTTCCTCCACCTCTCAACTAGAACACTTTAATAGCCACCTAATTAGCCTCCGTGCTTCCAGCTTCTCTCCTCTCCCAATCCATCTTCCACTAGCTGCCAAAGTGACTTCCATAGCACAAGCCTGACTGCTCATTTCTATGCTGATCCCAGGCACCGTGGGTCCCTCTTGTCTCCAGGATAAAACAAACTTCTCTGGTTTGACAGCCCCTTGTCATTTGCCTCTAGCCTGCCTATCCAGGCTCACTTCAAACTATCCTCATTCGAGTGCTTTACCTTCCAGTCAAACTGACCTACGTACTAGGTCCTGTAGACAGTCCTGTGCTTTCCATATGATAGATAATGATATTTGCACATGACCGTAGGTGGTGCAGTCTGAGGCCTGGAGTCAGAGAGACCAGAGTCCAGCCTCCCTCACTTGTTAGCTGGGAGTCCTGGCAAGTCCCCTCAGCCTCAGCAAAATGGAGGCAGTAATAATACCTCCCTCCAAGGCTCAGATGAGATAAACCACTTTGAAAACTTGACGTAGTTATATAAATTCTAGTAGCAGCAGTAGAACCAGGAGCAGCAGTAGTATCAGCTGTGGTGGTGATGGTAGTAGTAGTAGTAGTAGTATGTCACTAAATCTCTGAGCTCACAAACAGCTCTCTAGTAAACTGTAAATAGGCTGCAGTTATGGATCATTGGGGTTATTTCCACTCTGGGAGTTCCCATACCAGTTGAATCACAGGTCCCCCCTAAAATCTTCTTACCACAGGGGGTTGCTCCATATCATGATAAGGCAGTAGAGGAAGGTTCTATGGATTCAGCGTTTTCATATTTGACCTAAAACAGATTCTTGAATGAGATGAGTGTGATAAAGGGGGACAGAAAGCTCTCCTTGAGAAGACTGAAGTTATTCTTCATGGAAAGATCCATTTCCATGACTCTCCCTTTGAAGGCATGGAGAACCATTCTGGACTTTATTACATTTAGAGAAAGAAGGCTAGAGTTCTTGGCTCCCAAAGAAAGGCTACACATCTTCTGGTTCTTTGCTAAAGGGGCTACTGGTTGGTCCTTTGAACCCTGTGACAGAGGGCTGTCCCCAAGAGAATTGGTGACTGAGTCTTTCCACTCTCAAGATGGCTTTTCTGTTGGAACATGGCCAACACAAGGTCTCTCTTGGACTTCCAGCCAGAAGGAGAGGAGACTTCTCTCCTTCCTCCCTTCCATTCCACCCTGCCCCCACACTCCCAGCAATGAGGATGACTGCACTTGGCTCACTAAACAGTGAAATGTATGTGTTTAGTCCTGGTGACCACCTCACAAGTTTGAGAAGTTTTAAGTCCCTGCAGCTTGTCCGTGGGGGGCAGGGGAGAGGGGGTGCTTCTTGTGACTGTACTTCTCAGAAGAGGCAATGACCATTGATCATCTTGGAAATGAAAGTTCATGGGAAGGGTAATGGATAAGAGTTTCAAGTTTTAAGTATGTGTTCATGTGGATGTCTGAATCTCGTGTTTTGAGCAATTCTTCCATGGTGGAGGAAATAACTGTGCTAAGACTGATACCAACCAGCTGATGTCCACCTTTTCGTATAGTGAGTACTTTTCTAGATGGGACTCTGTTCATCTTTGGAAAGACTCTCGAGGTGAGCTGTATTTTAGTATTACTTCAGGGATTTTCCCCTGGATTTCAGTGTACAGGCACAATACGCCAGAGAGTGAGAGGAAATAGGTAAAGTCTTTGGAATCATGCTCCTCGAGGACTGAACTCGGTCCATGGGAATCCAGAGTGGGGGCTCTTTTGTGGTAAGGAGCACACCTCTTTGGCTGCTGTACATGCGTAATATATTAAACAGATATCTGTATCGAAAGTCAAGGGTGAATTTCATTCACATGAGAAGGGGTAAGCCCCCAAATTCTGGTGCATAAAAGGCCCTGGGAGTTAGCTCCCAGCATGAAAAGCTCAGAACAGCTTGGAGGCAGGAAGAGTGCAGCCTCTACTTCCCATAACTCAGAGATAGAAAAAGATAATCTTCACAAGCCCTTTCTGTTTCATGTGCTGGCATCTGCCTCAGATCTCTAGGCAGTTCTCTAATTACCAATGACTGTGTCTATGGATGTGAGTGTCTGCTAAACGCATAAGTCCTGGAATTTTTCAGGGAAGATTTTTCTTTGCACATGAGCCAGAAGATTCCTCCTCACACAAGTCATCCAATTGTTCTGTTGGCTGGGTCAGTCACTCAAGGTCCTTCATTATTCTGGCTGCCCTCCTCTGGTCACTCTCCAGGTCACCCATGCCACCCAGAACTGAATACAATGCTCCCGATGGGGAAGAGTGCAGAGCACAGAAAAACCATTGCTTCCCTCTTCCTGGAAGCCAAGTCTCCTAATATGGCTCAAGATCACTTCAGCTTTTGTGGCTGCTACATTGCACTGCTGCTTGAGCATGTAGTCCACTAAAACCCCTAGATTTTTCCCAGAATTCCTATCTAATCATGTCTTCCCCATTTTGTAGTTGTCAAGTTGTATTTATAAGACTTTATATTTATATTATTATAAGACTTTATATTTATTTGTATTGAATTTTACCTTATATTCATCTCAATAATCCAATCTGTCAAGATCCTTTTGGATTCTGATTCTACCATTCACTGCTTTAATTATCCTTCCAGGGTTTTTCCTCTGCAAATTTTGTAAGCACAGCATCTATACATTTTTATCCAAGACAGGGACAAAAATGAAAAGCAGCACAGGGCTCATAGGAGTCTTCCTGCCATAAATACAGCCATCTAGTCAACTGAAAACCCACCTGATGTTATTATTTTCTAATCTATACTTCTCCATCTAATGGGGTAACTTGATCAACTTTTCAAGTGAATTTGATGACGTCAGTAATCTTACCAAAGAGGACCTGTCTTTGATGAAGTCATGCTGGCTCTCTATAATCACCACTTCCCTTTATTAACCATCTCTTCTGTGATCTCTTCTAAAATTTTCATAAGAATTGGAGTCAAGCCCACTAGATAGTGTGTAGATAGTGTGATTCCTTCCCTTTTTTGAGCATCAGGACTACTTCTGCCCTTCTCTAATCTTGTGGTCACTCTCCTGTTTTCAATGATCTTTCAAGTATCATGGACGGTGGATTAGCCATCCCATCTGCCAGGTCTTGGAGACTTCAAAATGGAATTCACCCAGGGCAGCAAAGTGATTTCTCCTATCTCTTTACTTATCCTGGGCCTCAACTCCTTGGTAGTCACTTTCACTCTATTATTTTCAGGGAAGGAGTGTTCAAGAAAATAAATTTAAAAAGGACTGAGCAGCTCTGTTTCATGTTGTTAGTTATTACCACCTGATCCACCCTAAGCAAAGATCTTATCCTTTCTTTGAGTCTCCATTCTCTACCAATATAAATTTAAAATCCCGTTGTCCTTATTTTTAGCATTCCTATCAATATTCTTATAGAACCATACCATACTCTAATATCCATTTTCTGTCACCTGATCATGTTCCATATTCTGTATATTTCTCATTTAAATCTAAGTTGGTTGGTGAGTTCCCTGTGTGTCTGCATCAATTTCTTCAGTCGAGTATTATTTTTCTTCATTCAAATGACTTCCCTTTGTGTTCAAAATTTCATTCTTGAGCATTTCCCATCCCTTCCAGGAGGTCTTCCTTTGAAGAATTTTAGTCCACAGGACTTTACCTATATTTTCCTGGACCTTTTGAAATCTGAAATTGGCTTTCTTAAAACCTAGGACACACATCAGTCTATGCTTGGATTTCCTCTCCCTTATCACAAATTCCGGAATGGGGTAGCTACTTTCCCTTAAGACTCTGATCGCCTCCACCCTAGCAACCAATTCCTCCATGTTAATGAGAATAAAATCCAGAATAGAATACTACCTTGTTAGGGGAAGGATAAAATTATCACCAAGACAAGTCAAGATGTTAGTAGCTGTTCTGCTTTTGGCAAGAGAAAGTTCCAAGAGGTGTCTGGGTAACTGGAGACCCCCACCATTACTATATCATGCCTTTGTGCCAGGTTTGTAATCTTTTAGCCAAACTCATCTATTTTTTCTTGTGTTCAGATGGTCTGTCATACAAGCCAAAGATAAAGAGCACTCATTTCTCTCTCATTTGACCTTCACCCAAATACTCTGTATGCTTCTCCACTCTGGTTTCTGGATTTCTTCATGAGGACACCTTCTTGACATGCAATGGTGCTCTCTCCCCACCTTTTATCTACCTCATTGCTTTTGAATAGGATGGAAACATTCACAGGGATGATCCAGCCATGGGACTCATCCCATTAAGTTTCAGGGACAACTATGTCATCCAATTTGATCCTCTTGCTTGTTGCCTAAACTTTGGTCTCTTTAATTAGATTCCATCTCCTATCGTTTCAGGCTGTCTCTGATGTTATTTTTCTCCCTTCTTTGTGGTTACTCCCTATAGTATCTAACTTGGGGGCTATAACTAGGCAATGTTATCCCATTCCTTTTTGTTTAAAGCCCTTTAGATGCAAGACACCTGGCAAACACATCATCACCAGCCTTTGTTAGGTAGACTACATCTCTGGTAAGGAATCTATTATTTTCCATTGTGTGTTGTGGTCTGGAAATCTAAATCCCCTTCTCAGAAATCACCAGTCAGCTGCTCACTTCTCAAATTAAATTTTCTCTTGTGCATCTCTTTCTTTTCATGGGCTGTGGTCTTCAGTTTCTTACCCAAGACATCACAGTTGTTGCCAGTATTTTTAGGATCCTCCTGGAAGTGTCACTTGTTTTCATCTGAACTTCCACAAGCTAGTAATTATCCTCCATTTTGATAAATTTTAGAAGGTTCTCATATCTTGGGAGATATTTCCGGAGATCTCAGATCTCTCTATTTCTGTGTTCAGGCCAACAATTAGCTGCCTTAAATTAGAATACGCAAAGAATAAACTAAGTTATTACTCTTCGCAGATGATATGATGATATACTTAGAGAATCCCAGAGAATCAAGTAAAAAACTGCTTGAAATAATAAAAAACCTTGGTAAAATTGCAGGTTATAAAATAAATCCAGAAAATCACCTGCATTTCTATATATTACTAATGAAGTCCAACAGTAAGAGATAGAAAGAGAAATCCCATTTAAAGGTACAATAGACACCATAAAATATCTGGGAATCTAACTGCCAAAACAAACCCAGGGACTATATGAACACAATTACAAAACTCCAGAATGGCTGAATCAGTTCACAGCTCCACCAACAATGTATTAGTGTCCCAATTCTCCCACATCTTCTCCAACATTTATCATCTTCCTGTTTTGTCATGTTAGCCAATCTTTTAGGTGTGAGGTGGTACCTCAGAGTTGTTTTGATTTGCATCTCTCTAACCAATAGTGATTTAGAGCATTTTTTCATATGATTATAGATAGCTTCAATTTCTTCCTCTGAAAACTGCCTGTTCATATCCTTTCACCATTTATCAGTTGGGGAATGATGCGTTTTTGTACACTTGACTCAGTTCTCTATATATTTTAGAAATGAGGCCTTTATCACAGACACTAGTTACAAAAACTCTTTCCCAGTGCAAAAACTTTTCAATTTAATGTAATCAAAATTATCCATTTTGCACTTCATAATGTTTTCTATCTAGTTTAATAAAAAATTTCTCCATTTCCCATAAATCTGACAAATACACTATTCCTTGCTCCCCTAATTTGTTTATAGTACCAGTCTTTATACCTACATCATGTCCAAATATCCATTTGGACTCCATTCTTGCATATAGTGTTAGGCATTGGTCTATGCCCAGTTTCTGCCACACTGTTATCCAGCTTTCCTAGGAATTTTTGTCAAACAGTGAGTTCTTATCCCAGAAGCTGGGGTCCTTGGGTTTATCAAACAGTAGATTGCTACATTCATTGACTACCGTGTCTTGAGTACTTAGCCTATTCCACTTCTACCCTTCTGTTTCTCAGCCAGTACCAAGTGGTTTTGATAATTGCTGCTTTATAATACAATTTGATATCTAGTAGAGCTAGGCCACCTTCCCTTGCATTTCTTTTCATAAGTTCCCTTGATATTCTAGACCTTTTGTTGTTCCAGATGAATTTTGATACTATTTTTTCCAGCTCTAGGAAAATAATTATCTGATAGTTTGATTGGTATGGCACTGAATAAGTAAATTAATTTAGGTAGAATTGTCATTTTTATTATATTGGTTCAGCCTACCCACGAGCAACTGATATTTTTCCCCTTACTTAGATCTGACTTTATTTGTGAGAAATGCATCTTGTAATTGTGTTCATATAGTCCCTGGATTTGTTTGGCAGGTAGACTCTTAAATATTTTATAGTGTCTACCCTAGCTTTAAATACTTCTCTATCTCTTATTGTTGGGCTTTGTTAGAAATATATAGAAATGCAAAAGATTTGTGTGGGTTTATTTTGTAACCTGCAACTTTGCCAAAATTGTTTATTATTTCAAGTAGTTTTTCACTTGATTCTCTGGGATTCTCTAAGTAGATCATCATATCATCTGCATAGAGTGATAACTTAGTTTCTTCTTTGCCTATTCTAATTCCTTTAATTTCATTTTCTTTTCTTATTGCTACAGCTGACATATCTAGTACCATACTGAATAATAGCGGTGACAATGGACATCCTTGTTTCACCCCGATCTTATTGGAAATCCATCTAACTTATCTCCATTGCACATAATGCTTGCTGAAGGTTTTAGGCAGATACTGCTTATTATTTTATGGAAAGTTCCATTTATTCCTATGTTCTCCAGTGTTTTTAATAGGAATGGGTGTTGTATTTTGTCAAAAGCTTTTTCTGCATCTATTGAGATAATCATATGATTTCTCTTAGTTTGTTCACATCCCACAGCTAGTGTTGGGAGACAGGATTTGAACTTATCTTCCTGACTCAGAGGCCAACATTCTATCCACTGCACTACCTGTCAGCTTCTCAGACATGGTCTGATAGGGCCAAAAATATATTGGAACTAATATCTCTTGTTCTGGATACTAATTCTATTAATGCAGTCTACGACTTTGACAGTCATATCACACTTCTGATTTAGGTAGGAAGACAGAGAAGGACTTGAGTCAGTAATGATGATAATCTGTTCATTATGCCAATCTTCCATAAATTGGAAGAACTTACTGATAACTTTCTGAAAGAGATCCAAAAAGAGAAACTCCTAGGAATATTGTAGCCAAATTCCAAGGTTCCCAGGTCAAAGGGAAAATATTGCAAGAAACTAGAAAGAAACTATTCGAGCATTGTGGAAATACAATCAGGATAACACAGGATCTGGCAGCTTCTACATTAAGGTATTAAAGGGCTTGGAATATGATATTTCAAAAGTCAAAGGAACTAGGACTAAAACCAAGAATCACCTACCCAGCAAAACTAAGTATAATACTTCAAGGGAAAAAAATGGTCATTCAGTGAAATAGGGAACTTTCAAGCATTCTTGATGAAAGACCAGAGCTGAATAGAAAATTTAACTTTCACACTCAACAATCAAGAGAAGCATGAAAAGGTAAACAGAAAAGAGAAATCCTAAGGGACTTACTAAAGCTGAACTGTTTACATTCCTACATGGAAAGTAATATTTGTAACTCTTGAAACTTTTCTCAGTATCTGGGTAGTTGGAGGGATTACACACACACACACACATAAACAGAGGCTACAGGGTGAGCTGTAGAGGAAGGGATGATATCTAAAAAAATAAAATTAAGGGGTGAGAGAGGAATATATTGGGAGGAGAAAGGGAGAAATGGAATGGGGCAAATTATCTCATAAAAAACGCAAAAAAAGCTTTTTCAATGGAAGGGAAAAGGGGAAGGTGAGAGGGAAAAAGTGAAGCTTACTCTCATCGCATTTGGCTTAAGGAGTGAATAACATGTACACTCAATTTGGTATGAAAATCTATCTTACACTACAGGAAAGTAGGGAGAATGGGGTAAGTGGGGTATGGGGAGGATGATAGAAGGAAGGGCAAATGAGAGGAGGGGGTAATTAGAAGTAAACACTTTTGTAGAGGGATAAGGTCAAAAGAGAGAATAGAATAAATGGGGGGGGCAGGATAGAATGGAGGGAAATACAGGTAGTCTTTCACAACATGGCTATTATGGAAGTTTTTAGCAAAACTACACAGATATAGCCTATATTGAATTGCTTGCCTTCACAGTGGGGATGGGTGTGGAGGGAGGAAGGGAGAGAAGTTGGAACTCAAAATTTTAGGGACGAATGTTGAGAATTGTTTTTGCATGTAACTGGGAAATAAGAAATAGATATAACGGGGTATAGAAATCTATCTTGCCTTACAAGAAAAGAGGGAAGATGGGGATAAGGGAAGGAAGGGATGTGATAGAAAGTATATTGGGGGGAGGGGTAATCAGAATGTACAGCATTTTGGGGCAGGGGGAAGAGGAGAGATGGAGAAAAAATTTGGAACTCAAAATTTTGTGAAAATGAATGTTGAAAACTTAAAATAAATTGGGAAAAATTTTAGAAAGAAAAAGGAAACTCATAAAATGTGGAAGAGTTCTGTTTTGTATGACTGCATTTATTCATTCAAAGTGGCAAAACACATGCATCAACTCACATACCAAAGGTTATTGTAAAATTAAGTGTAAACAGGGGAAAACATTTTGTAAACTTCAATATGATTAAAACTTGTTATATGATTAAATATGATTAAACTTGTTATAGTGAAGCCTCATCTAAATCAATTAAAAAATGATTAATTCTCTCTTATAATTTCAAAAGTGGAAAGGCATTCTTCAAATCGCTTCCTTTTCTCCTCCAAGAGGGATTTCATCATATTCTTGAAACACAAGTAACACATTTGACTCAAATCACGATTTTCCCTGTTCTCCAAAGTGGTTGAGATTTTAAGCATCAGTTAAAAAAAAATACTTGTGGGTATTGACACCTCAACCCTAAGCATGTAGTCAAAACTCTCCAGCAATTATCACTTCTTAATATTCAACAACTCTTCAAATTCCTTTCCTTCGAGTCAACAACTCCACAGTGCACATTACCTCCCCTTCAGTATTTCACTATACTTTGGTCACTTGCCCCAAATGCCAACTTAACAACGTCTTCATCAATTTACTTACCCTCCAATGGGTCCACCAATCATTGCTTCCTCACCTGAATTCGTCTTGCCAACTACCTTCTCTTTCTTGAGTCCATTTCTTCAGGGCCTTCTCTCTTTTTGGTCCCCTTTAACCTGTTCCTATCTTCCTTAATTGTCTTTGGTCATTTTTCTCTTTCAGCCCAGAAATAAAATCTGAACCAGGATATTGTCAGGGAGATCGCTCTTCAAAATTTCCTTATTTTTCTTCTTCAAATTCAACCTCTGACCCACTGGTCCAGACCCATCCAAGTCTCATCATTATTGACTCAAGTCCTTCTTTATCTTTCTACCCAAGTCAGAAGTGTGATATGACTGTCAAAGAAGTTAATAGTGTCTTAGGCTGCGTTAACAGAACAAGAAATGTTAGTTCCAATATACTTTGGCCATATCAGACCACATTGAGAAGCTGACTGGTAGCGCAGTGGATAGAATGCTGGCTTCTGAGTCAGGAAGGTGAGTTCAAATTCTGTCTCCCAACACTAGCTGTGGGATGTGGGCAAGTCACTTAACCTCTCTCTGCCTCAGTTTCTTTACCTGTATCTAACTTATAGGGTTGTTAGGATCAAATGAGATTAACATATGGAAAGTCTTTTTGCAAACGTTATGGTACTTTATAAATGCCAGCTATTGTTATCTAGACTATTGTGTCCAGTTCCTGGTGCCACATTTTAGAAAGGATATTGACTATGTCAATAAAATGTAAGGGGCTGTTTTTCATTATGCCATATCCCTACTATGTAATACAGTGTCTCTCACATAATAGGTGCTAAATAATTTCTCAGTGACTTAATGAAATATTAAGACCATTTTCTTCCAGAGAAGAACCATCAGGATAGTGAGGGGATGGACTGGTTATTACCTGGAGAATTCACTTCATCATTTCTTACCTAGTTGCTCTCCTGGATTTCATGATCTCTGAAACTTATCCTTCTCCAAGATGAAATCAATTTTGAAACTCCTATCTCTTCAGCACGTCCCGGCTCTAATGTCCTTTCTTCATTTTGATTAGAAAAGGTGGAGGGCAGACATTTGGAGAGCTTCTTCCAATTCCTCCATCAATTAAGGAGGGGATTCAGGGAATTTATATCATCTTTTCCCACCTGTCCACTCTCCTGGACTTTACCATCTCCAGAAACTCATCATTCTGCAAGTTGAATTTAACTCTAACACACCTCCTCAAAGCATCTCCCATCCCCAACCCCAGCTGCAGGACTCATTCTGCCTCTGAATCAGGTACCCTCCCCACACCTTTTCAGCTTCTTTTTCTGTCATATCTTCCTTCATTAGATTGTGGGCTCCTTGAGGGCAAGGATTGTTTTATGCCTATCTTTGTATCCCTTGCCCCCCAACTTACCACTGTATCTCATACACTGGAGAAACTAAATGTTTTTGACTAGATCATGTGATGTTTGGTTGAAAGTACTATGAATGCTTAGTCAGGAGAACAGAAGACATACAGAGGACATAATAACTTTCCCACTATTTTAAGGATTATTATGTAGGATGAAGATTAGTCTCATTTTTTCTGGTGCTGGAGGGAAAAGCAATGCATCGAAGTCACAGGGAGTCAGATTTTAGCTCAATATGAGGAAAACATTCTTAACACTAAAGGCTATCTAAAAATGGAAAGGCCCTGAAACAAACAGAAACAGTTAATAATTTTTAATACTCTAATATACAAGCATTATTGAGGGAAGTACTCTGCATATGACAAGAATTACTGAGAAAACTGGAAAGCACTTCGGCAGAAATTTGGTTTAGACCAGCACCTTATATGATAGAGTACAGCAAGCACCTGATGGATATGGGAATGCAAAAGATCAGATATTTTCTTTTTCAAATCAAGGGAAAAATAGAAGGAAAAGACTTAGCCCAACCATCATAAAAGGTTTAAGTCTCTTTCCTTGGGCAGCTAAGTGGTATAGAGGTATAGTGCCAGGCCTGAAGTCAAATTCATTTCCTGAGTTCAAATCTGGCCTCAGACGCTTATTAGCTGTGTGACCCTGGGCAAGTCACTTAACCCTGTTTGCTTCAGTTTCATCATCTGGAAAATGAGCTGGAGAAAGCAATGACGGACCACTTCAGTATCTCTGCTAAGCCTCAAATAGGAAGAGTCAGACATGAATGAAGAGACTGAAAAACAACCTATTTTTTTAATTCAATTATTTTATTTTCAGTTCTGAAACTTCCCATCCCAAACCCTATTGAGAAAGCAAGAAAAACAAAAGTAGGGGCATAAAAACTAACAGATAAAGATGGTCATAAAAGGTAAAAACAACTGGTTTTGAAGATAAAATTATAAAGTTTTTGTACAAACAACAGAAATGACCAAATAGGGCAAAGTTTTCCTATCATGTATCACTGTCAAGTCTGATATCCAAGACATAGAACACTTCACATATGAGAATGACATATAAGATTACAATAAAGGGTCAAAAGATATAAACAAATTGCTTTCCAAGGAATACTTGCAAATCTCAAAAACAATATTAAAACATTTTCCATATAACTAAAAGAATTACAAATTAAAACAATTTTTCTTGTTTTACACCCCCTCTCTGCAATTTGTAATATATGACAAAAAACTGGAACAATCAACACTGGAGGGACTGTGGAAAGAGTCTAATAGTAATTATACACTAATACATTATAATATACTTTTCGTGGAGCTGTGAATTGGTTCAACATCTGAGAAAACAATTTGGAATTATGAGAGATAAGTGATTTAACTGTTCTTACCCTCTAACCTAGTTATGTGCAGTTCTAGGCAAATATTCCAATATAATATGATAAATATTTATTAAGCACTTACTGTGTGCCAGGTGCTGTGCCAAGAACTAAGCAGTAAATACTAAGAGAGGCACTTGAGAAGCTTGCAACCTTATGGG
Source organism: Potorous gilbertii (assembly GCA_028658325.1). Taxonomy (NCBI): domain Eukaryota; kingdom Metazoa; phylum Chordata; class Mammalia; order Diprotodontia; family Potoroidae; genus Potorous; species Potorous gilbertii. Next base: position 231,544,248 of record CM053770.1, on the reverse strand, counting down.
GAAGGGAGAATGCAAATAATTACGCACAAAATTATAGGAAAATCTGAAAAAAAATTAATGGAGATAAGGCACAGGAAATAGGATTGGGAAGGACTTCCTGTAGGAAGTAGAGCACCTCTCCTATTTACAAATGACTCAAGAGTAGGGCCTCCAATGCATTCGCTCATAGGGAGAGTTTGTGGAAGGGCGGAAACATGAACTGCATAGTAGGAGATGTGGATCAGCTGCAATCTGTGTGTATAAACAAGACCATGTCTCCATCAAGACACCAAAGCATGCACAGAAGGGAGCCTTTGCAATGGATTTAAAAACCCTCCAGATCTTCTGCCCTTTATCGTGGGGTTTTTAAAGCTATAGGTAAAAAGGAGAATTTCAGATGGGTCTGGATTCAATTCTTTTGTGACATCCTGATCACATTAGGGTTAATTTGCAAAAGTGCTATTCTCCTAATTGCCGTCTGGGGTCTGTACCTGCAACCCAAATTAGAAGGTTGGCTTCCGTCACAAACAATATACTGCCTCGAATCACCACTTGCTGTCTTTAGGATGCGGCTCATTTTCCCCACCACTAGTGGAGCCCAAGGCAATAAAAAACTACTTTTGGTCAGCAAACGAAACCAACTGTTCACAAGCCACATATGGAGTAAATATGGAGGGTAAAAGAGGTGCGACTTTTACAGTCACTTTTCTGACCATCAGTTTCACAACTGAATTATTTATAGGGCTCTCAAAAAAATGAGCTTCTCTGTTACTCAGACTGCCAAGAAATGGAAGGGCCCATCCAGAGCCTAAAATACTTATCACCCTAGTGTGACTCATTACTGAAGATAAAGGTGTTGGGCCCCCAAAAATGCTGAAACAGCTGAAAACGATTGTGTGATGTAGCACCCAATCAGGCCCTTTTCATTCATCCCTTGACTTCGGCCACATGGAAGCATTTTGAAGGCTGGTTCTGCTGGCTCCACGAAGCTGTTCCATCGGCTCCAGTGGCTCAGAACAGGTTTCACTTTGATGTCAGAAGGGAATGGCTGGCTGCTCCAGGCAAACATTTTCTTCCACCTTCTACTACTTTTCCTCACCATCGTGGCAAAGCAGCATTCTCCAAACCCTGACACTTCTGCCTTTTGTCCTAGCTTCATAAAAACCAGTTTCCCAGGGAAACTGCCCCATGCTTCTGTGTTGAAACAAAGGCCCAACAAGGCAACATGGCACCAATATCAGGCCACGTGTGCTGGATTTGGAGGTAGAGAAGGGTAGGTTCAAATCTTGGCTCTTTATCTACCCACGTGAAGCTGGGTGAGTTATTTCTTTTGTAAAAAGAGGAACTTGGCCTTCCAGCTCTAGATTTAAACTTGAGATGAGACTGCTCCCTCTTCTAGGCAACAATTCTTTAGTTTGAAAGCAGTAACAACATCTCCTCTTAGATGAATTCATTTCATGGACTAGATTTCATAGAGGACAACTATCAGAGTTCCTTGCAACTCACCAAGAAGGATGGGAGCTCTAAGGGCCAGTTTGTCTAAGAACTTTAATTGGGTTTCTTCATGATCGAATAGACTTTGGTGCCTCTTCTACTGTGGCACACTCCTGCTTAGGAGTAAATGGCTACGTGGAAGATCTGCTTGTTCTTTTAACTTACAACCTATTTCTAACAAATCTTTTCAGCCTTCAACCAATTTTTCTATGTTTTCAAAGTTAAACAGGCTTCTCCTGGAAGATGAAGTGGAAGAGAATTTCTTTTCAATGGCGAGATCTGCTGAAGGTGATTTTAAATTATCTACTAGGGAGACAATGCAATAGCTTTGAGTCAAATGGTAAAAGCTGTCACTTTTCATGAATGCAAAACACACAAGAATAAAACGTAGGCTCCAGCACTACGTAAGCTTCTTGAGGACATGGGGTCATTTTTTTTTGTCTTTTAATAGCGACCATTTGTAGTGACTTCAAGTTTACAAAGAGCTTTACAAATGTTCCCTCTTTTGACAACTCTGGGAGGTGTTATTACCTTTATTTTACAGACCATGACACTGAGGCTTAAAGGGATGAATTGACTTGTCTAGGGTCACACAGCTACCGTATGAGGCAGAATTTGAATCTATATGCTTCTTGTATCCGCAGCACTAAGGACAGTATCTGGCATACAGCAAACACTCAAATGCTCATTAAGGTCAACTAAAATGAAAACCTGTGACCTCTGGCCAAAGAGAGAAGGTGCGAATCTTTGCTGAGTTCCAAATGGCTACTGGCACTGTCATGCATGAAATCTAGATGACAAGAATTGAGGTTAGAAAACGAATAGGAGAGACGGCTGCTGCTTCCAAATACTTAAATGACTGGCATGAAGGAACCAATCTGTCAGTGTTTAAAACAGTACAGAAATGGGAGTTATCATCACTATGGGTGTTTAGAGGGCCAAAAGTAAAGATCAGTGGGTGAAAGCTAAAAATCCCTCCCTCTCTACATGACCTCTACATGGCCAGCCTGCTCCCCAAAATGAAAGGGCTCTTTGTAGGGTGTAAACTTTCTACAAGTAGAGAGGCTGACCGGTTATCCATCAGGAATGCATAGTGAGGTTTTAAGATGAGGTAGAAGAGGTTGGGCTAAGGTCTTCCCCAACTCTAAGACTTTAAGTTCAGTAATAACCCATTTATTTAGAAGCTAGCCTTCTTATAACCTCAACTCTTCTTAATTCTCTGGGAGAGCCCTCAACTGATAGAAACACCCACAATCATCATAAATGATGCAGGGGGACTAAAAGTGATTCACTTTATTGAAGCTCCCAGTCAACATCTCAATGAGACTTAACACAACTTTAAAAACAAACAAAAAATTATCAAGCTTTTCTGCTCCTGCGTCACCTTCATTTCTTCATACATTATACATCGCTCATCCTCTCCTCCCCGACCCAGCAAACTAACCCTCAGAGCAAAGACTGGAAAAGAAACAACCAATACATCCACTGACAGACTAGTCTGACAGACTAGGCAACACTTCTCATCATTCTTAGACACTCTTAGGAGCAATGTATTTTAGAAAGGGAAAAATATTTTTACAAAAGAGGGTTTGGTACTCAAGACATCCATTTTCACTTAGAAAGAAAATTCACTTAATGTGCGACACCATGTTGAACCAATAATGCTGAACAAAGTATTAACCTTATCTAGTAACTCTAGTAAGAGTTACACAGTCTTCTTGTATTCCTTTAATACATGAAAAGGCAAAATGAACTCCCCCCAACAGGGAAACATCCCAGGTTTGATTCCAAGAACAAACTGCACCAAGTTTAGCTCACTTCCTTCTCCCACTCTTTTCCCCAATAGTGGTGCCTTCTAATAAGCAAACTCCAAGTCCTGGTAACATAAAGGAATCTTTATTGATCTATTATGTTGCTTCTGTTTTGTTTTTTTAAATCAAGTATTAAAGTTTTTGGGCAAATTTGAGAATATTTCTCTTACCCTTTACTGTACAGAAAAACTCCATCAGTTTAAAAAAATTGGCAGGTAAAACAGCCCAGGAAATTCCTCAGGAGGCTCAGTCCTTCCATTGGTTTTCATCGAAGTCCCTCCTGGTGCAATGAACGGGCTTCTTGTTCTTAAAACTAGATGTGTTTTACTTACAGCTTCACTCATTGTACTTGGATAGTTTTAGCCTGGGGATAATGTTCATTGACTGCAGCTCTTGGAAGAGCAGTTTGCAGGCATAAGGGATTCTCAAAGAAGACACATGACAGGAAGATTTGCAGTAATGGCACCTGAAGCACAAATCAGAACACACGAGGTCAGTACCTGCATTAGCAAGGAGCCTTGTAAAAAAGAAGGCTTTCTACCCAATTCTCCCATCACTCTCCTTCATCCCAAAAATGTTTCTTTGCTGTCCAGTACATAATACATGAACAGAAAGATAAGGGTTCCACAAAATGTATTTTTAAATGCTATGTATTTTTAAAAATAAATTTTGTTAATTTTTGCTTTTGAGACTACTTGCATTTCTCAATATGTCCCTTCCTTCTCTTCTACCCAGAAAGCCAAAAAGGAAGAAAAAGAAAATCAAAAGCCAGTTCAGCAAAAGCAGCCCAGCCCCTGAAAAAGTCTGCCTTAATCTACAGTGTTCCCCAGCCATAGCCCCCTGCTCTGCAAAGAAGGGAGGGAGATGCCTTCTCTTCTCTCTGCTTTCCTGACAACTTCCCAGCATTCTCTTTTCACTGTCTGTCCACAGGCACCACTGTGGCTCTCGCTGTGTCTGGTGTTTTCCAGGTGCTGCCTCCCTCATTTGGCATCTGTTCATGTCTAAGTCTTCCCATGTTTCTCTGTATCCATCAATGTTTCTTTCTCACAGCACAGTCATGTTCCTGCACATTTAACTTTCTATTTTCCTAATTGGTTATATATAATTGGTTTCCAGTTCTGCTTTATTACCACAAAAGTGCTTCTCTAGCTACTCTGGTGTATGTGGGACCTTTCTTTGCATTACTAACCTCATGGGGGCACAGCATGTATATATGTCAATCAGTGGACTCTCTGAGCCACTTTCTTCACATAATTCCACTGCTTCCAGGATGGCTAGACTGCTGGGAGTCCTGAGTTCTGTCCTTATCACAAAAAAGCCTTTCCAGTTGGAACCAGAAGGGGTCTAAAGCTGCCACCACTGCTAGCCCTCAGGGGCATGCAGACCTGGGTAGAGCTGGGACCCAAAAGAAAATAAAGATGCAGTACACAGCGATTGAGATATGGCAGAAAGGAAGTCAACCTTCTAGGAAATCCTTCCTAAACTACGGCAATCATCTTTTAGGCTATGGATAAAATCTCTAACTCAAAAATTTGGAGAAAACAGAGTAAACAGCAGAAGAAATTATTTGCCAACATGAAATAATATAAAGATCGGAAGCAAACAAAGCAACAAATGAGGAGTTATCAATATTGTTACTTTTACTTGCTGGTTTAGATGAGAGTTTTTCAATGGAATTTACATTTATCTGCTAAATGTTCTTTTATTAAAGCTAAAATTCACCTCCAGTAAAGGGTTAAGTATAAGTAAATAAAACAATATAATGAACTTAAGTTTTAAACTCCTATTAAAGACTGGATTTCAACTTTTACTTTGGGCATATTTTTTGTCTAACTGTTCAACACCCCATTCATGTTAATTTTAGAACTTCAACAACCCACAGAATGAGTAACTTCATGAACATTTCTTTTCCACATTATATTAAGACTAAAGAATAAAATTTTATGTTAAAAAACCAGAATGGTTGGATAAACTCACAGCTTGTACACAATAACATATTCGTGCCCATTTTTACATACTCCTTTCAACAGTGACCATTCTATTCTCAGGTCATCTTTGTCAATCTGTGAGGCTGTGCATGAAACCTGAAAATTGTTTTGATTTATATTTCTTTCATTAGTGTCGATTTAAGACATTCATATTATTGTTAAAATCTTGCAATATAGTTTTGAGACCTGTTTATTGATATCCTTTTGACCATTTACCTACTGGGAAATGAATTTTTGGGTATTTCTTTTGATTACCTATCTATCTTGGATATCAAACCCTTATTACAAATATTTGATGTTTAGTTATTTTTTAATCATGTCTGACTCTTCGTGACCTCATTTGGGTTTTCTTGGTAGAGACAAAGGAATTATTTGCCATTTTCTTCTCTAGATCATTTTATAGATTAGAAAACTGAGGCAGAGTAAAGTGACTTGCCCAAGGTTACAAAGCTAGTAAGTGTTTGAGGCCAGACCTGAACTCAGGTCTTCCTGCCTCCAGGTCCAGCACCCTATCCACTGTACCATCTGCCACAAATATTTACTAAAAAGGCTTTTTTGTAGTCACTCTCTTACCTTCTTCTCCTAGTTGTATTAATTTTAGGTAATTGAAATTATCTAATTTATCTTTTATAACTGCCTTTATCCCTTGCTTGGTTAAGAATTCTCCCTTTATCTGATATGGTTCTCTTCTAATTTTTTTCAAATGGCCTTTAGTATTTAAGTCATGGATTGAAACTGCTTTTGAGCTTTATAGAAATTCTCACCAATCAAGGAATTCTTTCCTAGGTAACTTAGGTTTGGAGAGTTATCTTACAGTGAGCTGAGTTAAACGGTATTCATACAATTTTACAAGTTTAATTGACAGTTTTATTTTAATCACTGAATGACTTCAATGTTTCTTCACTTTCAGACTTTTTCTTCTGAAATTCGCTCCAATACAGCAGCATGAATCCTTCCTGAAATTACTCTCTACATTCATGAGAACTGGCAATTTCTTGAAATTTGGATTTATATTTCTGAGAAATATTTCAAATCTATCTAATCACTAAATACCAATTAATCATACAGTCTCCTGGGTCCTATGGAGTACATAAGATAAATATAGGTTGCAGCCCTATCCTAGAAGAAATCATAATCTGGATAGAAAACAAATTAACTCAACTAAGAATTATTTAGAGAGAGTATAATCTGGGACTACATAGTTTTCTAGTGGGCTTGAAGTTTGAATGTTCCTATGAACTTTTCCTTTTCTTTCCCCTGCCTCAGCAAGCAACATGACCAAGGCAAGAAAGTCTTGGCAGTCACTGATCCAACCCATGCCTGAAGGAAATCCCCAGTGTAACGTCTCTGATGAGTGGTCTTCTAGTGTCTGCTTGAAGATCTCCAATGGCAGACACCACCCCCTCCCACTTGTGGATCATTTCAATTGTCAAGATGGCTTTCCTAACATCTTCTCTGCATTTGCCACTCATCACTCCCGGTTCTCCCTCCTGGGCTCGAAATGGACAAGTCTAATCCCTTTGGCATATGACAGCCCCTCAAATATTTGAAAGCAGGCATCTCATATCCTGAGTCTTTGTCAAATTAAACATCCCGTCCTATGACACGGACTTAGCACCTATCAGATATTTCAAGTTGTGTGTCCTGGACATGCCTCAAATCCAATCTGTCTAGAACACCTTCTCATTCTCACTCTTTTCCAACTCCACCTCTTTCTGCTCAAGAAGCTGCCCTTTTTCCAGACCTGTCATCTCTGCATTCTGCTGGACTCTACTCTCCCACACCGCCCCATGGTCAATCCATTTCCAAATGCTGCCAGTTCTGCCTCCATGATACCTCTTTCACCTGAGCTCTTCTCCATATTCCCATACTTGCATCCCTCATTCAGGTCATCAGCTTTGGCCTAGATGATTACAGCAGCCTCCTAGTGCCCTTACTATCCCAAATCCTCCTACTTGGTGCTACTAGAGCAGAGACCTGACCATATGACTCCCCTACTCAATCAACTACAGAGGATAAACTCCTGTTTGTCTTTTAAAGCCTCAAACAACCTGGTTCCACTCTTTCTAGTTGCACTGGACATTACTCTTCCTTTCACATACGGTGGTACAGTGGGTAGAGCACCAGACTTATAGTCAAAGACACCCGAGCTTAATTCCAGCCTCAGACACTAGCTAAGTGACCCTGGCCAAATCATTTCACCTCTGCTACCTCCGTTGCCCCATCTGTAAAAGGAGGATAATAACTCTTACCTCTTAGGGTTGTTATGAGGCTAAAATAATCACTGTAAAGCCCTTGGCAAAGAGTTGGTGCTATATAAATGTTGGCTGTCATTCTCTGTCCATTACATACAACCATCACTCTCTTGCACGAGATTTCTCTCCTGCCTAGAATGTGCTTCTTCTCTCCTTCCACCTCATACAAAGTTCTTCTGACCTCAGCTGCTGGCCACCTTCCCTTAAACTACTTAGTATATGCCTCCATTCACATGCTTTGTATTTATGTTCACACACTGATGGCTATGGATGTGAAACTGATGAGCACAATGGAAGGGAATGGTCCCCTTCCCGGGCTGATCCTAAGACCACTCTCACTAGGGGCCAGTGACAACAGAGACCAAGGATTCAGTCCAGAACCCTGAGGTGCCCCAGAAGCCTTGGGTATGCTGGGGAAGCAGATTTCAGGAGACAAGAGACAGCTCTTGCTTTTTCTTTTAGTAGATTCCTCTAATATTCTTCTGGATTTCTGGCCTTCCTCTTAAAAGATACATCTTTTCACTGCTACAACTTCTGGCAGTGATGGTATTCATGAATACACCAAGAGGTGCAGGTATGGCAGAGGGCAACAGATACACACAGAGCTAATTTCCATCCACTGTGTAATTTGTTATGATATCCAACACGGCACTGGACTCCAAATAAATATCTGTCAAAGGGTTTTACCCATTTTCTCCCTCCAACAATAAATTTGGAATTGGACATAGAGCTATTTTTCCCTTTGATCACAGCCTGAATTGAGACCTCTCACACTTGACCTCAATTTCAGACCTTTCTTACTATACGTCTGAATTGGTCTAGGTCACTTGGTAACTAAGTCTAATCTGTCCTACTAAAAAGGAGAGCCTCTGATTTGTTCACATGCCTATATTCTTCTTCTATATAAACACATTATTCCATGCCCTCCATCCAAGAAAATTTATTTGCAGTTTTCCTCCACACACTTGTATAATCCAGAAAGCATCCTGATCTCAGCAGCTGGAACAACAAGTCCACCTCTACCAACAACCTTTTCCAAATGACCTTGGGCCCCTGAATGAATCATCCCCAAATGTGGACCTGTCTGTCCAAATGAATACTATGAAAACAGATGGATCAAAATCTAAGGGCAAAAGTAGGGACTGTCATTTCACAAGAGAAATTAAACCTTGCCTATTAGATATTTATCTTAATAGGGATTTTCTTTCATAGCGAGTTTTCCTTTGGGCCCTTTCTTTTGTGATTGCTGCCCCTACGTCTTCTGGAGAACAAACACTGTTGCTGTAAATATCCCCATAGCAATGCCTCACCAATGTGCAAGTCACTGATGAAGGGCTGGTGTGGAGATCCTCAGTGGCTCTAATTACCTGGACTCCATTGTGCTGCTCATTAAAGACCAGGACCCCTCCCACATCAGGGACAGCCAGGCTGCAGAAATGACAGCATCATTAGATCCCTCAGCCAGAAGGCAATTTCACAAGAAGCTTGCAAGTAGGTCAGCATGGACTAGGAACCTTCCTCCTCCTCACAACCATAGCAGGAACAGATTCCTCCAATTTCCTACAGCATATTCAGGCTATACAGCTAGACACAAGATGCTCAAGCATCGCTACCTGATTTTATGCTGCCTCAAAGGACAGTCAATAGAACACAGACAACACAAACTACAAAATACAAGGAAAACTCTATCCAAGTATAATAAACAAGGACATGTCAGATTTCAATAGAATATCTTATAATCCATACCTATTTCTTTGTGCTTTGCTAAAGAGCACGTCCCACATAAATCAGACTCAATGAGCTAAAGAGGAAATCCTCTGTGAAGCTTTTTCCTCCTACCTATGGCACTGACCTGTGCTCCCTTTTCAAAGTTAAACTAGAAAAACCCTGCATCAAATCAGACAGGATTGAGTTCCTGTTCCCTTACAAAGACTAAAATGCAAACTGAAGGTATTCTCTAGCTTGTCCTCAAGTACATCTCAAAAGATGAATAGATATCTCAGCACTGAAGCAAACCAGAAAGGCCCCTTCTCATTCCTACACCAAACAGCCAAAGCTTACTCCCAGAATACTATCCCCCAATCACGCAGTCTGACGGAAGACATCAACCACAGCAAGCTGATGTCACTCAACCAGGACGATACAGCCTCACTGGCGGGCATCATCACCTCCTCCGCCGGGGCAGAAGAGGAAACAGTGGCCACCAGGTGCAGGTCCTCTGTGCTGGGCAAAGGCCCACTGTTCTGATGCATGGACTGTTTTATTCAGATAGCAGAAGACTGCAATGCTACCCAGGGAGCAAGTCATTAAGTCATGTTCCTCAACATCCCTTCCATGCTCTGGGACCACTTGGTTAAACCCTCTCATTTCACCAGGGAAGAATATGGAATTCTGAAGGGGGTCTTCAAAAAAAAAAATAGAGAAGATGGAAGTAGGTACAGGGAGCTGAGGACAAACATGACAGAATGGGGTAGGCCTGTCAGAAGGGCATCTGGAGCACTAAAGCTGAGGAGAGGAGGCTGGTGGGGAATACCCAAAAACCCTTTTGTGAGTACCCAGGGGGCAAAGGAAAACTCAGAAGTGGAATGGGACTACCGGCTGAGGGTGGCTGGAATAATGATAAAAGACAGCAGGACTACTTCACTCTCAATTTACTTGTTTTCTCCACCACAGAGAACTGCCTTTTCACTCAGAAGGGAAGGACAGAACTGATATATAAGAAGTTGAAACTCAAGATAAGTGCAAGGATGGTAAGAAAGCCTTTACTGCTCCTGTGAATTCCAGTCATTAGACCAGGATGAATGATATTCCAGGGGACTAAAAAGAATGGAAAATAAGAAAGGCTGAATTGTTACCAACGACCTCTGAAAAATTGTGGTGAATGAGAGAAGTGCTCCAGAGCTGGAAGCCAGGCACAAGGTGAATTCTCACCTCTTCCCCTCAAAATAAGGAGGAGTTGATTCTTCAGAACGAGAACTTGTTCTGAAGTTCCTTGTCTTTGGTTAATACCAGAATTTTAGAAAATAATAAGAAAAGTTGTGGGCTCCAGGAAAGGAAAGCAGGGACCATGAAGAGACAGCTCACCATGGATGGGTGATGTCACCCTTGCAGGGACTGTATCATGTGACCGTCAGGTGTAACAGTGATGGCTCCTACAGAGCTTATAGATGAGGATTTTTAGCAGGCTGTCTTCTGTATCTGAAGGGTCATGATGTGAAAGAAAGATTAGAATTACTCTGACTGACCCCAAAGGGCAGATCCAGGGAGACTGGTTTGGGCTTCAGATAAGTAAAAGCTGTCTGATGATCAGGGTGAGGATAGAAACTGAGGCACCTATCACTGGAGATCTTCAAGCAGAGACCAAATGACCCCTGAAGTAACTCCCAACGGGGATATTCTGTGAATTGGTTTGCCCACGATCACACGATCCCTGCAGAGCACAAACTGAAGTCCAGGCCTCCAGCCTCAGTGCTCCTTCTGCTTTTTAAAAGAAAGTTCCAAAAATCCAGCCCAAGTAAGAGGGAGCCCTGCCATTAGGAAGCTGGGAAGAAGGAGACCCTCTCGGTATTCCTTGTCCTTGGACTCAGAATCTCTGGTCTACACTGGCTGCCTCCTGCTCTACATTACCACGGAGTCAGAAGAAAGCACTGGTCAGCTACTGCCCAGTAGTCACTAATCAACCAAGCACTTACTGAAGGTGAACAGTACATGCTAAGAAGTACAGCCGGGCCTTATCTCACCTCTTGTGATGCTAACTTCTTACAGGAAACAAGACAGATCATCATGTAACTAACATGGGTCTGGTACAGACAAATACAAGAGTTAGAAAAATTCCAGAAAGAGATAAATCTGAATCGTACTAAATGTATGCAATAAAGTTGTACATATGATAATTGTGCTCATGAGTTAGCTAATAGGAAGGGGAAAACAAATACAGAAAGGCCCAATATACACCAAAATCATGAGTAATACTTCTGTGGGAGGGAAATTTTGGGGGTAAAATGGGTGCCCATCAAGAATGCCTGAACAAACTGTGGTATATGAATGGAATGGAATACTACTGCAGCCAAAGAAAAAAGCTTAAGAAGACTTCAGAGAGATGTGGGCAGGCGCATGTGAAGGGTGCAGACCTATAAGGGCAACATGAGCAGCATCTACAGGAGTATGAGTGGAAAGAGTGCTGACCGCCATGACCATTATGAGGCTCTAGTAGGTGTCGGGGCTGTGTGGAGCTGGAATGGCAGACAGCAGATAAGGTAACCCTCCAGGGTCAGAACTGCAGTGGGGTAGGCTACATACACAGAACTGGAATGATTGTGGTATAAAAACAAAAGGCACCAGGATGGCCCCAGATAACGCTGGGTGCAAACCTCTGAGGACACCTTTGAAACTGAAATTATTTGTGGTGGTCACTTAGTGAACGTTAAACAATTGCTCATTTTGTTGTCTGTCTTCTGGGAGAACATAAGCTCTTGTTTTCTGTACCTGTGTCTCTGGCAAGTGTTTAATAAATGCCACCTCATGCATTCACTCATCTGAGCACCTCGTCCACAATATTGTCACGAGAGGCTGTCTAATGACTTGGAGTTAGCGATTCAGGATTATCTATTTTAAAAAAGGAGCAATAGAAAGAAGGAAAATGGGCAAAGGTTTGTTGGGTGAGACTTTAAAAAGCAGGGGCAGGGGGAGTGACTTAAAGGCACAGAAGACATATGGTATCAGCTTACCAGCCAGAATATCCCAGAAGTCCGCACTGCCCGCAGACGTCCACCTCAAAGGCATCGCTTGAAATCATTAACCTCTCCAGCAGAAGCATGCTGGCTCCGTAGCCGATCAGGCAGTCGCGTTCCATCTCTCCAAGACGCAAACCACCATCACGGGATCGACCTTCTGTGGGCTGCCTTTAAAACAGATAATTAGACAAATGTGGTACATGAGATGAAAAGATCTCAAATTAGTGAAAAACGTCCACTGAATAAGGAATATGAGCATCTTGACGAGTACGCAGCTTCCCCTTACTTTAAAGACAAGAGAAATGGAACAAGTCAGATAATCCAAGCCTCCCCAAAGGTGCTGCCAATGCTCACAGGAGAACAGACCCAGGTGAAAGAAACTGTCATTTAAAAAGGTCAAAAACTGTGGAAGTAACAAAGACTACACACACCCATATGTAATTTAAAGGATATAAAATATATTATTATCCATAAAGAACAGATGAAAAACAGGGAGGTCCAGGGAGATACAGGGACTCCCCAAGGTTCCACAGCAATGGATAGAGCTGGGCCCAACCCAAGCTTTCCATCCCACTGTTCCACCCTGGGTCCTTCATGAGCACACCGACCTGTCATGTTACATATACACAGATACATGGCGCTGGTATATTGCTTTTCTCATTCAAGCTACTAAATTATTTCACTATAAATCAACTCAGGGGAAGTATCTCATGGAATATTGTCAGAAATAAAAGTTTTAGTTGCAAATAAAACTTACAGGATGTTCTCACAATTCCTGACAATATCTGAAAATCAACTAAATGGGGGTGAACGTGTATGCATGAAGCACACCATCCTTCACATATCAAGGGGATGTTAATGACTGGCTGTCAGTAAGGCACAGGTCATATACCTTCACCCCCCCCATCCCCTGCCAAACAGTGGAGAGAGCTCAGCAGCCTCTCCCTCTCCTTCCCACTTCTACCCTTTGAGGTCATATAACAAGTCTTTATCTGCACTCTCACTGTCAGCCCCTCTTCTGCCCAATCATGAGCCTCTGTGAGGTGTCTAGCGGGGCCAACAGTGCAGGCTGGGGCTACTAGACAGAAATCAGCTGGCCCATACTTGGCATGATCTCCTTCAGTACTTCCTGACCTCTGAGCCTCTGGCCCCTGGAAGGCCACAGTTAGGATTCATCTCATCATAATCAACTGTCCTATGGGAAGACTGAATAATGTTTTATTCAAATATGTACAACTGTTTCAAATGTATGTAGGGACTGTTGTGGAGAATAAAATACATACATTTACAAGTGTTTCTGAATTCACCCTAGCTTCTGTACCTACATATATTTTATAAAATAATAACAAGAGCACACAACTCTTAGCATGAGGGTCCCTTAAATGTGAGGTTTTAAGAGGGTTCCTATAAATGGAAAAGGTTAGTGACCACTGCTCTAACAGAGATGACTGCCCAGGGCTCATTTGTAAGGAAACCTTTTAAAAAGCATGACACTAAAAGTACTACATAATTCCCCTTTTTACACAACCAAACCATGCCTGGGCAGTAAGTGCCTTGACGTTTACGTTGCCCTTACATAGTTTCTGACGGTTGTAATTTATTTAAAGGGACGGAAGGACATCACAGAAGAAAGAGCCAGACCTGGCCTGTCAGGGTCTCTTTGCAGGGAGTTATGGGCTTCAGAATCTCTGCTTTTCTCCCTGCTCCTACATCTCCAGAGCACATGTGTCTATCATTTCAATAGATGTATGCATTTGCTTTATATTAAAGGGTCAAAGGATTGAGTCATCCACACCTCTTCTATTGTAAAAAACAGCTGCTTCATTTTCCTCCCTCCTACTGCTGTAAAAAGACTGAACATATCATGCAAACAGGCCTCAATAAGGAACTGAATTTAATTGAACTAGGCTATTAGCATTTGAAAATATGCTGTACAACTGAACTTCTGATTAATGTGTAATACATGTTCCTTGAGTAATTACACTGTTGAATAGTTATCATGGCCAGAGAGTTCACCCCAGAATCCAAGGGCTGGGATGGAGATGCACAGACACTGACTGAATAGAACCTGGGCCCAGACAAGGGCTCCTCAGACGAGTCCCCAGAGGGACCCTGTGCCTCTGGGGGAAGGGGATAGCCCCCTCGTAGGAAGTGTTCTCCTGATGTTCAGTCCTTGGCAGCCTTCCCCTCTTCTTCCTACTTCTTCACTTTGGGGTGTATTCTCTTTTCCATATAACAATTCTTCAACTACTGGTCATCATGGCCCCACTGGCTGGTCCTTCTGATGATGTTCATATGGATGTATTCCAGTCTTCTTTATCATCCCACGTGTCCTCTTCGGGAGAGCTTCCAATCTGTGCACATCCTCCCTGAAACGGCTGGTTGAGAAGTGTACAGAGAACACTACACGAGGCAACTGAGGAGAGGGCTCACTTCCTGCCAGTCTGACCTACCTACAACTAAGGCCGGTCCACTACAAGGCATGGGAACGAGGGTAAAAAGCATTGTTAAAGGACCACCGACAACACCTAGAGCAGTTCTTGCCATGTGTCCATGTAATAATCTACTTTTTCTACACACACACACACACACACACACACACACACACACACACACACACACAGCAACACAGCAGCCTGGGAATTTCACCTTGACTCTGAACAGAAAGTGAATTCTTTTCCAAGCCCTTGGGTGGCTCTCCCCTCTACTTCACTTAAACACTTACTGCAGTCTCTCTTGGGTCATAATTACACCCTTACTGAGTCATTCTTCAAAAGCAGGGGGGTTTCACTGCTCTATCTGAATCCTCATTTCCTAGTGTGGTCACATCCATCCAGCAGATGCCTAAGAGACATACTCAAACTCAATTACCTGGTAAGGACAGCACGTGGTCCTCGTGCTCTAGCATGCATCTTATCCAGTACCATGTGCTTTAACTTCTGATAGTATACAGGTCCAAAATAGATATAGGCTTCCAAAGGTTCCCTATGAAAAAGCAGAGATTTTGGTCCAAATGAAAGGCATCCCAGTCTAGGTGAAAACAATGGCAAAAGCTGGTCTTAACTTGGTCATACTGAGGTCTGTGACAAATTGAATGGATAGTTTATGATTTTCAGCCCGAGCACAGGATGAAGGTTAAGCCAGTGACAGACTAGCCAATAAGCTAAAAAATGATAGAGGTCCCTTTGAAAGATGGTGCATAATACAGGTAATTAGGCTACAGGGGCTTTAAATTGTGGGAAAGCAATAGAAACTATTTGGCTCCAGAGAGCAGAATAAGGACTCATAAGCGTCCGGGAAACCAAATTCAGCTCCATGTAAGGAAAACCTGCCTACTCAAACAGGCCCCAAATGGAAAGGGCTGTCCAAGGTCACAATGGTCTACAATTCAGGATGAGATGACTCCTTGAGAGCAATCTGGTAGAAACAACTGGTGGTTTGGGTAGGAACTGGATCAGATAACTGGGGAGGCCCCATCCAAAACTAAGATTTTTATTTTCTCCATCTGCAAGAAGAGCAACCAAATTCTGCCTTCAGAGCTCACAGGTAAGGATGCCCCTGGGAAGCTTCATTTTCAGTTCAACTAGTTGCAGGATGCTGGGCAGCTGAGCAACATGACCACCAGAAATTCACTGAGGGTCCTCTGACACTCACAAAAGGCTTTCCTTGCATCAACTGTTAAGAGGCAGGAAGTCACATTACAATTACTATCCCCATGTGACTTCCTTGGCCATGGTAACATTGCTAGTAAGCAGTGGAGCTGAGATCTGGATCTAGGTTATCTGACAACTAAGTCTGGGGCTCTTTCTACCGTTCCCCAATTTCACTAAGCCCACAGTCCTCATGGCGAGGTCCGGGGACTCCTGAGACCCTGTCAGGGCATCTATGAGGTCAAAACTATTTTCATTATAATGCTAAGATGTGTTAATTTAAGAACATAAGGGGGTCTTGAGATGAAAAAGTTCAAGAACTGCTCTAAGATACTGTAATTCCATCATCAAAGAAAAACAGTTTTATTCAATGTATTCTACTCAGCCAAGAAGGCATCAGCAAGCCAGATCAGAATATTTCAGGTTGTCTAGGTGGAAGGAGAAAAGGATTTCCAGGTTCAAACTGCTGCCATATCCACAAAGGTGCTTTTGAAGCAGATACACACCTGTTTCCTAAAATATCTGCTCTAACATTTCAGTTATTATTCTGGAAAAAATGGAGAGTGGCACTTTAATGATATCTGCTTTATTTATGGTCTACATAGATGATGATGTTAAAACACACAATGCTGAACAATACTGATTGGGATTCCTTATTTATCTAGCATTTTCAAGTCTGTCAAAAGCAGTAAAAACTAGGCAGTATTTCACATTTCCAATTTTAAGAGATTTTCCACTAACATTCAAGAGATTTAAATACTTAAAAGAATTCTGTAAATTTAAGCTTAATTTTATTTGGCAACTGATTTTATGCAACTGATGTACACATAAACTTGTTATAAGCTGTAATGTTTTCCAACTCATTGATGTTATACTGCTTTCACTTTCAGATTTTCTGTCCCTTAGTCTTTCTCTGCAGTCTGAAAATACATTCAGATATAATATGAAAGGGCAATCAAGGAAACTTTTGCAAAATGAAGAACCTTTTGGAATGGGAATAAGCATTCTCCTAGTACACGTTTTCAAAATCTGAATTTCTGCTTATTGAAACAGGATTCAGGACATGAATTCTACAGAAGTTCCCTCACTCACCTCAACAACAGCACCCCATTCCTTCCAAGAGTTTCAGTGCAGGCCAGAATCTGCTTACCCGGTGATGCCAGATGTTACGTAGTCTTTTCCCAAGTAGTTATAACCGTGACGAACAAGATCTTCACACACATCCTTAACTTTGCTGCCTCCAAAAGCTGTCCCATAGTGAAACTTGCCATCGAGCACTCCAGCCTTCCCAGCCAACAACTCAATCAGTTTTCCCACCTGCATCATGGAAATAAATGAAAGGTTTTCTGGATTCATATGTCTATCCAGGCCCCTTTGTTGTACCTAAATATATGAGAACTCACAGGACATTTAAGAAATCAATGTCAAACACAACTTGGCCTAATATCTATCTGTGTGCACGCGTGAGTGTGTGTATAATAAAAGTGAAATGCATATTAGACACACAGTTATTTACATATGTATATACATGCTTCAATCTGCAAAACAATCAAGTGGACTTACTTCTGACGTTTCAGTACGTGAGAGGCTCAAGGATTTATGACCCTGAGACCTCACCTGGCCAGAGAAGTTCCTACAATACGCGGTGTGAGCAGAATCCCATTTGAATCGATGGGGGAGGAGTCTATTTCAAAGGGATGCCTTACAGTGAGAGTGAAGAACCTTTGTCACTTACTTTCATTAAACATCTACGATACACAAAGTATAAAGCTAAAAATGCAGGGCGAGATGCACTTTCGTGGTCCAGTGTGGGTACTCAGCACACACACAGGTAATGAGAATACTGGACTTCACTAGGTACTTGACATAATAATAATTCAGGCATATAATTTATGCTTACTTCTTAGAATAATTTCATTAACATTAAAACCAGCTGATATGTATTGAGCACACAGCCTCATCATAGTCCCTTAGAGAACTCTTGGTGCTGGGAACTATACAAGGTAAATCCCTTGACAGTTTAAAGTAGTAATAAAAACGTCCAGAGATTCACCCGAGATCAAATTGAAGAAAGAGGTGACAATGACAAGAAGTAATGAACCTGGGATCCAAGACATGCTACAATCTGGATGACCTCAGATAAATCAGGAGTTTCAGTTTCCTCCTTTGTAAGATAAGAGGGTTGGACATTCTGAGGTCCTGTCCAGCTCTGAGCTGAAGCTTCTACCTATTTAGTCATGGTATCAAATGCAGATATATAAACATACAAAAACATGGGCTATCACAGAAAGTGATTTAGAAATCTTAAGAAGACAAACTTTGACTTCCGAGGTTTAACTGGGGTTTGGTATGTTGGCACTCACAACTACTTAAACTAAATTGAGTACATAAGAGATGAGGTGGAAGAACACTGGATATTAAGTAGATTTACTCATAGGAGAAATCCAGGACCAGATGGGGGAAGTAAGAGAATACTGAGGGAAAGGTCAACTGAAACAGAAACAAAAGCGGTATTACCTACAAGTTACCTGACAGACAACCGCAGCGGAAAGGAATAGGTGAGAAACCCTACCCAGAAGCATGTATAGCAGTCATGTAAATCCAAACATCCGTACACCTGTTGTAGGTTCTTTCTCTGCTTAAAGTTAAACACTTCCCAATTCTATAGCTTGCCTTAATGATAATTTGATGTTTTTAGAAGGCTAAGGAACCAGTGAATGGGCAGGGGAAGGAACAACTGATATTCACACCCTAATTCTTACAAAAGGAAAGAGAAAATGATAGGAAATTTCCC
Source organism: Potorous gilbertii (assembly GCA_028658325.1). NCBI lineage: Eukaryota > Metazoa > Chordata > Mammalia > Diprotodontia > Potoroidae > Potorous > Potorous gilbertii. The sequence goes on along the minus strand of CM053770.1, from coordinate 231,525,544 downwards.
AGGCCAGGAGGTGATCATTCCAGCTTAGAATTTGTGATAAAGATAGGGAAACAAGGCACACTCTGACATGTACATTACATATTTGAGAGATGATTTCAAAAAGTTCAGAGAAAAGACAGGTAGGATTCTCATGGAATAAAATTCTACGAGCTAAGTCAGTGGAAAAAAGATGGGAAACTTTCAAGAATGATACTCTGAAGGCATGAAGGAAAACAACTCCAAAGAAGAGAAAACAGGGAATGTGGAGAGGCTGATGTAGGTACCAGAGAACTCAGTGACCAATTCTGGATTTTTAAACAGAAACCTGGCACCACCCTACAAGGTCACTGACTAAGCTCTTCAAATACCTGCAGACTTCTGGAGAATCATCAGACTTATTTGGGTCAGACCACCTGTGGATGAAAGCTGCAAAGGGTATATATATGCTGCATGTCAAGAAAAACTTTCCTTTGGGTGCAGGTAACTGGGGTTAAGTGATATGCCCAGGGTCACAATGATAGCAAGTGTCTCAGGCCAGATTTGAACTCAGCCACTCCCTCCTGACTCCAGGGCCAGTGTTCTGAGCACTGCATTGCCTAGTTATCCCCAGGAAAAACTTCCTCCCTAATCCAGCCATCTGAGAGTAAAATAAGCAGGCTCAGGTGGTGGTCACTTGCCACAGTTCTTCAAACAAAAGACAAATAACCACCTGTCAAGCATCTGGTAGGGATTTCTTTTGGGGGAGCAGGTTTGACCTCTGAGCTTCCCAGTAAAGTTGAGACTCTATGACTTGATTCTCAACTACTGACAGTCTCTACATGCTTTCTTCTGGAAGAGATGAATGTGAGCTTCTGCACACAAATCTCTGGGTTTTGTTACCTTTCACAAAGTTAGTCACAAGTCCAAGGCACCTGGTTCCTGCTTCTCATGGACCTGGATTTGTGCTTTGGCCAATTAAGATTTATGAGTAAAATTCATGATATACATTCAAACAACAGATCCCTCCAGGCTAGTGGGTAAGGTTTATTATAAGTAAATGATCATATTGTTAGAGCACTATTTTTCATTAAAATACATTCTTATTGATTTTTTATTTCCATGGAACCTACATTTCTCAGTGTAGCTCCATCTTACTCCCTTTGAGAAAGCTATTCTTTATGAGTAAAAATTTTAAAAAAGCAATTGAACAAAAAGCCAAAGCAACAAAAAAGCCTCCCATCTTCAGTGTTCTTGACTTCTGCAAAGAACATAGAGAACTGTCTTCTCCTCTCTCTTCTCTGAGGCACAGCACGGTCAGGACAATTTTGCAGCATTCATTTTTTTAATTGTCATTGTTTTGTTTTCCTGCTTCTACTGGTTTTTTTTTTCATCAGTTCACAGCCTTCTATGCTTCTTTGCATTTAGCATGCCTTCATTTCTCAAAGCACAGTGATCTGCCATCCTGTTCATACACCACTCCTTGTTTTATCATTCCCCAATCAATAGCTGAGAGTCTTCTGTTTCTGGTCTTTTGGTGCCATGAAGAGAAGCACTTTCTTTTAAAATGGACATTGCTTTCTTTTTTTTTTTTTAAAAAGCTTTCTCTCTCATTTTCAAAATTATGAGAAAAAATATGAGACTCATATCCAGGGTTCATCTTCATAAAAGTGATGGGAAGATGAGAGGAGGCATAAGCACATCTGACAAAGTGTGGTCCTACTGGGTGACATGGACAGTCTCAACTTAAAAAAAAGACATCTCTTATTATTCAATATGGTACTAGAAATATTAGCTGAAGCAATTAGACAAGATAAAGAAATTGAAAGAATAAGAATAGGTAAAGAAGAAACTTAAGTTATCACTCTTTGCAGATGATATGATCATATACTTAGAGAATCAAGTAAAAAACTACTTGAAATAATAAACAACTTTGGCAAAGTTGCAGGTTACAAAATAAACCTGCATAAATCTTCTGCATTCCTATAAATTAATAACAATGTCCAACAGCAAGAGATAGAAAGAGAAACCCCATTTAATGCTTGGGTAAAATATTTGGGAGTTTACCTGCCAAAACAAACCCAGGGACTATAACAAGACACTTTTTATACAAATAAAGTCGGATCTAAGTAAGTGGAAAAACATTAGTTGCTCAGGGGAAGGCTGAGTCAATATAATAAAAATGACAATTCTACCTAATTTACTTATTTAATGCCATACCAATTAAACTATCAGATAATTATTTTCTAGAGCTGGATAAAATAATATCAAAATTCATCTGGAAGAACAAAAGGTCCAGAATATCAAAGGGATGAATGAAAAGAAATGATAGGGAAAGTGGCCTAGCGCTACCAGATCTAAAATTGTATTATAAAGCAGCAATTATCAAAACCACTTGGAACTGGCCAAGAACCAGAAGGGTAGACCAGTGGAATAGGCTAGGTACTCAAGACACAGTAGGCAATGAATATAGCAATCTCCTGTTTGATAAACCCAAAGGACCCCAGCTTCTGGGATAAGAACTCACTGTATGACAAAAATTGCTGGAAAACTGCATTAACAATGTGGCAGAAACTAGGCATAGATCCATGCCTGACACCCTACATAAGAATAAAGTCCAAATTGGGTACATGATCTAGTTATAAAGACTGATATCATGGACAAACTGGAGGAGTAAGGGATAGTGTAGTTATCAAATTTACGGAGAAGGGAAGAATTTTAGACTAAAGAAGAGATAGAAAGCATTATGAAGTGCAAGATGGATAATTTTGATTACATTAAACTGAAAAGTTTTAACGCAACCAAAATTCGGAGGGAAGTAGTATATTGGGAAAAATTTTTTATAGCTAATCTCGAGGATAAAGGTCTCATTTTTAGAATATATAGAGAACTGAGTCAAATGTACAACAATACAAGTCATTCCCCAATTGATAAATGGTCAAAGGATATGAACAGCAATTTTCAGAGGAAGGAAGTAAAGATATCTATAGTCATATGAAAAAATGCTCTAAATCACTTTTGATTAGAGAGATACAAATCAAAACAACTCTGAGGTACCACATCACACCTATAAGACTAGCAAACATGACAGAACAGGAAAATGATAAATGTTGGAGAGGATGTGGGAGAGCTGGAACATTAACTCATTGTTGGTGGAGCTGTGAGCTCATCCAACCATTCTGGAGAGTGGTTTGGAACTATGCCCAAAGAGCTACAAAAATGTGCATACCCAGAAATATCGTTTCTAGGATTGTATCCCCAAGAGATCATAAAAGTGGGAAAGGGTCTCACATGTACAAAAATATTTATAGCAGCACTCTTTGTAGTGGTCAAAAACTGGAAATCAAGGGGATGCCCATCAATTGGGGTATGGCTGAATAACTTATGGTATATGAAATGATGAACAAGAAGACTTCAGAGAGGCCTGGAAAAACTTATATGATCTGATGCTGGGCGAAAGGAGCAGAACCAGGAGAATTTCGTGCACAGCAATGACCACAGTGTGCCAGAGTTTTTTCTGGTAGACTTGGATCTTCATAGTAATGCAAGGACACTAAAAATAAAATTCCCAATAGTCTTCTAAAGCAAAATGCCTTCCACATGCAGAGAAAGAACTATGGAATTCAATCACAGAATGTAGCAGATCATTTTGTGTGTGTGTGTGCCTTAATTAAAATACAATACTGACTAATTTTTATATGAAAAATTAAGGAGTATATGGGAAAGTGTACTCACAGTTTCCTTTGATGACAACGAGAACAAATTAGCTACTTTTATGGGGGGAAAATGCCAGAAGTGGGTTGGAGGAGGCAGCATGTGGAGAGCCAATAAGCTCTCAGTGTTCAACCGTGATTAAAGGGGCATGTCAACAGTCTCCAACTGACAAACAGGTTAAAGCCTAAAAGCCCGTCTGTCAGCCGCTTATCTGGAACTCAGAACATGTTTTCCCATAAAGAAAATGTACTTAGGTCCCTAAATTATCCCCCAAGAACCAGTTCAACCCACAACACACTTGAATGCTATGGCTAAAAAGAAATCAGCCTGGTCATCCATGTTTGGAAAATAAAGTAAATGGAAAACCATGAGCTGCTTGATTATATATAACTGAAAATTTTTAGCAGGGACAAAATTAGTGCAACTGGGAAAAGGAAGGAAGAGATTGAGAAAAAGAGGGCAGAAGTTGAAGGCAGCTAAGATTACAAGGCAAAAATTAACTGAGGGGAAAACATCTTTGCAGCAACTTTCTCTGATAATGATCCCCTTTCCAAAAACTCATTCAACTTAGTAAGAATAAGGGCCATTCTCATTGATAAATGATCAAAAGATATGATGAACAGCCAGTTTCCAAAGGAAGAAATCAAGCTCTTAACTGTCATGTGAAAACATGCTCTAAATCACTTATAGTTAGAGAAATGCACATCAAAACAACTAACACTCATTAGATTGGCAAAGCCTGACAAAAAAGAGAAAATGACAAATGTTGGGAGCTATAGGAAAACAGGCACATTGATACACTGTTCATGGAGCTGGGAACTGGTACAACGATTCAGAAAAGACATGTTGGAAATATGGCTCAAAGTTACTAAAGTGTGCATGTCCCATGATCCAGTAATACACTACTGGACCTTTACCCCTAAGAACTAAAAGAAAGAGGAAGAAGAATTCTATCTACAAAAAAATTAGCAGTTCTTTCTATGGCCACAAAGAACTAAAAACTAATGGGGAGGTACACTCATCAAGTAGTGTATGGGGAATAAATTACAGTATGTGAACATAATGGAATACTATTGTGCTGTGAGAAATGAAGCACAAGATGGTTCCAGAGACACCTGGGAAGATTTGTACAAACTGATGGGAGAGAAGTGAGCGAATCCAAGAGAACAATTCATATGATAAGATCAATATTGTAAAAACAGACAATTATGAAAAACTTTAGAATTCTGATCCATGAAATTACCAACCATGACTCTAGAGAACTGAGTAAGAAGAATATTGTACACCTCATGGTGGAGAGACGACGGACTAACAAGAGTGAGAAAAATACTTCGGGATGCCTGTGAAGTTGTCTTTTCTCCTTCCTTCTTTCTTTCTTTCTCCTTCCCTTCTTCCCTTCCTTCTTTTCTCTCTCCCTTCCTTCCTTCCTTTCTTCCCTGTTTTATTTTCAATGTGTGTGGAGGGAGAAGTGGAAGGAAGAAAAAATGTTTGACAAAATTGAAAAAAATTATTTTAAGATTCTGTGACTCTAATCCAGCTTTCAGCTAGCTCTCCTCTGGAGAAACTGCCTCAATCCCTTTAACACTTTTTCTCACAGGACCTTTTCTCAGAGGAATCATTCTTGGTGTCCTCTACGTTCTTTCCTTTTTCCTCACATCCTTTTGGAAATATGATAACCCAAACTAGCCCTAATACCGTCAGGAAGGTTGATCTAGTGTAGAACATAATGAAAGACTATTTCCTGGACCACGTCTATCAGGTTCATTTTAATACAATGTTACACTTTTAGTTTGGATAACAGTAACATCAGCAGCATGCCGCTCACTCCTATTACCCTGTGATCAGCTATGACTCTGCTTTTCTAACTGGGTGGGGAGGGAGGAGAAGAGAGCTGTGTCTGATCTAGTCAGCCCGTCCTTAGCCTGTGTTTGCACTGTTTGGATTATTATTTATTTTTAACCTCATTACTCTCTTCAATATTTAAAAGGATTTGATCAGGGGAATGATGATCAGTTATTTTCAGTATCTGCAAAATACTAGCAAAAGCAGAGAATCAGAGCAGGGAGAACTTTGGCAGGGCATTAGGAATTCTCAGCCTTCCAAGTGATAAGACACTCGAATGATTTCTTCTCATGACTCTATGATGAAAGTCTCTCTGTTCAAAAAATTCTGTGTTTACACTGCACCAGGTGCTTTTTAATTTTATTTTGTTTGGCAACGGAAAGAGTTGGGCACAATAAGTAAAAATGTGAGGATGGCACCACGTATACTTTGTGTTTATTTATGTAGGGAGGCAAGCAGGTAGAGAGACAAACACACCTGGATATGTTCTCAATAGATGTGCCATTAAGTGTCATAAATAAAGTTACCTGAGTCTACCAATACTGTATATACTGATGGGCTAATGAGAAAAGATTTAACACCAAGATCTCGCAGTTCACTAAACAGTGCCTCGCAAGATAATCATTGTTCTGATCCAAACACACACACACACACACACACACACACACCTGCCCCCTCTGAAGAATTGTGCTGGTCAGGACAGCACAGATAATGAATTTTTAGAACTACTATCTAAAATATCCCAATTCTGCTTCGGAAGCCCAAAGGCTCATAAGCACCTTATAGTAGGGGAACTATGGGGGGAACATCCTCAATCCCTGAGGATGCCCACTATTGCTAAACCAGGAAGGGATACCAGCAGTGCACTAACAGGGAATGAAGAGCCTCTGTAAAACACCCACTACATATGCAGAGTGCCCATCTGCTGAAGACCCGTCACTCAAGTGTCTCCCTTGTCTCTACTGAAGCTTGAATCCCAGTAAACGCACTTCAGTGGGTGAGGGCGAAGAGGTGCCTACTGCAGAACAATAGGTATTTGCTTATTTCCCAGGTGACGCAGGGCAAGACAACACTCTCTAAAATCTTCCCTTCAAAGTCCCATGTTTTTAATTCCTCCAATGACTGGGACAAAACCACCTGTCCAACCTTTCTCTAAAAGCACTTGCTAAAAAAACGTCAAGGCAACTGACCGTCATACGTGATGGGAAACCATGAGGGTTCATTATGATGTCGGGGCAGATTCCAGAATCACAAAACGGCATGTCTTCCTGAGGGACGATCAAGCCACAAACACCTGGGTAAAGAAAGATGGGAAGTGAAAAGGAAGAAAATGAGCCCAATGGCAGAATGGAGGGCCTGGACTTAAATCTTCCTGCCCTGCCCCCAACTATCACCCCAAGTTCCCTAATCTCATTCACCAAAGCAGTTTCCAACAGACCTGTAGGGAGCCTGGTAGATCAACAATTCCCTGCAGGTGGCAGCTAAAAGCAATGCACTGACGGTATGCTCATCCAACTTGATGCATCAGATCTGAGTGAATATTGGAGGTTTCACTTACGACCCCCTCTCAGCAACAATCTTACCCCTTTGAGGGCAATGTCAGGAGCCTACAATTCCCTCCCCCAACAAAGTTCCAGGGACAGTTTTCTAATTAGACACCCTCCCCCACCTTTATTGTACATAGCTGATGTGCAATTAAACCAGGGAGAAGTTTAGGATTCAATTTTCAAATAACAAGGGCTAATTTGTCTCTGATGGGCTTACAGGTCTGTGTACACAGTTGCAAATACTCAGTTCCTTTGTTTGTCCAAGGTTCCTCTGGCTGAGCCTAAACTGCCTCAAGGAATTACAATGTCGATCTACAGAGTAACATATAGTCGCTAGTTTGTTACAGGCTCAAAGTGTAATGTGTAAAAGTGTAAAAATCAACTCCTACACTATTTCCAACATTAAAGACAATAACTACGAATTAGGATTTCAGGATTCCCAAGACAAAAACCAAACCTCATAAAAAAAGGCACAGGTTTTCTAAATTTAGTGAAGTAAACTACAGAGTTATCCTAGCATCCATATCTATTAGAAATGAGTATGATGTAAATAAATGAGAGGCTGGGTTTGTTTTGTTTTCTTACTTTGATTTCTTAGTTATTAGAATATAAATAATGAATATGATTTAGTGTTGGAAAATTAGTTCACAATAAAACTGGTCAAGGACAAGTAAAATGACGAAAATATTCTTATTTCAGTTGAAGGATGCCAACCTTTCATCTGCTCTACTTCCCAGGGTCACTGTGAAGCTGGAACCAGATAACGCATGGAAAATGTCTCTGTCAACCTGAAAGTCTCATAAAACTGTCCCATGTTTTTTATATTATATTCAGAAATGGATTAATCATCAAAACACTGAAAAAGAAGTGATTCTATAAGAAATGTTTGGTGCATCATAATCACTCCTTCTTTTGGTCTGATGACCATCAAGTTAGAATTGAAAACCACTGTTTTTTTAAACGATGGCTTAAAGTCTAAAATTACATATAAATTTTATAAAATGCTAAAATGTGGCAGGGTGGGGGCACGGAAGGGAGAAAACTACTTGCTTAAGAGTACTCAGATTTCTGGAAGGCTGAATACACAGTCAACAAATCTGAGAAGCTGAATGTTAGGGCACTTATTTGCATTATCATTGGGTTTCTAATGTTTCTAACACTAAAGCATCCCCATCAAATCTATGGATGGCAAAGTTAGCAGGCTTTAGCAGGAGGTTAGCTAATTGAGTACATTCTTATCTATGCTACAGTCAGGTTTAATCCTTCCTCACCCTGCACTAAAAATCCATTTTTGCTGGCAAAACACTGGGACTACCAGGAAGGCTAGTCTGAAAGGGATCAAATTGTAAATCTAGGTTCACAGACACAAACATTGTCTGTTAGGACACAAAAATGTTAAAAAAAAAAAAAGTTGGTGAGAAGGCTGGCCCCATGACTTTTCTCTAGAAGGAATATAATTTTGGATTAGTGAAAGTGCTGGGAGATGGCTGATGTAGTTGTATACCTTAAAAAAAAAATCTAAAGCAAAAAAAAAAATCTCAAACCCCAAAACAAAAAGCAGGCACCCCCCTCACCAGTCAGTTCACAGGGGGGTGCTGGCGTCTACTCAGGAGGGAGCTTCTTGTCCACCCTCTAAGAAGAGAAAGTGGGGGTGTGGGGAAATAGGTGCATGAACTGAAGGGACTGAGCATGAAATACTCCTGGAGAGGGGAAGGGCAGAAAGATAACACACTCTCCCATTTCAAGTCTGAGCTGAGGTTTTTATTCACAAAGGCAGTCTGGTTATCAGGATGAGACAAATTCTTAAATCTCAATTTCTTATGACTGTTAACTGAAATCTGAATGAAATTGAGACCACAGCTCCCTTTCTGAAGACTCTTTTCCCATAGGATTTTTTTAAAATATAAAAATGAAACTTTTAGGGTTTTTTTCTTCCACTCACTTCTAGGAAATCCCTACCCTGCATCTGTACCAAAGGCACCTGTAAGCCAAAAATTAAATCTTCCCTAACTTAAAATTACTTTAGGCTCTGAAGACCCTTTTCTGTGCCAAGATGGTTCCCATAGCAGACAGCTCTGTGTTGTTTGTTTTGTGTGAAAGTGAATGATAAAAGATCCATGAAATCGACACAGAAAGGCAGAACAGCAGAAAGGGCCGAGGGCTCTCCATCATTGCGGCTTCTACCCTCTGCTGACTTGGAGAACAATGGCGGCTACACATCCCACCGCAGATCTAACACAGCTGTGCATTTCATTAAATGAAGAGCACTAGTGCCACAAGTAAATAATTAACTTATTCTGGTCCGCTGACTGTGCTTATGAGACCAGTCATAGCTGACAGATTTTAATACAAGTTAACACAAAGAAGGCATAATGAGCTTAGAAGTTAAAACAAAATATTTAGACAGAATCTGATGATCTCAAATGAGCTTGGCCAGTGGAAAAGTTCAGCTTCCAACAAAAACTTCTCCATCATAGATATCTTCTTAAAAAACAACCAAAAACCCAACCCTTTCTTTCAGTTTCAGAATCACTCACGCCTCTAATCATAATAGCAAAGTTTCTCTTCATCCTTTACACAAAACAGTAAATCTGTATTTTCTCTAGGGACTGGGGCGTAAAATTTCTCCCAATACTTAAACTCTTAAACGTTATGGTCATTTTCCTCTAACATTGGTTTAAAAATGTAAATGATATGCAGTTCGCTTCAATGTGTTAATACTTTCCTGAAAGCCCGAAAAGAGGACGGGCGACAAATAAACCATATCAAATGGAAAATGTTGTGAGACAATTACCAATTCATAGCTGGGATGCTTACACAGCATTTCATATTTTAAAATAAAATCTCAGTCTCTGGCTCATGCTGGTTTCTTAACACCACTGTTTAGAGCACAACCTCCTGGCAGTAAAATGCAAATACATTGGGTTAATGTGCCTAAAAACACTCAATAAGCCAGCTAACTGTGCAGTAAGAACTCCAACTAGGGGAGCTTCTAAAAAACAGAAAATTTGTGACAAAGAAAACTTTTCCATCATTAAAATAGCGGCATTCTGATGTCACCAATCTTAATACTGAGTTTATAAAGATGAAAGCAAATAGGAAACTAAAAGTACCTCAGTCCAAGGGCCAGTCTGCATCCAGAAAAAGCAAACCAAAGGGCCTCTTCAGTGGCTATCCTCAATGAGATGCTTGTGCTAATCTATCAAGTCTGTTTTGGTGGCAAACCATATGTTTTTAAGAGCACTGAGTCTGCCCCACACCCTTCTTGTGATCCGGGGAATCCTTGGATTCTCCCAGGAAGCATGGCCAGCTACAACCTCTATGGCACTCGATATTTTTTACACCGTCCAACTCTGATGTAAAGGATTAGTTCGGGGTCCTATTTTAATCTGATTATAATCAACTAAATTAAGAGAAAAAAGAAAAAAATGTCTGGTGAGCATGAGATAATTTATTATTTTACTGACAACCAACCCTAATTTAAGTACTGGCCCCCAGTGTTGTATTATTTATTACTTAGAGTGTTAAGACTGCTGGACCTGGAGTCAGAAAGGCCTGAATTCAAATTCAGCTTCAGATAGTTGTTCATTGTGTGACACTGGGCAAGTCACTTCACCTCTGCCTTAGTTTCCTTTTCTGTAAAATGAGGATGATATATTAGCACCTTTCAGGGTTGTTGTGAGAATAAAACATTATTAGTAAAGCACCTGCACATTTTAAAGTGCTATAAAAATGCTACTATTATTAACACATCTGCACAGGACTTATGCCAATAAGGTTGTTTGATGTTATTGGGTCCTCCCAAGGCCTTTCCAGGTGAGGAATCAGAGGTCAGTTCCAGGCCCCACGTCAGAGAGAAGTCGGTAATAAGCAGAGCCTGCCACCACCGCCATCACCATCACCTGCATCAGGCTGTGGGGTTCTTCACTGCTGCTTCTTCCACGGGGTCAACCATTCCATTAGAAATATTTCCAGAATGTAAAACAACAAAAATCAGAGCAAACCACAGCGTTATTCCACGGAGCCAGACTGAGAAGCTTGCTCCCTACAGACTGGCCACATTTTCTGCTCACTCTAAGTGTGGTGAAGGATCTTGTCCTCCAGAGACAAACCACTTGGTACTGAGGGCTGGGCTGAAGTCATCTTGTGGAGGTTTTCACATCATTACACAGGAAGAGGTTGGGTGGTTGGCAAAGGAGAGCAGCTCCAGAACATATCCTCTTACCAAGTTCCATGAAAAAAATTCAATTGATCAATCTGGGAAAAGATGACTTTTTTACAGAATTTATCATTACACTTTCCTTCAAGACATTCTTCTCTACTGAATTCAGAGTTCTCATCCTCTCCTTTCATTTAACTCATCTTTTAGAGGTAAAAGTTTCCTCTAGTCAGGAAAACTCCTTTTCTTTAGGACCCTACTAATAAAAATCTAAATCTGAAACAATCTACGCCCCATTTTCTTGGTCACCTAATTCTAAGAAGAGTAAGAGCGCATGTTACATGATATTGTGGAATGGAAATTATTCTGAACCAGGTAAGTGAGACTGATGCCCCTCTTTAAAAGACTTTCCGTCGGATAATGGATAAAGCTCTCTTTGACTTTGATGGGCCTTAGTTTCTTGCTTTCTGAAGTGGGATTAACTATCTACCTATTTTCAGTACCGGAAGAAAAGACCAGCTAATGCCTATAGGGTACTCGGAGGTCCTTGGCAGAAAACACCTTATAAATATAAGGTAGTGTAACTATCATCATCGTCATCATCATTATTAACAAACCTAATGACTCAGCAGGAAGGACACTGGTATAGAAGGGAATAAGGTAGCGAACAGATGCGATAGCAGTGTTACCGATTTTTGCTGAAGGTGAAAAGAGAAGCTCTGTCCTGGATGGATGTGTTTAGGTCCTCTGTCATTATTAAGAGAGCCCCTATTATAACTTTAGCCTCATCATGGCCAGGGCTGATATTCTGCAAAACTTGATAGAATGTTTACTGCTGAGGAACATGTTGCTAAGAAGGGACTAGGCCAGAAGGGCAGGAAAGCTTTCAAACCAGTGTCATTATGGTGGAACAAACATCTTGTCTAGAATAAACTTATCTCTTATGAACCTCTAAATAATCAGAAATCAGGATCTCTACATGGAAATGTGAATCCCGATGAACTGATCCTCCCTCTCCCCTTTCCCTCTACCAACACTCGTTATCAAGTTAACCACTGTCCCCTACACATCACCCCCCCAAACAACCCCAAACGGGAGGACAAAAATAGTTGAATCCTATTAGCTTTATCCTGCAGCTGAATCATTTCCAGATCGATCACATCGCTAGGCACATCCTGGTTGACATAATTTTAATTCAGTTCCTCCTTACATGTTAACAAATAAATAATGCATAGGAAAACTTGATTAGCTTTCTTATTAAACCATCACTCTCAATGAGAGGAGGCGCTACAAGACAATGCCGTTTTTTACATGGCTTTCCCATGAGCTGGGGAATGGTTTGATGTGATAAATTTGCATAGTCTGAAGCACACAAAGGCCTAATTAATTGAAACCCCTACAATGGTCCTGGAAGGCACAACTGTGAAACAAGAGCCGCAGGAACTTCACCAAACACACAGCACCCAAAGTGGCAAGAGCTTAACCAAATGTGTTCAAGGTCCACTACTAGGTAACCCAATTGGAGATTTTTATTCTATGCCATAAAACAGCTAACCACCCAATTTCAAAGGTTTATTTGGGTATTTACTGAAAGGTCAAGAGGTTGCTTGTTGTTAACTGTTTACCCCAAATTCTGTCCTGCAAACAGCAAGTTAAATAATGCCTCAGCCCAACAAGGGATCTGTCTGTCTGCACCAAAAAATGCTGAATTTTAATATTTGTGCCAGAGCTGCCCAAATTTCTTTTCTGATAAAAGCCTGGGAAGATCATAGACTGATTGCCTTGTGCTAGCTCTTTTCCTTCCCCTCACCCTGGGAGCTTTTATTAGAGCAGGATCAAACAGAGGAGACACCCCAAGTCAGACCAACAGAACAGGGGGCTGTTTCCACCGTCAGATTGGCAGGAAGTGCTTTGAAAAGCACAAAGCGCTATAGCATTTTGAGGTGTTATTAATAATTATTTGCTCCTTAACCTTTTTTTAAGATGGACTCAATTTTTAAAGACTTCCAGACATAAAAAAGGAAAACAGAAAAATGAAGGCCTGGAGACATTAACACTTTCACACATGAAGTATTGTTCTTTCCTTTCCATGATCTCTTTACAAAAAGCTTCTCCAAAATTCACAATGTGCTTTCTTGACAACAACTCTATGAAATAAGAATTCTTTCACAGGTGAGGAAAGCACGGTTTTTTCCTTCTTTCTGGCCAATAATTCATCAAAAAGATTTTTTTTGGAAACAAATGGAGCAGCTTCTTAAGTGTGCTCCCCCCTAAATTCCCCCCCAAGTGTTAACCAGAAGAAGAAAAACCCAAGAAATGGAATTTCCCTTGATCAAGAAGACCCCAAAAGAGCAAAACAACGTCAGCTGAAGTTTGCTGCACTGAACCATCCCTGGGAGAAACTGCTGTTCAGATGGGAACATGCACTCATTTACAAACACAAATGCTACCTTTATTCAATTGAAACAAGCTTCCTTTTCTTGAAGAATTTAAGTGTGGATACTGCAAGAAGGTTTGAACCATCATCTCAGGTCTGCAGCAATCAAAAAGCTTCTGGGTCCCGACAACCAAACTTAAATACAGTTTTTCTTCTCTCAGGCTGCTGTCAGGCTGGCTTCTCAGGTCTGTGACCCGCATGACCTCTGCTGGAGGTGTTAATCCTTTTTCACATGAGAGGCTGAGAAATGGTCTTTCAGAAGTGACATATTGCTTTTTCTCCCTCCTCACATCAAAGGAGTCCAATTTTTTCCTTTCTCATTGCCTCTTCAGCAGAGAAAATATGGGAAAATGTGGAAACTGAATAATTCGGTTTGCTTGGCACACAGACGAAACTTTATTTGGGTTCTTCCTCTTCATCCTTTGGGTCAACAGACAATTTCACCAAAGAATTTAAGAAAAAAGTAGAGCAAAAAGTCCGCTTACCTTCTAAATAAATACATCAGCTACTCTGGAAACACAAGGCTGATAATGTCTTTTTTTTTTTTTTTGGATACCTTTTCTACCTGCAGAACATGACTAAACAGAACAAGCCACTTGCGTGTCATTTTATCTCACAGGACATGCCAAGGATCACCCCTCCTCACTTGGTATAGTCTTCAGGACTTTAGAACTAACGTGCTGATGAGGAAAGTGAGCGAAGAGACACAGGCCACCAGATGTTCCGGTCTCACACGCTCCTTTGGCCTGTCATGGCACTGCAATCAGGTAAGTCACATCTCCATTTTAAAGACTTGGAAGGCTGCATGGAAACCTTTGGAGGGAATCAATAGTTCAGAGCTCTAAATACAGTATTTTTCCCAGCTGAACTAAAAAAAGAAAAAAGAGAAAAATCCTTTAGTCAAAATAAAATAATAAATGCAGCGTTGCATGGTGGGATTGTTTGGCGCATAGTACAACTGGCATTGTTACCAATGAACTGGCCTTTACCAGTATTTTGCATGCTTCTAAAGGATGACTTGCTTGAGAATCTTGAACAGTCTCCCCGCTGCACTCTTTCTCAGGCTAACAGCTGATCACAGATTTACGCCTGAGATCCATAACTGAACTCACAAAGGCTCTTCGGAGTTCTCCGAAAATCTCTCATCAGAATATTTAAAGAATGAGGAATGGCTTGCTGTAGTTCCTGGATCTAAGAAGTGGGCTGGGAAGGAATACTGCCTAGTGCTAAACCCCTGATCTTCCTTTCTGTTCAGCCGAAGGACTGTCTTCTGCTGGTTTCTTTAACAGAAATGCTTTTCTTCTACTTTCCTTCATCCCTCAGCTCCCAGATTAATCTTCCTCCATTTCTGAGGACACAAGGTGATTCCGTTGTATTGTGTCTTCCTACGTTTTTAAACAGCTACTGATAAAACACTTTCACTCTTTCCCAGTCCAGTCATTACACTGCTGTTTTGCTGATTCCCAACTACTATTCATTCTCTTGCTTCAGTTTACCCACTCAATCTCTCATCTTCAGTCTTTTTCCTAAAGTTTTTTAAAAATAACTTTTACATGCCTCTATATTCCTTCCCCCACACATGGAACCATCTGGTTAGATTCCCCTTCACATTGCTTCACGTACCTACACACCATCTTGCCACCCTGCCAATGACTGTGAAACAGAGTTGTTGTAACCATGATTTTTTTTTCATTTTTGTAAAACTTGAAGGGAATATAGTAAGGGGTATGGAAAATAAACAATACAATTTACACTGTCTTGGAATTCAGGAGGAATCTCTGACAGCAGCTTTATGTTTTACTTTTAAGTGCAAGACTTAATTGGGAAATCCAGGGGAGCAGGCAGAGCAGAGGGATACGCACTAACAAAAGAAACATGAAATAAGCTTTAAGAAACAAGCTAACACAAGCTTGAAATGTAGATCCTTCTAAAATGAATGCTGGGGAAGGTGGCAACCTGAAGATATTCTCACCGTAGAGCAAACACCCATCATTCAAATATTCCACAATGAAGGAGGCAAACACTAACTGGATTCACTACAGCCCTTGTTCTGTCTTGTATGTGGACACATATGTGTGTGTCTGTCAACAAACAGTCCAAAAGACTGCATGGTCAATGACTGCCTAGGTCAGGAGGCTTAACTGGAATGGTTACATCGAGTAAATCTTGCCAATGCCTGGTATTCCAGGCTGAACGCTTCAAAGTAACCATGAATCAATGTACAAAAATTATTCTGTCTTAGGACTCATCTATTCTATGAAGATGACCTCAAATCCTTGTTTGAAGCCCTGGACCTCCCTAGTCCTCTACTTCCAGTTGCCTGCTGGATCTTTGCACTTGGATCTCAGTACATCATATCCAAAAAGACAAATAACAGTAGCTCAGGAGGCAGCAGGGAAGCCATGAGTCAGGAAGACCTGAGTTTAAGTCCTCCTCCTGACACACAGTGACCATGGGCAATTCACTGCCCCAGGCAACTTTCTAAGACTAGAAGTTCCTTGGGTGGAGAATTTTCAAACCAGGAGTTTCCTCTATTGATAAAATCCCAAGTCCAAACAAAAACCCACTGACTATCAAGGTGCTCCCTAGCTAACACAGACTGACTCTCCTGACAAAGTGAACCTTTAGCTGCAGTCTACAAAGTGGGGGCTGTGGAATGGGGTATGTAATTGACCAATCAGAGGATAGGAAGGTATGTTGCACCCCTGGGGGAGGTGTCCCCTCTACTCCCCCATCCTGAAAGGTTAATGATGTGCTTATCTCCTACTCTATCCCTTCAACATTCTCTCACTTAGTCCCCTGTCATAGCAAGTCTCCTTTGGGGGCCCTCTGGGAGATGATTACCTCCCCCAACACAGACACCCACAGGAGCTGGGCACACAAAATTCCTCACCCTGCATCCTCCCACCCCAATTACCCCAACTTCAATAAGCTTCGAATCTACACACACCCACACATACACACACACACCTCCAAATATGCCTTTCTGAAGTGGTAGAGAGCTGGACTTGGAATTTCAAAGATCTGAATTCTAATTCAGTCTCATATACTTACTAGGCATGCGACCCTAGGTAAGTCACTTAACCTCTCTTTGCCTTAGTGTCCTTATCTGTAAAATGAGGATAGTAAGAGTACCTCCTTCAGTTACTGTGAAAATCAAATTAGACAAGGTTCTAAATAAGTGTTATTACTACTGCCACTACTCCAGGCTCCCAGGTTCTCAATCTCATTATCCGTGACTCCTCAAAGTCATCAATGGTCTCTTAATTGCCGAATCTGATGATCCTTTTCTCAGACCTCACTGTTTTTGACTGGTTTGTAGCACATGACATTTTATCACCCCATTCTTGGGCTTACTACATACCCTGTCCTCTCTGGGTTGTCATGATACTTATCTTGGAGCTGCCCTCCCTCTTTTCTGTGTGTTTGTTGATTTTCTAATTTCTAAAATACATATTCAGTTCACTAATCTATTTTTTCTATTTTGTTAATGTATGGATAGGATTTTCCCCAAGGATTGCTGTAGCCACATCCCAGAAACTTAGGTATGTTGTTTCATCACTACCATTTTATCATCATTTTCTTGCTTTTCAATATTTGTTTGCAATAGCTCTGTACCTCACTGCATGGTCAATTTTTGTAAAAGTTCCATGTGATAGAGTAATATGTACATTCTTCTGCTGTCCCATTTAGAAGCTAGCAAGTCTTTTAACTCTAGTTTCACCAGAAATTTGTTGAGTTCCATATTTTCCCTTTTATCTTTCTGTAAGGCTTATCCAAAACTGACATAAGGATACTGAAGTCTCCTGTCACTGTTGTATGTCTTCTTGAAACTCAGATAATGTTTTTTTTTTTATCAATTTGGATGCAAATGGGAAGATATAAGTTCACTATTGATATTGATTTGTTGCTTAGGGTTTCTTTCTTTCAGCATAATATATTGTTTCTTTTGTTTAACCTTTTTATTTTTTGAATGTTTTTGCTTCATCTATCAGATGACATGATGGCAATACCTTTTTTAAAAATCCATTTTATGCATAGTAAATTTTTTCTATTCTCTGTTTTGTGCATTTTTTTAAAAAGTGTATTTCTTGTAAAAAATTTAATTTTTTAATCCAACATTTACTCTTTTTCATTTATTGGACTGTTCAATCCATTCACATTTGGAATGAGTTTTATATTTTTTTCTATCTCTAAAATTTGGGACTTTTAAAAGTTTGATTTTCCCCCTTCTTATGCTATAAAACCAGTTCCTTCAGTTCCTTTAAACTTTTTTAAGAAGTAGCCCTGTTCTCACTGTCTTCTCCCTGAAGCCCTTCCTCTCATTTGTCATCTTTTTCCCTTGGGGTTTTGTTTACTAGTCCCTCTCTCCTGCTTATGTATTTTTCCTCCTCTTCTTTCTTCTCAGGGAGGTAGATTTCCTCTTCAGCTAGCTGAAGCTCATTAGTTGGTGGGCTTTCCCCCCATTTTTTGTCTTCCTTTTTAAAAGGATTTTTTTTCATTCTCTTCATTGCCCGTCTTCTCTTTCTATTTATTTTGGACCTGTATTCTCAATTCATGACTCTCACAACGCTCCAGTCTCTCTCTTTTCTCTGTATTCTTCATCCAACAGATCACATTTCTTCCTGGTGCTACTGTTTTTTACTATTATCTGTTTAGGTTAAAAGTCTCTGATATTTCTTGTCCTAGAATCTTAGGTACTTTCAGCCTTCCCCCCTCCCTTGCCCTTATTTTCTGACTACCTCCACTTTGATTGTGTTTTCCTTGAGGTTTCAACAGGTCTCAGCTTCCTCCCACACTGGGCAATTCACAGTTCAACCAGTCTAGATCTCTGCCTCAAATGACATTTGGATGGTGAAAACTGGCCCCAGCTAGATGCTGTGCTTTCCCCACAAGCTTGGTAGAGTTCTGCACAGTCTATTACATGTACAATGTATTATCCTAATGACCTGTCCCACTCCCTCTGTTTTTTAGCTCTCTGGCCAGTCATGGACAGTCCACAGCCTGCTTATCATGGCACTGGTAGAGGCGGCTTTCCCTGGCACTGCGATGGATGCTTCCAGGTTTTGGCCCCCAACAGGCTTTTGCTACAGAAGGACTATAGCCAAGACAGCTACTGAGGCCTAACAGAAGTTCCAGAGCCTAGAGCCAGGGCTCTATGGCACTGGAAAGGGGGAGGAGTGGGGAGGAGAATCAGGGTGTAGGGAAGAGTTCTGATGTAAGGTTCAGTTGTATCCTTGGGTCTGCTAGTGCAGCCTTGTAGTATGGAAGGGGTGCTGTGTGAGCTCAGGGTAAACAAGCACCAGTTTGGAGTTTGGTTTTTTCCTTTTGGATTCTTGCTGTCTTAGACCATGGAAACAGGTGAAATTGCTTAATACAGTAAATTTCTGACCAGTCAACTACTCAGTCAACTCCAACGTTTTCCATGACTGTGGGATCAAATTTATTTCACCCTTTAAAAATTTTCATTTTGTACAGGCTTTATAATACACATAATGATAGTAACTTAAGAATGAGTGCATAGACTGGGAACGCATCATGCTCAAAAATTTCTAGATGGGAAAGTTCCCAAAAGTTTGAAGACCACTGGTTTAAAGGAACATTTACATCACTAATTAGAGAATTTCGTTCCAATCACTTACCAGGAACACTTGATTTTACTCACTGTTTTCTACCAAGATTATGTTCTTGTTGATCATTATAAAATATACACTCTTATTATAAAAGACCCTCCCCAAATACCTAGAGATATTTCACTATTACTTTAAACAACGTGTCCTTTAACACAACTCATCATTTCTCTCCCTTCCCAACTGTTACACATCTAAGAGAGGTACCACCACTTTCCAGTCTACTGTACCAGACAAGTTAGAGCCCTTTCCAAAAAGCACTGACATTATTTCATCTGCAATAATTTAACCTGAGCTTTCTTAGAGCAGATGCTGGGCTTCCTCCTTCCCCCACCACCCACCTGTCTCTATAGCCCCAGGTTTTAGCACAGTGCCTGGCAAGCAGTGAACGCTTAACAAACACTTGTTGACTTGATTTGGCGAATTCTGAATATTAGAGAGATATTTCATTAGAAGAACAATCTGCTGTGGATGGAAACAAAGAAACAAAAGGTCTGCACTCCTGATAAGCTTATCATCTGGTTTTCTTGATATCACAAAGAAAATAAGTTAATATAAATATTAAAATGCATATAAATATGCATTTAATTGGAAAGCCACCAAAACTGAGCACTTAAATTCATTTCATTTTCAATGAATGTTCATGTAGCACTATGTACAAGTCTACACAAGACTGGCACGTAGTAGGTGCTTAATAAATAAATGCTTGCTGATCTACAAAGTCATTGTGAGTAGACACAAAGAAATATGACAAGGCTCCTACCATAAATGGGATTATAATTTAGTTAACTAAGTAAAACAATAAACTTTTACTTTCTGAATATTTTACTGCAGCAATCAACATGCATAATAATTTTTAAAAAACATATTTTTGAATTTTTAGCTATTTTAGTTTATATACAAAACCCATGTATCCAACTAGATTGAGAGGTGAGGTGAGGCTGGCTAGGACTAAGTCTCTATAACACAGTCAAGCTTTACATGTAACCAGGAGAAGAGTATGTCTAAAGTGGAGTCCCCTGTGTGCCTTCACCCACCATTTCACAAAAGCTCGGTTACCTGCATTTTTATCCCCTTCCAATAAATCTGATGAAGTTGTCATGGAAGACTAACAAGGGAATCCAGATTAATCAGAGGATTTTTACCCTTGGATTAAAAGCCATCTGGAGAAGGAAAACTAGAAAGACAAACTCCTTAGTACAAGTGAAAGGTCATCAAAACCCAAGAGTATGTCATTCATTTGGTTCCACAGAGATGTACCAGTTACCCTCCCCCTAAAACAAAATATGTCTGTGAGACTCTCTTCCTTTAGAGATTCTTTGCAAGATGGGGAAGGCAGGGAAGGCCTCTGTCAATGAGCCTTCATCCCTTTCCTCAGCCCAGCTGAGCCATGGCTAGGGCCCCAACACATGCTGGTCTTTCCCTCCAGAGTTGTAGTCTCCTGCCGTCTGCTCTTGTCTGTACCTAGCTAGTGAGATACTGTTCTCCCCATTAGAACAGGAGCTCTATGAGGGCAGTAACAGGGCTTTTGACTTCTTTGCATCATCATTACTTAGGTAGTGCTTGGAACACAGTAAACACTGACTGACTGACCAGAACTGGACAAATCCCTTCACCTCACCCATATTACCTATATAAACGCTATAAAGCGCTGTACAGCTCTGGCTCAATGGAACTTATTCAGTCATCAGAACACAACTGCCTAAGTTACGGCAAGTTCCTGACCGTATCCTAACTGTGAGAAGCCAGACAGATGCCGCTTTATTTAATATGCTCCACTAACTAATGTTGTTAGGGTCTGTTTTTGAGGAATTTGTGGTTTCTGCTGTTTTTCTGTCTCTTCTGTTTACTCCTTTGGGAGTAAATTGCCATTTCCTAAAATGCAGTTTGGGGGCTTTAGGCAATCAGGGTGGTTTATGTTAGAATCCTTTGGCCTAGAAGGTATCCCTAGGAGATACAAAGGACAATGATGATGCTCTGAGGTGTAAACAGGAATATCTACTCATTATGAGTCAGGGAGGGAGAGCAGTCTGAACTGTGGACATGGGAGAAAAGAACAAACTCAGGTCAGAAAACCGAAATATGAACTTCAGTCATTTGTTCAAGGTAGTTGGGGGGAGGGAAATAGGTCAGGTTCTACAAAGATGAGGATCATTCTGGGTTACAAGAATATACAGAAACATTCCCTTAACAGGTAATGAAACAAAAGGCCAGGAATATACACATGACATGATTTACTGCCCATCAGCTGGGTCAGTCTTGGGTTTGAAAGCACTTCTGGAATATGCAACAGTCATACCATTCAGTGTCTTCGAAAAAGATTAATGTGAGAACACATCTTTTCAGTAACAAAATAAATGACTAAAAAAATCATTTTAAAGAGGACAGATATAAAAGTACTTACCGGGCAGGCAGAAATCTATTTTCAACAAGTTCATTTTGTAAGTTTTTTAAAGAATGCAGTTTACCTTTCTGTCCATGGCGACTACTAAATTTGTCTCCAATTTCTGGACGTCTCGTCTGCCTTAACAGCATTTTGATGAGAAAAGCATCCTCTGCATTTGAGGATATCATTACTTTTTCTATGTAGGAATCTGTTGCGCCTTTGTAACTAAGGAAAAGAGAGAAATAAAATGTTTTCTCATGCTAACTTCCAGAGCACCAAACAGAGCCCACCTGGCCACTTCCCTTCTCCATCAACAAGTTCAAGCCACGATGACTCTTACAAACCTGACAGACCCAGTCTCCCCCAGACACAAGGCATTCCTTTCCTCTTAGGCTACCCTGTCTCTCCCAAAGACGGTTTGAAACAGATTTCATTCTTCCCCCAATGACTCTTCTGGGAACTGAACCAATCCCTTTGGGGCACTCTCAATAAGGTTCTCATCATCCTAAGAGCAGCAGTTTGCTGTTAGAGCATCTTTGAAGCCAAAGGTAACATGGAATTCTGAATTTTAAAAAACAGAGCATCCCAACAGCTTACAGAATGCTTCATGGTGTCTTCTGTGCAGTCTGAAGGACTGTCTTTATTTTAACTGAGGCACGGAGACATGTGCTATCATCTTCAAATGCCTCCCCTGATGTATAAATAACTCACTCAAAGCCACAAAAGAGAAAATACAGAAACTGAGCTTTAGCACATGATGATTTCTTTAGATAAAGCATTTATAGACACTATGTCCCAAGGGCAGTAATTAATCCTCCATTAAGTACCTACTATGTGCTAGGTACTGTGTGTGTGTGTGTGCCCACGCACATAGACATATGATGTATACTTAAATCCTGCAAGTTAATTTTACTTTCTAAAAATTTTTATTAATAAGCTTTATTTTGCTAGCCTAAGAATGACAGCCTCAACTACCAACTAATTCCTCCATAAAATACAACTTCCCAAAGAGTAGAGCAAAATATAAAAGCCAACATGTAATTCTAGTTTTGTTTTTCTGGAAGAACAGAAGTTGCATTTCCACGTGCTCTATCCCTCCTGTCTTTCCTTAGCTCTGCTGAAGTACGTTGTAAAGAGACCTGGAGGTGTATGTGCAGGGTCCAGTATGCTTCTCTCCCCACTCCCCACACCAAGACAACACACAGAGACACAGACACACACAACACACACAGATACACACACAGAGACACAGACACGCACCACACACACAGATTCAGATACACACACCACACACAGACACACACAAACACACAGACACACATATACACACCTCTCTCAGACCACTAAAAGCCTACTTATCCTTTAAGGCCCAGCTCCAATGGCCTTTCTTCTCCCTTGGACCTCATATAGCACCAGGACTGTGCCTCTTCTATGGACTCAGCATGCACTATTTTGTATCAGACAGGTGTGTGTGTGTGCGCGCGCGCACGCGCATGCACGTGCACATTCAGGGACAATACACACACCATGTCTTTACCTCTCTCTTCAGCACTGGTCTGTGCACAGTGCGCCCTAGTGGCTCAGAATCCCACCACCAAGTCATCCCATGAGGATTATCACCAGAACCCAAGAGTGACTGCTTCTGTTTTCCCTTTGCCCCCAAAGCCTGACCCCTACAACTCTTCCTTTCTCTGCCCTCTTGCCAAGATGGTGGCACACAGGCACTTACGTTATTGGGACATCTTTATACTGCGGCTGCTGAGGCACGCTGCTCCCCTCCAGGGGAATCTGGGTGACTGTTGGCATTGACTTGTTCACAAGTACTTGCTTGTTTTCAACTTTCTCACCTAAGAAAACCAAAATAATATTAGGCTTGCATCCTATCTTCTTGAAAATGCAGAGGTCAGTGAAACAGGAAGTTCTGGTCAGACTATCTAATGTAAGGAAGGAGACTCCACAAGTGGGTCTGACCCAAGGGGCTGTGCTTGTCACCCTACTGTTCTAACAATGAATTAGGATAAGAGTATAGGATCTCACACACACAGTAGCAATTCTCAGTCAAAGGATTCAAGGCTATATTAAACAGCACTGTCATTTAGTGGTGCAGTGCATACAGCATTGAAGCCAGTAAGATGCATCTCTGGCCTCAGACACTTCCTAGCTGTGTGACCCTGGGCAAGTCACTTCACTCTTATTGCCTCAGTTTCCTCATCTGGAGAAGGAAATGGCAAAACACTCCAGCACCTTTGCCAAGAAAACCCCAAATGCGGTCAATGAAGAGTCAAACCTGACTAAAACTGACTGAGCAACAGCAGCTGTTCAGTAAAGGAAGACAAAGCAGCCTTCAGTGAATGTTCCAAACCTGATGGTGAATGATAAGAATCATGCTCTTTCTTCAAATAACAGCAATCCAGTAAAGAAAACTTAGAGCATATCAGCAAAACAAAAGGATTTTCTTCTACCAGCATGTCTCAGTTTTATTTTCAGACCAAGAAAACGCTTGTGCTCTTTCTTTGTGCAGGAATCATTTATCAGTCACACGAGTGTTTCCTGTGGCGCTCTCTGCAGTCCCACTTCCCAGGACAAGGGCCTGCAGAGGACCCTCCCCCTCTTTGCACGGTTCCAGGTTCAAGTCTGGGCTGCTTGTCACTGTTGTACTAAGGCTGGTCATTACATCATGATGGATCTGCCACAGCCTTAGACTGGAGAGTGGGAAGGGACTTTCCAATCCAACTTTCAAATCATGAAACAGTCGCATGCCATTAGAATTTGATGTGGTCAACTTATGTCACATTATAAATCCTAATACCATTGTCTACTCAGACACACCTCTTCACAGAGAAGTTCACTTCCCAAATCTTTAACCTCCCTGCTCCTCTCCACCCACAGCATGAATCCTCAATTAAAATTTAGCAGCAGACAGGACATGACCTTGTCCTTTTTCACTGGAGAAGTGCCAGGGCTGAGGAGGACAGGAGCTGGGATTTTCATAGTGCCAGGCCTTCTCCATGGGGACATGAGAAGTTAAGCAATTTGCCTTAGATCAAAGAGGTGGTAGAAGGGCAGCCTAGCACAGTCTTGCCTCTGACCTGTACTGTGTAACCCTGCGTATACTAGTATGGGACAAGTGTCCCATCAGTATACATGAGAAAAAGCATTTCCAAAGTGGCTCTTACCTGGAGAACAAATGCCATCTGCATCCAAAATTTCATGCCGCCAGATTGGCTTCC
Organism: Potorous gilbertii; assembly: GCA_028658325.1. Taxonomy (NCBI): domain Eukaryota; kingdom Metazoa; phylum Chordata; class Mammalia; order Diprotodontia; family Potoroidae; genus Potorous; species Potorous gilbertii. The sequence goes on along the minus strand of CM053770.1, from coordinate 231,500,644 downwards.
TTGTTGCTGCGTCCAGCATCGGTCCCATTACCTTATCAAAAGTTTGATTGGTATATCGTTTCAACGTGCACTTGGCATTTTTATACACAAGGCATCGTCCAAAGCCTAAAACGAAACACAGTCAGGTATGAGAACCGCCCTTCACAGCACCCTCACAGGAAAGCCTGGTTTATAATGCAGTGGTAGTGGATGACCACCTGGCCTGTGGGAAGCAATTGGGAAGACAGGATAAAAAGTGACCCTTGAGTTTAATCAGATCCAATGACAGAATTTCCAACTTGGAAATGATCTCCGTGCTGGTTCAATTCACATGCCTCATTTTGCACACATGGGGATCACTAGTCAGAGGTCAAGACACAAGGGCCCTGTCTTGAGTCTAGGGCTCCTCCCACCATATGATGTGGCCTCTGAGCACAGTCCAGCCCTGTCACCCTCCCTTGGAAGAAGCATGTTCATTACAGGGTAGGACTTTTTCTGATCCAGATGAGGCAAAGGAAACTGTACCCTCCTACTCCTCCACTCTCAAAGACTCTAGGAGTCCTTTTTGGGGAGATGAAATTAATTCCTTTCTAGCATGGGAGCTCTTTGGAGCAGGGACTGTCTTGTTTTCCTACTTGCTTCCCCAGTGCTCATCATAGCACTTTATACCTAGTAAATGCTTCGTCCTTCCAGTCCTTCATTCCAGCCCCAGTCCTGCTATGACAAGGCCCTCATGATGAGGAGGCAGGGGTGCGATATTTCAGCATTTCACCAGTTTGACAACTCCACCTACAAAGGTCTTCCTTTCATGACCTCTCATCTCATGCTACATCCATCAATAAACCTCACCACCACAAGGAGCTTTGACTTGTATCTGTTAACATTATCAGGGTAGTCAGCCCTTTGGCTGCCCATTTGTGACGTGTTCCTTTCTAGGCATCCACAGCCTCAATTACATCTTTCATGAAACTGCCAACACAAGCTCCTTCACTGTGATACGGGGCAGCTACAAAGCCTTACAGGTGCTACCTGAAGGATGCAAGACCTGGAAGGCTCTATCAGTCTGGGGAGGTTTCCAGCTCAGCAGGTGCTGGCCAGACCAGGGAGGCCTGTAGGGAAAGACCCATCCCCAGCAGGCTGGCCCATAGACCACATAACAACGTACGACGAGTCTCGGGCTTATGTAGACCCACTTTTCCCCTTCACACTGATGACAATGGGGACAGAATGCTACTTTAAGAGTAAATAAGTTTTAGTTAACAAACGACCAGAAAATGAGACGGACTGTTTGGAGACTAACTGGGAGAAACACAAGGCATACTTGAAATATCTGAGGAGGGAGAAGATGTGACCATTGGTTCCAACTGGATTCATCAAGTACATTTTCACCCAAAACGCTGCTCCTCAAGACACTCACAAGATTCCAGAGCTTCAAATCTGGGCTGTTGTTTATTTCTTTGCCAAATTTACTTTTAACCTGATATACTCTGTAATTAAATTTATTTCAATAAACATTTAGATACCCACTTTGTGTGAAGCATAATATATACTGGAGACTAAAATGAAATGAATGGTCCTTTGACCTCTATAATCTGTTTACTGGAAAAATATCTTTCCAAGATATACTAACATGTCAGAAGAAATTTAAATAAGAAAATAGTTGAACATTAGAAATGAGCTTTATAACTGGTGAAATAAATGTCGATTCTCAATATACTTACCTAAAGTCCAATTTCTCTGGAAAACCTGGGAATTTGGGTAAGAAAGGTTGAATAAAAATGAAAGCAAGTATCTAAATAGTCCCCAAACCAGCAGATTAAGCAAATCTGAAGCAGCTAGTAACACAAAGAAGAACATTTCAGGGCCTCACATCATCTCACTTTTCACTGTCCTCCACTGTAAACCCCAGGACAATATTGCCCTGGCAGTACTGAGCCTAGACAGGAGCTCCAGCTCCTTGGGAGAGCATTACAGGATCTACAAATGGCTTGCAATGTAATTAACAGAAATGGATACCAGTGTAACAGAATTTTGTCAAGGAAGGATTCTCTTCTAAATGTAAATTATAATTTTATTCACAGGTGGTTGCCGTAAAGTCAGGGGCAGCAATCCTAAGTCATTAAAGGCACTGCACAGTTTCTGACAGACATCACAAAGTCTTCAGGTTTCCACATAAATGCTACCAGTTAATCAGAAAGGAAAACATCTAGTTTTAAAGCATGGTTGTTGTCGTTTGGGGAGAAAAAGAAGCATAAATTAAGTGCAGCCGACATTAATGCCAAAGACACATGTCTAGCAGCACTGTTACTGCTGCCTAGCAACTAGCAGGAGGGTGGGGAAAGCCCAGTGGGCAATGCCAAGGAAGGCGGACGGTGCGGAGAGATCGGGAATAAAGAGATCAGTTTTCATCTCAGGTGGTTCACAGTCAGCTCCCCACAAATTCAGAGAAAAGAATTCCTTATTATGACTGTCCTTATGCCGTCCATCATCTCACTGAACAAAGTTTATTGTGCATTATTGGAATGATATACCCAACAATGCCCAAATTCCCATGCAAACGCATGACCTTTTAGGTCCCAAATCACCACTGCCTCAGTCAGCAGATTTACAGTCATAACAAACCAGACTGATTTTAAGACCAATAACAGCAAAATGCCTGAGACTGACCTGAGTCTGCTCTTATGATACGTTAACATCCAAGTTACTGTTGGTGTAAAAGAGTAAAGATTCTGCCACTAGGCTAGAAATCTGTTGTATCTAATGTCAACAGAAAACCTTAATCCTAAACAGGCTTGTGTTTGGGTAGCAGAAGTCAGCCAGGAATTTCAAACAACTGCTGTACTCAACAACTACAGACTGACTGAAGCCTTCTCCCTAGCCTGGACCGCCACCTTCTGCAGAGAGCATTTTCACCTCCATGATCTCAATTATCCAAGGGTGCTCTGCAGCAGGAGGCAGCCCCATCCTACAGATTCAGAGATGGCCATGCCGAGGCAGGTCCCCCTGACCAGCGGTGATGGCACTGTTCCTGGAAGCTGGCCCTTCTGGCTCCTCATTCAGTCCCATGTCCTTCCCACTCCGCCATGCAGTCTTGGATCAACTGAGAGTCTAGACACACTCAGGCAGCGTGAGCGTGCGGAAACGTGTTCTAAGAATCTACCAGCCTCCCCCTACCACGCTTGTTTCTTACCTCTGTCCAGGGAGGCCTTGTTGAGGACTAACGCATCTTCAATATCATAGCCGCTATAGCTCATCACGGCAACCGTGGCATTCTGTCCAGCTGGGAGCTTCTCAAATTCTATCAGTTCAATGGTCTTTGTTTTAACCATGGGCTTCTGTGGATAGGCCAGGAGGTACATAAGGGTATCAATTCTGTTCCGCTGATTATATCCAATAGTACCTGTATTGGTAATAGGGGAAGGAAAAAACAACACTTATTTTAGTATTTGAAATAACTGGTCAATAACAGAGATGATTAAAAATGCATTTCATTTATTCGTTCCACAAACATTTATTCAGCGTTGACCGTAAGCAGAAGTCTGTGCTAGGTGTAACAGTCTTTACAGGGATGAGTAAGATTTCATCCTTGCCCTTAAGACAGGTAAAAAGTGGCATAAGGGTGAGCCTAGGGGGATGGGAGGAGAGGCATCTGAGAAAAGTCACTGCACAGGTCAGAAAGCTTTCACAAATAGAAATGTTAAAACACAGTCTGTAAAGCTAATAATACATTTTTGCACATTTTGTTCAACATTGAAAAGCCAAGAAACCCAAATTAATCTTTAATTCATTGGAACCGTATAGTAATATCTTGAGGAACTGGAGATTTGGGAAAAACATATACATATATACACACACATATATACATATACATACATATACACACACAATGATCTTTTTGAAAAAACAACAACATGGAAATGATATGATCAGTAGAGGGCAAAAAAAATAATGGGGAAACAGAAGGAAAAACACAGAAAGAAGAAGAAACAAGTGTTGAAATCGTCTTCCATGTCAGGGCTTGGTGCTGGACAACTAAAAGCTCCACTGTGGAGCACAGTCCACCGTGTCCTTTCCTGAGCTTCTCCCAGTCATGGCACCTTTGGAGTCCCACCTCAGCTCTCAGCCCTTCCAACCGGTGCCTGGAGAAGTCCCAGGAAGAGTGTGAGCAGGGCTCTTGGCCAATGAACCTCATCTCTGCAGCCACCTCTTTTCTCCTCTCAGTAGGAGTATTTGCCTTACCAAGTAAAAGCACTTTATTTTTAGCCCAAGGAATTGAAAGAAAGGAGCCTGAATTCTAGTCTAGACATACAATAAATATTCCATGTAACTCAGAGGAATCCCAAATCAGAACCAGATGGTTCTAGATCAGGGTCTGAAATATGTTCTAGTTCTCCCATGTCACTTATCTGCTCTCCCCCATAAAATTTTTTGTTTCAAAAGGCCAAGAAGAGAAGGCAGGTGGGATAAAAATCAGACAAGAAAAAATCACACAAGTACTTGTGTGAACTAGAACCTCATTAATGTTCTTCATCCTAAAGTGATCCAGCACAGATGCAGGGATCCTACATTATATTTAATTTTATTTCCACAAAATAATATTTGTAAACTGGTAAGAGACGCTGAAGTTGCGTATTGTAACCTCCTATCTCAGCAGGCAGAATCTCTAAGCTCTTAACACACTGGAATTAGTTTTGTTGTTAATGTTAGTTCTGACTCTGGAAGAAAACAATCATACAGAGGAGAATAAAGGATTATCACTGTAAAGACACCATCAGATCTTTGAAAGCTGTCAGGAATTCCAAGGTTCTCTGCCCAACCACATGGATTTATTCCAGCAACTCTGGCTAAATCTCCAAGGCTGGTCTGAAAACCAAGAGCCACCTGAGGCTTACGGAGTTGGCTCTATAAATCACCAATTAATGTATGTTGATATGGCATCACAAAGGGGGTGATCTAGTGTGGCACTGAAACCTTCATTGTGCAGTAACAGAATTACTGCTGTGAGGCCTGTGGTAAAAGTTCACTCACAGTAAGTGTGTCCTTTTACGTGAGATCCCTGAAAATTTATGGGCAGATTTCACCTCCAATTGTGAGCCTTTCCCCAGCTTGGGACGAGGATTGAGGCAATGTCCCACCAGGCTGCCAAAAATGTCTCCTGAAGTCCCAGAAGGCATTACTAAGTGACAGGGAAACACAAATGGCTGAGCGGAGAAACCACGACCCCAGCGACTGGATCCTGCCATAAATTGTACTACCTCGCCTGGTGCGATCACAGTTTTCAGTCATTACAAGGGACCATTGACCAAACCAAACACTAAAAAGAGTGAAGACGTGTTTTGTGTTTATTATCTCATGGTCATTTTCCCATTCAAGTCTTTTAATAACTTGGGTAGTTTTCTAAAAATAGGATTAAACATTTATTGAAAGTTACAAAGTATTTATTAATGTAATGTCTGCATCCCATCAATTCTGCTTCAATAGGACTGGGTAATAAAGGAATGGATTTCAATGGTCGCTTTAATAGCTCACATGTTCTACACCTTCCCCTCCCAAGACTCTCTTAGTCATTATCTAATTTGCAAAAAAATGCTTCTCTACAGTTTTGTAAATGTTAAAAATCATAAAAGGCAAAGTGTCTATGTCAATGGCAAGCTATTCCAAAACATCTATCATCTAAGAATTCAATATTGGAATGCAGCGCCTACATGAGGATGACTTCCTGGCAATGATTTAGATGTCACGATCTGAGCACACCGTCCCTGGAGCTCTTGGAATGTGGACAGCTGAGCCCACATTCTCCTCCCTCCTCCCCTGATTATTTACAAAAGTTTCAGTATATTCACTTTACATGTGGCATGCCAAGGACACCAGTGTAGAGAGCTCCTAGCAGGGAATGCCCAGCATGGCTCAGTGGATAGAGCACTGGACAAGGAATTTGGAACAGCAGAGTTCAAATTCTACCTCTGGGGAAATTTAGTTAATTATTTAGTCTCAGTTTCCTCATCTATATAATGAAGATAAAAATGGTATCTACATGAGAAAACAGTTAAAATTCTATGTAAATATAGATCACAATCAGTATAAATAAATCTTAGAAGACTGTCAGAAGCACAAGAGGTTGCTGACGTGCCCAAGATCATACAAATAGCCAACATCAGAGTCTTCCAGATTCCAAGTCTAGTATTCTATGCATTAAGTCAATCTGCCCTGTATGTGTGACCTAGTGTGTACAAGAAGCAAAGAGGAAGTGCTTACTATGTGAAACACTGTGCTGCATGCTAGGAAAGATGAAGGATCCAGACCAGGCCCCTGCTTAAGGAGGTCTCTTTTGGTCAAACAGGGACCTCAAGTCACAGCACAAACAAGAAGAAAAGGTGAGATGACAGGACAAGGGCATCAGCATATTATGGGAACTCTAAAGGGGAAGCTTGTTACCATCAATGCACATGGGATCCATTAGGAGGATTAAGAACTCCTTTCAGAAGCAGAACGTACATCAAGGTAGGAGGGAGAAGAGGAGGAGGCTGAGGTGGTTTGGCAAATTCACACAGAGAAAAATGAGATGAAGCGATAATCAGAGAACAATTCTCTCTCTCTCCTCCATTCCTCCTTTCTCTCTCCCCACCTAGGTGTCTGTTCCTCTCTCTCTCTCATCTTCTCTCCCTCCCTCTTGCTATCTGTCCCCTCTCTCCCTCTCCCTCTCTCTCCTCTGTCTCTGTCTCCCACCCCCTAGTACTCACTCAAGTCACAGAATTCATGAGGAAACCAAGCTTGGGCCACCTCTGGGGAAGAAAAAGGCCCTAGTAATCAGTCAGAGACAAGGAGAAGTGATGCATATTCATCACTAAAGCTGATGGTGCAGCATGACCCTTTTTAAATTTACCTTTTTTATTTTTTACTTTTACTTTTTAATTTACTTTTTATTTTTATTTATTTTATTTTATTTTACTTTGTTATTTTAATTTACTTTTTAATTACTAAAGTAGGCAGGGTAGGAGACAGGAGCCTGGCCTCCCTGCCCAGCACTACTTATGTAGCTGCATCTGGAGAGGATACCCATTTGCTCATGTTCACCTGATTCATTCTTCGCATCACATTCTTTGAGGAAGAAGTTATCCTTGTAACACAATAACAGAGTGAGGGAAAGTTAAGCAAAGTTGGCACCCACTGCTGAAATGATAGCTCACTGCTTGGGCAGGAAATCAGATGGAAAAAAGTCACAAATCTCTGCTTGCCACAGTTTCCTCAACTGTAAAAGGGGGTAATAATGCTACCTACTTCATAGGGTTGATGTGGCGATCCAATGGAATAGATAATACTTACAAAGCACTTAGCAAGGTACCTGGCACACAGTAGGTGCTATATAAATGTGCTCTTAATACTGTTCAAAAAAAAAGTCCAACTTTCATTCATTCACTTCATTGCAAAAAAGAAGGTGCTTTGACACCAAAACAGTTCAGAGCAGCTTTCTTCCCACAGGTGTGGAGTAGCAAATTAGAAACAAAAGTAGATTTCCATCAATGACAAAACCAATCATGGGACATTAATGTAGCAGGATGTTACTGTGTCATGTAAAACAAGGGACACGAAGAATTCAGAGAAGCATGGGAAAGTTTACATGAACTGATCCAGATCAAAGGAAACAACGGATACAGAAAAATCACCACACCACTGACCGCTGAATCCTAATGACCAGTCTTGGTCCTGGAAATACATATGCCTTCTCTCTTCACTGCAGAAATAGAGCACTGGTGGGGTGGGGAGCACTGGTGGGGTGGGGAATATATATATATATATATATATATATATACATATATGTATGTATGGAGAGAGAGAGAGAGAGAGTGTTCCAAAGGTCTTTAGTGCAATTTTAAGCTCTTAAAACTTAAGACTTCATTAAGACTTAAGCTTTAATAGCAGACTGCATTAATGCTTTTGGCACAATCTGTCCTATCAATACCGAGATGCAGTCAGTGGTTTGATGAACGGCTTCTTCCCTACTCTCTTTTTAAATCTTTGGCAAAAGAGACAATTCACTGGCAGGGAAAGGGAAGGTGGAAATTCTATGAATGTGATGTTAAAAAAAGTGAGAGAAGGAGCCTTGGCCCATGGCCTCTTTCTTCACCTACCTCCCTATCAATGTTGCTGCTCTAAATTACCGTTTCTCACCACTGATGGTCAAGGTTGGACTCTCTCTAAAATTGAAAGAGTCAAATTTCTATAAGCTGTCAGACAGGACTGCTACTAAGCAATGGAAGGTGATTTCTCCCCAGAAACCCTGTGTAATTAACATTCAGTGAAACTGGGTCAAAGAGTTGCATTTGTCACATTACAGAAAACATAATTAGAATGGCAGCAAATGAGGTCTTCTTGTCCCAAAAAATGACCACCATGATCCAAAATAAACCAAACAAACCAGCTATGATATTTAATCTATTTTTCAGTTATTATTCATTCAATTGTTAAATGGAATAGAATGCAAGTTTTCTACCCTAGCAATCCACAGAAATAAGCACCTTCGTTCAAGTTTCAAAGGGAAGAGAGGACTCGAGAGGCCAGCCCCTTGGCTGCCTCCTGGGTTGCTTCCTTCTATCTTCCAGCTCTCCCTTATCTTTTCAATTTTTAATACAGACTAGCTTCAGTTTTTTGCAGCTATTTCTGTGTCCAGAGTGAAATACGGTCATGTCATGTGCCAACTTATAAAATGTAGTTTTATCTCAGGGATTTTCTTTAGAGTCAGGTGTTCAGTAACAACAAATAGAAACAAAAGCTTTTTTTTTTTTTTTTTTTACTGCTAAAGATATTCAGCGGCTTTTGTCTTCCTAGCGTCAGCAGTAACGTCAGAAGAGTGTATCCAAGGAGCTAAATGTGCAGGACCCAGGGTCAATGCAGCTGAATACACCAACCTCAGAAAACACAGACAATGAATTGCAAATGACACTCAAAACAAAACCAGAAAAAAACCCTTCACACAGCAAACTACAAAAGACCTCCACAGACACTGAACTGGCTTTCTGTACACAGTGATCCTGCTTAGCTGTGTGCGGTAACTAGCCCAGCACCCACACACTGCTCAGTCGCAAAACAAAGCTTTGGACTTCGGGGGGGACAACTGTGAGGACACAAGTGTTGTGTTTTTACCTCAAGTATCGCCTTTAAATTTTGTTTCTAAGGACCACAAGGTAGAGGATGTCTTTCCCCTTGCCCCTTTGCCTCTTTGGTGACATTTTTCTCAGACATCTGAAAGAGTAGAATCAGTGATGAGGTGATTCCTCCCTCCTTAATTCTGCAGGAGGTCTCGCACAAAAGGTGTATTGTTCTGGGCAGAATTCACATCTCAGAACAAAATGGTTTGGTTAACCCAGTAGAAGAGATAGGCCTTTCATGACATGTAGGGCTCACTACTGTATATTTCAACTTGTTAGCAAGTCAGAAACACAAAATGGGAAACCAGCCTCACTGCTGCTGAAGGATGAATGGGAAAGATAAATTGATGAGCTGCTATTGAGTTTTTTCCTTTGGGAGTGATTGTGAATTGACAAGGCATTACATCATTCAGGTAAATGATAGAAGGCAGCATCCTGGGGATACTGAACAGAAGAAAATCCAGGATGGAATCTGGAACTCCTTCATTATACAAGCAACACTCATTTACAATTCTAAAAAATATTGGAGAATTGAATCTCCTAGTTGTTTCCTAAAGGTGATGCCTCTACCTTCTCTTAATCATTTTCAATTTTCTTTCTAAAGGATTCCCCATCAATTATATTTCAAAGCAGGAAACTTCTTAAAGAAGATCTGTGATTTCAATGTCACTGTGGACATTCTTCCCATGCCTAATCATCTTCAGGGTCTATAGGCAAAAATTCCACCACCTGATGATGGTCAGCTTTCTGGGAGGGAGCTTTTTTTTTTTTTTAAACTGAGCCTAGCTGGTACTTGGCTGAAAGATGCAAAGTCCATGGCTAGGTACAAATTCGAAGCTTTTGCTGCCCAACAGGATGAAAACCCTTGTGCTCCACTGGCAGAGCCTTCAATAACCCAGAGTCAGGACAAAAAAAGGCAGGCTTCACCTCTGCACTCAGAAGAGACATCAGAGCAGAATGGAGGTGGGGGAATGGGAGAAGCAACAGAAATACAAAAGCCACATGGGCTGTTTACCAGAATGTCAGTGACTTAAGACTGCGGCGCCACACAACAGAAACTTAACAGGGATGGCCAACTTCGAGGGTCTGAGTCTCAGCCAAGACTGGGCTTTTTTGTTTTGTTTTTTGGAAGGACTTTGTTGGCGGTGATGGTCTTCATGGATTAAAGGATCACAGACTCAGAGCTGCATGGGAGAGCCCCCATGTGTCATCTAGTCCAACACCCTCAGATGAAGAAACTGTAGTCTAGACCGGGTGAGACTCACGCAAGGTCACAGGGATACTACTGAACAGCACAACCAGGATTTGAACCCAGGTCTTCTCACACCAAGCCTTGTAATCATTCCCCTCCACCATGGGTCTTGATGAATCACAGAATTAAAAAAGAATCCACCACCCTCTTCCCCAGGCCAGATCTTGTTCAGCTCAAATGTCCAAGTGGCAGCAGGAACAGGGTGCATATGTGTTAAATATGAGAAAATGGGAAGACAACTCAAATAAGTCTATTTCCTTTCAAAAGTAAATAATCTACTTTTATAATAATCTCAGTGTTTCATTGTTCCTGAGGTTAAAAAAGAACTAGGAAGCTCACTAACTACAGCCAAGATGAATAAATGAGGTGGATGCTAAGTGTCACTTAATGCCTCACCTGTGCCTGAGGCACCAACCACAAATCAATCAACAACTATTTATCAGGTATCCAGTGTGGGCCAGGCCTTACTACCTACCATGCTCACCTCTGCCATTCTATTTCTTATTTCTTTCTCCTTCCCTTCCTCTTTGGGAAGCAAGGTGGTGGACAGAACATGGGGCCTGGAGTCAGGAAGATCTGAGTTCAAGTGTAGCCTCAGACACTTACTGGCCTGGTAACTCTGGGCAAGTCATTTAACTTCTGTTTGCCTCAGTTTCCTCAACTATAAAACAGGGATCATAATGGCACCTCCCCTCCATCTCCCAGGGTTTTTGCAAGGAACAAATGAGATATTTGTAAAGAACTGGCACCCAGTAGGCATTTTAAAGATAGTTTCATTCTTTTTCTACTCTCCTTTTCCTTCATTCCTTTTCTCTTATTTATGCCTTTAGGTATACCAGTGGAGCCCCCAGTGCTTAACTCTATTGGTAGCTCTCCAGATTGCAAGAGATTGCAGATTTTTCTGGTATAGAAATGAAATTACTAGTGAAATGAGAAGAAATGACAAAGATTTTAAAAAATATTTGAAATTATTTTAGTGCCACTCCAAAGCACAAGAAGAAAAAGCTTACCCATGGCTTGCTTCCCCATAGCACACTGGTAAGTGTTCCTGGGGGACTGGTTATGGTGAGGGTACGGAATAAGCCCAGCACAGACACCAAGAAGTGTGAAGGGTTCAATCTCCAAGTGGGTGGTATCCCTAAAAATAAAAAATAGATAAATAAACAAATGAACAAATAAATAAGAGTATTTAGGCAAGAAAATACCATTCTTCTATTCAGTTAAATACTATAGAACATACAGGCAAATACTATAGAAAAGAACATATGCAGTAATATTTGCAAATAAATATAACATGAGTGATAGAAGATAAAACTTAATAAGAAAATATGTTGAGTTTTATTAAAAATTTGATTTTGGAGGGGAGGGGGGGTGGAGCCAAAATGGCAGAGTAGAAACATGTACCTACTCTAGCTCTTCCCCCACAGCCCATAAAATACCTGTAAAAAATGACTCTAAACAAATTCTAGAGCAGCAGAAGCTACAAAATGACAGAGTGAAAGAGATTTCCAGCCCAAGGTGGCCTGGAAGACCAACAAGAAAAGTCTATTGCACAGGGCATGGAGTAGAGCACAGCCCACAATGCCCAGCCCAGCCTTGGCCATGCAGTACCAGCAGGAACAGGACCGGAGCAGGCCTTGGGAGCGGAATCACAGGCAGCACCAATTCCCAGATCCCTCAACCAACAAACACCAAGGACAGCTTCAAAAGTCAATGAGAAAGCTTTTTCACCTAGGTGAGAAGGAAGCAAGGTCCTCCCCTAGCCCTTGACCCAGGGGGTGGCAGCAGCATTCATTTTTGGAGCCCTCAGCCTGGAACTGAGCCACTAATCTGGGTCTCATCCCTGAGTGGTGGCCCTGGGGTGAGGAAGAGTTCTGGTGGGTGTGGTAGAGCTGGTGGAGGCGCTGGAAAGGGAATTATTTTTGCAGATCCTGAGCAGAAAAGCTTTGGTAGCTCCTAGATCAAAGTGCAGGCTTTGATTGTACCATGCTGGAGGGACTGAGAACTTACAGGTTCCCAGAGTATACCCTCCTCTTGACAAAGGACTCAAAAGTCAAGTAACTGGTTGAGAAAATGCCCAAAGGGAAAAAAAATAAGACCATAGAAGGCTACTTTCTTGGTGAACAGGTATTTTCTTCCATCCTTTCAGATGAGGAAGAACAATGCACACCACGAGAGGAAGACCTAAAAAGTCAAGGCTTCTGCATCCAAAACCTCCAAAATAACTATGCAATGGTCTCACGTCATGAAAAAGCTCAAAAAGGATTTTGAAAATCAAGTAAGAGAGGTGGAGGAAAAATTGGGAAGAGAAATGAGAGAGATGCAAGAAATTCATGAAAAGTGAGTCAACAGCTTGCTAAAGGAGACCCAAAAAAATTGCTGAAGAAAATAACACCTTGAAAAATAGGCTAACTCAATGAGTAGAAGAGGTTCAAAAAGCCAATGAGGAGAAGAATGCTTTAAAAAGCAGAATTAGTCAAATGGAAAAGTAGGTTCAAAAACTCATTGAAAAAAATAGTTCTTTAAAAATTAGAATGGAGCACATGTAAACTAATGACTTTGTGGGAAACCAAGAAATTACAAAACAAAACCAAAAGAATGAAAGAAAAAGAAGACAATACGAAATATCTTCACTGGAAAAACAACTCACCTGGAAAATAGATCCAGGAGAGACAATTTAAAAATTATATGACTACCTGAAAGCCATCATCAAAAAAAGAGCCTAGACATCATCTTTCATGAAATTATCAAGGAAAACTGTCCTGATAGTCTAGAACCAGAGGGCAAAATAAATACTGAAAGAATTCACCAGTCACCTCCTGAAAGAGATCCAAAAAGAGAAACTCCTAGGAATATTGTAGCCAAATTCCAGAGTTCCCAGGTCAAGGAGAAAATATTGCAGGCAGCTAGAAACAAACAATTTGAACATTGTGGAAATACAATCAGGATAACACAAGATCTAGCAGCTTCTACATTAAGGGATCAAAAGGCCTGGAATGTGATATTCTAGAAGTCAAAGGAACTAGAATTAAAACCAAGAATCACCTACCCAGCAAAACTAAGTATAATACTTCCAGGGAAAAAAATGATCATTCAATGAAATAGGGGACTTTCAAGCATTCTTGATGAAAAGACCAGAGCTGAATAGAAAATTTGCTTTTCAAACACAAGAATCAAGAGAAGCATGAAAAGGTAAACAGGAAAGAGAAATCATAAGAGACTTACTAAAGTTGAACTGCTTACATTCCCACATGAGAGGATAACATTTTTAACTCTTGAAACTTTTCTCAGTATTTGGGTAGTTGGAGGAATTTTATATACATATATACATATATTTCTATACATACACACACACACAGACAAAGACAGAGTGCACAGAGTGAGTTGAATAGGAAGGGATGATATACAAAAATAAATAAATTAAGGTGTGAGAGAGGAATATATTGAGAAGAGAAAGGGAGAAATAGAATGGGGCAAATTATCTCTCAAAGAACAGGCAAGGAAAAGCTTTTTTCAATGAAAGGGAAAAGGGGAAGGTGAGAGGGAAAAAGTAAACCTTACTCTCATCACATCTGGCTTAAGGAGGATATAATATGCACACTCAAATGGGTATGAAAATCTATCTTACACTACAGGAAAGTAGGGGAGAAGGGGATAAGTGGGGTGGGGGGGATGATAGAAGAGAGGGCAAATGGAAGGAGGGAGTAATAAGAAGTAATCACTTTAGGGGAGGGACAAGGTTTAAAGATAGAATAGAATAAATAGCGGGCAGGACAGGATGGAAGGGAATATAATTAGTCTTTCACAACATGACTATTATGGAAGTCTTTAGCAAAACTACACATGTAGAGCCTATATGGAATTGTCTGCCTTCTCAGTGGGGATGGGTGGAAAGGGAGGAGGGGAGAGAAGTTGGAACTTAAAGTTTAAGGAACAAATGTTGAGAACTGTTTTTGCATGCAACTGGGAAATAAGAAATACTGCTAATGGGGTACAGAAATCTATCTTGCCCTACAAGAAAAGAGAGAAGATGGGGATAAGGGAAGGGTGGGATGTGACAGAAGGGAAGGCAGATTGGGGAAAGGGGTATTCAGAATGCATGGTGTTTTGGGGTGGGGGAGGGGAGAGATGGGGAGAAAATTTGGAACTCAAAATCTTGTGGAAATGAATGTTGAAAAGTAAAAATAAATAAAGAAAAAAAGAAAAATTTTGATTTTAACTTCAAATGATAAGAACAAGAGAACAAAGAAGGTTTGGCAGGACCCTCTGAGGCCGTGGGATCCAACTCCTGTCCCCTGCTCAGCCGCACGGCCACTTTGGGATGCCCTATGCTGTGCCAGGGACTGCAGTGAGGAGGACATCAGCTTTGAAACAGCCTCAGTGTCATTGAAAAGCCAAAGCAAGGGAAGGGTATGGAATGTACAATCCCTCTTTTATACCACATTTTCAGATGTGAGAACGGCTTCCCCTACACTTTCTCTGCCATATATGAGAAAAATAAATTTCTTCCTTTCAAAATATATAGAAATAAAAAATGTGACTTGACTTCATAGTTCTGGGAACTCCTCATTTCCCACCAGCTGTACTCTTTGAAGTCCACCCCAGCACCCTCCTGACCCACCTGCCACTTGTGTCTTCTTCCTCCATTCGTCTGTAAACTCCTTAAGGACAGGGACTCTCTTTTCTTTTCCCATCTGCATCCCCGGTACTTGACAAGTATTATGTGGCTACTAGCACACAGTAGGTGCTTAATAAATGTGTACTGTACTGTACTATACAGTATTGTATTGTATCTTACCAAAGAGAGGGTAAGTCAAGCCAAACTCAAAAGGCACATTCCAAGCTTTAGTTGGAACAGAATCCAATGAAGAGCTGGCCCAGTGGGTTTCAGCAAAGTAGACTTATCAAGCTCATGTCTTACAGTCTGGACTTCCTATTCTTCTCCAAGGGCTTCTAAAGGTATTGATTTTAATCTGTGATACATGGAAAGAATCCAGAATCCTACATCCTTGCGACAATTAATTAACTCTTCACTTTTAATCTCAGTGGAAGAGAAGGTTTTCCACGATGCTCTCATTCTTGGTTTAGAGATCATCTTCATTCAGTTTGGTACAACAGGGATTTTTGGCAAGACCCACGTCTGAATGCACAGCAGGTAGTCACAATGAAGCCCTCTTTTTCCACAGGGAATTCTGGTTTTACTGATGCTTGGCAGCCCGTTTTAAAATGAAGTCCTCTTAAAATCCCATTTATAGCCTGAGTCAGAATGGTATTTGTTTGAAATGTACCCCCCTCCCACCCCTTGTTTAAATACCAACAAATGAAATTCAGCAGTTAGCATTCCTCATGGGAAGAAAAGGGCAAGGGACCCTTTTCAACCGTAGAAAACAGGGCAGATTGAAAAAAATGAGCAAGAGAGAAAGGGAGACCTATAGGATGATCCCCTTATTCTCAGGGTTTTGAATATAAAAACACTAGTAAGAATATATATTCATACAGTATACCTGTAAATGCCCCAATGAAATATGCTAGATTTTGTTTTTTAAAAAGAAAGAAGGCAGAATGCTCTTTAAATGACCAAAAAGTTACAGGCTATTTTCCCACTTGAAAAGGAGTGAGAACTGAGCCTTACCAAAAGCTATACACCTAAAAATTTTTTCAAGGTCCTCTCATAATATTGGAGAAAATTAAATGGAATTAAGGATATTTCCCCAAATATTCTGACAGTCTGCTTCCCTGGTACTAATTAAACTGCTTCTCTCTTAGGTCCAATTTATGTTAAGAGAGTGATGTAAAGGAAGTGAGATGGGTTTAATGTCAGAGAGCCACCTCCAATTCTGCCTCTCCTCGCCAGCTGGAGGACCACAGGTAAACCATTCCTCACTCTGGGCTCTAGGAGCTGTGGAAGCCCCTTATACTCACTATTGTGAACTTGGGATGATCATGATGGAGAATGTCCATGTTCCAACTGCCTTTTCTTACTGTACAACTTCTAAATGAATCACCTCTCACCTGAGAAAAGGTCTGGTCTTTCTGTTCACTTCCTCCTTTTTCCCCGCAGCCAGCTAAGCGAAAATCCTTGCAAGATATGCACTACTGAGCTACTCACTGACAAGGGTGAAACAATGCAATTCATCACAGAACTGATCAATAACCCAAAGGAAAAATGTCTCCTGAAGGAAGAAAAAAACCTCCACAAACCTCTTCTTTAGCCATTCAAAACAAGAAGCTTTCCCGAACATGAATCACTGACATGTGTATGATGAAACTATGAAAGGACACAACAATTCTAGAAACCACTTTGGACTGTGTTAGAAAAGCTGCAAAACTTCTCCATCCAGCAATCCCATTGCTTGGAGGAGGCCAAAGAAAAGGAATGGTCCCACGTGAATCAAATAATGGGGATGGGTGTCATGGAATGTTACACCACCACAGAAACCACCACAGATATGAAGACTTCAGAGTAACACTAACCAGAATCAGGAAAGAACATCTAGAACGCCACAGAAAACAGAGAGGAAAACAACATGAAAGCCACAAAAACTCAGATCAGCAGAGCGCCCACTCTTGGCTTCCAAATCTATGAGTGGAATGAAGAATGTGTTGTCTGACTTAACTAATCAGTGATTTTGTTTCTCTATATTTCTTTGTTACAAGAGCAGGTTCTATTAGGGGTAAAGAAAGTCAATGGGAAATAAGGTTATTATCAAGAAGACCAAAATAAAACATTCTGTTAAAAATTTTTTTCAGAATCTCAACTCGTCAGTGGAATGACATCATTCTACAAAGACAGGAAGACCTGGTTTTCAAATGCAAACTCTGACACTTTCCAATTAGATGATTATGGAAGAGTTGCTTAGCCTTTCCAGGTCCCAATTTCCTTATTTGTAAAATGGGTCTAATAACACTTTTATTAGCTACCTCACAGAGTTACTGCAAGCAAATCACTTTGAAATTTTAAAGTGTATTATCATCTAGTAAAGCATAATACATAAATAATAAACCAACGACTAACGTAATACATAAAGGGCATTCCATTTAAATGCTCAGGAATACTACCAAACTCTTGGCCACTGGATAAGACAGTTAAGTCTTTCCTGGGAGGCCACCTCAGCAGCAGGCTACTAAGATGCTCAATACATAAGACAAAACTGAACAATGCCAGTGTATTAGCTGCCCAGTTTCAAGGTTCATTCAACATGTTTGTTGATGTGTCAAGAGAGAACCTCAGTGAAGACTTTTAACAGCACCATTCCACAATCTCAGCAGCCCAATGTCAAACAGCTCTTAACTAAAGAAAAGAGCTCCTGCTCTGCCTGAAGACTGCTGAAGTGCCAACTACCCTGAACTAAGGATGTCAGGACAGCCTCAGAAACTACCTTGGGCCCCTTGGCCTTGGGGTACAGACACCTGAGAGTTCAGGTCAGCTTTTCTCACCTGCTGTTAGTACCATGACAACAAACTCCATAGAAATCACTGCATCATATTTCCAGGACAAGATGACAATGTAAACAGACACCTCTAAAACACTACTGCCCCTGAAGGAGGCCTCAAGGCATGTTCCACTGTTCCTGGGTTTTAAAGATGAACAAGAATTCAGTGACTTTACAGGCTGAGGAATTCAAAAGATCCACAATATGAACCTTTCTCGGATTCTTCTTTAAAGGTCCACGCACTAGATCAGAGGTCAGAAGAAGTCATTCTCATTTTAGGACAAACAGAAGTATCACAAAAACAAAAAGGACAATTAAATTGGAATGGAGGTGTGACGAAGCATTTGCTAATTGCTTCAGACACTGTGCCAAGCTCTGAGGCTACAAACACAAGCAAAATGGGGCCTGACCTCCAAGAGCTTATGTTCTGATGGAGAAGAGGACACATCAAGGGGAGGCATGAAGGGGGCCCACACAGAGGAAAGATGTTATGGTAAGGGAGGCAGATGCTCGTTTGTGTTTACATACAAAAATTATACTTATTAGAAAGATTAAAATCAATACCAAATTAGAAGGTTACAAATGAAAAGAGGAGAGCATGTATAATTAATGGTTTCAACATGCCCTAGTCAAACAAACTTACTGATGCCCAAAAAATGGGATATAAAAAAGGTAAAAGATAATGGTTTTCATGGTCACTATTTTAAAAAGAAGCTTAATCAATAAAGTCAACAAAAGAAGGAAGACCCAAGATGACAACCCAGGACCACATCAGTTACGAAGGCAAACTCACCTGAAAAACATCACAGAGAACAATGGGAGGTAGGGAGTCAGCAGAAAGCTTGAAGTGCCACCTAAGTCATATACTACCGAGAGCATTAAAATGAAGAGTGGAAAGACAACGACCAGATACTGATGAAACAGGTCAATGTTTCTAAATCCATTTTCAAAGTCAACAACAGTGAGACAATATATTTGGCTTCTAATGCCCCGGTCCTCAATATCACAAGAAATCTATATTAGGTGTAACACGATTTTGAAAGCAATGAAGAATCTCTGAGCGTGGGGCAAACTGGGTATAGGCCAATGTCTAACACCTTACACAAGAATGAAATCCAAATGGATACATGATCTAGGTATACGTATTGATACTATAAACAAATTAGGGGAGCAAGGAATAGTGTATTTGTCAGATTTATGGAGAATAGAGAAATTTATAACCAAATGAGACGGAGAACATTATGAAGTGCAAAATGGATCGTTTTGATTACATTAAATTGAAAAGTTTTTGCACAAGCAAACCCAATGCAACCAAGATTAGAAGGGAAGCAGAAAACTGGAAAAGAATTTTTGCATCTAGTGTCTGTGATAAAAGCCTCATTTCCAATATATATAGAGAACTGAGCCAAATGTACAAAAATATAAGTTATTTCCCAATTGATAAATAGTCAAAGGATATGAACAGACAGTTTTCAAAGGAAGAAATTAAAGCTATCTATAGTCATATGAAAAAATGCTCTAAATCACTATTGATTAGAGAGATGCAAATCAAAACAACTCTGAGGTACCACATCACACCTATCAGATTGGCTAACATGACAAAACAGGAAGACAACCAATGTTGAAGAATGTGTGGGCGAGTTGGAACATTAATACATTGTTGGTGGAGCTGTGAGCTGATCCAACCATTCTGGAGAGCAATTTGGAACTATGCCCAAAGGGCTACAAAAATGTGCATACCCTTTGATCCAACAATATTATTTCTAAGACTGTATTCCAAAGAGATCATAAAAATGGGAAACGGTCCCACATGTACAAAAATATTTATAGCAGCTCTCTTTGTGGTGACCAAGAACTGGAAATCAAGGGGATGGCCATCAATTGAGGAATGACTGAACAAGTTGTGGTATATGAATGTGATGGAATACTATTGTGCTACAAGAAATGACTAACAGGAAGACTTCAGAGAGACCTGGAAGGACTTATATGAACTGATGCTAAGTAAAAGGAGCAGAACCAGAAGAACTTTGTACATGGTAACAACCATAGTGTGCAAGGAATTTTTTTGGCAGACTTAGCAATGCAATGCAAGGATCTAAAAAATTTCCAGTGGACTCTTAAGGCAAAATGCCTTCCATATTCAGAGAAAGAACTATGGATTTGGATCACAGAATGAAGCAGAATATTTTCTCTTGTGTTATGTTTTGTTTTTTATTTTTTCTCATGGTTTATCCCATTCATTTTAATTCTTCTATGTAACATGATCAATGTGAAAATGTGTTTTAAAATATATATATGTATATATATATATGTATATATGTGTGCATCTGGTTGGGGGAATGGGGAGAAAACTCCCAAGAGAATGGAAATAATCAAATATGATATTTTAAAGTAAAAGTGCCTGAAGTGGCACAATAATTACTAAGCCTTCTTTGCTTTCTTACTGTTGTAAACTCAGTACATGAATGACTTCATGAGGATAGCCTTGATGAAAGTGTGAAGGGAACGAAAGTGAGCCTTTTGTAAACCATTTTCCAGAGGAGATCTGATCTCCAAGTGTTATATGAAAGACTGAGAGGTGCACAGAACACAGGGTTGTACAGGGTTATCTTCTAATGAGAAAAAGGTTGTTATGTGGTGATGTCTCAATGAAGATGAAAACACATCGGAAACCGCTGTGAGCAGGTCACACAGAGAGTAGGGACAGACAGAAAACCTACCCAGCACCTAGAGTTTAAAGAAGCCTTGAAGAGCCTTAGGTGGACCCTCGCTGGGAGGAACTGATGGAAGGACACAGAGAAGAATCACAGAAGATGGAGGATCCTGGTGGGGCAGCACCCATAGTCATGGAGGGAGGCCCATATGGATGAAATTATGGATCCACTCAAAGACCTCACACAAAATGGCAGCCTAAGCATAGTTCTTTCCAAATGGATAAGAGGAAAACAAAGGATGTTCACGGACCAAGAAGAGGCAGATTCTAAACACAATAGGTTTTCAAGTTGTTGGTGTGGACATCACTTACTTGTTAATTGTATGTTCATACAGTGCAATGTTACAATCATTTTCTTCATTTACATCCAAATATTCAACCAGGCTCTCATGTAGAAAATCTTCAAAATTTCTGAAAATGCATCAGAGATGTGTTAAAACATTTCTCCATCAAAATAATTAATTTCTAAGTATCAGATAACTGAAAATAAAATGAGATACTGGTTTTCTTACAAGGCAAACTTTTAAAATCCTGCAAACAGAAAATATAACAAGAAAGTTGATCTGTAAAGCTCATACCACTCTTACTGTAAGACCACTGACTCTAATCCTGGCATTCAGGGCTCTCTAAAATGTAGCTCCAATCTACCTGTCTGGCCTTTTGTGAGTCAGTCAGGAGAAGGTAACACTGTGAGGCACTGAGGGGAGTGGGGATGCAACCCTGTAAATGCAAGAGAGAATCCCCCTGGATATTCTTAGTGCCTGGGAGCTGCCACAAACTGCAGAGGAGAGTAGCAGCTCTCTGGACCTCTACCTCCACCAGAATGTTTGAAGGACACTGAGGTTACTGGGATCAAGTTGGCCTATATACAACAGGGGGATGGAAGAAATACAAGAGAGGTCAGTAGTGCTCAGAGACTTCGTGTCCATGGCATCTGCTTTGCTAGAGCCCAGATCCTCCTTGGTATGACCACTGTGGTGCACAGGGGCTCCAAAGCCACATAGAACACACACAAACACTGGGCAAATATGGGGGGAAGGAATAAGAATTGATATAGCACTTCTATTTGTCAGGAACTATGCCATGTGCTTTGCAAGTATTATCTCATTGGATTCTCACAACCACCCTGGGAAGGAGGGGGTAGTATGATCCTCATTTTACAGCTGAGGAAACTGAGGCAGACTGTGGTTAAATGACTTGCCCGAGTTCAAACAGCTAATATGTGTCTGAGTCTGGATTTGAACTCAGATCCTTCCTGACTTCAGACCCAATGCTCTATCCACTGTGATGCCCCAACTACAAAGTTGCGGTCAGATTCAGACAATATGTAGCTATCTGAATTACAACAACTAAGCTTACTTTTAGTTTCCCATCCTTAGAGTTGGAGCCCAGCAGCACGAATCATAGGGTTCTAGATCTGGAACTACAGGTGCCCTTAGAAGCCCTTAAGACCAATCCTTCCATTTTACTGTCACTTAAGTGACTTGCTCAGAGTCCCACAGCTTGCAGGAGTCTGAGACAAGATTTGAACTTGAGTCTTCCTAATTTCAAACCCAGCACTGTATGCACCATGATCCCTCAAGCTGCCAAGCTCTCCTTACAGAGGGCCCCAAAGCTCTAGTTTGCAGCTACCTCCCTGAGCTTGGTCTCCAATGACTTCCCTTCTGGGATTCTACATCACAGTTCCATTACACTTCCATTCCCCTGCCCATCCCCCATGCCTGGACCTCCCACCACCTTCACGTGCTGAAGGCCCCTCCCAGCCTTGGTGCTCCATGAAACCTTCACTAATTGCCACCCTGACCTTGCTGTCCCAGGATACTTCTCCTGCCTCCAGACTGGCCTAGTATTTGGAATGGCCTGAACTGTGCACAGACCACAGCTGTCACCAGTGCAGAGAAGGACAGGCGTTCTTAGAGTAGGGACTGTTTCTTGCTTTATTTCTTCATCCCTGGAACCTGGCCTGGCACATTTCCTGGGTGGTACCTCCCTCACACCTCATCACCCAGTAGTTTGGGTTGGAGGCTGGAATAAAATGAGCCCTTCATAGGTTGTTCAATACTGAACAAAAGAAGGGTTCCACCATAGAAGAAAGATGAGGCCATGAAGATGGCACAAGATGACCGAGCTGAGATCCAGCAGCCAAGCCTAAGAGGGACTCTTAGGGGTGGACCCTCGAGGTGGTTTTATACTCAAGCAATGAAAAAATTATGTCAATGGCCAAAACCTCAGGTCTCCTTAGCCAACCAAGATTCAATACCTTTTCAGAAAAAAACAGCCTAACTTGCATGGGGGATAGGTAGGGGTTAGGATTTTGCTCCTCTACCACTCCTGGACAGTAGAATCTGTCCCACACATTCCTGATCCCCATCACAGTGTCTTCCACATAGTAGGAATTTAAAAACTGCTTACTGAATTAAATAGCTGCAGCACCCTGGGCAAGTGACATCCCCTCTCCAAGACTCAAGTTTTCCCATATGTAAAAAAAGGTGCAAGACTACACTGGAACCATCATCATGCCTTTCTGGCTGTGACCCCAGCCCTTTATTCACCCCATCATCTTGCCTCTCACCAACCTTATATACTATGTTGGTATCTACTTGTATCTAAAATACCTTCACAACTGCAAATTAAATGTTTTTAAAACTTTAAGCAGGCTTCTATTTTTCAGTTAATAAAGCTAAACTGCAGGATGGCTTACGGAAAATGGGACATGGTTAAATTCCTATCAAAAGGAATCTGAAAGATGAGAGCCTGAGGGAGAGCAGTCAACCAACCCAACTAAGACTATGCCTTCACGAGTAGCACAATTCAGGGAATACTTCCAGGAATGAAAAGCACTGAAACTGCTTTTATTTGAAAAAAGGAAGAAGTAAATGGCTTTCCTTTAAGCCTTGTTACTACCTGTAGCCCTGGGCCAGCTCTTCCATGTGCTTGTCTGTCACGGCAGGCTTTTGCTTCTTCACAATGATGTATGGTCTATGGTGGAAAAGGAAAGATGCAGGCTGACGGGCTACAAGAGCTAGCAAATATGGTAACTGACATGCAATGGAAAAAGACCCGTCACCCGCACCCACTCACCCCCCCCACCCCCCCCACACACCATTTCTCTTTAATATGCATGTGCAGTCATTAAGGAAATACCCAGCTCTAAATAAGCCATGAAGTTCAGGTCACTGGTGGTCTCTTCAATCATAGCTATTCAAGGAAAAAACTGGATTTTTCTTCCATTTCTAACTTTCCCCAAAGTGACTAACCCCTTCTCCTATCCCCATAGGTGACACCTAGCTAGGGCAAGGATCCTGTGTACAGTTCATGGAGTGGTCAGGCCAACAAAGAAGACCTCTAAGAATAGCCAAGGCATTTTAACCCAGCTGAGTTCAAAGCGAAGATCTTACTTTCGTCAGGGCATCTCAGCTTAAGCAAACATAACTGGATCAGGAAGATGCTGGGCTCTCTCAGCTGCATCTTCCAAAGGGAAGGCTTTAAGTGTGTGTGGGGAGGGGGAGGGGGACACTACTCTGGCTCTGCTTTATCGGTTGTCTAACAGGCCTAAGGTATAAAAAGTGCTCAGGCTCCTGGTCCTATTCGATTGATCTATAACTGTCAGGGCTGACTTGTGTCTGAGGACTCTGCACTACAGGGAAACATCCCCACAAAGAAGGCATGTGAGATCAAAACGTCAAGGGCTGCTACTATTTGGACAAGCAGCTCTTACAGAGTGCAACCAATAGGACAAGACACTTGTGCATTCTGCCCTAGAGCCCAAAGAACAGTCTGGGGACTAATGAGCACTTTGCACAATCACAAAGGGAGAAACAAGTTGCTGAAAGAGAGCTGGGTGTGCTTTCCATGGAAATCCGCATAACTCTGCCATCTTGCCTCTCCTGTCTGGGGGAGGACGTCTCTCACTATGGCTGCAGCTCAGCCTGCCTCAGAGGATGCAAAGGGAGGAAAAGGGAGGCAAACCGGATGGACGGGGAGGAAGTCATTGGCTGCATGGCTGAAATGCCCCTCCTCTGCATAACACCAAACTCTTGACTTCATAAGAGATGGCTGGAAAGACAAACATGGTCCCTCTTGAAGAGGTCAGACTGCATCAAAAGCTAGCAGGTAGCTCCTCAAGGGCAAAATGGCCTGGTATACTCCTTCATACTTCCCTGAGAGACACCATGGCAGAGCAGATAAAGTGCAGGAGATGGAGTCTGGAAGACCTGAGTTCAGATTCAGCCTCAGACATCAGTTTTGTGACCCTGAGCAAGTCACTTAACCTCTGTCTGCCTAAAATGAGGATAATGATAGTGGCACACACCCTCCATGGCTGTCATGAAGATCCAATGAGATAACACTTGTAGAGTGCTTTGCAAACCTTAAAGCAGCTGTATAAATGCCAACCACTATTACCACTATTACAGATATCATTAACGTTGATAATAACGTAAATTAAAGTTGGAAGAGGAAGAAAGACACATCCTTATCTGTCACTGGATAGTTTGCCAAGTGCTACATATATATATATATATCCAATCTGCCACCTAACTAGGGCACAGAAATTTAGCTAAAGAAGGGCAAGGGAAGGTTGAAGAGATATAGTAACATTCCAAGTTGGGGGAGGAAATCCCCAAGGGATGGGCATTGGAACCCAATGCTGTTTAATGGTGAAATTAAAGCTGGCAAAGAGAAATCTTTGCACCCAGATCCCTGCCCCCAAGAAAGTGTTACAACCACACATACCTGCACAATCTTCCACCATCTGAGGAAATGTAGACACATCTATCAGTGAGGTTTGTTGAGATTGAGACAAATTCGTTGATATAACCAGCCCTTCGCATGAGCCGGAATGTATTCACTAGTTTCTTATGATCTCGAATGACACCCAAGATGTTGCCTAAATACAAGGGGTACCATACTTGAAAAGAGAGATATTTCCTTAAATAAATCCAGAAAGCCTCTTTCCTAACATATGAATTTTAAGCAAAACTATAAAACCTTTTACAAATCCTGTTCTCAGCACCTCCATAGCCCTCTTTGATTCAACTAATAAAGAAGTCACTATCTAAATTAAAGATTAATAAATGATTGGCCCTGAAAAAACTGCATATAATATCAGATATGATATCAGATAGATGCCCTGGTTGGTTTTACTGAACTGGTTTCTTTTTCCCTTTTAAAATCTTCGTTATAAGGGAAAGCTTGACAAGTAGGGGGAAAGGGAGGGATGTATCTGGAAATGTATATGAGTAATAACACAAAAATATAAAGAACAAAGTAAGAAACTAAAATCAAGTCAATAAAACTTGTAATTTATAAATCAATATTCTGGTCTCCAAATGCAAACTGAAATATTTAATACTATTAAAAGCATAATAATACATCAAAATACAACTTTTATTTATTACCCTAAAATGGTATAGTTATGTCAACTAACTTTATAGACCAATTTGAATTTTTCCACATAACACTGGAATTTTTGACTTGTACCACTGCACAAACTGATGGTCCTCTTCCTGCCAACAACTGCTAATCTGCGGAGGTCAGATCTCCTACACACCTGGTCCTGACATCAATAGCCACTTAAGAACCAGCATGGGGAGTACTGAGTATGTGGGATGACTTATTTTTAAAAATTTAATTACAAAGTCAATTTATACCCTAAAAATTATGGTACATTTGCTTGTAAATAGTAATTTGTCCTTCATAAATTATGATTCAACAGTACAAGTCTGTGTTAAGAGTACCAACCATTGAGGAAGACAAGGAACACATTTGGGTAAGAGAGCTCTTCTCCACAGAGGAGGTTAACGTCCTCTACACCCAGGTTACTGGCTAGTTTAACAATGGGGCCATCTTCCATGTCAGTAGTAATGTGTGTCATCAGGGCCAGGTTTTTCACCAAACCACAAGCCTTAAAAACAAACAGAGATAAAAATCATTCTTGAGAACAGATGCAAATGTCACAAAGTTCATTTTTGCCAAAGTGATACTCCCCAACTACAAAGGATACTGCTTCTAAATTTAAAGCAAAATGGCTATTAAAAGAGAGAGAAAAGACAAAGCTAACAAAAATGTGACAGACTTAAATACAGGGAGGTCTCCTCAAGACTAAACCTCCCTCCAAACTTTCTCCCCACCCCGACCCTACCAAGTTTTCCTTTGACTTTTTTTATTTTTCTGTTGTTTCAATCACATATTGCTATGAATTACTTTTCAATAAGTCAAAGTATTCTTTAAACACTTAGAAATGCAGAACTATCTTGTGTCCCCATCTGAGCATGAGCGCCACTGCCCTTAACCCCAGCAGTCTGGTCAGGAGGGATGTCAAGCAGTGGCCAGCAGAGTCGGGAGAGGGGTACAGAGAATCCAACAGCTCCTTACCTCTCCTTCAGGAGTATCAGAAGGACAGAGCATTCCCCATTGAGAAGGCTGCAGCGAGCGAGGACCACTCACTTTCCTGGTCTTCTCAAACTGTGATGAGATTCTTGTCATCATGCCAAGAGCAGATATATAGGACAGGCGAGAGAGCACCTGGGTCACTCCCTGGCGGTCCATCTTAAATCTCTTCAGAGACCAATTTCCCTAGAGGAGGAAAAGCAGCTGAGGTGCTAGAATTGCACATGGCTGGCTTTCTCCACTGGACAGCTGTGGAGACTCTTGGTGACTGTCACTGACTCTTGCTTTCTGAGTCTCATAACCCACTCAAGTCAAACACCCTAATAAAATGTCCAGCTGGACAAGTTGCTGAGGATGATTTTATAGAATGATTCTCGGCCTGCCACAGGACCACAAGGAATCACAGAATAGCTGATCTGGAAAGGATTGCTGGTCCTCCAAGCTCATCCTTCCCTCTAGATCACAGAGCTGAGCACAAAGTAGCCAGTTTATGTTTCTTGCAAGGAATATTCTGATTGTTCTTCAACCTTGGGCCCTGTCAGGGTGGTCCATATTTCTGGACAGCTCTCATTGATCAGACAACTGAAATCTACCTTCCCATAATTCCCACCCTTTGGTGCCAGTTCTCTGGCCACAGCCAAACAGAATCAATCTTACTATACTTCCTCATGACAACTCAAAAAGATTAGACAACAACTCTCTATCAAGTTTCCCCTCAGTCTTCTCCTCTCCTGGACTACACACCCTCTGCCCCTTCTCCTGAAAGCTGTTCTTGGGATGTGCTTCAGTTTATTGATTCCCCAGAAGAAGAGACAATCAGCAGGACTCAAGCCTTCCTGGTAACAAAGCTGAAGTCATTAAGCTGTGCTTTGGACTGCCCCATGGCCAGCCTGATTTTAGACCAAGCTTGTGAAGATCCCCAAATGCCAACTGGTAACCAGCAGCACCTCCCAGCCTGCACATGTGACTGGGACTTTCTGAAGCCAATTACGGGTCTCCATATTTGCCAAATATATTCTGGAAACCCGTCAAGATCTTTTCACATCAAGACTGTGTCACTTAACATATTATTCCTTCCAGTTCCCTTTCACGAGCAAACTGAATCAATATCCAAGTCACTGATAAAAATGTGGACCAGAATATCTTTAAAAATGGAGGATAGTAGTTTTAACTACGATCCTGTCTGTAAATGAAGAGTTTGGGGGGATAGAAGTAAAAAGAGAAAGGAGATTAGGAGAATTTGAATAACAAAAAGGCACTGGTAGCCATGAGAAAAGGGGAAGCACAAAAGAACCATTAAAAGAAACTCCTTATTGGAGAGAAACTTTGACTTCTCCCCAGTGAATCTTGTCTCATTTTATCACTTTTTATACAAATTTTGTACTGTGTAAGTATTATTGGTGCCTAACTTATTCCAATAACGATAATCAGAAGTATCTAAAAAGAGAGGCTTCCACAAGGGTTCTTCTCCAGAGCTTCCTTGTGACATGGAAGGACTCTGGATGCTCACAGACTTGGCCAGGGGGCCTCATACTAACTAACATCTTCAAAGCACCACAAGATTTGGAAAGCACTTTACATTTATTATTTCAATTGGACCTCACAGTGATTCTGTAAGGGAGGTAAGATTATTTTCCTTCTTTTTTTTTTCAGATGAAGAAACTGAGGCTGAGACAGGTAAAGTGACTTGCTCTGTATCACACTACTAGAGAGTGTCTGGGGGGGGGTGGTTGAGCTTAGATCTTCCTGACTCCAGGCCCTGAATTTCCCCCCATTTTTTTAAACTTTTGTTTTGTGTTCATCCTGCGTTTTTGAAGAAGACCATGACATTACTAAGTGGGGAACACTTCCTATAAGGCTTGCCTTGGGAGTGAGCCCTATGCTGGCTGTCTAAAGACCAAAATCATTTCAAAGAGATTCGGCTCTGAGCTGGGCACAAGAAAATGAGTTTCTCAGCCCTATAAGCTACTAAGACAGAAGGAGGCATTCGGGGCCAGAGGAATGAGCCCTCACAGGGACAAGACCACAAATCTTTGGGTTGATAAAGTAAAATCAGAAGAATGAAGCACCAGTAGCCTACGGTTACCTTTTACAAAACCTGCCCTTTGAGAAGGACAGCCAGCAGCCACTGAAAAACCCAGCAGTCATTTCAGTGTGCGTGTCACAAGCCAAAAATAGGGTATGAGACGGTTGCTGATGACGATTAACAAGACTGCCATCCTAAGCCTGAAGGGGATCTTGTTGAGTCATTATTCACTTTGAGTAATTAGTTTTCCTTCCTTCCCTTTTTTTTAAATATGGAATTGTTCTCTGGAAGCAAGGAGACATGGGACATGGGAAGAGTAAGCCGATGTAAAAACAAAAGACAGCCATTAAAATCTACTTTAAAAACGTTGCTGGCATTTAGACAACATTTTTAAGGTTTGCCAACTTCATGGAGCGAGACAGATACCATATTACTATGATACCCATTTTACAGATTGCCCAGGGTCAAGCTGCTGGAGAAGGGACAAGGGCAGGCTCCAAGATGGGCATTCCTCCCACTGCGCTCATGCCTCTATATAAATAGCCTCGGGGGCTCAATGAAGATTAACAAAGCAAGTAGTGCCTCCTTCTTCCTCATTCTCAGCACCAAGACTTTCACAAGAGACCACCCATGGAAATGCGGAATAAGTCATCCTTAGTCAAAAAACTACACCAACAAGGGAAAACTATTTTGGATCTGATTCCCATGGATCTGACTGCTAGGGTAGAGGTGAGGAGAACCCTGTAGGGAGGTTACCACTCCCTCCTAAAGCTTGTGATGAAGGAGAGGTCCAGGAATAGTTTGACACACATTTTAGATACGGGGAAAGCAAGATTTTAAAGGAATCAAAGAAAGGGCAGGCAGGATCCTACAGGGGGATGTTAGCCCATGAGGGACAGAAGGTGAATGAGAATGAAATTCTGAAGACATAAAGGGAAATTATTTCAGTGAAGAGGAAATAAAGAAATTGTTCTAATAGGCCAGTAGATGCAGAGGGAACTCAATCACTGACTTAGAATGTAAAAAGAAAGGTACAAATGATGAAGATGAGAGAGCATATGGTTCTAGGATCACAAAAGTTCAGAGTAAGTTGAGGTCGGAGAGTGAAGGTAAGGACAACGGAGACAAGATGCCACTCTAACTTTGCTACTGAACTGGCACAGGAAGGGAAAACTGCAGATACAGTTTACGAGATAGTAGCAGGACTTCCTATAAAGTAGCTCCTATTCTTGGAGAGAAGCTAGCAACACATGGAACAGATAATAATGCAATGAGATAAATCCAGAACTAATTTAATGACTGGTGTTTCAGCCAATATGGCAGGCAGGCCCTACGGGTGCACCTGTAGAATCTATGCTTGGCCCTGTACCTTCACTGTAACATTTTTACTAATGAATCAGAAAAAGGCATAGATGGCATGCTCATCAAATTGGCAGAGGACACGAAAACCAGTAGGAAAACATGACCCATTAGAAAGCAGAGTTGAAAATAAAATGAAATACCACAGGGGTAATAAATGCAACATCTTACACTTGGGTATTTCTTCCCCAAAAAAGCCCCTACCCTCATCAGTACAAGATGGGGAGAAATGGCTTGGCATCAGTTTGAAGAAGGTGGGGGGAAGGTTAGCGTACCACAAGCCTGATGGGTGAAGTGCCTGTCAGGAAAGGCGAGGCAATTGTGGGCAGCAGTGAGGAGGGCACAGCTGCCAGGACTAGGGTGGTAATAGTCCTGCTGTACCTTGCCTGGCAAACTCTGTTCAGTTTGGGGCACGACAATGTAAGAAGAACTCTGATAGGCCTGATAAGGTCTGGAGGAAGGCACTCGGGATGACCAAAGTCCAAGGCCTATGAGGCCCAGTTAAAAGGACTGGGAAGAGTGAGGTCAAGGGAACCTTGGGTCTGAGCGTGACAGCCATCTTCACATGATTGAAAGGCTGTCCTGTGGAAAATCAATCCATAAAAAGTGAGACACTCTCTGTTTGGCTTCAGAAGGCAGACCAAGCAACAAAGCTGGGAGGTGGAGGGGGTGGAAATGGGGGGGGGGGCACTGCTCTTTAGGCAAGGTGTCAAGAAAAGCTTGCTAACAGCTCAAACTGTCAAGAGCAGAAGGGCTTGTCTCAGGAGGTGGTGGTTGGTTCCCTTTTGCCCGAAGTCTTCAAGCAGAGGCTGGATGTCCGTTTGTTGGGAATATGAGAATAAGGATTCCTTTCAGTATGGGCTGAAGTGGCTACCAGAACCTCTCTAATTGTGTGATTTTGTGACCCTACTGGCCAAAAACCCATAGTCTAGCTGCCTCAGCTTCAAACTGCATTCCTGGTAAGAAGTACCACTTGTGAATGGCATAAAATGGGCATAGATAGGAGGATCAGGCATTTAGAGCTTGATAGACAACCCTGTGGACAATCAAACCTCCTCATTTTACAGATGAGGACCCTGAGGTCCCAGAAGGGAAAGTGTGTGTCCAAGGTGGAAAAGTTGGAATCTGAGTCACTCTTCTCTGATTGTGAATCCCAAATTCTTTGCACTGGACCACATTGGATCTAAACATGTTCTTCAGAGGTCTGACAACTCTCCAAAAAGACATGATTTTTCCCGTGCCCCTAGAGCAGAAACAGCTATGACTAAGGTGCTAAGCCCTGCAGATGTCCCAGTGAAATGACAGCAAAAGTGGGTCTTAGGGATGCTTTGCAAAAGCAGAAAAATGAGCTTGTATTTGTTATGGGGGATAAGAAAGAGCTGAAGATTTATTCATGGAGCCTTTGAAGAATCCAAGAATTAAATCTTTGTGACTCTTCAAGCACTTTACATATACTCCATGGCTATTCTGGCACTCAGAACTTTCTGACAACATACTCATATAAAATTAATTTTGAACAATGAATTTACTTCATCTCCAAAAATGGGTACATTGTCTTCCGAAAGAAAATACTTTCAAAGATTAAGGGCAGATTTTTAAAACTGCTTGCATAGTAACTGAAATAAAACTGCAAAAATGAGATGAAAATCGCTATCTTAAAAGAAGTGACTGACATACTGAGCTCTCTCAGTTTAAAGAGAAAAACTAAACTGGGTATGTTGGCATATGCCTGTAACCCCTGCTACTAGGCAGGCGAAGGCTGGTCAATCTCCTGGGCTTAGGAGAGCTGAGCTGCAGGGGTGATGCTCATCAGGATGAACATTAACATGGGGAGCTCCTAAAAACAGGGAGAGGCAGGGAACTACCAAGAGGCTACCTAAAGAGGGGCATATGGGTCAAACAGTGGAATTGTGTGTCTGAAACACTCCTGCATTTCCAACCTGGAAGAGATAAAGAATTTAGTCTTTAAAACATAAAGCAAAACTAAAAAAGGAGGAAAAACTAGCAGTAATAGCAGAGGAAAAAAGGGCAGCTAGGTGGCTTCGAGGATAGAGTGTAAGGTCTTGGGTCAGGAAGGCTCATCTTTATGAGTTCAAATCTGGCCTCAGACACTGCCTAGCTGTGTGACCCTGGGCAAGTCATTTAACCGTATTTGCCTCAAACCCTCATCTGTAAAATGAACTACAAAAGAAATGACAAACCACTCCAGTATCTTTGCCAAGAAAGCTCCAAATGAGGTCCCAGAGAGCTGGACACAACTGAAAATGACTTAACAACAACAAATTAGGGAAAAAAATCCCAGTAGTAGAATGATCCTTTCAAGACAGTTTGAACTGAACACTGCAACCTGTTTTGGGAAGCCTTTCATAAAGTTTGGTATAAGGCAAACATAAGAACAAATATATACCACTAGGAGACCAAAAGACAGTGATGATTCTTTTTTTACCCACAAATATATAAATACACGTACAAGTAGATAAGTGCCAAAATTGTTGTAAAAACTGAAGAAAGAAGCCTAGGTTCAAGAAAGTGCTGCTGGGTACCAGGCAGGGGAAACAGAAAGCTATAATGGACTTTTTTCAGGATTACATGAATCTCAGAAAAACAACATTTAAAGAATATGAAATACGATCACGAGGAGTGCCCAGGGGCCGCCTGCTACAGCATGTTCCTCTCATTCACCCTTTCAGGTCCCTGGTCATTGGCAGAAGGCCTCAGAAATGGGAATTCAAGATAGAAGAAATATCTGGCACAAACCAAGAGGGGATGGGGTATGAGAGCTAAGAGTGCCATAGAAGGATCTGTGGGTGACTGTTCTAGCGCGCTGCAGAGGACAGTCCAGAAATGGCAGAGGAGAAACCAAGAGTGAGTCCAAAGACTTTTCTCTGAATATATTTGAGCAGATGGTTTCCCAAATCTGCTCTTTGCTCTGATCGCATGGGTAGAACTTCAGCTCCCAGAGGACAGAGTTTTCTTCTCGGTCTTTGTGTTCCCAATGCCTTGTACATAGTGGGAACTTACTGACTAACTGCAGGTCAATCAAAGGGAAGGGTTGATTTAGGAAGAATTTACGTTACTGTCTCTTATGGATTTCCTAAAAAAAAAAGACCGCTAGACATTTTTAAAAAGCAACAAAACCAAAAATTCCACTACTGGTTTAATTTACCACCAGCTATGATTCCATGAAGAACCTGCTCCAAAAAATTTCCTTTTTCTTTCTTTCCCTGGTTAGTCTGAAGTCTGCTGAAAGGAGCCATGGAGATGTCACAAGTTCTTTCTCAGTCTTCTGTCAGTCCTCAGACCTGAACCATGGGCCAGGCTGATGTGTCATAGACCAAGGCTTCACCCTGGCCCAACTCACAGAAGACTGGACAGGGATCTCAATGTAAGGACTGCAACCACAGGGCATTTCCTGTCTTGGGTCAGCAAGTCTGCTCTTGATTCTCTCATTATTAAAGGAATCAAGGTGAGATGTCATAGTGTGCCTTGACAGTGGTAGTAAAATCTCATCTGTAAAGCTAGTTTTATGTCAGGTGTACAAAAAGTTAACTAAGTTTTATCTGATAAACTTCTACATTTTTTTTAAGACAGGAAACATTTGTGATAAAGCCTCCTGAATGGAAGGAATGCTCCTAAACATGGCAGCTGCCACAGGCTGAACTTACAAACAGAAGCAACAGCTGAAGACTTTCCACCTGCAGTAAAATGGAAGTTACATTGTTTTGGACAACAGCTGTACAATCAATAGACCTAAATGAGTTGACACAATCTCAATTTTATGTTAACTCTCCCCAAAAAAGTGTCATTAAGAGAAGGAAAGAAGGGTGTTAATTATGGCAAAAGCAAGAGGGAAAATAAAAATATGTTTCCTTTCAAAGCAGAAGAAAATTCTTAGTAACTTCTAGAATGTTGATTTACTCTAAAAACAGAAAAATGAAACAATCCAAAGAATTCCAGTGAAAAGATCAACTGTACATTTCATTCTTCTGAAAGAAAAATGAAAAAAACCACCAAGCATAGTAACAAGCTTCCAACTAAGTTCAAATGGCTACTTACAGTGGAGATGGCATTGACCATGCCATTGGTGATCTGATCTTGGCGCATGTGTTTCACCACATCAAACTGGGCAGCCCTCTGCTTGGGGATCACTTGGTCGGCAATCTTCTTCATTTCAGAATTAAATTTTTTGAATAAGTCTTCAAAGAGAAGAGAGAGAAGC
Organism: Potorous gilbertii; assembly: GCA_028658325.1. NCBI lineage: Eukaryota > Metazoa > Chordata > Mammalia > Diprotodontia > Potoroidae > Potorous > Potorous gilbertii. Next base: position 231,466,127 of record CM053770.1, on the reverse strand, counting down.
TGCAAATAAAAGCACAAAAAGAGAAAATACCTTTTTAAAAACACTTTTTTGCTTCTCCCATACAGGGAATGTGAATGGGATGAATTCAGTCAAAAAATGGAAGCAGATAAAAGTGGATTAAAAAACAGAATCCCACAAGATATTGTTTACAAGAAACACAGAGAGAAATGAACAAGTAAAGGTAAAGGGCTGGAGCAGAATCTATGATGCTTCAGCTGAAGTAAAAAAAAGCAGGGGTAACAATCATGATCTCAGACAAAGCAAAAACAAAAATTGAGCCAATCTTTTAATAATAATATTTAATAAGATAATCAAGAACACTACATTTTGCAAAAAAAAGTACCATAGATAATAAAGTAGTATCAATATTAAACATATATGCACCAAGTGACATAGCACCCAAATTCTTAAAGAAAAAGGTAAGTTGAGTTAGAGGAGGAAATAGACAATAAAACTATACTAATAGGGGACTTCAACTTTAAAAAAAAATAAAGAAGTTAAGAAAATGAAAGAATTTTAGAAAAGTTAGATATGATAGTCCTCTGCAGAAAACTGAATTGGGAATAGAAAGGAATATACCTTTTTCTCACAAAAACTGACCATGTATCAGGCTAGAAAAACCAGGCTAGAAAGCAGAAACATTAAATACATCCTTTTCAGAACATGATGCAATTAAATTACATTCAATAAGGGGTTGTGGAAACACAGATTAAAAACTAATTGGAAACTAAATAATCAAATCCTAATGAATGAGCAAGTCAAAGAACAAATCATAGAAACAATAATTTTATTGAAGCGAATGTCAACGAAACAATATACCAAAATTTATGGGATGTAACCAAAACAGTACTTAACGGGAAAATTTATATCTCTAAATGCTCACATCAAAAAAATAAGAGGAAGAGTAGCCTGGGGAATCAACTAAAAACTAGAAAAAGAACAAATAAAAATCTTCAATTAAACACTAACTTGGAAATTCTGAAAATCAAAGGAGAAACTAATAAAACTAAAAGAGAAACACTGAACTAATAAATAAAACTAGAAGCTAGTTTTATATTTAAAAAAACACAATGGAATAGGTAAAGCATTGGTTAATTTGATTTTTTAAAAGAGAAGAAAACCAAATTGCTGATATCAAAAATGACAAGAGTGAATTCATGACCTATGAAGAGGAAATTAAAACAACTATTAGGAGGCATTAAAAGGCACCAATGAGCTCCCTAAGATTTGCAAGTGAATTTAAAGAACAATTAATCCCAAGAGTATTTGGAAAAATAGACAATGGTGGAGTCCTACCAAATTCCTTTTATGACACAAATGCTGCTAATACCAAAAACAGGAAGAGCCAAAATGGAAAGTAAACTACAGACCAATTTCCCTAATGAATACTGATGCAAAGACTTTAAATAAAATATTAGCAAGGAGATTACAGAACTATATAACAGAGATCAATACACTATGACCAGGTGGGATTTATACTAGGAATGCAGGGTTGGTTCAATGTTAGGAAAACAATTAGCATGACTGACCATATCAATACCAAAAGCCAGCAGAAATCATATGATTATCTCAATAGATGTAAAAAAAAGCTTTGACAAAATATAAGACTCATTCCTATTAAGAACACTAGAAAGCACAGAAATAAATGGTGTTTTCCTTAAACTGATAAGTAGTATCTATACAAAATGATCAGAAAGTCTTATCTAAATGAGGATAAGCTAGAAGTCTTTCCAATAAGATCAGGAGGTGAAGCAAGGATGCCCATTATCACCACTCTTATTCGCTACCGTATTAGAAATGAGAGCTGTAGCAATAAAGGAATAAAAAGAAACTGAAGGAATTGGAATAGGCAATGAGGAAAATGAAACTAGTACTCTTTGTAGATGATGATAGTGTACTTAGAGAACCCTACAGAACTAAAAAACTAGTTAAAATAATTAACAACATTAGCAAAGTTGCAGGACATAAAATAAATGCATATAAATCATTAGCATTTCTGCATGTTACCAACAAAGTCCAGCAGCAAGAGACAGAGAAATCACATTTAAAGTAAGTGTAGACTGTATAAAATACTTGGAAATCTACCTGCCAAGACAAACTCAGCAACTATATGAACACAATTACAAAATATTCCTCCCACAAATAAAGTCAGATCTAAGTAACTGGAAAAATGTTAGTTGCTCTTGGGTAGGCCGAACCAATATAATTAGATAAGATTCCACCTAAATTAATTTATTCAGCACCATATCAATCAATTGCCAAAAATTATTTATAGCTCTAGAAAAAAATCATTACAAAATTCATCTGGAAGAACAAAAGGTCAAGAATATCAAAGGAATCAATGAAAAAGATGTGAAGGAAGTTGGCTTGGCAGCAGCAGATCTAAAATTGTATGACAAGGTGATAATCAAAATAACTTAGTACTGGCTAGAGAAAGAGTGGTAGATCAATGGGACAGGTTAGGTACACAAGAGAAACCTAGTGTTTGATAAAAATGAAGATCTTTGGTACAAGAATGCATTATTTTACAAAAACAGCTGGGAAAACAGGAAAGAAATTAGGCAGAAATTAGCTACAGACCAACATTTCACACAGCATACCAAGATAAGTTCAAAATCGGTACGTGATTTAGACATAAAGGGTGATGCCATAAGCAAATTAGGGGAGTATGGACTAGTTTACCTGCCAAATCTATGGATAAGGGAAGAATTTATAAACAAACAAAAGGGTATTACAAGATGTAAAATGGGTAATTTTGATTAAATTAGAAAGGTTTTGTACAAACAAATCCAGTAGAGCCAAGATGAGAAGAGAAGCAGTAAACTGAGGAAAGAAAATTTTTTATGGCAAGTTTCTCTGATAAAGGCCTCATTTCTCAAATATATAGAGAACTGATTTAAATTTATAAGAATACAAGTCATTCCCCAACTGATAAATGGTCAAAGGATATGAATAGGCAGTTTTCAGACGAAGAAATCAAAGCTATCTGTAGCCATATGAAAAAAATGTTCTAAATCACTACCAATTAGAAAAATGCAAATTGAAACAACCTCACATCTATCAGATTGGCTAATATGACAGAAAAGGAAAATTACAAATGTTGACGGGGATGTGGAAAAATTGGAGTTGTGAACTCATTCAATCATTTGGTAGAGTAATTTGGAACTATCCCCAAAGGGATATAAAATCATGCATGCCCTTTGACCCAGCAATACCACTACTAGTTCTGTATCCCAGAGAGATTTAAAAAAAACAAAAAGGAAAAGAATTTATATGTACACAAATATTTATAGCAGCTCTTTTTGTGGTGGTAAAGAACTGAAAATTGAGGAATGGAGGTGTGGTATATGACTGTGACGGAATACTATTATGCTATAAGAAAGAACTAGCAAGATGGTTTCAGAAAAACCTGGAAAGATTTACATGAACTGATGCAAAGTGAGCAGAACAGAACCAAAACTGTATACCGTAACAATACCGTACAATAATCAACTGCAATTCTCTATTCTCAGCAATACAATTATCTAAGACACTTTCAAAAGTCTCATGATGAAAAACACTATCCTCCTCCAAAAAAAGAACTGCTGGAGTCTGAATACAGATTGAAGCATCCTTTTTTTAAACTTTATTTTTCTTGGGGTATTTCTGCATGCATTGTTAGCATGCCTAATATGGAAATGCTTGGCAGGATTGTACGTTTATAACCTATATCAAACTGCTTACCCTCTCAATGAGCAGGGAGGGGAGAGAATTCAGAACTTAAACTATTAAAAAATGAATATTAAAAATATTTGCATGTAATTAGAAAAAAATAAAATATTTATTAAAAAATAAAGCCAGATTTACTAGTACATTGTTGGTACAATTTAGAATGGGCCCAATTATTCCAGAAAGCAATCTGATATTAAAAACAAAACCAACAAATACAATGAATACACTAACATAGAACAAAAAGCCCAACAGAATCCCATGTGATTATCTTGGCCCCAGAGAAAAATTCGCTACACACCTCCATTCTTTACTGGGAAAAGGGCCAGAAATCATAGAAAAGGGAAAGGTCTATTTATAGCAGCTCTCTTTGTGAAATCAAGGGGATGCTCATCCCCTGGGGAATGGCTGAAGTACATGAATGTAATGGAATACTACTGTGCTGTAAGAAATGACAAACAGGAAGACTTCAGAGAGGCCTGGAAGGACTTGTATGCACTGATGCTGAGTGAAAGGAGCAGAACCAGGAGAACTTTGTATACAGCAACAACCACAGTGTGCGAAGACTTTTTTCTGGTAGATTTAGCCCTTCACAGCAGTACAAGGACCTAAAAAATTCTCAATGGACTCTTGAGGCAAAATGCCATACACATCCAGAGAAAGAACTATGGAAATGGATCACAGAATGAAGCAGGCAATTTTCTCTTGTGTTATGTTTCATTTTGGTTTTTCTCATGGTTTCTCCCATTCGTTTTAATTTTTCCATGCAACATGAGTAATGTGGAAATGTGTCTAATAAGAACGTATGCGTAGAACTCATATAAGATTGCATGCCATCTCAGAGAGGGGAGGGAGGAGGAGAAAACTAAGACTTATGGAAGTGATTGTACAAAACTAAAAACAAATAAGTGTTTAAGAAAAAAATTTAAAAAAACAAAAGGGCCTATGGCTAAGGAAGAATGCATCTATTATCAGACTGTTGGTTTGTTGGTTGGGTTTCCTGAACTGCTTCTCTCCCTCCCTTCCCCTTTTACAAAAATTCTTTCTTCTAAGGGAAGGCTAAGTAGGTGAAAGGAAAGAACTACCTTCAAACCTGAAAGTGACATAAAATATCAATAAGATTTTTAGAAAGAAATGCTCGCCTTCCTTACAAGGCTCAGTTAAAATGCTATTTCTTCCAAAAGTTTGCCTTGATCCTCCAGATGAAAGGGATCTTTCTCTCCTCAAATTTCTGCAAACAAGGCAAAGACTAAACAGTCTGTGTTCTATGTTCAGATGAGGGAGTGTTCACAGCATGGAAGGTCACAGATTTAGCACTGAAAAGTGCTTTATGGTTCACATAATCGAATTCCCTCTTTGTACAAAGAAGGAAATTAAAAATCCAGAAGGGTTAAGTGACCACCAGGATCACATGGGTGGTAAGAGCATCTCCAAGGATTCAGTCTCAAGCCTCTGCTCTTTCTTTTTACTTTTAAATGTAATTTCTTATTTATTAATTTTTGTTAACTTATTATTTATTAATTTATTTTCAATTTTCAACAATCACTTGCATAAGTTTTTAATTTTCTCCCCCTACCTCTCCAAGATGGCACACAGTCTTATGTGTTAAACACATAACTTCTTGTTAAACACATTTTCACATTAGTAACGTTGCAGAGAAGAAATAAAACAAATGGGAGAAATCACAAGAAAAACCAAACCAAACCAAACATAACAAAAGAGACAATAGTCTGCTTCATTCTGCGTTCTGACTCCACAGTTCTTTCTCTGGACGTGGATGGCATTTTGTATCATGAGTGCTTTGGGGATGTTTTAGGTCTTCACACTGCTGAGAAGAGCCAAGTCTATCAAAGTTAGTTATCATGCACCGTGGCTGCTACTGTGTACAATATTCTCCTGGTTCTGTTCGCTTCACTCAGCATCAGTTCATATAAAGTCTTTCCATGTTTTTCTAAAGTCTGCCTCCTCATCATTTCTTACAGTACAACTGGATTCCATTACATTCATATACCATAACTTGTTCAGTCACTCCTCAGTTGATGGGCATCCTCAAGCCTCTGCTCTTTCTACGGAACCACACTGCCCTGACAGTGTGAGAATCTGGAAAAAGATGACTGATGTGATAGGTAACATTGTAACAGGCAGAGGTGGGGAAGGGTATTCCAGGTACAGAGAATGACACAAACCAAGGATCAGGGCTAAGAAAGTGAAGTTGATGTTTTCGAGGGACTGTGAAAGATTTATTTGAAATGACAATCCCAATGGCTGAAAATATTCACAGCTCGTTGCCTTCTGGTTTCTACTGTACAAGAGGATATATATTAAGAAAGAATAAACAGACAGCAGCAAAGGATGGCAATTCAACAACTTTAATTTTTTAAAAAATAAGTAAATACTTCATGAAAGCTACTACCCAGGACACTAAGGATACAAAGTTTTGGGTTTTTTGTTTTTTTTTTAAGATCCAACCCCACCTCTGAAGAGTATATCAAGAACAGAGATGAAGATGTACAAAAGTAAAATTCCTATTATTATTTCAAGCATACAAAACTTGATAGTAGGAAGTACTTGCTATGCTGGTGATCAACCAATGAGCATTTATTTAGTACCTTTTGTATCTGAGACATGGTGCTAAGTCCAGGAATTCAAATAAAAGAGTGAGGCATGTCTACCTTCAAGGAGCATATACTCTACAGATGGAAGAAAATGTGTTCCCAAAGAAGTCAACACAGGATATACGCAAACCAAATACGGAGAGATGGAGGGAGGAAAAAGGAACCACTAGTGGAAGGAGGAAGGGTTTCTGGAAAGGGATCGCACTTGAGAAAAGCTTTAAAAGGGGTTCCAAGAGGCAAAGATAAGGAAAAGTATCCAAGACAGGTTGTGCAAAGGCATGAATACAAGGGTGGAAACTCACCTACAGAACAGGAAGCAGGCTGATCTGGTGAGAGGGAGAAGAATGGGTCATCAGACTGGCACCAGACTCTGAAGGATTACAAAAGGTCAAATAAAGGAGGCTGTATTTTATCTTAGAGACAATAGGGAACAACAGAAGTTTCTAAAGCAGGTAGCTGACATGATCACAGCTGTGCCTTGGGAATGTGACATGGCAGCTCTCTAGGAGCCATTGGTAGATGGTTTTAGTAATGGTTAGTAGATGGTTTTATTAGTAACTCTTGCTAGAAAATCGAGTATGTGGCAAGTGATGAGTCACTGTCTCTTCAAGTGACTAGCTCACCAATGGACCTGCCTCTGGAGCAAGGGGAGGCCTGGCCAGACCACAGGCACAGCCTTTGAGGAAGAATGCTATAGAGAAAGACTTAAGACAAAATGAAAACCAGTGGAAAACAACAGGGATGTTATCATAATCAAAAATGGACACAATAAACTTCAAGGTGACCAAATTAAATATGATAATCAGTGATAAAAGAAACATTTTTGCCATAACCTGGGAAATGTATTAATTCATAGAGAATGCATCTTTCCTAACCCCCACATTTTATGTAAGGTAACCTTGGCCAAAAGAAACGGTGCCCTCTGGCTTTCCCTGTAACCACCCCAAGGGCCTGCTGTCTTGTTGGCAGAGCAGTTCGCGCAGCCCCTCTGCCCCAGGAGCTTTCCCAACAGTGAAGAGCTCCTCCTCCTCCTCACGCACAAGGGAGCTGCCAAAGTTACAGGGCAGTATATTGACTCAGAAAACCACATATTAAGATTCTCTATGTTCAACTATATTTTTATTTACTGCATTAAATGTTTTCCAAACATATTTTAATCTGGCTGGGGAGGCCCCTTTGACACTTTGGCTCAGAGTCAGCCAGTCCTGGAAGATGCTGACTGAGCCTGTCTTCCATGGGCTAAGGCTTCCACAGTTCAGGGTAATACAAGTACCACAATGAGGAAGAAACAAACTTGACTTGGCAAGATGATGGTGGAGTAACAGCACAGACTTTCTAGAATGCTCCCTCCAAGCCCAGTCAAATATCTGTAAAAAATAACTCTAAACAAATTCTGGAGCTGCAGAACCCACAAAATGACACAGTGACACAAATCTCCAGCCCAAGACAGCCTGGAAGATTGCCAGGAAGTGTTTATCACGCCACACCATGGGGCAGGGTGCAGTCCAGCATGAGCCAGAGTGCACAGAGGGGATCTGAGCAGGTGTTGGGGAGACAGAATCTCTCACACCTGTGGTGGTTTTCAGACTTCAGGACCCCAAAACGCTGAGGATAAATTGGAAGATCAGTGGGAAATGCCTGTGGGATGTGTGCAGGAGAGCAGAGTAGTCTGGTCCCAGCCCCAGGGTGGCAGAGTGGGGAGGGATAGAGGAACCCTTGATAGGCACAGCAGCAGCAGGGGCAACTGCAGCCACTGTTTCTGGAGCTCTAGGACGAGATCGTGGGGGGACTGAAAGGCTGACAGTACAGCTCCCACTCCCAACAGAAGCAGAGAACTATCTTGACAAAGAGCTCAAAAGTCAAGCAAACGGCTGGGGAAATGAGCAAAAACTGGAAAAAGAATCAGACTATAGAATTTGATGGCAAGGCCAAGAAAAATTGGTCTCAGGCCATGGAAGAGCTCAAAAAGGATTTTGAAAATCAAGTAAGAGAAGTTGAGCAAAAATTGGGAAGAGAAATGAGAGAGATGCAAGGAAATCATAGCTTGTTAAAGGAGACCCAAAAATATGCTGAAGAAAATAACACTTTAAAAACTGACCAACCCAAATGACAAAAGAGATTCAAAAAGCCAATGAGGAGAATACCTTAAAAAGCAGAAATGACCAGATAGCAAAGGAAATCCAAAAGCTCACTGAAGAAAAATAATTCGAATGGAGCAGATGGAAGCTAGTAACTTTATGAAAAATAAAGAAATTATAAAACAAAATCAAAGCAATGAAAAAATAGTAGACAATACGAAATATCTCACTGGAAAAACAACTGACCTGGAAAATAGATCCAGGAGAGGCAATTTAAAAATTATACAACTACCTAAAAGTCATGATCAAAAAAGGAGTCTACACATCATCTTTCATGAAATTATCAAGGAAAACTGCCCTGATATTCTAGAACCAGAGGGTAAAATAAATATTGAAAGAATTCACCAGTCACCTCTTGAAAGACAACCAAAAAGAAAAATGCCTAGGAATATTGAAGCCAAATTCCAGAGTTTGCAGGTCAAGGAGAAAATACCGCAAGCAGCCAGAAAGAAACAATTCAAGTATTGTGGAAATACAATCAGGATAACACAAGATCTAGCAACTTCTACATTAAGGGATCAAAGGGCTTGGATTATGATGTTCCAGAAGTCAAAGGAGGTAGGATTAAAACCAAGGATCACCTACCTAGCAAAACTGAGTGTAATACTTCAGGAGAAAAAAATGGTCATTTAATGAAAGAGGACTTTCAAGCATTCTTAATGAAAAAACCAGAGCTAAACAGAAAAATTTGACTTTCAAACACAAGAATGAAGAGAAGAATGAAAATGTAAACAGGAAAAATGTAAACAGGAAAGAGGAATCACAAGGGACTTACTAAAGTTGAACTGTTTACATTCTTACATGGAAAGATAATATTTGTAACTCTTGAGACTTTTCTCAGTATTTGGGTAGTTGGAGGGATTATAAACATAGAGACAGAGGACACAGGGTGAGTTGAATAGGAAGGGATGATATCTAAAAAATAATATTAAGGGGTGAGGGATACATTGAGAGGAGAAAGGGAGAAATGGAATGGAGCAAGTTATCTGACATAAAAGAGGCAAGAAAAAGCTTTTTCAATAGAGTGGAAAAGGGGGGAGAGGAGAGGGAAAAGTGAAGCTTACTCTCATCATATTTGGCTTAAGGAAGGAATAACATGCATACTCAATTTGGTATGAAAATTTACACTACAGGAAAGTAGGGGAGAAGTGGATAAGTGGGGTGTGTAGGAGAATAGTGGGAGGGCAAATGGGAGGAGGGGGTAATTAGAAGTAAACACTTTTGGGGAGGGACAAGGCCAAAAGAGACAATAGAATAAATGGGGGACCAGGATAGGATGGAGGGAAATATAGTCTTTCACAACATGACTTTTATGGAAGTCTTTTGCATAACTATATAGAATTGCTTGCCTTCTCAATGAGAGTGGGTGGGGAAGGAAGAAGTGAGAAACTGGAACTCAAAGTGGTAAAAATCGTTTTTACATGCAATTGGGAAATAAGAAATACAGGTAATGGGGTACAGAAATCTATCTTGCCCTACAAGAAAATAGAGGAGATAGAGATAAGGGAAGTGAGGGGTGTGATAAAAGGGAGGGCAGATTGGGGGAAGGGGCAATCAAAATGCATGGTGTCTTGGGGTGGGGGGAGGGGAGAGATGGGGAGAAAATTTGGAACTTAAAATCTTATGGAAATGAATGTTGAAAACCAAAAATGAATTTCAAAAAGCATAAAAAAATAAAAGAAAAAATCAAGTATGTAGAATGACATGGTTGATATAGATTGTTGAGACTGGATATATCCTCAAGGAAATTGGAGGATGTGGCAGAAAAGGATAAATAGGAAAAAAAATGTTAAAATGATTGACAAGTCCATAAGCACTCCTTGTGGCACAAAATGAATTTATGGCACTATATTTGTATTCTCATTTATTTCTGATTGGCATATTCAAAGCAACACTAGATCTGCCTAACCTGGAATGTTCCAGTTTACTTTTTCTGAAATCAGTATTAAACATTTAGAGATGTTGAAAAAAAAATCTTGACTTAGCAAAGTCCATCTGACACATAGTAATTCAGTTCAATTCCATAAGCAGCCACTGAGCACAGATTACTCCATGCATAGGGGTTTGCCGAAACCAGATTCAGGAAAAGTCTCACTTTTAAAGGGAATATGAAGAGCCTATAGAAGCACAAAAGGTAAAACTGAAGGTGAACTTGTCTGCTAAGTGGGTAATCACTGAGGCTAAAGGTATTGAACTACTTGATATAAATATCAAATGTAACTAAGGTAATCAGATTGTTTTCCTATGTGACCTTAGGAATCTGTCTACTTCAGACTTCATATTTTGTTTCCATTAAAAGAACTTTCAAAGTAAAAGATAAAAGCCATGGAAAATAACTGACGGGAGCAGGAAGTTTTGTCTTACTTGTGAACTCTGTGTATGTTCAAGAATGAAGGGTCTTAAATAAGATGAGGTGACTGTCTTCCTGCTTTCTTTGCACTGTAATGCTTTACAGCATACAAACACTGCTCACATGTTTTTCCATATTATTTTAAAACATTAATGTTAAAAGGCTACATAACATATGGAATACATCACACATGTGTAGAGATACTACAATATTTTATACGGGTCATATAATCCATATGTATACATATACACGAATACACGTCAAACAGTTGTGCACGGCTATCTTTGTACTGTTTGCTAAAAAGTGCCCTTCTCCCTACTTTATCCAAAGACAATAACAAATGACATTGACTTTATCTCACATGGCCCCATAATGGCACCCCTATGAAATAAGTGACCACACCCACTTTAAAAACACAAGGGTTGTGAGGCTGGAGGACTGACTTTCTTATGACTGCAACAGCACAGCTACTAAGAAAAAGCAGGCCTTCCTCCACCCCCCTAGTCCCCCGGTCCTCCTGATCATAGTTCCAGGGTCCTTCCTGTTCCAACATGTGGAGTGAGTTAAAGGGATGACTTTATCTCAGCAAAACAAACATGAGATAAGGCCAAGGTTTATGTGAGAAATGTTGAACTTAAGTAGGTAAACATACTAAGTGAAATCAAGGTTGTAATTCATGTATTAAAACAACACAAATGATGCTGTTGCCTTATGGCATTTCACAATGAGTAACTTCTTAGCTTGTGTTTGGAACTCATGTGAACATAAAAAAGGGGAGTAAATGTTCCCCAACTCAGGGCCCTATCTCATGCCTCTTCACATGGGTAGTGTTCATCTTCCATACCCGACATGTCCTCCTTCCTCATCACACCCTCTCAGTATCCTTGTCTTCTTCTGATGTTCTCACCTTCTTGAATTTCTGACCTTGATCTGCCTTGTCTTATCCTTATATACATGTTGTATTCAGTCCAGAAAAATAGAAGCTTCTACATGGCAACCCAGCACCACATTCTGAATACAGCAGATATTACAGGCTCCACAGCTACTGAAAATCTGGGGGAAAGATTCTTGCCACCAAGGTCCTTGGCTTTGTGACGTGGCTTGATTAAGAATATGACCTTTGAGAAGATGCGTTAATACCTGCTTTGCCTCTCTGCCACCTAGGAGGTAGCACCTGACCAATGTGCAACTAAAGGCTCCTATGAGTTGACTCAGAACAGGGGTTGTCTGACTTTTCTGTTTGTACCCCAGCACTGATCAATGTGCTCTGCACTTAAGAAGGGTTTAATAGATGTTTTTCCATTAATTTATTAATAAATATTGAAATGAAGACTTCACTGTTATACTGATCCAAATGTTTAAATAAAATTCTGTCCAAAAGTCTACAGTAATTTCTAAAAAAAAAAAAAAAGTCTGATCAAGTCAGATTTATATCAGGTATGCAAGGATGAGTCAATCTTAGACTCAACATAATTAATTATATGTTTAAAAATCCCAAACTACAACAAGGGACATATAAAAACTTTTGGCAAAATACAATATTCAAGCTGCTGCATGGGGAGGAGGTTGAGGCCACAGTTTGAGGAAGGCCCTGGGCCCTCTGTACTTGTGGGTGTAGATGACTAGGGGAAGGAGACGCCACCTCCCTGCCACCTGGGATAATCAGAGTTTTTGGCTGGACCCTTCTGCTCACTAAGAAAGTGCGGAACCAGGCGGAAAGAAGCACGCACCACGGCACTGAAATGGATTAATAAGGAACTTAGCAATTTGGCCCATGATTCTCTGGCACAGTGTTCTGCAGGTCCAGTTGGGGATGATATGTTTCATTGGTAAGTCACAATTATCGGACCTAATGACAGCCCATATCAAGGCAGTGTATTCTTTTTGACAATTCATATCCCCACAGACCATCCCTTCAAACCACATAAGGCTGTATTCACAAGAATTTATCATCCAAACATTAACAGTAATGGCAGCATCTATCTTGATATTCTAAGACCACAATGGTCTCCTGTTCTATTTCTGAAGTTTCTTTATCCATTTGTTCACTGCCATGTGATCCACACCTAGATGATGCCTTAGTGCTAGAGACCGCATGGATCTACAAAATAGACAGAGACAAGTACAACAGAATATCTCGAGAACGGACTCAGAAGTAAGCCACATGATGCTACCTTAGAGTCAGAATAACCTGCATTACACCTGGAGTACACTTTAAAGTACTGTTCCTTTTTGGTTTTCTTATCCAGCTGCTCCCCTATTAGACCTCATCTTTTTTAGTTTTATTTTGTTTATCTCCCTCCATTCATACACATGCTCATCTGAGAAGACTTAAGTTCTTCCAGCTTTAGACAGTAACTGCTTTTAGTTATAAGAGAACAATTGCCCAAGATTCAGAAAGTTTTAAAAAATGGAGCATGTGTTAACTTGGTTGTGAGACTAAAACCATTCCTCACTGCTCCAACAGATGCTGAAGACACCATCTGAGGGGGAAGGAGATTGATGCAAAATTGTCATATCAAAGGAAGCAATATTACTGTACCCATCTTGTTTAAGCCTTCCATTGTTAGAGATTTGAGGTTTTCATGATATACTTTATGCTCATAACTGATGTGGTTGGAGAACTGGTACTGAATTTATAGATTCAGCAGAACAGATAATGTGATGTATTTTATGCATGTTAAAAAAGGAATAACCTGTTCTTGTTCTACAGAGAATGGAAACTGGAAGTCAAACAACCCTTGTATTCCAAAATAGGGTTTTGAACGTTTTGTAATTTTCATTTAAATTTTGTTAGGAGACTTGGAGCTACTAGTTATTCTATCTTCCAATACACTGTTTAATGTAGCACTGAATAAATGATGCAAGTTGTCAATGAATGAGTGATCAACTAATAGCTCTGCTAGTAATTGATTTATTTTTCTTTAATAAAGTTGCATAAATAAAAAAAATACAATATTCATTTGTGGCAAAGGGAAAGGAGGCCTCCAGCAAAGTGAGAGCCAGGAAAGGCAAAGGAACCCAGGCACTCAGCCTCCCAAGCCACCTGTAGCACAGAGTTCTCTGTCTGGGTACAGGAAGAATGGAGACTTCTACTCTAAGGGGGGAAGGAAGGATTGGATAATATCAGAAAGGTCCAGGGTGGTCACGGTGGTCAGAGAGGGATACCCCAGGAGCAGTGGCTCCAACCAAGATCTTTAGAATGCTGTCCTAGAACACCAAAGGACCCTAAAAATACAAGGTTTTGAAACTCAAAGATCTAGAAGGGATTGAAACCTTGTAGGTAGAGGTCAATACAAAAACTTGGCTGTGGTTAATCTAAGTAGAGCTGACCACTCCACCTAAGAATGAAATAGAGGATGTAGCCTGGTGTTATCAAAAAGTCTGAGTTTAGGTACTAAAGCTGAAGAGATAAATAAAAGAAAACAACAACCAAAATTTAAAATTATTGCAGAACTAGAGATTTCCACCCCCCCCAATAAATAATTATCCCCTGATAACTCTAAAAACTTTAAGTAGTGAATCCAAGGAAAAAAATACTTTCCACAAAGACTACATGACTACCTAGAAGAAGTGAAGCAAGAGAAAAGGTGAAATAAGAGTTCTGGCAGGAAGAATTAGAAGGAAAATAAAAAGCTTGAGAGAAAGTGATAAACCTTACACAAGCGACAGACCCTTTGAAAATTGGAATCTACAAGAAATCAAGAAGAAAATCAAAAGACTGAAGAAAATATAATATATCAGTTATAAAAAAAAAAACCTGACCTAAACAATAGGTGAAGGAGGGAGAATTTAAATATCATTAAGCTCCCTGAAAATTATGACTTTGAAAAAGACCAGAGATACCATATTTCAAGAAATCATAAATGAAAACTGCCCAAATCTATTAGAACCAAGGGGCAAGTAAAAATAGAAAAAAGTCATCCATCATCTCTTAACAGGAATCCTAGAAGGAAAAGTCCCAGGAATATTCTAAACAAAATTCAGAGTTCCTCTATCAAAGAAAAAATATCATAAAAGAAGCAAGTCAAGTACCAAGGTGTTACAATCAGGATCACTCAAGACCTAGCAACTTTTAATAATAAACAAGAGGCAATCTTAGAATGCCAACCAAGAACATATCTGGCAAGTCTGAGTATATAATCCTACAAGGGGGAAAAACAGGACATTAATGGAAGAGAATTTTCACATGCATTTTTGATGAAAAGACGAGAGCTGAACAGAAATTCTGAAATACAACCAGAGAAACCAGAAAAACCTAGAGAGAAGTTATATAAAGATTTTTGAGAGGAACTCTATGATGATATAGTGCCAATATTAACAGGGAGAAGAAACAAACTCACCTTCAAATACCTTAATTTTTTCAAAGAATACACAGGAAGTTAAATGAGGAAAGGAGAAGTCTGCAGGTTGCACTGGTTCTGTTCTGAAGGGTTTTAAGAGAGGAAAGAGAATGGAGGGTAAAAAGAAGAATACAGTGGTACACAAAAGAGGAAAATGAGGGTGGAACTTACTAGAGAAGGGATTAGTAATACAATGATGGCACAAAAAAAGAGGTTTAAAGGGGCGGAGTCAAGATGGCAAAGTAGAAAGACACACTTATTCTAGCTCTTCCCCCACAGCCCATAAAATACCTGTAAAAAATGACTCTAAACAAGTTCCCACAAAATGACAGAGTGAAAGAGATTTCTAGTCCAAGGCAGCTTAGAAGGCCAACAGGAAAAGTTTATCACATGGAGTGCAGCCTACAGAGCCCAGTCCAGCCCTGGCCTCACTGCACCAGCAGGAACAGTACAGGAGCAGGCCTTGGGGGCAGAATCACAGGCAGCAGCTGTGGTTCCCAAATTCCTCAACCCACAAAAGCCAAAGACAGCTTCAAAGGTCAGTGAGAAAGCTTTGTCACCTGGGTGAAAAGGGAGCAGGGTCCTCCCCCAGCCCTGGCCCTGGGCAGCAGCATGGGCAGCAGCAGCAGCATCCATTTTTGAAGCCCTCGGCCTAAAGACCCTGAGGGAATTGAGTCTCTGATCTGAGTCTTAGCCCTGAGTGATGGCCCTGGGGTGAGGAAGAGTGCTGGTGTGGTAAACCTGGTGGAGGCTCTGGAAAGGGAATTCTATTTGCAGAGCCTAGGCATAAAAGCTTTGGTAGCTTCCAGACCACAGTACTGGAGAGGAATAAACTGCTCTCTCTTGATTGTGCCACCCTGGAGAAACTGAGAACTTACAGGTCCCCAGAGTATACTCTCCTCTTGTCAAAGGACTAAAAAGTCAAGTAACTTGCTGGGAAATGCCCAAAAGAGGGAAAAAAAATAAGACCATAGAAGGTTACTTTCTTGGTGAACAGGTATTTCCTTCCATCCTTTCAGATGAGGAAAAAACAATGCATACTATCAAAAGAAGTCAAGGCTTCTGCATCCAAAACCTCCAAAATAAGTAAGCAATAGTCTCAGGCCATGGAAGAGCTCAAAAAGGATTTTGAACATCAAGTAAGAGAGGTACAGGAAAAATTGGGAAGAGAAATGAGAGCGATGCAAGAAATTTATGAAAAGAGAATCAACAACTTGCTAAAGAAGACCCAAAAAGTGCTGAAGAAAATAACACCTTTAAAAATTGTCTAAGTCAATTGGCAGAAGAGGTCCAAAAAAGCCAATGAGGAGAAGAATACTTTAAAAATCAGAATTAGCCAAATGGAAAAGGAGGTTCAAAAGCTCAATTAAGAAAATGCTTAAAAATGAGAATGGAGCAGATGGAAACTAATGACTTTATGAGAAACCAAGAAATTACAAAACAAAACCAAAAGAAAGAAAAAAAATAGAAGATAATGTGAAATATCTCATTGGAAAAACAACTGACCCGGAAAATAGATCCAGGAGACACAATTTAAAAATTACTAAATTAAAAATTACAATTTAAAAATCACTACCTGAAAGCCATGATCAAAAAAAGAGCCTACACATCATCTTTCATGAAATTATCAAGGAAAACTGCCCTGATATTCTAGAACCAGAGGGCAAAATAAATACTGAAAGAATACACTAGGCACCTCTTGAAAGAGATCCAAAAAGAGAAACTCCTAGGAATATTATAGCCAAATTCCAGAGTTCCCAGGTCAAGGAGAAAATATTGCAGGCAGCTAGAAACAAACAATTTGAACATTGTGGAAATACAATCAGGATAACACAAGATCTAGCAGCTTCTACATTAAGGGATCAAAGGGCCTGGAATGTGATATTCCAAAAGTCAAAGGAACAAGGATTAAAACCAAAAATCACCTACCCAGCAAAACTGAATATAATACTTCAGGGGAAGAAATGGTCAATCAATGAAATAGAGGACTTTCAAGCATTCTTGATGAAAAGACCAGAGCTAAATAGAAAATCTGACTTTCAAACACAACAATCAAGACAAGCATGAAAAGGTAAGCAGGAAAGAGAAATCATAAGGGACTTACTAGAGTTGAACTGTTTACATTCCTACATGGAAAGATAATATTTGTAACTCTTGAGACTTTTCTCAGTATTTGGGTAGTTGGAGGGACTATAAACATAGAGATAGAAGACACAGGGTGAGTTGAATAGGAAAGGATGATATCTAAAAAAATCAAAGTAAGGGGTGAGGAATATACTGGAAAGAGAAAGGGAGAAATAGAATGGGGCAAATTATCTGTCATATAAGATGCGGGGAAAAGGGGAAGAGGGAAAAAGAGAAGCTTACTCTCATCACATTTGGCTTAAGGAGGGAATAACATGCACATGCAATTTGGTATGAAAATCTATCTTACACTCCAGGAAAATAGGAGAAAAGGGGATAAGTAGGGTAGAGGATGATAGAAGGGAGAGAAAATGGGAAGAGGGAATAATAAGAAGTAATCACTTTAGGGGAAGGACAAGGTTTGAAGAGAGACTAGAATAAACAGGGCAGGACAGGATGGAGGGAAATAAAATGAATCTTTCACAACATGACTATTACTGAAGTCTTTAGCAAAACTACACATATATAATCTATACGGAATTGCTTGCCTTTTCAGTGGGGAGGGAGGAAGGGAGAGAAGTTAGAATTCAAAGTTTAAGGAATGAATGTTGAGAATTGCTTTTGCATACAACTGGGAAATAAGAAATACAGGTAATGGGGTAAAGAATCTATCTTGCCCTACAAGAAAAGAGGGAAGATGGGGATAAGGGAAGGGAGGGGTGTGAAAGAAGGGAGAGCAGATTGGTGGAAGGGGTAATCAGAATGCATTTTATTTTGGGGTGGGGGAGGGGAGAGATGGGGAGAAAATTTGGAACTCCAAATCTTGTGGAAATGAATGCTGAAAACTAAAAATAAATAAATAAGATTTTAAAGAGAAGTTTAAAGGGCAGAAAAGGGAACAGATGGAAATTTAAAAGAGAAAATAAAATAAGGCAGCTTTGAAAATAAAACAAGGCGGAATATGTGTGCACATATATGTACACATATACACATAGTCTTTTTTTAAGCAAATGTACAATTTTATTTACAATCTATTTTTGTGTTCTGCTTGCTATATATGTGGAAATGCTTTTTGGGGTGATTAAATTCAAAACTAAATGATAATTTTTTAAAAGCTAGGAATAATTTTTTAAAATATCCTTAGAAAGAATAAGAAAACAATAGAAACCCAATGATGCAAAAGTATAATAACTAAGCTTGATGCTAAAGATGAGCCAGGAGAAGGAACTTCCCTCAAAATCTTTGCAAAGGTGGAGGGCAATGGGGATGGAATGCTAAAGATATCAGAGTTTTTTTTATGAATTGTTTGTTTTGCTGAATTTTTTTCTCATTTCTATTCTTTTTTTTTTTTAAAGAACTTTTCTTTGGAAGAAAGAAAATGTAGATTAAAACAAACTATATCAATAAAAATTCATTTTAAAAAAGTATTCATTTTTAAGTTTTAAATGCTGCTAATAATCAAAAAAAGATAAATAGGTCCAAGGGGAGAAAATTAATTGTGGGAGAGGGGAAGTTTGAAAACATAGAGGGCTTCTTACTAATAAAGTAAGGGCATTCTACTTTATTGGTCAAATAAAGTGGCATCCCAAAGTAATGGTCCCTTAATTCTGCCTATCAGTTCTTTTAACTTTTTCCCTGTCAAAGTAGAATATATGCTTTAAAGGAAAACCACACAAGTTCTTGTGATCTGAATAATCAAAACATCTTAAGAAGAACCTCCACCATAAAAATCTCCAAAAGAAAATAATCCAGAATTGCAGCTCTTCATCTGGAGTTGGTGAATAAATAGATTTCAAGGGATTCATGAATTTTTTGAAATACCTTGAAAGTGTATTTCAATATAATTGGTTTCCTTTGTAATCTTATGTACATTGTATGGTTTATTTAAAACTAGTAGTCTGAGAAAGGGTCTAAAAGTTTCACCATACTGCTAAAAAGGTCCAGAAAAAAAAAAAAGACCCCTGGTCTAGACACTGTTAATTTAGAGAGAAAATTTTTCACTTCAGTTTTTCAAAGATGACATAAAAAATGTGCAAGTTCCCTCTCTGGTGTATTGGAATCATTACTGTCCCCACAAAAGGGGAGATTTTTGAAGGAAAGTAAATGACAACAGTGGTAAGAGCTGCATCTTCATCTTCTTTTTTCTCAAGAATGTCTTGCACATAGTACACACTAAGCACAGTCATGCTTTAAGATTTTTAACACAAAAATGTTACTGTCTCACATTTCACAATTAATCATGTTTTCATTATCAATAGTAAATTATTGAAACTCAGAAAAGGTAAAATTTGACACTTTTTAAAGTAGATAATAAATAGTGATAAGCATTCATATACAGTCTTTTTGTGTTCTGTGAACATGGAAATATTCTGGGCATATTGAAGTTCAGAATAAAACAATATTTTTTTAAAGAGGGATTAAAAAAAAACCCAATAGAACAAAAAGTAAACAAAATAGAAATACACAGTCATGAAAAGTATTCAATACTAGGGTCCTACTCTCAAGAGGAAAAAAACCCAGTTAATGAAATGAAATATTTTAATGAATCAGCCTCTGTAAACACAGGGGAAAAGAAGTTGGTGGATATAGCAGTCTTCTTAAATAAATTATGTACATACTACTTAAATATCATCAAATGCAAAATTTTTTTAGAAGGTTAATTGGGCATTCTTTTCCTCTCTAAATAAATTGTATTTGTAGAGGTGAGTATTAAAAGCAGATAGATTTTATTCCTAGATAACCCTGGGAATGCTCCTTTTGAAGGGAACCTTGTGCAGTTTTCAAAAACTGTCCCAACACCTGAATCTGGCTTTGGGCTACTTTCTTTTCCACCAGACATACCGTCCTTTGACAGAAATCAGCAGTAAAGCCCATATCAGGGTCAGGGAGAATTCAGCACAGTCTAAGTGTCCCCAGTGAGCTCCCAAGGACCACAAAGCACAGGCAGGTAAAACAGACCTTTTGCTTCTATGAGGAGGCAGCCCTGACCTCGGAATTACTGTCTCCCTCCCAAGCATCTGTACCTGTGAAAACTCTGCACTGGGGAAGCCAAGGGAAAAGTTGGAAGAGGGTAAAAGATACCCATGTGATGATGGCTGAGGGAGAAAGTGGCAAGAGCCCTAAGCAGCATCCCTGCCACCTGACCTTCAGTCGCTCCCTATGCCGGGGCACTTCTGGGTTTCAAATTATAACAAGAAGATTGCACTGACTCTTCGCTGAGTGCACTGAAGCTGGCAAAGCTAAGCACAACAAAATGGCCTTTGAGCCGAGCAAGCAAAAAGTAAGTGCCATCAACAGAACTTACACCCCGAGTTCACAAACTCATTAATACATTTCTCAGCCCCCAACTTCGCTTATGTTCCATGTGCTCCGAATGAGGCCAAAGCATAAAGCTTCCCAATTCACACGCTCACTAAGAGGGCTGCGAGTGACTGCAAGTCCCAGTCACACAACAGGCACAGTATTTAGGTCAAGAGTGAACCAGTTTAAAGGAAAGGGATGGAATGCTGGCGATAATATTCAGTGCCTTCTGCAGCTCGTGCAGGCCTTTCAGCCTGCTTAACACAGGAGCGCCAAAGAGTAAATTATATTTCAGGGGAAAATGCTGACAGCTCATCAGTTGATTTTCAATGAAAATGCTAAAAAAAATTAATAAAGAAATTAAGCTGCTGAAACAGTTTCACCAATTAGCTTAATGTCAGAGAATTCTAATTAGGCGGCTAGAGACTGCTATTAGTCTAAGCCTTCAGAGCGCCAAATTCTCCTTTTCACACAAACTGGTTGCAAAATTAAAGACATTAGGCAGCCTTAATTACATTATCAGAACAGCTGGGATTAGGCAATCTCTGAAGTCAAGGCGGCCTTCTTTTGTCACCGAGGAGAAATCCCTTGCTTTCCAGGGTGCCGGATTGTGGGGCTGCTCCATATCTCACCCATACAAAGCAAGATGCATTAGAAACAAAAAATTTTCAGACAAAGAATACAGTACTGCTCAGCAAATAATGAACACATTAGCGAAAAAGAAAAGGCAGGTGAAAAGATTAAGCCTGGAATGGGCTGGTTTCGCTACCTCCTCTCCTGGCTGCTGGCCTCCCGGCCCTCAGCGGCAAAGCCGGCTTGGCCAGGCCCGCACCGCCCTTATCTGAAGCACCAGCACATTTCAGGCCAGCCCGTCCCACGGGGTGGGAAATTAGCAGCGATTGTTTTCACACATCTTGGCCAACACAATGTCTTTTATGTCTTTACATTGTCTGTAAAGCTATGTTTTCCCTGCACAAGGGACACTCTTTGTTAAGTTCAATTTTTGAAGCAACAGGATCCTCCCTCCAACCACTCCACCAGGCCAAGTTCCCTGACAACCAGGATGTCCAGAAAGAGAAACTAGGACCTACAAAAAGCACACTTTCCCCAACTGAAAAAAACTCTTGCAATCCCAGGGGAAGGAGGTGCACACAATGTAATCCCTAGGCCGGGAACATTTTATTTAGGCTTGCTGCTGTCCATCAAGCTTAGGCTGAAAACAGGAAGAGGTCAAAAGCCCCACTTCCAAAGGCCTGCATGAGAGGGAAAAGGAAGCTCAGTCCTTGATCAAATAGGCTGAGTCAGTCCCCAGAACCTCCAAGAAACTTTGCCTTCCAATTGTGGCACACTGGGGGAGCCTGAAGAAAAGCTGCCAGCTCCTGAGTGTGTGTACTCTTGTGCTCACAGACATCACCTTCCATCCTGCAGGACCAAAAGTTTCCCTATGATTAAGTGTTAATGATGGCACTATTTGGCCAGAAGAGTTAAGCCTCCTGCCTCCTAGGGCCTATCACTGCTGATGTGGTCTGCATTTATCTTCTCCATAAAAAGGACTTCAAAATGGGCAGTAATCAGTGGTGGGAATTATACCAGTTTTAGACATGGGAAAAAGATAGTTACCCAAAGACAGCCACAAGATTGGAATAAGAACCAAAAATGGGGTAAAGGTGCCCATCTCTTCTGGTCCATAAAACCACTTACAAAGGCCTTTATTACTAGTAAAATTTTGAAAACTTTTAAGAAAACCTGAACTGCTCTTCACTTTTTCTAAGATCATGGAGCTCATCATTTCTCCTAGCACAGTAGTAGTATCCCAAATGTGATCACATACACCAGAACTTGTTTAGCCATTCCCTACTACTCAAAAGCCATGATTTCTTCCCCCAGTGAAAATCAAACCCTGCAAATATAGTCCTGCTCTGTCCAGTCCCTGCCCCTCCCCACTCTGGGTCACCAGTCTTTGACCTATCAATGTAAGACATCAAGTCTGGCAAGAAGCCAAGACAGAGTCGGAGTGATCTCCAAACACCTTTGTGCACACTTAAAAGAAGTAAAGCTTAAATAACTCACTTGATTTAAGTACCCCGAATGTTGCAGGTGCTTAATCAATGAACGTGAAATGGAGATGGATTTTCTATTTGATGATGAGTCACACAATGACCCTGATCATTACACAGTAGAGATGAAAGGCACTCAGCGGTAAATGTACAGAGCTGTCCAAAGGCAATCTGCATTCAACTCCAATGAGCTGTCTCTCCCAATCACCTCCACTGAAGCTTGGAATGAACCTAAGCTTAAAGTAGCATCTTTAGAGTTTCCATAATTTTGTAACTTAGACCAGCAGAACTCCTTTGGTGGAGACTGGATCTTCTTATCTTGCCCAGGTTGGAGAGAGGGACCAACCACAGATCCAATCCCTTACTGAGTGACTTGGGAGCTTTGACTTGCTCTGTTTATAAACTGAACTAGTTCCTTGGGGGCAGGAGGTAGGGGAGAGAAACCATCTTGGTGCTGGACTTAATGGGGACACCCAAACGGCTCAGTCCACCCTGGCTCAAGACTGTTCAATTCAAGAGCCAGCTAGCCGCAGCCTCCTCAGAAACAGGCTTTAGAGGTGTATGCCACACATCTTGTTCGTGCTGTTGTTTCCTAAAAACCATAATCAATAAATAGGTTGTACATAAGACAGTGAATACTGTACTTTGCAGATTTTAGATAGCCTTAGAAGAACATGGTCCCTGTCCTCTGGAATCTATTAAAAGGGTAGTAAGGGGGTAAGATAAATGAAATCATAAAAAACATACATGTAAAACTCTAGAGAGAATAATATGGCAGAGTAGAAAGGAAACTTATCTTACAGGCAGGAGACAAACTGGTTTCAACCCTGTTACTAATATTGAGTCGTGTGACCCACAGCTAAGTCCCCAAGATTCTTTAAGCCTCCATTTTCTCATCTGGACAAGGAGATAACACCTACTTCACAGAGATGTCAGGTAAACCAAATGAGGGCATATGTAATGTGATTTACAAACTGTCAATCTTGTGCAAAAGGAATGTGCCTGGGTCTGGATCTCAGTTCATTTTTATGTCAAGGTTATATCTGATAGACATGTGAGGCACGAAATTATAAGGAATAAAGGCACATGCTGCCCCAAATAAGTAAATGCTTAAAAAAAAAACATCAAAAGACTTGAGAGGTAGAAAAACCACTTGTTCCTTCTAATTACAGTCTCATCAAATTCTTAAGTTTTTAAACTGATAAAGACAAAACAACCCAAGTTTCACAATATTATAGGGGAAAACACTCATGGTTTAAATTATATTTCCTCACCTCTAAAATGACAATACAGAGAAGTTTTACTGCAAATGTCCTGCTAACACATGGAATTTATTTTAATTTGCCAGCCTCCTTTGGATTTGATCCAAGAGGACTAGCTTTTCAAAAGTATGAGGAACAGAGGCAGAATCAAGATAACAGGGCAGAAGGAAATATAACAGAGCCCTCCACAAATGTCTGAACTCCAGCCGGCTTAGAGCAGCCAATTCCAATCATAAACTACGGACCTCCCAACCAGAAACAAGCCAACAGGGCCCAAACCTGGGTCAGGAGCTTGCTGGTCCCAGACCAGGAGAGCAGTGAGCAGACTTTACTCCAGCATCACTCTGGGAGTTCTAAAAGCCTGCAGGTCCCCACCATGAGCTACCCTTCAGACTCTGGAATAATACAACATTCAATAATACACCAGGAAAGAAGCAGAAGGACCCAACAAAGCAAAAGTTCAACTCAGACCTTCCTCGCAGAAGCTAAAAATGTTTTGAAAAAGATCAAAGTACTAGAGGAAAAAATTGTAAAAGAAACAAGAGCCATGAAAGAAAAATATGGAAAGAGAAATTAACTTGATACAAGAGAAACAAACACTTACTGAAGAAAAAAACTCCCTGAAAATGAAAACAACTTGAGACAATAAGAAATATTCAAACAAAGAGAAGAGAAGGGAAGGGAAGAGACCCTCATAGAGAAAACAAATGACCTAGAAAATGGATCAAGGAAAAAAGAAATTAAGAATCAACAGACTACCTAAACACCACTACCAAAAAAAGAACCTATACATTCTATTTCAAGTAATTGTAAAACTAATGAGTCCTCTTAGAACCAGAAAGCAAAGTGGGAATAGAAAGAATCCACTAGTCACCTTTGGAAAGAAACTCTAAATGAAAACTTGCAGGAATATTATAGTTAAAATTCAAGTCTCTCAAGTAAAAGGAAAAAAATTCTATAAGCAGCCAGAAAGAAAGAATTCAAGTACCAAAGAACCACAGTAAGAATCACACAAAATTTAGCAGCCACCATTTTCAAGAAGCAGAGAGCTTGTAATATGACATTTTAGACTGCAAAAGATATAGGTTTCCAGCCAAGAATAACTTACTCAAGAAAGCTAAATATAATTCTGCAAAGGAAAAAATAAATTTTTAATCAGAGGACTCCGAAGCATTTCTGATAAAAAAAACTAGAGCTGAGTAGAAGCTCTGAAATGCAAACAAAGGAATTATGAGAAATATAAAAAAGGTAAACATGAACACTCATAAGGGACTAAACAAGAAAAAATCACCCACATAAAAATATGAGATTATACATGTGTCCCCTCAGAACTCTATCCACCAAGGGTACAAGAGTGTAGAAGACTCTGCTGTGTTCTGATGATCTTAAAAGTAGAATGGAAAAGAAGAGGAAGATGACTACACAGGGGGTAGGGGGAAGGAAAGCGAGAAGAAGGATGGGGGAAATGATTTCACGATTGGGGTGGGTATAAACTCTATGGGAACAAGGAATAAAGTGGGGTGGGAGTAGGCAAAACTTGAACCTCACCTTCATCAGAACAGGTCAAAGGAGGGAAGAATAGATGTATACACACAAAAATGACAAAGAACAGAAATGTATTTCACTCAACAAGGAAACAGAAGGGAAAGAGGATAAATGAAAGGGGTAATAAGGGGAAGGATGGATTAAGGGAGGCATTAGTCAGAAGCAAAACAAATTCTCGAAAAAAAGACAGAAAATAAAGAGAAGGAAAAGTAGAAGAGAATAGAAAGAAGAGAAATACACAATTTACAATCATAACTGTGAATATGAATGGAATGAACTCACCCATAAATGGAAGACGACAGTATAATGTATTAGAAACTAGAATTCAAAAATATATTGTTTACAAGATACACTTGAAACATTAAGATACACACAGAGTAAAAATAAGGAGCCAGAGCAGAAACTATGAAGCTTCAGCTAAAGTTAAAAAGGCCGGGGTGACAATCATGATCTCAGACAAAACAAAAGCAAAAAGGGACTTAATTAAAACAGAAAGAAAACTACATTTTGCTGAAAGGTACCATGGACAATAAATACCAATACTAAACATATATGCACTAAATGACCAAGCACCTGATTTCTTAAAAGAAAAGTCAAATGAGTTACAGGAAGAAACAGGCAGTAAAACTTTAATAGCGTGGGCCTAAATATGCTTCTCTTAGACTTAAATAAATCTAATCAAAAATAAGAAAAAAAGAAATGAAGAACTGGAAAAAAGTTTGAGAAAAAGTTAGATATGACGCACCTCTGAAGATTATTAAATGGGAATAAAAAGAAGCATACCTATTTCACAGCTGAGAATTATAGCACCTTCACAAAAACTAATCACATACTGGGCATAGAAATCTCCTGAACGAAGGCAAAAAAGCAGACAAATTAAAAGCATCTTTTATAAATAATGCAATAAAAATTATATTCAATAAAAGGGCCTTGGAGGCAAAAATCAAAAGTTAATTGGCGATTAAATCTCTTAATTCTAAAGAATGGGTGAGTCAAAGTTCAAAAGTACAGGAAAACCTGTAATCACATAAATTTGCCATAATAGTGTTTCATAAAATGGAATCCAAAAACACAGCTGCAGAGAGCCTCCAGGGCAGGAGTTTGGTTTCAGCATCAGACCAGGTAAATCTCAGGTTGATAACTGTTGCTACTCTCACCCCCTACCCCAACCCCACCTTACCACCAGGAAACAACCAATCAATTAACAAACGTCTATTAAGCACCTACTATATGACAAGAACCATGCCAAGAACTCCAGATGTAAAGATGTTGTGTTGTTGTTGTGTTTGTCTGTCATTGCCAAAGAAGACCATGCCATCAGAGAAATAATGACATGACCTGCTCTTGACTTTGTTTTGAGTAAGGGAGGGCTGTGCAGGTCACCAGCCTGACTTCTCCTCCAGAGCCATCTGAATCCAGTGACCAGATATTCATCAGGATGACTGGAGAAGACCCAGGATGCAATAGGAGACCTAGGCCCCTTTAGGCCAAGGTCTATTCGGGAACTCACTTAGGGTGAGGTAACACCCATCGAAGAACAATGACGAAACACCCCTTGCCCTTAAGGGATTAACTTTCTATTGGGGGTGACAACATGCACATATATTAATATATCATAATACAAAGTAAATACAAAGGAGTTTGGGGACAGCTTGGCGGTGCTGTGGATAGAGCAGGAGGCCTGGAATCAGGGAGAACTATCATTATCATCACCACTACTACTACGACAAGGCCACTACAACTACTACGGTTTGGGGAGGAAGGGCACGAGCAGCAAAGGCCGAGAGAACTGGGGAAATCAGTAACAGTCCAAGCAGGAGGTGGGCACTTAAGCTGACCTGTGAAGGAACTGTACACGGAGAGTATATTCCAGACATAGGTAACAGCCAGCACCGAGGCTGAACTAGAAAAAGCAGCAGAGGGCAGAAAATGGTGCAGAATGAGTCTGGAGTGCTAGGCTGGGATCGGACCTGAAAGGTTTTCATTTCTGATGCTCCCCCTCATCTCAACAACCTGGTGGGATCCCATCTATGGTTCCTAAAATTCTTCCAGCTCTCCCATTCTATGGTTCTGATTCACTTCAGAGGAAGGTGCTACATAAACGCTAAGTACTGTTAGTACATTTTGTATTGAGGGAAGTAATTTGATTACGTAGCAGTATGTTTTCATCACTGTAAGTGCTCTTTGTTCCATCGGAGAAGTTACATAGGTAGTGTATGTGCATGGCTGTTTCAATTCTGATCTCCAAAAAGCAAATACCACCTAAACCATTCTTGAGGAAAAATAAATCACAAAACTTTACACAGAATTCACTCACTTGTCCTGCCAATTCCAAACGCTTGTTACCATAGTAGTCTCGGTCATCAACTTTATTATCTCCTTGGGCCAAAATCACTCTGCGCACCATCACAGCAGTGTAGATACATTTTGCACGGAAATTGAATTCCTTTACCTATATTCCAAAAAAAAAAAAAAAAAGAGAAATTTTGAGAAGACACACATTTCAAGAAAGAAAAGGAAGCAATGCATTTCTGATACAACATTCAATGGCATGGCATATGAGAAAGAAAATATACAAAAATCATAATTTTATGACTTTGAATTCGATTTGACACCTATTTTTAAGAAGGCATTGTGCAGGGTGAGAAGCTAAGCTTTGATAGGACACTGTCATTGTCCTCAAGGAGCTCAGAATATAGTAGTAAGATAGCAGTTTATCAACTAAAAGACTCAATCAATAACTTACAGTAACTCTTCTATATATCACTTCAGATCTTTTTTGGAAATAGGAGGGATATAAATCAGAAATACTTCAAAGATCAGCAATTTCATCTGCGTGAGTTAGAACTATGCTTAGGAAGTGTTCCATGAAGAGCAAGCTTAGCTGAGCTGAGTGGTGGTATATGGGTATATGTATGCTAGGAGAGAGAGAAGTTCACTTCTCAAAGAGGTTGGCCCTCACCCTAATGAGGAAGGATTCAGGACAGTGGAACCACAACAAAAGCTCTCAGACCAAAAGTGGTGGTACAGTAGGCCAACAGAAGACTGTAGGGTGAAATGTGAGGCCCACGATCAATGCAGAGGATATGCAGCCCTGCCCCTGAAAGATTAAGGCCCCTGAGAAAAGTCCTCTTTGCCCAAAGCAAGTCATTGCTCTGGTGTGGACATTCTCCCTGGATCATCACAGATACAACTTTCTCCCTACCCTTCCACAACAGACACACACACACACACACACACACACACACACACACACACACGCACGCAACATACACACTCAAAAGAACCTTTGAGAGGTGCTGTAGCCAAAAAATTCATCGTCCCGTGGACAATCCAGTGATGCCGGTGACTTGTTCCTTGGATGATCCATAGTCTGCCACAAAGCATGGACTTGAAGTTCTTAAAAGTGCTTACACTTTCATGGCAGTAGCACAAGAATACAGAAAACGTTTTCATGGAGGATAAATCCTAAGTAACTGTTACAAAGAGGAATTCCATATCTTTACATCACCTCTTCATACGGAAGTCCTCTGAAGGAATGGTAGGACACACGGGTACAAACATCCAAGACAAGCAGCCAAGAAGCAGTTATGCAGTCTTGAGCAGTAAGTCAAGTACCCAGGTTCGGTAATCACAAGAATGAATGCAAAAAGGTTCAAGTTGCTGCCAGGTACCCATCAGCTTCTAGTGATTATTTACAGATAGTCCACTGGACAACAAACAAAATTACGAGGTATTTCTTCCTTAACTGCCATGTTTATTAAAATTCTAGTAAGTTCCTTTTTGGTGAACTTTTGTTGAAAGGCTTTTTAATGCCAAGGGACCTGAATCAAAAAGGATGACAGCCCTTCTACTTGGGTGTGGTTTTTCCAAGAACATCACTAACAATACAAAACATCAGAAATTCTTTATAAGTTCTATAAAGTTGAGCTCAGTTTTCATGCTAGGTTAACACACTCAATTAATGAGAACTTTAAAACTTGTAAAAATGAAAATCCTATTCTAAAAGTTGCTCTGTCATCTTGGATACCCATGACTATTGAGGATCAATAAGAGACAGAAGAAATTATGGGGTTTTTGTTTATTTGTTCTTTTAAAAAAGAAAAGTCCTTCGCCTTCTCCAGCTAAATGATAATCCAAACACAACTGAAAGGGAAAAAAAAGGCTTTGAGAAGTGGTATAAAACCAAGGCAATTTAAATAAAAACTTGGTATTTTGACAATGTAATCTCCTACTCAGTCTGATCTAATTTACATTTTATTTTTCTGCCTGCAGGTGTGGCAAGCTGGCACCTTCCTAATGACTCGCTATTCTATTATCCAGCTTTGTATCAATTGGGAAAATGATGCAGTCTGCATTAACCAGATCAAGTCACTCCACAGTGTTCCTTTTGGTGGACAGGGCAGGTTCTCAGGGAGATTTGATAAGTGACCAGCGATTTTAACCACAACAAATCTCCCTTTGCACTTTGTCATATACTTAGTTCCTAATTCTTTTTTCCTCTTTCAAAGGTTATAGTGTAATGCAAACATTACAAATGAATCAAAATAGAAAAGTGACGTTCTTTGATTCCTTAAAGGCTGTTCTCACCTAAGAAAAGAGGTTCTGGCAACCTCACCAGCAGCATGCCAGAACAATGCTCTTGCATCCTTAGGGAATGCTAAGGGTCTGCTTGCATGCAACTGGCACACAGATGACAATTCTTTGAAAGAAAGTGAACTTGAACTCTGAACTCTGCAGTAAGCCACCATGGATGAGAGATGGGCCTGAGGCTGAGGAAGCCAGAATGAATTGTACAGAGGGAGACCAGTATGTCCTGAGAAAGGTCTCAGCATGCACGTAATTTCACAGCTAACAGGCCCTGACAACGTTCCCTAGTCAGTCAGCTAGAGTTTACTAAGCACTGACTATATGCCAGGCACACAGTAGGGCTAAATCAATCTGGAAACAAAGATCTCATTCTCGGTTCACAGCAGTGAAAATTCTCTAGTCTATTCTCGCATTATAGGCCTGAAATTTCACTGCTTCACACCAAACCCAAATAACCTAATACTAGAGCTACTTTGTATGTCAATTTCTCTTTTCTGTGGCCAGATACAAAACAAGCTAGTTTATCCAACAGTCTACCAATGTAATGTCCACAATGCCCAGTCAGTTAATCAAAAGTATGTACTGTATGTGCAGCCCTGGCTAAGTGCTACAGATGCAAACAAAGGCAAAAACACAGCATGTCCTCAAGGAGCTCAGCTTAATGGGAGAGAGAACATGCAAACAATCATGCACAAAAAGGCTAGAGAGAAGAGAAATTGTAAAGGATCTTAGAGGGCAAGGAGGAATTATGGGAACAGGGAAGAGAGAGAATAGAACAGACTGGGAAAAATTGTAAAATTTGAAATGGGCAGACAAGTCAAGAAGGCGAGGTGAGCTGAAAGGGTGTCCCAGGCCCAGCAGATGGGAGGATCACCAAAGAAGGACAGAACAGGTCAGCTGCAAAGCACTTTTAAATGCCAAAAAAAATGTATATTTGATCCAGGAGGCAATAGGGAAGTTTATCACAGTTTACTGAGGAGGGCGTGACATGGGCAGACCTGTACTTAAGGAATCTCACATAGGCAGCTGAGTGAAGGATGGAAAGCCATCGCAACAGTCCAGGTGTGAAGCACAGAAAGGTTGCACCAAGCTAGTGACCTAGGAGAGCAATTCTATCTGATCTTCATAATGACCCTGGAGGCTACGGGCAAATACCATCCCTATTCTACAGATGAGGAAACAGAGGCCGACTGAGGTTACCAGATGTGCCCCGGGTCACATGGATCTCACTCCAGGTCCATGCTCATCCAGTGATGAGCCCCCCCATTGGCACAAGAACCAAGAGCATAGAGTCACAAGATCCTGGGGAGGACAGAGAAGCCAGGAGAAGAAGATCTATCAAAGCCTGCAGAGAAATCAGAAAGGATGAGGACAGATTGTTCAGACTAGACAATTAAGAGATCTTCAGTAACTCAAAGAAAGCAGCTTCAGTTAAATGATGAGGTCAGATGTCAGACAGCAGCGGATGGATAAAGTCAAGTCAGGTCAGAAGAAAGGAAGTGGAAGTGCCAAGAGTAGACAACTTTCTCAAAGTGTTTAGCTCCAAAGGGGAAGAAGGACATAGGATGAGGACCAGGGACAGGAGGACTGAGTGAGGTTTGAGTTTTTTAAGGATGAGGTGAATCATGTAAGCAGCAGGGAATGAGCCCATGAATGGGAAGGGACCAAAGACAGTGGATACAACAAAGGTCTAGGAGTCAGGAGACCTGGGCTCTCCAGCACTGGCTCCATCATCACTTACCTGCGTGACTGGACAAATAGCTCTCTGGAGCTCAGTTTCTTCAGCTAAAAACGAGTGACTGACACTAGGTGCCCTCTGACATCCCCAGTATACTCAAAAACTCATCTGAGACCATTTTAAAGAACTTCTCTCAGGGAAAGGTGCCAAAATTAGTCACAGTAAAAAAATTTATTTTTAGTTTCACAACAGAAATATCACTGACCAAGGGTCACACTCTAGCATTTATTTATTAGGTTTTAAAGGCATGACTTACTGGCACATGGGTGAGAATGGTTGAAGCCAACAGCTCTCTTGCCTCTTCCATCTTTGTCTTCTTCGGTCCGCCTCCCCACATCCTTTGCCTTCTTACTTTGTTTCCTATATATTTCAGGGCCTGAAAAACGAGTTAATTCCACAGAAGTGTTCAAAGGACTTTATCATCAGGTAGCATCATCAGGCAACTGTGTGTGGAAAATGGATGACCCAGGCATACCCATACAGCACTGCCCTGGCCAGGGGAGTCTTAATTACCTCACTGATACATTATAACCAAACCACACAGCGCAATGTGAAATTCTGCTGTACCATTATTTGGCCAATCACCACCATCTTATTTCTGTGGAACTAACTTCCCCCAGAAAGTCATTTGCTAATATCATATTTGCAAGGAACTCATTAATTGGTATACTAGTTATTACCTTTTATTAGATTATACAAAACAACATTTGATTATGCAAAGCAAACTGACTAAATCACAATGTATCTTTTAAAAATTAACTTTATCAGTCATTATTATTTAAATAACTAGGTACAAACAAGATATGTATTCACAGCATATGGAAAATAAGCTAACTCTTGGACCAGGGAAGGTCTCCTGAAAATAGTGGGATTTGAACTGAGTCTTGAGGGAGGTCAGGGAAATTAAGAAGCAAATATCCAAGGGAAACATTTGAGACATGAGGGCCAGCCAGCCAGTGTAAAAGCCCAGAAACAGGAGCTGGAGAGTCATGCTGTGATGGAACAGTAGATGGGTCAATGAAGCTAAATCCCTGAATACATGAAGGAGAGGAAAATGTAGACAGACTGGAAAGGCTGGAGGGTCAGGTTGTGAAGAGATTTCTGAGCCAAACAGAGGACTTTATATCTGATCCTTGAGAAAATAGGAAGTCATTGGAATTCATTAAGTAGGGAGATGACATGGTCAGAACATCTTAAGAAAGTCATCATGACAACTAAATGGCAAACACATGGGAGTGGGGAGAGACTTCAGGTAGGAAAACCAACTGAAAGCCATTGCAACAGTCAGGCAGGAGGTAAGGAGGCCCTGAACTAGTGGGAACTAGAGTACTAGGTTGTCGGCTGTAAAAGTGGACAGATGGGGACTTCTGGGAGAGAAGACAAGGTAGAAAAAACAAGCTCTGGCAAAAGACTGGATTCATGGTTGCGTGGAAGCCAAGAGTCAAGGATGACAAAGAGCCTAGCTGA
Organism: Potorous gilbertii; assembly: GCA_028658325.1. NCBI lineage: Eukaryota > Metazoa > Chordata > Mammalia > Diprotodontia > Potoroidae > Potorous > Potorous gilbertii. The sequence goes on along the minus strand of CM053770.1, from coordinate 231,432,890 downwards.
GGGGGAGGACAGTGGTATCCTTGACATTAATAAAGGGAGAGGAGTTGGGGGGAAAGATAATGCCATCCAAAGGACAGCGAGACAGAGATATAAAGACACAGATGCTATGTATGTATATGAAGGTGTCTATATTTAATTATTTGGGGAGGAACAGCATCCAAATCTCCAACGTGGAACTTCCATACATAAATACAAACAGGGACCTTTTGTCAGGTGAGTCATAGACAGATGCCTGGGTCCTGAGAAGTTAAGTGACTTCTGCCCATGGTGACAGAGTAAAAATGTGTAGAGGCAGGACACGATTTCAGGTCTTTGTGACTTTGAGGTCATCCTTTGACAGATGAGGTTAGGCCTTCTTTCCCTACTGTGTGTTACATCACATGATGGAGTAAGCCCGTGCTTGGCAGAAAAGGGACTAACAATATCAAGAAACTGAACAGGTGAATTTTGGCAACCCTGGAGAACCCCTCAAGCTCAATCGTAGGAAAGATTACTCATAAATAATCAAAAAAGAACTCTCAGCCCTCTTTCTATAAATCTCCAGAAAGGCTAACATACAGCCACCTTTAAAAACCTGAGCCCAGATGGCTGTCTGGATAATGCCATTATCAGAAACAGGGAAATGGCTAGTAGAGGATGACCATGGGCTCACTTCTGGACACACTGGGTTGGAGGTGCTGGTGGCACTGGCAGGTAGTCAGTGATGCAGGGCCCACCTCCCTGGCCTACTGTGCCAGCCCAGAATCCAACACTGTGAGTGAGCCACTCACTCCCTAATCCCCCAGAGATGCCCTCTCACCAAGCCCTCCTCATGCGCTAAGCCTCTGGGCAGGGCTTTTTCAGCTTAGAATTAGGAGACTGAGGACTGCCCAGGAAAAAGCTCCAGGTCAAAGGACTATTAAATGGCCAAAATAATAATAGCCTTTATTAGTGATAGGAAATAGTAACGCTGTACTCTAGAATTCAAGTAATTTTTCTCAAATCTGCCCAATAATTATAATCCATCAACACCCAATTCTCTTCATCAGCTGAGGGGACCAGAGAAAGGAGAACAATCAAATTTTTGAATACCTGCAGGCACTTATCAGCTCACTTGGTCTCCACTCAGAACATACCAGATGATGGGCTGAGGGGAGGACCTACAAAACATGGGCGAAGGGGCAAGGCTAGCCTGACACTCCCATCTTATTCAAGTGTCCCATAAAATGAATGATCCCTATAGATCAATAAAGAGTCTTCTCTGCTAATTAACACACACAGCATCCTAAAAGGGCACTCAGTATCATTCATTTATATTTACTGAAATGCCACATGGCCCTAGAATAAAAACCCCAAATAGTCTATGGAAGAACCAAGCTCCAAGCAGAGTAGAGTATTCATATTTTCTATAAAATAAATCCATTCACTATTTAAAAGAAAAAAAAATCTGGTTCTAAAAGACCCAGAAGAACATTTAGTTCTGTACCCCCACAGCCTTGTCCTACCAAGGGACACATCCCAGCATCATCTTCCAATGACAAACAACAGGCATGGTTGGCAGGTCCCACTGCACCAGAGCAGGTCACCCCTCTATCTCAGTGTTGGGATGGCCCTTAGGGGAAGCTCCAGGGGACTGACGGAGACCACACACAACTGGATGCTTAGATGGGAGGCCCCAGAGGAGGGGAATGGCTGAATAGGGATGTCAAGAGAGGCAGCCATGGGAAAAAACCGTCAACCAAAGCAAAGCCACTCAGAGCAGGGAGAAGCTGCAGGATCTGTCCAAGTACCTGAGAAATGGGCTTCTTGGCTCCCCAGGACACCGTACACTATGTTCTCTTGCTAGGTACGCTCTTTCCTTCATTCTCTCTTCTCCCACCCCTTCCCCCATAAGCTCTCTCAACTCTCACCCCCAACTTCTCCCAACAGGAGACGCTCTATCAGTCCCTACGTAAATGAGCAATGTGGAGTTTGCAACTGAATATCAGGGCCAAGGACAGATATGAAAAGACACACCTGCATCTGGGTGAAAATCTGAGCTTTCTGGCACTCCTCCAAACTGGGCCCAAAGGCAGCCATCACATGCTCCTCAGTGCCAATCATCTGCACGATTTCTTGGTCACTCTCAACACCCATGGCCTAGGAAAGGAAGAAAAGGCAGAAAGAGGCTTGGCTTTGTGTTAACTCGCTGACATTTGCTTATGCTAATTTGGCATTGTTTGCCCGTATTACTCCTAAGCAAAAGCCAGCTCTTCTCTCGGAAACAGTGCCATCTGGCATTGGCAGCACATGCTCTAGCTTGGGAAGAACCCTGATAAGGAGAGGAAAATAAGCATTCTGAGTACATTTTGCAAAGTTTTAAAATATCCTAGTATAAATTCTTAAGAAGGAAGGTGGAGGAGACCAGCCACTGTGACAGACAAACTCAAACTGTCCAGTTAAAGGGCATGATCTCAGGCACTAAGTATTACTGAAAGACCCATAAAGGATCACAAACAGAGCCCAGTGATTAATTTTACTGGAGGCCATCCCCACGCATTTCATGACACAGCTAAAAGAATCCCACTTGTAGAACATTCTAGCATTTTATTTTCATCATTCTATAGGAGTCCTCTAATATCTTAGTTTTTAAAAGAGCTTTCTACACTAAGAAAGTGCTTCACAGCTTTGGGGAAATCTCTTTATCAGTAAGTGTTTCAAGGTGGCAAGCAGCAGTGCAGGTCTGTGTGAATTCCAGATGGTGCTGAAGCTTGTCCATGCACACATTTGTCTGGAATTCTGCCAGATCAAGAAACGGAGTGAGTTCACTAAACCTCTCTAGGCAGAGCAATAATGTGCTTCTCAGAAGTCAGGCAAAAGCTCCCCCTTGCATTCAAATTCTTCCTTTGGAGAAAGAGAGCAAAGGCCGGACTGGAAAGACTTGCCAGGATATGACCAGTTTCCAAATACAGTATCTGCTGTTTTCTGACTACACAAAACCAAACCAAAAAAGCTTCATTTTAAAAAGGTTTGAAAAAGGCAGTTCTTATTCCATACAGGGGCACCAAAATGCTTCTGATACGTTGGGCTCACAGGCAGAACTCCCAGTGGTATTCCTGTTTTGGCCACGTGCTCGATTTTGCCTCTTTTTCTGTTCAGAGCACTTATCAGAGAGCCTGGTACATAGCAGGAACTTCAAAAATGTGTGCTGACTGCCTGTCTGTCCTTCTAGGTGACCCTTTCTAGAGCCCCAACTCTTCCCTTGAAAAGGAGAAAGGCTGGATTACTAGATAATCTCTCAGGCCTTTTCCAGCTCTAACATCCAAGGTTCTTCTTTCATCTCTGATTTTTCCTCCTCAAATTTGCCCTGAGCTCTCTTTTAGATTGGAAATGTAAAATTAATAGGAATTCTAAAGCTGTGGGAGGGAAAAGAAACAAAAATGTTGGAAATATATACAATGTATACAATATTTTCTTTTTCTAGAACCTTTCACAAACTTAAAGTAACTTCATTAACTTACAATGTATAAATGTTTTGTGCATAATACAATATACAGTAGAAACAGACTTTGAGTCAGGAAAAAACTGGCTTTAAATCCTGCCTTGGGCACTGATTAGCTTTGTGACTGAGCAAGTCATTAAACTTCACCTAGAAAATGGGGATGAACAAGATACAATTGCTACATCAAAGAGTTCTTAGGAAGATCCAGTGAAGTGACAAGACAGACATGGGGCTAGATCTGGGATTTCATTAATAAAGGGATTCACATAGAAGGAAACACCTTCTGCCAACACAGAGCAACCTCTTCTCTTCAATGGATAATTTTAGCAAATGTAAGTGACTTGCCCATGATCAACCTGTCAAAGGTTGAACTAAACAACCCAGGTCTTGCTGGCCCTACAGCTAACTCTCAGTGAGTACAACCATCTCTTCTGCCTTTTTTTAAATCCTCAGTCATCCGGCTCCTGGCCTCATTATTCAACTGACAGCCCTCTCCAAAACTGTCAGATCTAATGGCGTTTTCCTCAATCCTCATCCTTCTTGACCTCTCTGTAGCCTCCGAGACTGTCAACCATCACTTCTCTCCTGGATATTCTCTCTCTACGTTTGCATGACACTATTCTCCCTTGGATCTACTGTCTAATCACTCTCCCTTGCTGGATTTTCCTCCAGGTCAGGTGCACTAACCATGGAGATTGCACCAGGTATGTTCTGGGCCTTCTTCTATTCCCAGAGTTCTTAACCTAGGGTCCATGAACTTGTTTTTAGTTTTCTAACAACAATTCCAATATAAGGGATATCTTTCAAAATCCTGTGCATTCTATTTTATTCATTTTAAAAACTCTTTGCCAGAAATGGACTTCAAACTTCCAAAAAGGTTCCATGACACAAAAAACATTAAGACTCTACCCGAAGTGGGGAACCTGCACCCTCAAGGCCACATGTAGTCCTCTAGGTCCTCAAGTGCAGCCATTTGACGGAATCTAAAAAGCCATGCATGGCCTCAAAGTCACAGGTTCTCTGCCCCTCATGGGCTCCAAGGAGTCAATGATCTCCATGGAGACAACTCCCTGCTCTCCACATCCAGGGCAGAATTCTCTGAGTGCTGTGCTCCCATCACCAACTACCTTTGGGATTTCTCAAACTCAACATGGCACCCCAAACCCTATCCTCCTTCCCAGTTTTCCCACTGCTGCTGAGTGCACTTCAGTTCACCCACAATGCCTCATCTCAATCTGACCTCCCCTCAGCTCCCATGATGGCAAAACTCTCCTAACTCCTAATTTACCTTCAGGATTGGACATAAAATCCTCTGTGTTGGCAATGAAAGCCTTTTACCAAAGTCTTCTTACACTTACACTTTACTCAATTACCCAATAACACTGATCCACTTACTGTTCCTTACATAGGAGATTCCATTTCCCCCATACCATGCTTTTGCCTTGGCTGTTCTCCACACCTCTTCCTCATCCCCAGCTTCCTTGGCCTCCTTCATGACTCAGCTCAATTCTCCCCTAATTCTTTACTTGTTTTTTTTTTTTTGTTTTTTGCCATTTGATTCTGAGGTCCTGGAGGACAGAGACAGCGTTCTTATCATTCCTCAATTCCTAGCCCTTAGCATGGTTCTCGGCATGCAGTAAGTGCTTAATAAATGCTTAGACTTACTATGCCATATTCCTTTTCTAGGATAAAATATGTAAAATTCTTTCAAAACTTTCAAGTGTCATCATAACAACATTTGCTCATAAAAAACAGTGGATGTCTTTCAAAACATGAAACTCCATTCCTAACTGTCTTCCTCCATTATTTTACCAACAGGTTGGTGGAGAGAACCTGCCTTCACATCTTTCATGGAACCTGTTCAAGCAGATACCACAAATAACATTCCAGGGTTTTACAATCCCACTAACTAGCTATAAACATTCACTTAATCTCTCTCCACTTCAGTTTCCTCATCTGTAAATAAGTGTAACAGTCCCTCCCTCCAAGAGTTGTTGTTATGTAAATGAAGTCTCAAAAAGCACAAAGTCAGCTTGATTCAACCAAGCAAGTATTTATTAGATGCCTCCTGCATGCAAGGTGTTGTGCTAGGCCCCACAAGAGGCTAGAGGGCTCAAACTACTGAAATCCAGCACATTTCTAAAGGTCTTATGGAATGCTTGTTTGCTCACAAATGTAACATTTTCATAGTGCTGAAAGCAAGAAACTCTTCCCTAAAGCCCAAGGAGAGGAGAGGTCAAGATGTCTTTAGTCAACGTTGGCAGTGGGAAAGAGGAATCGAAAAGAGAATATGCTAGTTTTACAGCAAGTGTTTCAATATTATTAATGTGAAAGATGATGTGCAACTCTCGTCTGTCCCCACAAAACTTTTCTAGTTTTACAGATGATCTGTTTACATTTCCAAATATACCTTCTTTCCTTACCTAATGAACATTCTTTTGGTACAAAATAAAGTTAAATAAAACCATCTTCCACACCGAACACCTTAACAGCATATGCAACAATATATGCCCATGGTTCTCCAGATGAAAAGGAGTTTTAAAAAAAGAAGCCAGTTTTGACTAGAATTCAAAATCCCCTGGAGCACAGCATACTTTATCTCTTTTATAAAGACCAACTCAGAAAAGAAAACTACTAAACATAGATGGGAAATGTGCAGTTTATTCACAGAAAGTAAACAAGCCGAGCTGATGGAAACATTCACATACAAAAGAGCTTACCAAAAATTAAAGAGGCTAGGAAACAAAGAGTCAGCCCTAGCCAAAGCACCCCTAAACAAAGAGCAGATCTGGAGAAAGTGAGTTTTGTGTAAGACAAGCATGAAAATGAAGAAAACAACCTCTCTGGTCACCAAGTTGAAGCACTACAAGGATGTATCTGAGAAATCAACTACCCATCCCCAAAGAAATTACAGATCATCAGATGCAACCAATGGCAGGCCTTTTACAGCACACTGGTGAGACTGCAAGGACACGGATCATATTTAGGACTTAACACACATGGGACTCCCAGCACCTTGGCAGCAGCCACTGGTTTTGCCTTTCTTGGTATCACCAGCATTTAGCACAGGGCCTGGCTTGTAGGAATCAGTAGTCAATAAATACTTGTTAATTTATTAAGTGCCCACCACATGGCAGGTGCATAATAGATGCTGACTGTCTGGAAGACACACTTTTTAGAAAAAATGAAAACTCTACTTTAGACCTCACTAAAACTTTCAAGTTCAAGGTCCTCATACAGTTCCTAATAAAATCAATTCAAGATCCAGACATCAGGATCAATCTTAGTTCACAAAGGAATCAGTCTTAGTTCACAAATATAAACATGAGGCATCTTAGAAGAGAAATGTTTCGTATTACTGGGTACTCAAGTCAGAATATGTCACTTGTCCATGCAGAAGTGGTTAGGTTCAAATTAATAAATGGTCACCATCAAGTATCTATCCCAGAGAAGCAATGTAACTTTTTACTGTTAGTGATGAACCTGTTCTCCCAGTGACTAGTCACATTCAAGGAGCTACAGTTAAGGGAGCAATCTCTGGCTTTGGAAGAAAAGGGACTCTCTCTGCACAAAGCTTACTAGTCTTCAAAGGGTTCAAACACTGACTTCGCTGGCTAAATATGGTATGTATTGGCAAAAATGAACAGCAGCATCAAAGATCTCCAATCTTTTCCTGACCAGGTCTGCAGTCTTTTGTATAATCAGTTAATCCACAATGACAAGCACTGATGATAAAATCCCATATCAGTGAAAAATAAGAAACTATGCTTCCACTACCCCTACTATGTGTAGAATAAGAGCAATTTTCACTAGCAAGTTTAGTCACTGAGAGTTCATCAACTATGAACAAAGGAGATAAAATGTGCTTATTTATGGAGGAGGAAAAATAAATGAAACTAAATGAATGAAGTTTCACATGTTGTCACTCACACAAAGACCTAAGCACAATGGGCCTAAACACATTCACATCTATGAAGATCTGGAGAACAGCTTTCTTCCTTTTTTTGCAATTATTTGAAACATGCTCTTTCACACTGCAAGAGGATCCAGATTATAGGACTTAGAACCAGAACTAGGAATCTTAGAGATCATTCACTGCAACAAACTTATTTTATAGAAGAGAGGAAACTGATACCAAGCCAGATGAAGGACCCAATAGCAGTTTGGTAAGTGGCTATGCTAGGTGTCAAAACTAGGGCCTCTAATTATAAATTTCTTTCTGCCGCACTATATTTCCTCTTTCCTACTAGGTCAGGAGCTTACACACTTGAGATCTTCAACAAAGTCTTCAACAAAAGGAGAGTAGGAGGGTTAAATTCTGAGAACTGGAATATTCTTAACTGTTGTTAACAACAACAACAAATTTCCTGAGATTCTGGTTAACTGAAGTACTAATTCAGCATATGGCAGAAGGTCACATATTTCTAAACCAAAACAACTCTGTTCTCTTAACAGGTCAAATTTTCCCCTAGGAATAAATTGTTTTTACTCATCTTTTCTCTCTGGTGCTTAGTGCTGTGGCCTCCTCTAAGTAGTCACTAAACTTTGGGAGGGCAAGAATTGGATCTTATTTATGTGTATTCCTCTAGTAATTAGCGATGTGAATAAGACAGAGTGGGATACCCAATGGACTAAAGATCCACAGAACATGATACTAATAAAGGAGAACCAGAAGTCAACGCCAACTTGAGGGCAGGAAATATTCTCCAAGATATATAAAGTCACAGATTAGAAGGGACAAGCATAAAAGAAAAGCATGGAACCTGCTCTTTACTTACTTTGATGAGATCAAACTTGGAGAAATGTTTTATTTCAAATAATTTTAGTACTGTATCAGTAGATGAATTCAGCCCCTATTAACAGTTGTTCTGTGGAACTCTGCTGTCCCACACTGCATTCTAAGAGGATGCAGGATGACAAAGGTTGGAACTGTAGACAGGGACAGAAAGGAAAGCTCACTCACCCCTTCCTGTGGCGGTGAGTGTAGAATGGAAGAGTTGTCTTCTTATTGGTCAAAAAATACTTGGCAAAGTGTTTATTATTGGTTTTTCTCTGAAAAACATATACAAAATAATGTATCCACCTATGTTCTTTCTATTTCATCTTTTTTAAGGGGGGGTATTAATGATCGGATAACTGAATAAAACCGGAAAGATCAACCAAGTAAGAAAGCAATAAATAACTGAGGTGTGAACTTCAGATACAGAAGAAAACAAAAAAGGGGTCAGCATCTATCCATGGGAGGTTTACTTCGTGGCTTTCTTCACCATCTTGTCTCAAAGGAAGAAGGAACCTGCATTGTGTTAGAGCTAATCCTTCACCTGGGCCCATTCCAGCTCTTCTGGGACCTTCCTCTACCATCTTCCCTCTCCTTCAGTTTCTCCTCTAATGATTCATTTTCTGCTACCTACAAACATGGGAAGGTTGCTCTAGCCTCAAAAACAAACACACACAACTATATATAGATACAGATATAAACATGTGTATATATACATATGTATGTATATGTGTGCACACCCACATACATGTACACACACATACATCCATGCCCTTAGGCGACCACTTCATCCCTCCTCCACAGCAGAGGATACCCTCCACAGGAAGGGTATCAGGTCAGGCAAGGGTTATTACAGTCAATTCCTCAGCACCCACTCCATCTCAGTCCTCAGTAATATGCCTCCTGTTCTCATTCTACCTATGAGCACTGTCCAAGGTCACCAATAACTTCTTAATTGCCCAATCCGATGGGCAATTTTTCTTTTCTTGATCTTTATACTCCTTGACCTTTCTCAAGCCTCTGACACTATTGACCACCACCCTCCATATCTGGATACTCTGTCCTCCCTTAGCTTTCGAGACACTGCCCTCTTCAGGTTCTCTGACTTGCCTGACCACTTGATGCATCTCTGTTAGTGATTCCCCTTTCTCAATTCACACACTACCTGTGGGTGCCGCCAAAGGCTTCTTTTCTTTTCTCTCTAAACTCTTAGTGATCTAATTCCCTTTTAAGACTTTAATTATCAGCTCTATGCAAACGACTCCCCAGACTATAGGCTCTTGTGTGCTCAGCACTTCCAATGGGTATCTTCAGCTGGAGGACTCCAACCATCGCCTCAAAATCCAAACAACCATTATCTTTTCCCTCCCTGCAACCCAAGAAAAACTGGCACTGTTTCCCCCATCCACACTACCATCCTTCTAGAGAGTAGAGAACTGACAGGCCCCTGAAGAAATGAAAGTACCAGGTGCTGTCCTTCTGCCCTCTCTCTTACATTCATCCTCTTGGCTGGACCACCATAATGCGACTCGCCTTCAACTCTTCATCTTCTTAAAGCACATGGCTGACGATGGTGCTCTGGAATTCAGAAACCATCAGGGCCTCCACTCTGCCCAAGGATAAAATAGAAAAACCTTCGAGTGGTACTGACTGCCTACAATCGGCATCTGATCTACTTTCAAAACCAGGTTTACTTCAACTGATTTTCCTTCAAGAACTGGATTCCAACCAAATGAAACTGTTCTTTGTTCTCAAACTTCTTTCTGCCTTTCTTATCTCCTCAGATTCATCCACTGCCTCTCTGGTGTGTGGCATATTCCATCTCCTCTTTAAACACTTCTCTCCCTTCAAGCCTCAGATAAGGTGTCCCCCCTTCCCTGATGCCCCAGCCAAAAAAAAAAAATCACTTTTCCCTCCTCCTCCAATGTTCTTGTGGCATTTTTCCTGGATCTCTCCCTGCACTCCACCATCCTCTGCCTCATATCATACTAATGCGTGGGCAGATTCTAATGCCCCTTTAGACCATGAACTCCCCGATGCAAAGGCCTTCACTGTCATTAATCTTTATATATGCATTCCTGTCACATGACCTTCTACACAGTGATTTTTAACAAATGTTCATCATATGAAATTATTTCTGGTAATTTGGATACAGTGTATGTTGTCAACTTTTTAAAAACAGTTTCATGTTTCAGTAAGACCATAAATAGCACGTAAGAAATTTAGAACTAAATCTTGGGTTTTTTTAAGAGAAAAATATGATGAAGAGAAATAATTCCCCAAACACTGACTGACATAAAGGGGAATGAAAGTTGGTGCAAAGCATCACAAGAGGTGAGCTCCCAGAACTACGACTTCCACTGGCTCTTCCAGTGACTTGAACTCACCTCTCTCTCCTGGCTTCCTTCAAGCCTTCCCCAATCCCCTTTCATGCTAGTACCTTCCCTCTACTGATTTTCTCCAGTTTATCCTATCTATATTTTGCTTGTTCATAACGGTCTGCACATTGTTTCCCCCATTATACTGTGAGCTCCCTGAGAGAAGAGACTGGTTTATGCCTTTTTTTCCTTTATCCACACTCAGCACAGTACCTGGCATACAATAGGCACTTAATAAACGTTAGCTGACTGATGACTTAATCAATCATTTTTGCATGTATTTAGGACAAACATGCATCCACAGCTTTTTAAGTAGGTTAGGTAAGTTAGACAGTTTGTCAAATTATTGGCTTTGAAATTAGTGAATCTGTAAATAAAATAAGAGTTTTTTAAAAAAATCAGCTTTCTGATACTTGAAACCATTTGCATAAAGGCAATGAAAAGATTTTTTTAAAATTTTACTTAAAAAGATTCACTAAAGTTTCACTGAAAGTGTCAAGATGGCAGAATGAAAGAACAGAAGGAGGTCAGGCTCCTCACAGGAGAAAATAACAAACAGAAGCTAAAAAACAGACATTAAGAAAGTAAAAACCAAACAACATTTAAAATAACAAACAGGGCTGATCAAGTTTTTAAATACTTTAGAACTGAATCAGCTAAGATGCCATGAGTAACAGACGATGAAGAGAAACCACGCAAGGTATCCCAAGAGATGTGCTAGGGTAGAGAAGCAGGGCATGCTAAAAAAAAAAGAGCAAGAAGAAATAGTGAAGAAAATGCCCAATATGGAGCAGAGAAAACCTTTTTTTCAAAAACCCAAAAAGCAAACGGCAGACTAAGTCTAGCAGAAAAAACTGCACATGATGCACAGCTTCTAGACACACAGCATCTAAACGCACAGTTCCAAAAGAATAGGAAGAAAATCACTGGAATTGTCAAGCAAATTGGAGACTACTGATAACATCAAAACCTTGGAAAAACAAAAGAATCTGGACACTACATTTTAAGAACTTACCAAAGAAAACTGCCCATAACTAGTAAATTCCCCATAGCTAGGAATTCCTGATAACTAGTAAAAACCAGTGAAATGCAAAAAGAATCCACAGGACATTCACAAAGATGTAACTGTCTAGACATATCACATTTCAACTCTAACACAGTAACAAATATGGAAAAATTCTATAAGGTGCCAGAAGTAGCAGTTTATTAAGGAAAACCAGCAAGGATGACTGCTGACTTTGGGGCAAAGAAGCTACTGGAATGGATTCAAAATTAAGAATGTGATGGCTCTCTGGGAAAGGCAAAGGAGGATATTTGGGGAAATTTAAAATAAAAAAGTTATCAATAAAAAAAAATTTAAAAGAAGACTGGGCCATGAACTTAGAATTACCACCAACCTACCACAAAAACTTGTTTTATTAATATAGATGATAGACATTTAAGGATTCTGAAAATATAAGGATTTCTGAGACTGAAAATATGGAGACATAATTCACATAGGTCTTTGAACAAATAAGCTATCTAGCCAGAAAGATAAGTAATTAAAACAAGTAAAATAAAACATCTACTAATAAAATGAGATCCCAAGAGACCTTAGTTTCATTATATTGGCTAAATCATTAAGACACGTTACTTACAGTACAGAAATACGTGATTACATTGAATGTCTCACATTTTGTTTAGCCTTTTCCCAATCAATAGGCATCTTTTTTGTTTCCAGTTCTTTCCTAGCACAAAAAGTGCTGCTACAAATACGTTGGTGCATATGGGGCCATTCTCTTTGCTATCGATCTGCTTGGGATATATGCTTAGATATGAATTCTCTGGTCAAAGAGTATGGATGTTTCCAGTCATTTTCTTTGTATAGTTACCGACTGGTTCAATTCACAGCTCCACCAAAAATGCATCAGTGTTCACATCTTCCCACAACCCTTACAATAATAACTACACTCATCTTTTGTCATCATTGCCCATTTGCTGGGTGTGAGGTAAAATTTTAGGATTCTTTTGATTTATAGTGACCCTTTGACCCCTTATCCATTGGAGAATGGCTTTTGCTTTTATTTATTTATGTTAGCTGCTTATGTATTTTGGATATCAGACCTTTATCAGAACAACTGGATATAAAGATGTTTTTCCCAGTCAACTGCATCCCTCTTTATGCTAGTTGCCTTAATTTTATTCATGCAAAACTTAATAACATGTAACCAGAATTACCTATTTCACCTTTTGCTACTGTTTCTATCCCTTGTTTGTTTAAGAGTTCATACCCTGCCCAGAGCCATGAAAGTTATATAATTGGCTTTGCTTCTAATTTTTTAATAGTACGATCTTTGATATTCAGGTCAAATATTTATTTTGAATTTACTATGTATAATGGTATAATATTTGATCTAAACTTAATTTCCATTATATTACTTTTCAATTTTCCCAGCAATTTCTGTCAAATAAGGAGTTTTTTTCCTAGTTAAAATACGTTTTCAAGTTTATTAAAGGCTGATTTATTCAATTTGTTTATTTCTTCCTCATCTAGTTTGTTCCATTGATCTACTGCTGTATAATATAATTTGAGGTCTGAAAGTGCTATTCTCCCTTAATTTCTACTTTTTTCATCATTCTCTTCTACTTTCTAGATCTTATTACACCCCAAAATAAAAGTTGCTGGTTTTGTGTCTAGTCTGTAAAATATCTCTTTGGTAGCTTGATTTTAGAGCACTAAATCTGCACATTAATTATGACAGCACTGTCACTTTCATGATCAAACTGGAATCCCCAAAAGTCCTCTGGTTTTTCAGGCTGTTCTTTATTCCCTTAAGAAGCACTGATTGTGTAACTATATCTCTAAAGATACTCGGCAAACTCTGGGAGACTGAATCCTGGATATTTTAAGTATTTTGTAGATTTTCTAAATGAAAATCCCCTTTTATTACTGCCCTTTTGAATTTTGTTATTATTATAGAAAGAAAAATACTTATCATTTTCTCAACAATTATTCATTTAAAGCAAAGGAATTCTATATGGAACTCTTCTGTGATGTTTGAATTAATAACAGAACAAAAAAGTATCCATTCTCATCTGATATAATGACTGCAGAATAGACAAACCTAAGAATAATAACCGAATTCAAAAAGGCTAAACTCCCTATACATCTCAAAATGCAAGAGTCAAAGACTGAATCCAAAAATAGGTTCCAACAACACCCTCCTTAAAGGAAACCAATTTCATCCAGAAATCTAGAAGCAGACTGAAAATGAAGGGCTACTCTAAAATGTACTACACCAAGAGGGAATCATGAAAATTGGCAGTGGCATTGACGATGGTGGATGGTGTCCAATTTAAACTAAAAAGTATCAAGAAAAAAGAAAACTATTTCTTTCACCCATCTGAATACCTACTCCATAGCAGCATTGCGCTAAGGCTCTCAGAATACTAGGATAAAGATAGAATAACAATTCTGCACCCAAAGGAGCTGCTGGTCCACAAAGGGGATACAATAAATATATATAAGTAAAAATAAAGTACATACAGATGAACACAACGTAACTTCAAGAGAGAACGCTCATTAAGGAGGGAGATGAGGGTGATTAGACCAGCAAAGGTCTTACGGACCATGGCTTTCTGGTCAGAAGGGACCTACATGGTCAGTTAGTCCGACCTCTGCGCTTTAAAGAAGCAGCAAAGTGAGGCTGAGGAAGGGAAAGACCTTGTCTCCCAGGGGACCCTGGGGGTGGGAATGACGCTTGAACTGGGCCCTTGGACTCCCAGGACTTGCCACGGCCCTGACCTTCACCATGTAAGGGGTTGCCCCTAAGCGACATCTGGAAGTATATTTGGAAGTAAAATAGAATTTTGACAAGGTAGAGATGAAAAAGGAACATATTCCAGACAGAGACTCCCCAGCGCGCCAAGACAGAAAGGCAGAATTGTATTGCTAGGGAATAACCAACAGATTAGACAGAATCCAAGAGTATGCGAAGGGGAGAATTGGAAAGAGAGCTGCTAAGGCAGGTGAGGACCTGCTGGGACCTGGTGGATGTGTCCTGAAAGGCCAAACTGAACACTGGTTCTCCCATCCTAGATGAAATAATGAGGTGCAGAAAAGGGGAGGACAGTGGGCAGGATCAGGTCTGTACACTACTACTTGGAGGCTGGTCAGAGACTGGGAGCAGGGAGAGAATCAGAAGGCTGCTGCAGATGTGGGATTATACCAAAGAAGTGACTAGAATGCCCATGCCCTTTGACCCAAAGACTCCACTACTGGGCTCATATGCACAGGAGATCACTGATACCAAGACAGTCACAGCAGCCCTTATTGTAACATAAGGAAGTGAGAACAAGGCAGGTGCCCATCAACTAGAGAATGGCTAAATGCACGGTGGAACACGAATGTCATGGAATCCCTCTGGGATATACAACATGATGACAGTGAGGAATAGAGAGAAGCAGGGAAGGTCTACATGAACTGATGCAAGTCAAGTAAGCAGAGCCAAGAGAATCACAGATACAATGGCTACAAAAGTGTACATGGAAAGAAGACACGCACACGCACACACACACTCACACACTCACTCACACACAAAAAAATCATCAGTGCAAATTGCCAAATTATAAAGTACAAGCATAGCCTGAAACTTTGAGTTTCATAGACTTCAGAAAGCCTATGAGCATTGCTCATAGCACATGGTTTTGGACTTTCTCAATGCATCCGTCAGTTATATTGATTTTTCCTCTTCTATTTTTTGTCATTAAAAAAAGCTATTTGCTATATAGGATGACTTTTGGGGAGAGGAGAAATATTGGGGAAAACTATGATGAAGTAAAAACAAAAGTCCAATAAACACTTTAAAAAAAAAAGGTTACTGCAGTAGTCCAAAAGAGGTAATAAGGATCTGAATTACTGTGGTGGCTACATGGTAGAGGTAGAATCAATAAGACTAGGCAATGGACTGAATATGGGAGATGAGGGAGAGACAAGGCTGACTCCGAGTCTGAAAACTCAAGTGACAGGAAGATCAATGTTACTCTGAACAGAAATGTGAATATATATACATGTATATACATATAGATAGATATCTGTATATATCTATATGTGCATATATATGTATGCATATGGATTTAAGGAGAAAATATGAGTTATGTTTGGATATGCTGGGCTTAATATGGCTACTAGAAATCTGGATAATACCTACCACGCAACTGGCTAAAAAGTTCTCTACAAAGTGAGAGCATGAACCTCATCATTTAAAAAATGTTTGTATGAACCTATTGTTTTTATATCATCTTCATTTCCAAACTGTCTAAAAACAAAGTATTTAAAAGTGGGGAGAGGGAAGAGAAATAGTTCAACCAAACTAACCAACACATCAAACAAGACTGTCATTACATGCAACATTCCAACCCACAATCTTCCGATTCTGCAATGACAGGAAGAATCTAGTAATTCTACCACAAAATTCATATGGAGAAAGCTCACAATCTTTGGAGAACAGATTTTACCATGACAGATCTAAGGCACCAAGATCTGTAAAACTAGTATTTTACATACCTCCTCTCCTCCAAATGA
Source organism: Potorous gilbertii (assembly GCA_028658325.1). NCBI lineage: Eukaryota > Metazoa > Chordata > Mammalia > Diprotodontia > Potoroidae > Potorous > Potorous gilbertii. The sequence goes on along the minus strand of CM053770.1, from coordinate 231,416,712 downwards.
GCAGCAGTTCAAGGACATGAACGGACAATTCACAAAAAGAAAATAAGAACTGGTGGCAAATCACAAGAAAAGATCTTTACATTACATGTCACTGGATCTTCACAGTTGCCTACTGAGATATTATTCTGATTCCCCTTTTTACATAAGGAAACTGAAGCAAAAGGGGCTAAGTGACTTGCCACATAGCTTGTAAATATCTGAGGTGGGATTTGAACCCAGACCTTCCTGAAGCCAAATGTAGCCCTGTCCACTCTCCCAAGTTATCTCTATAAAACAGAGAAGGTATTCTGGTGGGATTTTACCCCACAAAACAACAGAACAAGATAAAAGGGACATAAATGTACAAAAATAATCATAGCGGTTCTACTAGTAATAGCAAAAAAATTAGAAATAATCTGTATGTCCAAGATTGAAGAATGACTAAATCAATTATGGATCATTAATGTAATGAATATTACAATGCCATAAAATTCTAAATATTAAGCAAACCAGAAAACAGAGGCCTATGTAAAGTGAAACAGAATGAAATCGGCAGAATCAAAGCTGTATCGATTCACACATGCACATCCATGAAAGGCAGCCCTGGCACAATGGAAACTGAGAGTAGGCCTCAGAGTTAGGAAGAGCTGAGTTCTATCACATGTCAATCTAATAGGAATTAAGCATCTTAATTATAATCACAAAGTTGCAATGATCTTTAAAGAGCCATCTGGTCCATTAAGTCTCTACACTTCAGGCTATCTTTTCCCAGCAGCCCCTCCAAGCCTTCTTATATTGTCCATCATTATCAGTAATGTGCTTCTATACATCCTCCATAGAACTATCTACCTAACGCATCAGGGATCTTGTATGCATTCTTTTCCCAATGAATGGATATCAAAGTAGGGTCTGGGCTGCTGCCCAGTATCCCTCACTCTTGCTATATGATCAGCCCATCTCATTTTCCAATTATACATGGTATTTCATACCATGACGCATATGCATATTATCTTTCAAGATTTGCTACAAGCTCTTTATACCTGCTACATATCTTTCTATGGCCTTTTGGCTAAGTGGCAATTCTTCTTGGGATATATGTTTCGAAGTCTGCAACCACAGTGCACCACCGGTATAAAATTGGTGTTTGTGGGGGAAAAAGGGGGTTTCTCACAGACAGGCTCTTAAGATCTCTGAAACAACTACTTCACAAGTACAAGCCAGTACAATCTCTTCTCTCATTCAATTCTGGCTCACCGTCTATCTACAGAGTCAATCCAAGAAATATTACTGTTTGACTAACTCAGTGGGTAGCTCATGCAGTGGGTAATGGGTGCTCTTCCATCCACTTGGGTTTTCCACTATGGATGGCCAGGCTGATATCTTACAGATGCCTGTAGATCTCACTGAGGGGATGCTGTACTATCCCATGTCTGATGGTTTCATCAGTTTCCTCACCACACCACACCAGTCCACCTCACTTTTTTTCTGGGACTACTGTAAAAGTCTAACTTCTTTATATCTGTTTTTATTTACCAGGAGAATTCCAATGAGGATTTGGAACAATTACTCCAATGGATGAAGATCATATTAATAGGGAAGTGGTGTTTGTACACACACACACACACACACACACACACACACACACACACACACACACACACACACTTGACTTGAGCCTTCTAAAAAAGATGTCTTGTTCTTTAAAATAGTTATAGAGACAATACTGTACTATGAGAAATGATACTGTGATGAACACAGAAAAGCACGAAAAACTTTTTATGAACTGATGCAGAATGAAGTAAGCAAGGCCAAGAATACAATATATACCTTAACAACAATTTAAGTGGGAAGAATGACATGACACCAAACAAATGTAACAAAATTATAAAGATCAAATGAAGAGAGAGAAGACACCCCTCTGAGAAGGTGAGAGGTGCACAAGTCAAGTTGGCATGTGTTTTCAGACTTTCTCAATGTACTGATCAGCTGTACTTTTTCCCCACCTCTCTAAAAAAAAATGCTATTTGTCATATGGAATCACTCTCAAGGGGGTGGGGGGAAGAGGAGGAGAAGGGATACATGAGATACTATGGTGATGTAAAGAAACAGAAAACATCAATAAAGAAAAAAATTTTAAATGGATAGAGGCAGAAATCCCTTCGGTGTCCTTGACAGCACGTCCCAGTGTTTAACCTTAGTCAAAAAGTCCTTCCTTATGGGCCATGGGCCGCTCCTCCCCTCCTCTTGGTTTTAGACCAAACCACTCTTTCATAAGGACAGCTCAGCCCTTCCAGGTATTTTTAAGCTTTCAGGTCAAGATGTGCAGGGTGTTTGATAAATGACACCACATGTTCAGAAAACAGAGTTAATGCCCAAAAGAACTAAATACTTCCTCCCTTTGGTCATCAAACTGCAATGATGATGACTGTGGCAGACTCATCAAAAGTTCTCCAACTCCAAAGGCCAAAGTCCTCCTTTATAACCTCATTAGCTATCAATCGAGTGAGAGTTACAAAAAAAATGGAGAGGACTGCTATGGAAACGTCAGCAACATGCCCAACTATTGTACCTCACAGACATAACTTAGACATCTAAAAACCAGTTTTATTTGGCACACTCTGGACTCCAGGTACCTCAAATCATTCTGCCTCACTAATGACTTGTAAAATAACAGCCAGATGAAGACTCAGCACTACCACCTTATTTCAACAAAAGCTTGCACACAGCCTGGGGAGTTAATATAAGAAAAATAAAGGTTGACAATTTGTGATTCATCCTCTCTTTAAAAAATTAATTCATTTCCTAAACTGTTCAATTTGACTGTGCCAAGGTGAACATACAGTACTATACAAAGCAATTAAATAAACTCTTGGTAGAAAAACCAATAAAATAACTGCATGTGCACCTTCGTTGATCTGAAAGAAAATTTCAAAAAGTGCTATGAGAACATGGGTTTTATTGGTTGATCACTGTTACAATAAGGTCACTAAGGAGTTTCCTTTCTGCCATGGTAGCCACAAAGGAGGCAGGCCTAAAAAGAAAAGGATGATATGCAAATGGATAGCAGTGACTTGACAAATATTAAGTAGATGCAGGGTAAAAGGTCCCCATTTCCCTGTTCCTTAGAAACAGGAACCTCAGTCTTCTTTTAAAATTGATTACTCTGAATCTTTCATTGCAAAAACAAAACAAGACCTGTACTCTGTTATCAGTTGTAATAAGATGTTTTCCTTTGAAAAGTACAAATAGGCTTCTCATTCTGCTACCAGACTTCCTCTAAACTTCAAATTTATTCTACGCCATCAAAAATCCCTGAAGAGCAGACATCACAAATGTTGAGCACACAAAAGGAAAATGGGAAAAGTTCAGGATGAGAACTTTGTCACGACTCCAGTCACAGATGATGCAGGGCTCAAAGCTCTACCAGTCACACTCAGACAGCATGGAGGATGCTTGTTCGATCCCTCTCAGCCAATTGCTGAAACAACCTATTTACGTCAGACTCACTCAACAGGAAAAGGAACAGGCTTACATATCATTGCTGTCTTCTTCCTGGTGTCTGGTAGGAAATGAAATGAGCCTCTAAAAGCTTGTCCAACAATCACTGTCTGACCAGTCTTTCATTTCCACATCTACACAGTGAGGACATGGGACTGGGTATCTCTAAGGGCCCTTCTCTCCTGAATGTCTAATGATAAGGTACTTAGCCTGGTAAATTGTAGGGGACTTCACAAATGTCTTTTTAAATGAATTTTAACAAATGCTCTGGAACATCCAAAAAGTAGGAAAAGCTTCTACTCATGTCTGCTAGAGAGAATAAGGAGGATTCTTCCAGCTTAGGCAACAACTTCTGCAACTGTGAATCGCTTCCAAGTATTTCTGGATCCAGAGCTGCGTAATTATTTAAGATTAAGCTAGTCCCCTTGAGGAACTAGAAAGAAAGTTTGTGTGCCAGTGCACACACAGTCCTGGCTAGTTCATTAGCCTGGCTTCCTCAAAAGGAATAGATTGCTTTAGCTCAAATTTTACTTGGACCTTTTTCTTCCCATGTGTAACTCTATAGATGTGCAATGATATCCTTAAAAGGTAAAATCTCAGCCACGAAAACGTGCATACCTGTGACATAAATGTTTCACTTTATAGGAGGAAAATTATGGTCCCTGAATATCAGCAACAGATGCACACATTAATAACAGATGGGGAAAGAGCAAGGGATAAGAGGGGGAAGTGCCGGAAATATAAAAACAAAAGTTATCAATAAAAACTTATTTTAAAAATAAGAATGTATGTACACATACACATGCTCATTTTGATTTCTGTCTTACTGTGACTACGCCCGTCATGGAACGGGTCTGATGTGTGAGCATGTGCTGCCCTCTCCTGGAGATCTAATTGCATCAGGGCTAGTTACAGAATTCAACAAACCGGAATTCCACCGAGTCGTAAAGAAAAGTCAGGCCACACTAGCTGTGAAGAACATAAACCGAGAAGGGAGATGTAAAATTGTGTTTAGCCTTGCTAGACTAGGGGAGGCTTTGGGGAATAGTCAAACATGGACATTTCCAAGAGCTCACTACTCATCCTACCTTGCATTGTGATAGGGCTCTACAAGCTTACAAAAGACTTATGTACACATTACACTATTTGCCCCTCACCACAACGACATTCCCCAATACCTAGAGAGGACCTAGAGGGCTTTTATTATTACACACAGAGCCAAGATTGGAGCCAAGGGCCAGCTTACAGCTTTCTAAAATAGGCTCATGAAGTCAAATAGATTATCTTTCATGAGAAAACTACTCACGGTCATCTCAGTTCACTGAACCATTTTCCAACATATCCTATCAGGAAATTCTTTGAAACATAATGCCCTCATGATACATTTTAAGTACATTTCCTTGTTCTCTCCCAAGAGGACTCAGGAAAAAGACAATCACAATACTCTATCCTAAATAATGATACTTCATAATCTCTGAATATTGAATTTGTAATGGAGGAAAAAATTTTTTAGTTCAAATTTTGTTTTGACCAACCAAAATGTCTCCAAGTGTTTTCCCAAGATAGCATCAAAGCAAGGATTATTAACTTCTGTGTCACAGACCCATGGAAGTCTGGGAGAGTCTGTGGACTCCTCTGACCTCCTTTCTTCCCTCTCCAGAGGCTCAGTTGCACAGCCCATGACATCTCCCCCTTCTCTCACCATTCACAGTTCAGTTACTTCCACCTCAGGCATTCTCTTTTTCCCATATAGGCAAATCCCAGTTAATCCTCTCCCTTTCTCCCTTCTGTCTTCCTTCCTTTGTTCCATTTGTGAGCCAAAAAGTAACCTTAATTGAGGCTGATAAAAGTGAGAGTGGTGTTAGTGATACACTGGTACCAGGGCAAAGGTGAGTCACAAATTTCAAAATGAAATCAGAAATAGGAACCAAGGCAATCACCCTCAAGAGCCCGTGACTCAGGATTCCAACTGACAAGTGCAGCTCCTTCCTCAGCTTCCCTCAGCCGTTGCCCACGAGCACCAGCGCTAGAGAAGCCCATCTTCGTTTCTTTTCTCCTTTTCCCCTCCTTATTTAATTGCTCACATCCTCCAATCCTCCTCCTCTGCTGCCGTCCTGGTACGGAAGTGGTCATGGGTTCCAGGGCCACAAAGCCTCAACTTGGGCAGGTGCTTCCAAGGAGGCCAGTCAGCAGTCCAAGGACCAGGAGGGAGATGCTCAGCACCAGGGGATGAAGCTTTTGTCAAAGCAACTTGGGAAAGAACCTTGCCAAGGGTGGAGGGCTTGGGTTCTGTAGCACACTGGCCACACAGGTCCAACTCCAGATCCTATGAACAGCCTCATTTTCTCTTTTGTGATTTAAATTAGAAATGTGTGGTGCTCTTTTTTGCCTATGCTATGAATGCATGGACCCAAGCCCCTATGAAGCTAAAAGATTTGGGGGCTACCCTAGGAAGCTGATACCCTTTATTGACATGGCAGAGACAACAGGAGGGAGGAAAGGGCCCTGGAGTCACAGCCCAGGTCTGGTATCCCCCTCGTTAGGTCTCAGCTTTCTCTTCAGTCAAACAGAAAGAGCGTTTATCTATCTCCCAGGGACACAAGAAAAGCCTTCTGGACACCAGTCTAGGGGCTCAGTCAGAGTTTTCTCATCCAAGACTTCCCTACACCGCCAAATTGTGGACTCCGTCCCTAGCCCTATCCCTAAAGCAGGGCACATGCTAAGATTTGCATCCCATCATTTATCCCCATGTTCCAGAAACTCATTCACAACCATTTCTCACTGGGCCATCCCCTATGAAAGCCTGAATCCCATGAAGCCCATGTCCCGGGCTGCTGGGCCACATCCCATCAGACTCAGTTCAGTGGGCCACCCTTCGTACCAGGGCTCACATGTCTCACTCCTGCTGATGCTAAGGGTAGCTTTCCCAGCACCACACCCAGAGAGCCTGACTCTCCTCTGCTCTAACTCTGAGGGCCCTGCTTGGCCCAGGTGGGCCAACAGAGAGGCCAGGAGAACTGCTGACCACACCAATAGGGAAGCTCCACGCGGCAGGCCCAGCCTGAGGGGAAGGAAAACCAAAGGAAGGCTTCAGTGAGACAATCTCTGCTCTACCTTAAAGATGATCACGATGGGAATGTCTTCCGACAGGGTGTTGTGCCTCAGGTAAAATCGGCCTTGCTTCACAGCAATGTTGGTCCTGCTTTTCTTCTCATGGGTTGAACTACAAGGAAATGGAGGTTACTAAAATGTACTCATGCCTAGGAGAAATCACTCCTGTTTGTGTATCTTGGGGGATGTTCATGTTAGTAACTATATGTAATGGTAGCACTCAGAGAACAAGAGAACTTGCGCTAACTTCCAGGTGTCTCCTGCCCCATCTCCACATTCCCAGGCATTCTCAGAGGACTTCCCACATTGACCCTCTTTTACCTGGGCTGGAGCTGCTCTGGAGCACAATGAACCACCTCTCCACCTTCTGCATTATTCTCTTCCAGTCACACCACTATTTAGGCAAGACCGGCCTAGAAATGAAAGACCTGGGGTGGGAGCCCCACCAAATCTTCACAAATAAGTGCTGACTAAAAGTAGGGCTCACGGATTTAGGGCTACAAAGACTCTGACAGGTTCTCCAGCTCAGTTCCTTTATTTTGCAAATGGTGGGGCTAAGGCTCAAACTCAGAAAATTATTTGCCTAGAGTAAGTAAAATGGCAAAGGTGAGATGTGAACTCATTTTCTGAACCCAAATCCAACAGCACTCTTTTGGCAACAATCTGCTAAATCACAAATAACTAACAACACACCAGGATCTAAATCTGCACCTTTAAAATACTGGCAAAGCAAATACCTCTGGTCTTTAGTGGAGGCAAGGTCAAAGAGCGCAGGAGCCAGTTAGAAGGCATGGAGATTCAAGTCCTGAAGCTGTCAGTCATAAAGTCTCTCATCTTATCAATGCTTAAGTTTTCTAAAATATCTCAGGTTCCTCCAAAAAGGACACTCCATGTTTTCAACGTGCTCTTGTCCCTAAGTGCGCATGCCCTAATCATCAAAGCTCTGTGAGTCTGCCATCTCAGAGCTTGGCAGAGAAGCTGGATGCTGCCAAGTGGAGATGCCCTGCACACTAAGATACTTCTGTTTCTCACACTCCATGCAGGCAGAACCCTCCAAGATGGTCTTTCACACCACATCTCATGTGCCTTTTAACCTGGGATCCCTGATGACACATTCTGATGCAGAGCAAATAAACTAAGACATTTCTATTCTTTTTACTGCATTTTTGGTTGTTCAGTTGGGTCCAATGTTTCACGATCATATTTAGGGTTTTCTTGGCAGAGATAGGAGTTTACGATTTCCTTCTCCAGCTCATTTTACAGATGAGGAAACTGAGGCAAGCAGAGTGAAGTGAAATGCCCAGCTAGAAAGTGTCTGAGGTCAGATCTGAACTAAAAGTAGGGCTCACGAATTTAGGGCTACAAAGGCTCTGACTGGTTCTCCAGCTCAGTTCCTTTATTTTGCAAATGGTGGGGATAAGGCTCAAACTCAGAAAATTATTTGCCTAGAGTAAGTAAAATGGCAAAGGTGAGATGTGAACTCATTTTCTGAACCCAAATGAAGATGAGCCCTCCTGACTCTGGGCCTGCATTCCACCCATTGAACCAACTAACTGCACAACATCCATGAAATGTGGGCTCCATATAAGTCAAACATTAATATTTTACTAAAATAATCTTAAGGAAGGATCACCAACATTTCCTAGGAAATGGGGACACCCGACAGACTTTCCTCACCTGGTGACGGAGGCCCCAACAGTGCCTTTTCTGTCAGCTTCCACAATGATCCTATTTTTCGATAACTGCTCTTGAATGAGAATAACCTTCTCCATTCCTTTGACGATGAAGTAGCCACCTGCTCCAAAAACACAAGGTTAACCTCTGTGCATCCTCCTCCCAAAGGTGCTGCCTAGACAGGAGAGGCCAAGCACTCCAAGGCCCATCTGTCAGCTGCACTGTGTGTCCCAGTCATCTCATCAACAATGGTCAATACATCAGCATGGCACACAGCAGAGGCCCAGCACATATGCCACCACTCCTGAGGACTGAGGGACCTTGAGGTCACACTCACATATCAGGGCCCCACTGCACCAGAGCCAGCTTTCTGAGCAGCAGTTCTGGAAGAGATTGTCCCTCGATCATCCAGTAGCTTTCAGAGAAAAACAAGATAGTGCTTATTGATGGGATTTAATGTCACATTCACCTTCTACATCATGACACTATAGTTTTGGCCTGATGAAACCTACTCAATGGCTGTCAACATCTTTGGGAATTCTGCATCAATGCATCCAAATAGGAACAAGATGAAGGCAATCAGAAAGAAAATTAATCAATGAAAAAGGGTTAAATGAATTGAGAAAGTCTAAAAATGCTAAGTCTGAGGCATTAAAAAACAAAACATCACCACCTCCCCTGAAAAGGAAATTGAATTTTAACACTATGCCCATTTAGAGAACACATACATATTTCTTCATCTCATTTATATTTTGAAATGGTTTCTAGCCCATCTATTTAATATTTTTTCAATCTAGGCTAGAAGAAAACACTTTTTATGAAACCAGTTTTTAAGTATACCAAAAGATAAAGAAACTGAGAATAAACATTTGGGTCACTAAAATTGTACTCATGAAGGAAAAAAACTACAGATCAAACTGTTAGGTTTTTGTACTAAAAAAGTAAACACATATTGGGCCAATCTTCAAAATACGCTGCTAATGTGTTTAATATCATTCAATGAATGACATAGAGAGATAGGACAGTGTATGGTAAACTGGAAAGCTTCAGGTTTGAGGTTCTTTCAGAAAATGTTACACTTCTTTAAAAACTGGAGTGTATCTCACACCTGCGCAATTGGCAAAGATGATAAAAGGCAAGAGTGCTCGATGTTGAGAAGACAGGCACACAGGCACACTAATGCACTGCTGGTGGAGCTGCAGAGCAGTACAACCATTTTGGAAAGCATTTGGAATTATGCAAATAAAGTGACTAAAAGATCCATGCCCTTTGACACAGAGACTCTGCTGAGCACATACACCAAGAAGGTCCCTGATACCCAATTATTTATAACAGCACTTGTTGAAATAGCAAAGAATTAGAACCAAGGTGGATGCTCTTCAGTTGGGGAATGGCTAAACAAAATGAGGTAGAGGAACGTCATGTAATCTCACTGAGCAATAAGAAATGATGAGTGTGAGGAATGTAGAAAGATCTCCACTAATCAATGTAGAATGAAGTCAGCAGAGCCAAGAAAAACAGCAGACACAATGGTTACAACAAGGTGAAGAACAACTGCTCTCGCCACAAGCATACACTGCTATCCCATCCTTTGCAGAGGCAGAGTTCAACAAGTGCAGCCCATGTTTTCAGACTTCTCCGACGTATTAAGTAGTTTTGTTCATTTTGTTTCTGCTTCGTTTTCTTATCTTTTTTGTCTTTAAAAAAATGTTATTTGTTATGTGGAGTGGTAATGTAATAAAAGATATCAATAAAAATGTATTTTAAAAAAAGTAAAAAATTTGTAAGAGCATTAGAGAGAAAAAACAGGGGATGAAAACATACCTGGATCTAAGGGGCATTCGTTGAGCTTGGCGAACTCGGCTGGAGTCTTCCCTGTAAGGACACAGTTGGAGCTCCGAAGCATGATGGGCATTCTGTTTTCAGAAAAGAAAAGGGTATCGCACTACATATGGAGGATCTACAAAATACAGTCATTCTCAAAGACAAATGACCATGTAAGGATTGAGAGCAAATAAAAAATTAAACTTCTTAACTTCTAAATCATTATTTAAAAACCTCAAAACAGAAATGAAAATTCTTTCACTCTCCATGTTCTAATCCATAATACAGGCTTTACTTTCTTCAGAACAGGGTGTCAAATCACTCAATGTTTTTTGAAGTCGTGCGATCAAGCATTCATTGAAATACTTGAATATTTGCAAAAATCTTCAGCTAAAATGAGCCCAACTTCTGTCGTAATTCTGGACTGCTGGGGGTAAAGGAGGAAAGTAATGTCCACATAAGCAGGGAGCATTATCCCACAAAGAGATTCCCACCACCGCCCCAAAATTAGGATGCTTTGTATAAAGAAAGGCAGACCAGATATTAAAAAAAAAACCCAAACATAACCAAGATTTTATTGTTACTCAATCCCCGATTAACATGGGGATATATTAACAGAATCATCTTAGCTGTGGGTCTGGCCTGTGGGAAAACTAGCACTCAGCTCACTCCCCTTAGGATGCTTCTCAGCACCAGGACAGGCCCAGTTTGGGACCCAGCTGCTCTCAGTTGCTGACACTGCAGCCAAGAAGCCAGGACTGCAGCAAACATTTTCATGTCCTTGCATCTTATATCAAAGAACAGCCCCATAAACTGCCTAGGTCAAAATGACCATCTCCCACATAAGTGATCATTTTAATCCAAGGGACATCAAACATTGCAAGGAAATGCCCTTTGTCAAGGGGCACCATCAAGGGACTCTCACGTGTGCCTGAAGAACAGATGAGCTAACATCAGCCACTCAACAAGCATTTATTAAGCACAAAATGGGCTCAGTATTGGAGGAGGTAAGGTCCTGCCTTCACAGAGGAGAGCAGATGAGTCAGACACAGACCAAAAGGCAAAACAGCAGCTCTCCTCACCATACTGGCATCTAACCTCCCTTTCCCAAAGGGCTTTCTTGGCTTTTTGTCACCAACTCCACTGCATTCTCCCTGATTTCGGAAGCATTTTGCCAGGATCACCAATGAGAAGGGGCAAAGTCACCCTGAAAGACAGAGATGTCCTTGGCATGTACCAGACAGCTCCAAAAGGCACTCCCCACACCAGCTAAGCCCATTCTTTTTATTGTAAAATTTATCATAAAATGGACTAGAGAACAAGGAAAATGCCACCTTTCTCTCTCTCAAGGCAATAATGTGCACATAACTCCAAATATCACCCAAACCACTGGAATGGGAACCAAGAGGGTCAACCTGAGAACCCAGCACCATGACTAAAGGTGCCTCGTCCCTATTTCCACCGACATCCTGCAGAAGAATTCCTGGACGTTCCTCACTTGAGGAAGGAAACCTATAAAAAGAATGATGATGCTTGTGGGGCCAGGAGCTTCCCTACCTTGCCTCCAAATAATCTTGCTTGAGGTACCAGGCTACCTGACAGCTAAGAACTACTCTGGAAGAGTAAAGAAAAGCTCCTAGCAAAAAAAAAAAAACATACAGCAATCTTGTGGCCAGAAGGCTAGCCCAAGGAAGTCTTCTCAAAAGGCTTGTGTTACCTTGTCAATGCCAAGAACAGGTCAGGAGAAAGAATCTTGGTTCATTTTCCATCTGTCACTTGAAATTTAGAACCACAGGAAACAAAATGGGCACACACACACACGAACACATACACACATTCATTTTTCTCACCTGCCAATGGGTAAAGCATTCCGAATAATCCTCTGGCTGCCCCGGGTATATTCGATATCCACTGTAATGGGAGCCGAGTACGTCATGTCTCGCAAACGACACTGCAACAGAAAGACAGACACATAGCCTCTCTCAGTAAAGGGAAGGTCCAATTGTGGCATCTTGTCTCCAGAGACTCTCTACTGCAAGAAGGGAACTCACATTTCATTTGCACCAATCCCACACTAACCCACTGACCTATTGCCTCACTCTCTCCCTGACTCTAAAGTTAGACCAAGGACAGTGGATACTGTCCCCACAGCCCATCTGGGCCCTGGTAGTCCAACGATGGAGCAGAAAATCAGAATCCTGCTAGTTTTTCCTTACCACCCTCTTTGGTGACAGTGGGCATCACTAAACCCATCAAAGATGGCTTTTGCACCAATTACCCCATAGGTCTTCCTACTCTAGTATGTTCTTTGCAAATTGAAGTCAAAGAAAATGATTCATTTGTCAATGCTGGGGAAAATGGGGACTCATGAGAGGCTAAAAAATCAACAACTGAATCATGGGATATGTATCAGTATCCTACTGAATACATAAGCCTTGAGGATCATCCTGGGGGCTATAATCACATTGCATAGACTGACAGAAATTCCAAACATAATGACCAAAAAACAAGTCTGTCCATTTCATAAAGCTGAGCATTGCACATCCTTGTAACAGATGCAGACTCAGCTTTCTCCAAACACTCCAGCCCACATGGATCTGTCTTTGAACTCTGAGGGAAATTACAGTCCATGCCAAAAAAGTAGGCCATAAAGCATTCTGTTTCACATGTTTTCACTGTTTCCATAACTAGATTATTAGAGAGGGAACAAGGATCATATTCTATGTGCCTCTGACTGAATTAAAACACCCCAGCAAAGTACTCATACACAGGACAGAGCTGATAAACGGTGACAGCTCCAAGAACAAGTTTTTAAATAATGTCATTTTTAAAACTAAAATCTTTATCTTAAATGTGCTCCCAGTTAGCTGCTTATGTCATGAGTTAATGCCCTTTGCTATTTTATAGTACTTTCACTATCTCCTTCCCCTGCTGTATAGTTTAACTTTTTCTGATGCAAACCAGAAATAAGGTCAGTAAATCATTTCCACTCTGATGCACCTCACAGCTAGAGCCACTAGGTGGAGAACTTTCCGGGCAAAGAATGGGATCTGTACTCGGCCAACAACCACTTTCAACCTCATGACTTAGCTTGAGCCAGGCATCAAGAGGGCCACAAGAAACTAAAGCAAGTCAAACCAGGTGGGAGGACTCTGTGACTTCTTAAAGGTACCTTTTAACTCTAATAATGGATACATGAGAACTGGAAAAACCACCAGGAAAAAATCAGCAAGAGATCTCATACAATGTTAACTGCACAGGAGACACTTCAGTTCCAACATAAGACAGTCCACCCTTATGAGCCAGAATGTGAGACATAGGATAGTGCTGTAGAAAATCACCAGGAGCCAGGCTGATGTGAGAAGGGTGGAGAAATGGCTATGTGCTGGGCTCTCTGTAATGGGAGGGGCAGCCTGGGGCTGAGGCTGGTGGCCCATGCCAGTGATCCCTTGCTAGCAGGGAGGTTCTGTAGCTCAGAGCTGCAGCAGACTAGGCGAAATCAGGGTCATCATCAACATGGGGAGCCCCCAGAAAGGGAAGCAAGGCATAGCTTCTGTGTCCATCAGCAGTGGGATGGGGTTCCTGAATAGTCCCTGCATGCCTAGGCTGGGCAAGATGGAGAAATTCAATCTTAAAAAAGAAAAGATCAGAACAATCTTATAAGTCAGAAGATCTGGCCTTAAGTCCTGGAACAAACACTTCCTAGTCATGCAACCTTGGATAAGTCATTTCACCTGCCAGATAGGACAAAAACACTCTCTCCACCCTTTATGGGTATATGAGAAAAGTGTTATGTTAACTGCAATTCTACACAAACACAAGTTATAATTACAGGCAGATGACAATGACAGCCCATGAAGATAAAGCTTGGAATGGAAGGTTCCAACTTCATGTGTTCAGGGAGAAGTGAAAAGGGCGGTTTGGGAGTCATGGTAAAGGATAATGGGAGCCAGGCCTGGACCAGACTGTGGAGGGTCGTCAGAGAGAGGCCGAGGAATAAAGACTTTATCTTGGTGACCACCCAGCGTGCCCAGAGGTTTTCTGCTAGGGAGGGGACACTCAAAATTCCATTCCACAAACATTTAGTGTGAGAAACTCCACTTGTACAAAGAGTAAAAAGAGCCTCTGCCCTCGAGCCTAAATTCTGCTGGGAATTAAAACAAGGACACAGATTAAGTAGATGAGAGACGCGGGGCTCTCCTGTTCCTTCATCCTCGCACACAAGTGTACAGAATAATAATGAGCAGCTCTGTGGCAGGCTACCCGGCAACATTCACTCAGCCTACTTCCTGCTGGCAATTGGCACCCCTGGGGACAGGACCCACATTGCACCCCACTGCCCCAGATTCGAGTCATTACAAGAAAGGGTCACAGAATCACAGATCTCTTTCTTGGCAGGTCTTAGAGGTTACCTAACCAAGCCCCTGTGGCTCAGACAGAGAGGTGACCTGTCCAAAGTCATGCAGATAGTAACTGGGGAAGTGAGGAGTTGAATGTAGGCTCTGACTCCATGTCCAAAATAACTAATGTTTTAGTTATTTAGTCCCATGGTGACATACATGGGGAGGGAGAGACATAGGGAGGGAGAGAGGCAGGGAGATTTCCGAGGAAACTCACAGAATAATCCAGGTGTGAAAGAAGGATTTCAACAGCAGAAGTGGACAAGAAAAAAGGAGAGATGCTGCCTGAAAAGCAGCACCAGAATTGTAAAATGAACTCCAAGAAGGCAGCACCAGCTTCACTTTCTGTCTCTGCCTGGTGGCACCTAACCCAAGGCTTTGCATTTACCCCACACTTAATTACTGAATTAGATGGACTGACTGGGTCACTCGCTGGAGACACAAGAAGGAAAAGGAAGAGTCAAAGACAGACATGGGCTATGGAGATAAAGGTAACAATGAGGACAGAAAGAAGAAAGCTGGGGAAGGAGCACCGGTGACGACGAAGGGGAGATGAGTGCTGATTGTGAATCGTCTGTCTGAGGTGACAGTGGCCCATTAAAGGACATCCCAGAGGTAGCAAGATATGGGACCAAAGCTTGGTGAAAGGCCAGGGCCATAAAAGAGGCCTGAAACAAGATCAATTCATCATGCAACAGGGTAGAGATCAAAAAAAAGGCCAAAGACAGAACCTTGAAGAATGGGGTGGTTCCATATGAAATGGGATTAGGAAAGAAGGCAGAAAAAATAAAGCTATCTGAGAGAAAAAAGAATGTAATCAGTCAAGGGAAGAAGAGAGACTTTCAAAAACGAGGCAGATCATGTGTCAAATGCCAGAGAGCCACAGAATGGAATAAAGACAGGCAAAGAGACAACTAATGTGGAAAAGGGGAGGTCACTGGTGACAAGGAAATAGTATCTGTAGTAAGATACATTTATGTGCTTCACAACTTACACAGCATTTGCTCATAATGCCCTCCCCCTACACACACACCTCTAACCCCGCAGAGAACTAGGCAGTGCTGCTAGCATTATCCCCATTTTACAGATGGATCCTACCCAAAACAGATGCATCTTAGCCCCAATATACTCCATCTTTTGACACAGGCTGACCCCATTTCACTTCTCTCTCCTGCCATCCCAGGGCATCCCTACAATGGCTAATCGCCACCTTTTTCACCTTCTATAAGCTCTTGCCCCTTGGCCTTCCTCCATTTGTTACAAGTATCGACCCCTCCCAGGGGAGCCCCCTTGGCTTCCTTGGCACTCTGACATATCTTAGCTAAGTTCATCTTCCTGCCCTTTCACCATTGTTGACTTGGCCCTCCCAATCCTGGGTTACTCCCATCTGCCCCACTCAAGCACAGAGAGATCTACTATCCTTACTGCCCACTCCAGTCATCGTCCTCTTTTTCTTCCTTCCTTTCCCTGCCAAGATGCCCAAACAACACTACTCTAGCTACATCAGTTTTCCCACCCCCAGCCCTACCTAACATCTGCCATCTGGCACCTGTTCCATCACCACTTCCCTAAGACGGCAACATGAAGCCAGGACAGCAGAGAAGGCAGAAGGAGAAGACCTGGGACCAATGCTCCTCTCAAACCTGACTAACACTAGAGCCCAGGCAAGTCACTCAGGACACTGGGCTTTGGTGTAAAAGGGCAAGAGTCAACCCCAGGGACAGCAAGGTCAAGAAGCAAGAGGCAGGAGGTCAAGGACAGGAGGACAAATACCCTTTGACCCAGCAATACACCTCTGGCTAGGTCTGTATCCCAAAGAGATGATAAAAACGATAAAAGGGCCCATGTGTAGATAAATATTTTTAGCAGCTCTTTCAATGATGACAAAGAATTGGAAATTGAGGGGATGCCCATCAACTGGGGAATGGATGAACATAATGTGGTATATGAAATGTAATGGAATACTATTGTGCCATAAGAAGTGATGAGCAGGCAGACTTCAGAAAAACCTGGAAAGACTTATATGAACTGATGCTGAGTGAGGCGAGCAGAACCTGGAGAACATTGTACACATTGTAACATTGTACACATGTAACACTGTAACAGACACAGTGTACAAGGACTGATTTTGATGGACTTAGCCCTTCTCAGCAATGCAAGGACCTAAGACAACTCCAAAGGACTCAAGATGGAAAATATTATCCACATCCAGAAAAAGAACTATGGAGTCTGAATGCAGCATACCATTTGCTCTTTTTATTATCTTCTTTTTCATGGTTTCTTCCATTGCTTCTAATTCTTTTTTTACAACATGACTAATGTGAAAATGTGTTTAATATTAATGTATATATAGAGCCTGTATCAGAGGGTCTTGGGGTGGGGGAAAGGAGGTTGGGGGAAAGAAAATCTGGAACTTAAAATCTTATGTAACTGAATGTTGGAAACTAAAAATAAGTAAATAATAGTTTTAAGCTTAAAAAAAAGGAAGAGAGGAGGCCAAGAAAGGTGAAGGCAGAAATGAAGGAGCCAGGGATGAAGTTCAAGTGTGTCAAAGGTGACAAATGGGCTAGGTGGGATGCCTTTTTCAGCTACCAGGTTTCAATGAGATATCCTCATATGAATCATTACATCACATGATGGACCAAATAACCCAATGTCACCTGAAATTCTGAGGGAATAAGCCAAGGACTGGGATGAAGGAGCCAGGTTTACTCCCAAACCTCTTAAGACAGTAGAAATGGTCTAACTCTAAACATAGAAGGTCTGGGTTCTAGACCTGGTTCCAACACTAACTAGCTGTGGAATCACAGAAAAAGTCACTTAGCCTTTCCAAGACTCATATGCAGTTCCTTCATCTGTAACAGGAAGAAAACAATAACTGCACTGCCCACTTATTAAGGCTGTTGTGCCAAGCAAAGTCACTTACGTAAAGAAAAGCATCAGGTAACATTGTGAGACATGCAAACACATGGTGAAAAGCCCCCCCAAATCACGAGTGTAAGGTAAGGAAGAAGTAAGAAAAGACTTTCCTGGAGACAGACACATGCTAGGTCCTCCAAATGGGGCACAGGCAGCAGCATGCAGTAGGGGAAAGAGCACTAGACTAACTCAGGAGACCTGGGCTCAAATCTCACCTGACACTTGGCTGCCCTTGAACTAATCAGTCAATTTCTCTGCACTCCATTTTCCCATCTATAAAATGGGGGCATGATATTCACATATACTCTGCAAACCTAAAACTACCATATGGTTATCATCATCATCGTCATCATTTTAGTATGGAAGATGATACACAGAGAGAGAAACAAATTCAGAAGGAGACATGGAAACAAAGAAACTGATTTTGTTACTACCTAACTTAACCCTGCTTGATTCAGGTTCCTCCTCTGTAAAATGAGCTGGAGAAGGCAATGGAAAACCACTCCAGTATCTCTGCCATGAAAACCCCAAATGGAGTCACAGAGAGACAGACACGACTGAACAACAACACCTGGACACAATTAATACACACATTTTTCAAATGAAAGGCAGTGTGGTAGAGGGCAGAGAGCTGGCCTCCAGGTCAGGAAAACCTAGGGGCAGATCTTGCCTCAGACACATCCTGGTTCTTGGTTCCTGAGTGAGTCCTTCATCTCAGCACCTCAGACAACTCTTAAGTTACTACTAAAGTTTAGTTTTGCATTAACAGAATCCGGGAGTTCCCACAGGCCTAGTCTGTTCTCCCTCCAAAAATCCCTTTGAATAAACAGCATTTATTGGTTCCACCTACAATTTATTTGTTCTTGTCCCTTATCCTTGCTCATATATTTGAATTTATGTTGATAGCTAAGTTTATCGTCCAAAAAATGTGGCAGGGAATACCTGTAGCTAAAAAGAAAAACAACTTCCTCAATTACCTCATGAGGAGACACAGGCCTTGTCACATTAAAGCTTTCTTCAACGTCAGGGAGGCCCACATAAATGTTAAGATATCTGAAAAGCAAATAAATACAATATCAATTCTCTCTATTTGGAATACTTGAAAAACTAAGAGTCTGTCTTCATCCAAAATATCAGGATCACAGGTTAGTTGTTAAAGTTTGAAGTCTAAAGGGAAAGCTTCAATCTGAGGTTCTCTTATTTACACAAATGTGTTCATCCATCCACTCAACAAACATGTATTAACACCTGTTAAGTGCAATGCACTGTCCTGCAGGAGAAGAGGAGGGAAATTAAAAAAAAAAAGACATGGATTTAAATAACTTTGAGAGTACATCATCAAAGTGTTCCTCTTAACTTTCTATAAAAATATGGCAGGTAGAAGTGCTGCACTAGAAATGATCATAGTAAGTACTTACTAGTCACTCAACTGGGCACTGGACTAATTTCTGTTAGTTTCAAAGACCAAGAAAATCGTATGTCTCCTCTTTTAATACAGAGTTCAATTTAAGAACTTTAAAATTGGTTATTTACCAAGCTGACTGAAAGGTTAAAAGATGTGGCTGCTGTGTTGTTAAGTGGCTGGAACAACCTATTTAACAGCAACTGTGTTTCTTGAAAGAAAAGACTCTGTACAAAACCTTTCCTTACTTTAAGTACCACATGGGGTCAGCATCACTGGTGACCTTTTCGTTGGCTTTCATGATCTTCTTTATCTACGGGCAAGATGAAAAGATGGAAAGAAATCTTAGTCTTGCAGGTAACTCTCATACCCAGCTTTTGGGCCCCACACTCGGCACACTCACCTCTACATTGATGAAGTAGTTGAAGGAGTCGATATGTTGCTTCACAAGGCCTTTCACCTGCAGGGGTCAGAAAAAAGGCCCAGGATCAGCACCAAAAGAACAACATCTGCAATTGAGCCTTGGAAACTTGCCTCAAGATAAAGGTTCTGGAAAAGCTCCACATTTTGCTTAGTAAAAACATGTCACTGTGGCTAAAATCTGTGTTTTATACCATGAGAAATAACCCAGTTGAGAACAATGAAAGGGCCACAGAAGAGGACCTCATGCTGGTCCACTCCCAGGTGGCCAAGGACTGCTGACCCTGTCATTAAGCCCACTCTTTCTCTATTTGAGACAGCTAACTTCCACCTCACTTGTCTCCCACTGGGCAAGGAGCAGCTCCGCCAGCCCACGGTAGCCTGATGGGTCTGAGAGCCTGGCTTAATGAAGCTGGTGAAGCTAAGGCTTGGACAAGTACTGGGCGAGGAGGTTCTGTCTGCTCCTCAAAGCAGCAGCAGAATTACGTTCCCTGAGAGTAAAACTGCTCCCCTAGTGCCTCTATTCCCAGAACTTCCCCACCCTGGCAGGCTTCAGGCACATCCAATCCTTCACTGAGCCACAGTCATCCATTTCACATAGTTCTCGCAAAGGGACTTTCCTTCCAATTCCACATCTACCACCCTCCTCCAAGGACTGGCTAGTCTTCCAACCAGTCTCCTCTCTACTTCCATTCTCTATTCTTCTGGGCCACCCTACACACTACACACCAGATTAATAGGATGAAATCTCAATTTGCACACATCACTTTCAGTTCAAATACATTCAAAGGCTCCATACTGCCTCTAAGATAAAGCCTAAATTTCTGGAACTCAAGACTCTCAACAAGCTGGCCCCCACTTATGTCTTTACCTTATCTATCATTACTCTCCTCTCTCTTCTCCAAGCTGGGTTTTCTCAATACTGCAGGCATAGCATTTGCCCATCCTTGCATCTGAAGTCTCCACAGCCCCCCCCACCAGTTATGCTCAAGGGAGGGAGAAGGCCCATTGCTTCAACTCAATCACAGAGTCTACTCTATCCTCATTTCTCTATAAACCACAGTGGCTCCAACTCAAAAGGAACAGTCTTACCTTATTCTTACCTTTTCCCCAACTCTCCAGTTACCTCCAGCCCCAGAACTCAATCTCTGCCCTCCATCAGCTTTTCCTACAACACTCTTCCTACCCAAATGTGGGGGGAAGACACTCATTAGCTCTATTTCTCATCTGGCCTTTAGAACATGTAACCGGGGGGCGGAGCCAAGATGGCAGAGTAGAAAAACTCACATATGCTAGCTCTGAACCCACAGCCCATGATTACGTATAAAAAGAACTCCCAACAAATTCTGGAACAGTGGAGCCGCGCAGCAACAGGGTGAAGGAGGTTTCCGTTCCAGAGAGCCCTGAAAAACTGATCCCAAAGGTCCATCACGCCCAGGACGGGAGCGGAGCCCAGCCCTGCCCTGGCCTGGCAGCATGGAGAGGAGCGAGCAGATCCGAGCAGGCTTCAGGGATGGAATCTCCAGCGGCCGCGAAGGTCCCTCCACCCACAGACGCACAGGTCAGTGAGAGAGACGTCTGGACGGGCTGAGAGGGGAGCGGGGTGTCTCCATGACTCAGGCCCCCTCGGGAGGCAGCGGCAGAGGCAGCGGGAGGCCAGAGGCTCCCACAGCAGGCAGGAGCTCGGCAGCAGCTCCATTACGGAAGGTTTCTGCAGAAAATCCCTGAGGGAACTGAGCCTGGGAGGCGGCCCT
>CM053770.1:231365223-231395631 GCA_028658325.1 Potorous gilbertii | reverse complement strand
TGACCTTTAGAAATGCTGGAAGCAGCCTCCATTTTTCCTGTGAAACAAAACATTAAGAATTAGAATTATTTGCAGCTGTTATTATAATAAATAAGAAAGACGGAACCACAAGAGCCAGGCCAGCACTACTAAAGTCCTAACAGTCCTTTTGTTCTCCTGAGGCATTATTGAAGAAGTGAGGTACATAGGAGTAATTTTTCCAAAAAAATGTGAAACATTTCTTTAAGCACCAAACTATGTTCATCTTAACTATTGTTATGGAAATCATTTTAAAATGTATTCCATACTTCCTGCCTTTTTCCTGATGACTCCAGTGATGGTATTACTCCCTTCGTTTCTTCAATTGTAAAATGGAGGTAATGACAGCACCTGCCTCTCAGGCTTGTGGGGAGGAAATGAGATATTCAGCTTTTTTAAAATTATACTTAGCCCGGTGCCTAGCATATAGTAGGCACTCTAACAAGCACTAGCCTTTATTATTATTGAGACTCTACTCCAAAATAAAGAAAGCTCTCCTCCAATACGAAGATAAGACAAGGTAAGTCAGAAGCAATCGATGAACCTCTTAGGATCGACACCAAATGAGGATAGCACAGGGAGATGCACCACTCATGTCAATGACACCCTGGCATCCCACTTTGTTAACCTCCTTCACTTCTTACCTCAAGCTTACTCCAAAGGAGGCATTAAGCTAGTTCATATAGCTTACCTAGAGTTTAGGAAAACATCTGACAAAGGTTTTTGTGCTATCCTTTTGGGAAAAATGGAAAGATATAAACTACGTAGTTGGAGTTAGGTGGATTCAAAGCTGGGTGAATGGGCAGGCCATAAAGACATTTAATAATGGCAACTTAGAAAGTACTCTGTCATGGAGCAGCCCTCCTACCACCACCTAAACAGTCCTTGGTCATTTTTGGCTAATTTTGGCCAAATAATTAACACCCCAAGAAAACACAGATGCTTCATCAGCCACCACTATCCATATGTGGAACTATCGATTATAACAAATGGAGAAGTTTTGAACACTGGATAAGTTCACTTACCTTGGTGGTGTACTTTCCAGGGATGTACACATTGACAATGAGGTTGATGCACGCATTGTCAGAGCTAGCTCAGTGTTTGGGAGGCTCCAAAGAAAAGTTTGGGAGGGAAGAGGTACTAGACTGACTACCAAACTGAAGGTCTACAGAGCCACTATGCTGATCTCATTGTTGTATGCCTATGAAACATGGACAGTCTACAAGCTCCATGCCAGGAAACTGAATCGCTTCCATTTGAACTGTCTCAGGAAGATTCTGAGGATCACGTGGCAGGATAAGGTACCAGATACCGAAGTCCCTGCTCAAGGTGAACTGTAAGTATTCAAACTATGCTTCAAAGAGCACAACTCCAATGGGCTGGCCACATTGTTCGAATGCAAAATGTATGCTTGCCCAAAAGACTATTTTATGGAGAACTTGCATGGGGCAGACGATCATCTGGTGGTCAGAAGAAGTGACACAAGGACACTCTCAAGGTCTCTCTCAAAAACTTTGGATTTGACTGTGCAACATGGGAGACACTGGCACAGGACTGCTCAGCATGGTGTGGCCACATCAGAAAGGGTGATGTGCTCTATGAGCAAAGCAGAATTGAGACAGCACAAAGTAAATGTAAGATGCAAAAATTTGTGATATCCACACCAAATATTCACAAGGACTATCTGTGTCCAACCTGTAGATGAGCATTCTGAGCTCATATTGGTCTGATCAGTCACAGTTGGACAAACTGAAATTTCACCTTACAATGGTGATGTCATTTTGCTCCTCTTCAAAGATGAAGGACATGGTCTATTTAATTAACATCAGTACCACTGTAATGGGTACACATCCTCCTCTCCTGTAAAATGTAATGTCTTAAGAACAAGGCCCAGTTCATTCCTTTGTATCCCTTTTACCAGGCTCTAATGTGAGAGACTACAAGTACAGGTCAAGAAAGGCACTAGAAAGTTTATTGAAAACACCTTGGGGCTTAGTGTACCGGGAGTTCAATGTGTTCCAACAAGTGATTTACAAAGCAGATCTAAAACCCTCTATCTGATCAAGAGCCTACCCAGAAGCCTGGCCCTCTAAGAGACATTACACTGCCCCCTCTCCACTGATGGTCTCATCTGATCTACTATTGTAGACAAGCAAATCCCAGCAATGTCTTACTTAATTCCCTACTTTCACTCATCTTTTGCAAAGCAACTCTGAGAACACATCCTTGCTTTTGTATTTGGAAGCAGCTAGGTGGCTCAATGGATAAAGCCAGGTCTGAGGTCAGAAGATTTGAGTTCTAATCTGATCTCAGACACTTAACTAGTGGGCTAGTAATTAGTTAACCTTCTTCCTCTGTAAAATGTGAATAATAACAGCACCTACCTCCCAGCACTGTTTTGAGAATCAAAGGACATGTTTGTAAAGTGCTTACCACAGTGCCTGAAACATTGTAACTGTTATTAGTATGGTATTTGTATGACTCCTCAGGGCTTAGCATAGTGCTTGGTACTTTATAAGTGTTTAAAAAATGCCTTTTTATTCATT
The DNA here is from genome assembly GCA_028658325.1 of Potorous gilbertii. Lineage (NCBI taxonomy): Eukaryota > Metazoa > Chordata > Mammalia > Diprotodontia > Potoroidae > Potorous > Potorous gilbertii. The sequence continues at coordinate 231,393,067 of CM053770.1, read as the reverse complement.
CATTCTCATAGTACTCTATTGAAGTTAACATTGAACTTTATTATGGTGATGTCATTTTGGTCCTCTTCAAGAACGAAGGACAACCACCCACTCTATTAAAGTCAACATACACACCAACTAAGGCTGTAACTAAATGGATCACATCTCCTGATGACACATGGGTCCAACATGATGCGATCAGCAAGGGCTTATTAGCTGAAAAGAATGAAGAAAGAGTCTAGGAGATTGTAAAAAATGCAAAAAGTTAAGACCTTCTTAGTCATACTTTAAATTTAATTCTCTAAATAAGAACTCTTTAAACCTGGGGAAGCTAAGTAGGTAAACAATTGCCCACCAACCACTTCAAACATTCTTTTTTTCTCTTAAGCATATCATGTGTGGATTATTTATGTATCACATCTCCCTATTGAAAAGCAGGATGGAGAGAGACAGCCTAGGAACCTGAAAAAGGAGGCCAGATTCAAAAAAAATCTTGCCTCTGACCTTGAGCGTTGTGGCCTTAAAATCATTTAAACTCACTTCTCAAACACTCCAAGCTGCAGGGAAGAAGTCAACCTGCAGTGGTACTAGGAGCTGTCTCATCCAGGAGTTTCTTATATCAGGGAAATCTAAGTTCAGGTCTTAAGGGCAGAAAACCTTGACTAAACTTTGTCTTTCTCCCTCGACCTGACGCAGACTTATTGAGAGCCCCAAAGTCAATAAAACGAGTTTTCCGTGGAAGGCAAAGAGATCAATGATTTGGTTCAGACAAAACTGATAACGAAGTAGAAGAAAGCAGAGCTAATCCATGTTATTTTTCTTCCCCTTTTTCTACCCAGGAAAATGCCCTTTAGGCTGGGAAGTCCAGGAGGACGACCCTGAGGGAGGTGCAGCTCCATCCCACGGGGCAGGACGAGGTGATGCCCGAGTTCTCCACCGACTCCCAGACAACTGACTAGGGAATGACAGCCCAGGAAGAAACCTCGTGCGCAAAGGTGTGGGCGCAGGCGCAGTCAGAGCCCCGACGCTCGTAGAGGGCGGGGCGCAGTGCTCCGAGCATGCGCCCTAGGCACTGGAGCACAGCCTCAGCCACATTCCCTGACTAGCCCGGGCGCCCAAGGAGGGAACGCCCCCAAACAACACTCACGTCCGGCTCCTTCGCTTCACTCACCTCCACCGTGGGAATGGGAGCGGCCACCTGCTCCGGAGTCAAGTTCCCGAACTCCTCGGCTAGCACGTCCATGGCTTCCAGTCGCCACCGCTACACCCACCTCCGCGACCCTAGAGGCGGCGGGCGGACCGCTACGAGCGTGAACACCCAGCAGTGCGGCACCCAAACCTTTCCCCCTCGGCCAGTGCACTACGCCTCACGGCGAAAAGGTTCCGCCTGCTTCTTAGGGACCCTACGGTTTCACGGGCAGACCCGGATGTGCCCCGCCCCCTTATTAAGTCACAAGTCCCGCCCATCCCGGGGAGCTCGCGCGACGGGAGAGGGGGAGGGGCGAGGAGCCATCCACGTGGCGGTCCCGTCTGGGCTTAATGGTTGCGTCTCCCTTCCCAGAAAAACTTAGGGAAAGGGAGAGTTCGTCGTTTCGTCCTGCCCTAACGCCACCGCCTGCAGGCCCTTCTCCTAACTGAACATAATGCATAATTATAATATAAATATAGATAACGAATAGCGTGCTGGATTTAGAGTCCTAAGTTCTGAGTTCAAACCCCGCTTGTGCAGGCGCCCTCCAAGGAGACCCTGGACAAGTCACTTATAAAAATATGTATATATGTGTAATGTTTGCCCATGTGTAATGCCTCACATGTAAGCTATGTGTATGTGTAATATATGTCTAAGACGTGAGATATCTATATAATCTAGGTGTGGGTAATATATAGGTGTGTGTATTACACGCATATGTGCACTTTGTCATAAAGTTATAGTACATGTAAGATATATGTGTAATGCCTTTGTTCTAATATACGTGTCCTATGCATGTGAGATATATAAACATAACATAAGGGTGTGTGTAATATTTGTAAGTTATATGTATATATATTTGTATTTGTGTAAGCTAAATGGATCTATGTAATATATATCAGTTTATGAACATTTGTGTATTTATATATACATTATATTATATACACATTTTATAGTGTATGTATACTGTTGTCAGATTGTGTATATATGTAATATGTAATGTAAGATATATGTTATGTTTAATATATAGTATGTGTATGTAGCATATATTATATTATAATATATACTATACTATGTGACACGATATATATAACAATATGGTGTAGTATATGTAAGATGTCTGTTATATGTATGACAGGTGATATGTATGCATACAGTATATGTATACATGTATAATGTGTGGTATACATGTCTTATACATATATGTATATTATATATTCTACTGCTGTGTATATATACATATATGTTCATATGTAATATCTCTCTGGGCTTCAGTTTCGCCATCTGTAAATGAAAGCATTGTTCTCAGTCACCTCTAAGCTGCCTTCAGCTTGGCTTCCTTGAAGGCAAAGTGCATAGTAGATACCAAGGTGAACCTGAGTTTGAATCTAGCCTTGCACAGATAACTGTGTTTCTCCATCTGTAAAATGGCAGTAATAATTGCACCCACCCACCTCAAGCCTGACATACACTTAACAGAGGTTTGTTGATTGATTGAGGACCATGGGAATTTGCTGTGCCACGCATGCTCTTTAAGCATCATTCTGAAAATGTCTAGAAAAACAATGTTGCCATGATGGGACACCACATCAGAATGCCTGCTCCATCATGGACCTAGAGTAAAATGATGAAGGAAGATGTCTTTCAATCCACAGCCTTCCTTTGGGAGGAAGGGGAGGCGCCTTGGCGCCTTGGGAGGGTCTTTCACCACCCCCAACATTCTCAAGGTTTGCCTTGTGCTTTCTCTGCCACAATCTGCCTTCCCAAAAATATCTGATCAATTCAGTCACAGCAAAGGGTTAGATGGTTAGATCCAACCAATATTTATTGAAGGCTCATCAGTTCCTCACTGGAGCCTACAGAAAGATGTGGTTCCTTTCCTCAGGTTGCTTCCAGTAATGATTACTGTCTAGGGTGGCTGGATCCAGACAGAGTATAAGGTTGGGGTAAACAACCGTGAATATGGAATTTCAAGTATCAGTGAGCACTTGGGGAGATTTTTTTTTCCTGGGTATATTTAAACTCTTGAAATACTACCAAGGAGAGTTCCAAGTACCAACCATTAAATCCAGGGGTCTGGAAAAACTATGAGTTCATTTCCCTCTCCTTGCATCGTTGATTTTGAAAAAGGCTTTTGTTTAAAAGGACCTTGGGTGACTCAAGAATTTCCTGGAGCTCTCCATTATCACTGGCTCCTTTCCATGGGGCCCACTCCAACATCCCGAAGAGTTTCCCATCAAATGGAAATCTCAGTTTAAGGAGGTAAGAGGTTGGAAGTCTTCGAATATCAATAAGACATCCATTTACTATAGAAATTCCCAAGACATCTGTGGATATTCTCTTTTCCCATAGAATCTAGGAGGCCTGCAGAGGCTCTAGAGATTAAAGGGGTCCCCGGGAAGCGGGTTGTCAGGATCGTGTGTCATGAATTCATCAAGAACAAGCATTTAACAAGTGCCTGTGATGTGAGAGGATAGGGCTAAGCACTGGGTGGTAAGATAAGTCCCTGCTTTCAAAGAACTTCCATTTTCAAAGAGACAACATTTTAACATTCAGTCATTTTTCATTTGTGTCCAATTCTTCACGATCCCATTTGGCAGAAGTACTAGAGTGGTTTTGCCATTTCTTCTCCAGCTCATTTTACAGGTAAGGAAACTGAGGCAAATAGGATGAAGTGACTTGCCCAGGGTCACACAGCTAGTAAGTGTCTGAGGCTGGATTTGAACTCAGGGAGATGACATCTTAATAATTAAGTCCACACTATGCATATACAGAGTAGATGGAAATTCATGTGAGAGGGAACAGCCCAAGAGGTGAAGTTTGAGCAGAGTCCTGAAGGAATCCAGGGAAAGCCAGGAGCTGAGATGGGCAACAGAGTATTCTAGGTATGGTTGAGCAACTGGGACAAAAGCCAGGAGGCAGGAGATAAGACAAGCTGGCTTGCAGATTCCATTCCAAGAATGGTCTAGTGTCTTTGAACCTCACACAGCACCAGAGTCAGTTGATGCAGAAGAGATGACTGAGGCTGCCAACTCCATCCTGTCTTGACTTTTGGAAATCTCATCTAACTGTAAAGCTGCAACTCAAATGCCAGCTCCTCCAAGAAGCCTTCCCTGATTTCTCTTCCCTCATCCCATCAGAAAGTATTTCCATCCTCCTCCCTTTCAAAGCATAGGATCATCTACAAAGGTAGAGAGGACTGCAGAGGTCATCTGGTCCAGCTCATTCATTCTATAGATGTGTAAACTGAGCCCAAGAAAATTTAAGTGACTTGCCCAAAGTCACACTAGTAGAAAAAGGCAGCATTCGAACCCAGGTCGATTACAGGTTGTTATCAACCCAGGCTGATTACAAAGCTACTTGGAGTCAGGTAGAAGAGAAGTTTCAATCCTGCCCCAGACACGACTCTGGACAAGTAATTTAACCTCTCTTAACCTCAAATTCCTCAACTGTAAAATAGCAGTCATAATGACACCTACCTTCGAGGGTCAATGTGGAGTGAAATAACAGATGTACAGTGCTCTGGAAATCTTAAATGACTAGAAAAATGCTAATCCTTCTTTTGATTTTTCCATACTCCTTGACATTTCAATGCAGTCTTGTGCTTACATTACATTCTCATCTATTCCAAGGCTGTTGCATAATCTTGCATATTTGTGGCTTATTCTCCCCTACTAACTATGTCACTGAGGCAGCTAATGTCACAGTGCACAGATCCCTGGACTTGGGGTTCAAATCCAACCTCAGACACTTGCTAGCTGGGTGACCCTGAGCAAGTCATTTCACCCTGTTTGCCTCAATTTCCTCATCTGTAAAATGAGATGGAGAAGGAAATGGCAAATCATTCCAGTATCTCTGCTGAGAAAACCCCAAGCGGAGTCACGGAAGATCAGACAGCACTGAACAAAAGACAAAATTTGGCCAAGTCCAATAAGGCTCAACCCCTATTCCTCCCCCTTGGGTCCATACCAGGAATGTCCTTCCTCCTCACCTTGGCTTCTTGGAACCCCTGGGGCCCAGCAAGATTCACTTCAAGTTTCACCCACTACCACAGTCTTCACTCATTTCTCCCTGGTTGGTGAGTGCCCCCACCAGAACCACCCCAACCATAGGCACCCAGCCAGGTCCAGGTATTCAGCACAGAGGCGATTGCAGCCTAGGTCTGACCCAAGTCCAGCCCTGTCCCCACCACTCCAAGCCCCAAAGCAGAGACAAAATGATGAGAGTCACTTGGAAAACAGCAGAAGAGACTCCTGATGAACCAGATTCCTCACCTCTCAACAGAAAGGGCATGCAGAAGGAGACATACATTTGCAGACATTGCCACGGCATAGATTTTTTATTTTGTTTGATCATAGTTATTCATTACAAGTTTTTGTTTTTATTTTTTTTAAACTGGAAGGGGAGAGCAAAGAAATAGGCTCCTGAGTGTTATGGCCAAAACAAACAAGCAAAAAAAAACAAACAAAAAAGGGCTATTTTTTTTAAATGGACAAAAGAGAACCAAGGGAAATTCAGAGGAAGACACACATAGCAGGACAGCTTTGAAACTACATAAGGAATTTATTACTTTAAAATGTGAGCTCATTCCAAATAGAGATCTTTTAAGTCTTTGTACCTGTATTTTTAACTATAACAGTTGGTGCTTAATAAATGACTGATTGAGGACATACTTTTTAAAAAACCAACTTGTATACAAGAGATTTAGAGTTTCATCTACAATCCTCCATTTTCTGTTCTCTTCTGTCTATGGAAATATCCACAATTGTTGGCATCTGTCAAATAATAACAAAAAACCAAAAATAGCTACAACAAAAAAATAAAATTTTAAAGAACAGAGAAGAACCTGGTGGTCTACGACAGGAAGATGATGATTATCTGATTAACTGAGGCTTAAAGTCCCTAAGGTTCAGCAGTATTGGATGAGTCCCTGAAAAGCCCGCCCCCCCCCCCCGAAACAGACATACCAATCATTTTTTTAAGTCAATGCTTTAATATTTAACTGAAAAAAAAAGAACATTGCCAGCTTGCATGGAACAGGTTCTTGCCAAAATTTTCAAAAACAGAATTTATGCAATACATGAAAATATTAGTTGTACATTTAATAAACCTTATATAGCAAAACTTGACCATGTTAAGGAACTTTAAAATGGAAGCCAATGTTTAAGCAATTTTGGGATGAACTACATCCAGGAAGACGAGGACTGAGACCCCTTTGTCAATGCAAATTGCCTCAATCCAGAAACAAATTCATTTTGTCACTTTTAAAAAATAAAATGCCCTTATTTAAAAATGTAATTTTTTTAAAAAGTGTACATTGTTATTTTTTCTTGCGATATAAATTAAGTACATAAAAGAATCACAACTGGATTCAAACTTTATGGTAAAAACATGCTTTTCTTTTATCTCCCTGTTTTAAACAGGATGGTCACTTACTGGAAGAGATGAAATGTGATTTACTGGAGCTGTACCTTCCAAGCCCTTAACATGGGGGCAAAGAACAGGACAGAGAATTTGAGAAACACCAAGTTATATTCAGCACCTTACTGAATGGAAGCTGTGCCAGAGAGAGGTGTGGCACAGTACCTGGTTGTGCCCAGGAACAGAGCTCTATTCAGACAACTGTCCACATGTAGATGGTGTACATTTTTAATTGGTCATACAGGGAGGAAATAAGTGAATATGCTCAGATTTGGGCATACAAAGATCAGACCCTATCATTTTCTTTGACTTTCAAAATCATAAAGGAGTCTTATCCTCAAATAGATGAGGTTGTTTTGGAGGGGAGGGGGACAGCAGTGGTGGTGGTAGGGAAAACAGATAGAGACTTGAGAAGGAGGGAAATAACGTAATAGTTAAAGAAGACCTCCCTTCTTAAACATAAATGACCACTAAGCTACCAAAAATATGTGTTTGATCAAGTTAACTGTGCCCAATGGAGACCAAGAAAATCATCCATCAAGAAATGGTTTTATACAAGACGAGTGATTCCCCTTTCCCAGGACCTTCCTAATGCTGGTGCATTTCCCTGATTCTCAATAAAGACCAATGCAAAATTCTGTAACATGTGGTTGTCTTTAAAAATCAAAGGTCCATGAGGGCTCAGCTTCTCAAACTATTCTGAATGCTTAATAATATCAAGAAAATAGACACACAGTAGATTAGTAGACACCAAGATTAAATGATACAGAAGCTCCAGTTCATTTTACTTCTCTTTTTAGATGTAAAATTCATTTTATAAAACAAAAAAACAAAACAAAAACACAACCCAAGGTTTCCCTTTCTTTTTCTCTCCCAAGCAAACCTAATTTCCTATAATCCAAGGCTACCTTTAAAAGGCAACATCTCTTCCATTTTCCTAGCTACCTTTAAAAGGCAACAGCTCTTCCACTTTTCCATCTGATTGGCTGAGATCTATAAGGAGCCTCTTGCCCAAACCTCAGACCCCAGAGAAGGTTGCATCCTTGTGAATTTTTCCATCAGTTACACGTAGAGAAGATGCAACCTCCAGCATAAAATTTCTTAGAAGTGATTGGTTTCTAACAAGCTACACCCTAGTGGTTTTTCTGATGATGTCATTAACAACATGGCTTTTAAAGATTTCAATAGGATACAAATATTGACAAGTGATTTGGTACTTGACAGGTAAATCTTTCCAGGGAAGTACTCAGATCCCAGGGAAGTGGGAAAGTCCATGGAAGCTTCTCTTACCTAGCAATAATAAAATCAAATTGTATATTTCAGCTACAACTGTGATGACTTACTTCGTTTTGCCAGCACGTTTCGTGAGAGGGATGCTGGCATCCCTTTAGTGACTGTCCTCACCACTCTCCAACCCATAACCTTCTCAAAAGTTGTGCCAAAGTAAAAAGTGAATTCTGTAAGGGACAAGTTAGGAGCGATACCTGGCCTAGGAATCTGAGTAGTTAAGACTAATATTAATGGTATTAGGAAACCTTAATAAAAACATCACATACAGGTGATATAATCCATTATAAACTGTTTCCTGTCATTCAAAAGTCTCTCTTTAAAAAACAAAAACAAAAAACCACCACAGTTTCCTTCCAATAAGTTTTCAAAGAGGGACAGAATGTGTGAGGCAAGGTGTGTGACAGGCATATGCCCTGTAACTAGCTCGAAAGGAGTTACACAGATCCCAGGTAACCCTGAAAGGTAGATGGGGGTACAGGGAATATGCCACAGTCCTTGCAATGCGTATTTAGGGAAAGAACCCGGCACTGGTGTTCTCACATGGCCAGTCCTCTTTCCAATGTCAGCTCACTACTAGTTGCTGGGAGAGTCAGTTCCTGCTGTCCTACCTCCCTCCTCTAGGAAGAGGAGTTTTCGGAGAATATTTGCATAAAAGGGTCCATACACTTGTTTATTAAGGTTTACAATGGTTGCATACTGAGAGCCCAGAGTCTCCAGCTCAGACTGGATAACGGTGAGGCCCCCAGGCACAGGGGGCATGCATTTCTGATGGCTTGGAAGACTGAGGAGACTCTTCATATACAGATGAATGCGTTTATCTGAAAAAATAAATTCAGAAAGCTTCATGAATGAGGGAAGCAGTTGCGCCTCATAGGACCATAGATTTAAAATTGGAGAGACCTTGGAAATCATCAAGTACAACCCCACCATTTTACAGATGAGGAAACTGAGGCCCTGAAAATCTTAGTGACCTAAGATCACAGATACAGAGCTGGAAATGACCTTAGAAGCCACTGAATCCAATCTCTTCATTTTACAGATGAGAAAACTGAGGTCCATTTTTTTTCTCAGGGTCACACAGTGAGTATCAAAGGTGAGATATGAACAGAGATCTTGATTCCAAGTCCAGGGGACACTATCCACTTCTCCAGGACACCTTATTTATTCTTTATTTTCTTCAGTAGAGAGGAAACCCCTCAAAGGTAGGGACTGCTGTGGTGTTTTGTCTTGGAACACCCAATATATTACAGTGTTTGGAACATAGCAAGTCCTTAGTAACTACTGACCAAGGCGGGAAAATGAGATGCTTTTTTTTTTTTTGGTTTGTTTTTAAGTACAAAAAGTAGTCCAAAATACTTTTGGGAGAGGGTTGGTGGCAGTGAGAACCTGGCTGGTCAATATACAATATCTATTCAGTCCATTAATTAATAGGTACAGAGTGGCCATTTGTTATAGATTTCTCACATCCTGGTTATTTGATCTGGGCAAGTCACCACATCCCTAGTGTTAGGGATGCTCAGTTTCGACTTTGAAAAATTGACAGATTTCATCCAGATAACCACTTTATTTCCATTGAAAAACAATGGCATTCCAAATGGAATGTTGTAAAATTCCAACTAAATTTGCCAGCTTTCAAAGCACAAAGTCCTGTCTTTCCAAAGCTTAGCTTTCCTGGGATCTCTCTTCCCTGTTTCCAGTGTATTCAGTTCCTTTTCCTCTCCACATACATATACACACATTCACACCCATGCTGACACACACACAATGCCTATTATCTTGGTGAGAACACTGAATTTGAGAGGCAATGTGTGTGACCTGGTGAAGAAATAGATGTGGAGTCAGGGTGACTTGAATTTCAATCCCACCTCAGTTACTAACTAGCTATTTGACCCCAGATGAGTCACCTCCCCTCTCAGAGCCTCAGTTTGCCTATCTGTAAAATGAAAGGGTCAGACCAGATGAGCTCTGAAACCAGTTCCTCACACTCTTGATCCAATGCTTGTCCCACTAACCCACAAAACCTGTTTCTTCAATGAGTTAAACAAGCACCAACCAAGAGCAAGGAACCGGGAAGACAAAGGGAAACCCCTCCCCCCAAAAACCAGTCTCTGCCCTCAAGGAGCTGAAACTATACAATCAAGCAATCGCCAAGCATTTATTAAGTACCTACTGCATACTAGGCACCAGAAATCCAGCCCTTGAAAAGATCTCATTCCACAATCCACTTCTCTTGCCTTTCGTTCCCCTAAACCTGAATGTACAGGGACACAGGCTTAGCAGCAGTTCATAGGAGAGAAGCCTGGGGTTACTCCCAGCTCATAGGCATCTAGCCAGACTTTGTAGGAACAAAGAGTTGGCTTGTGGGGTTGAATGCGAAATTCAAGAACACAGAAGAAGGGGGACATGGTTTTCTTTTGGAGCCTGAAGGCCAAGACAAGAGAGTAATGAGCACCAAAGACTCTGCCAATGGCCAAGACAGGGAGTGCCCACCCTCTGCAATGTCTTGTGGCTTCTTTCAATGTTGCCAAAAGGGACAGAAAGACCATGCTGGCAGACATTAGCATTTTCTACATCCTAAGGATCTATGATTTCAACAGTGTAAAAGTGACCTCTACTGACACAGAGCAGCAAGTCTATGTCGCAATAATAACGGTAATTAGTAATAATATAAAAGTAGCAGTCCACCCTTAAAGGAACTTCAAGTCACAACACTTCAATCAACGAAATGAATTTAACTAGTACAAAGGTCTTTAAGCAATCTTGAAAATCATTGACTGAGATGAAATGATGCTACTTTGGAAGGACATTGGGAGTGGCTGAAGACGTTCAGTCATTCCTTGTGGGCTCCCTGGAGAAAGAAGCAAGTCAGTGGGAAACACAAGCATTCATCACCCAGATCCCAGAAGGCCCAGACTCACCAATCAGGGAGCAGATGGGGTTGCCCTCGGCAATGCTGGAAAGCTGACCCATGAGATTGGCCTGAATCTCAGGACTTAGCGTGGATAAGCTTCTCTCTGCCAGGGACTTGTTGACTTCTACACAAGTCTGGAGGCCTATGGAATTCAAGGCCTCCTGGAGGTTAAAAGCTCTTTTGGGAGGAGGTGGCAAAGAGAAAGGAAAAGTGGCCAAGGGAAAGAGAGGTAGGGGGAGAGGGAAGGACAGAGGGAGAAAGAGGAGAGAGGGAGGGGAGGAGACGGAGAGAGAGAGAGAGAGAGAGAGAGAGAGAGAAAGAGAGAGAGGGAGAGAGAGAAGGATGAGGAGGAGGAGAGGAAGGAGAACGAGGACAGGAAAAGGGAAGGAGAGAGGAGAGGAGAGGGAGGAGGAGGGGGAAGGAGAGAGGCAGAGAGTTAGGTTCACATATTATAATTTTTCAATTCCCTTTGCAACTCCCCAGTGCTTCTTTGCCCACTGATTAAGCACTTCTGACAAATTCCATCTAGCTGTACAGTGAATGGAGTATATCACCTAACTGCCTCTAGATACCACAGGTGGGACTCGAACCCAGGTCCTGTTGACTCACAGAGTGCACTGTATCCACATGCTGCCTCTTGGTAAAAATGAAGACTCATTAATGATAACAATGGTTGATGTTCACACACAGCATCATGGGATGCTATGATAATGGCTCTAGAGCTGAAAGGGTTCCTTTTAGGCATCTAGTCCCAACCCCTTAAACAGATGGGAAAATCGAATCAAGATTAGGTGATTTATCCTAAGATCAAAAGATTCAGAACCCCTAAGGGACCAGAGAAGGCATCTAATCCAAAGCCTGAAAAGCACTTTACATCAATTTTATCTTATTTGAATCCCACAACAAATCCATGAAGTTGGAGATGTCATTTCATCCTCATTTTACAGAAAAGGAAACTGAGGCTTAGAGAGAGCAATGGACTTGTGCCTTCTACATAACAGGCATTTAATAAATTCTTGTCATTATGTGTTACAGGGGTAAGGTTAATGTGAAAATTGTACTTGTGAGCCAGAAAAGGTCCTGGTGGAACACATAAGTCATCTGAGCTGGGATGTGAACTCAGGTCACCTGGCTCCAAAGAGAGTTGGCGCTCCTTCCCCTGTATCAAACTTGCCTCCCAATCTACAAGCATATATTAAGCACTTACGGTGTATGGGGATACAAAGCATGAAACAATTGCTACTCAGATGAAGTTTCCTTTCTAAAGATTAACTCAGGTACCAAGGGAAAAAGACAGGGAGGAGGGACCCAGGGCAAAGATGGAGGTACACTGTACCTTAGGGTAACCCAATTCAAAGCAGCTTTCCAGAACTGAGTTTTGTAAGTTGGGGTTTTTGGCACTGTTCAGAAAGCACAAAGATGAGTTCTAACATCTTTATTCTAACTGGAAACATGGCAACCTTCCTGGCCCTAACCATGAAAAATCCCTCTTCCTACCTTAGCCAAGAACATTCAAGCCAGGGGTGGGGAAGCTGTAGCAGCCTTCAAGGTCCTCAAGTGAGGCCTTTAGACTGAATCCAAACTTCACAGAACAAATCCTTTTATGAAGTGGATCTGTTCTGTGAAGTTTGGATTTAGTCAAAAAGCCACAGTTGAGGACCTCGAGGGCCACAAGTGGACTTGAGGCTGCAGGTAGCCCACCCCTGATAAGACTTGAACAATATTAAAAGACACTAGAGGAGGAAAAACACATCAGGTAAGACGCTCCAAGTTACAGTCATGAAAATCCCACTTGGCAATCCCAGAGGGCTCATTACTTTCCAAACTCCATGAAGAATTACAGGATAAAGTGAACCCGTATTGGTTTCACGAACTTACTCTTTGTTCATTCCTTCAAGTAAGACAGTGGAAATCCTTTTCAGTCGATCTGAGAGCTCAGGCAAGCCTTCTATCAGAGTGCCCACCATACTGTTGGTGATTAGTGACAGGCACGCGATAACCTTCATTTGATTTAGCCTTTCTGTCAGTTCCTGAAGACGGGTTCCATCTGTCATTAGTGTCTGATTGATAAAGATAAAACAAAACAAAAATAATTTTTAAAAAAACACAGCCGAATGACTGACCCACAAGGCAGCATTTAATCCAATTTCCTCAATTCAGAGATGAGGAAACTGAAACCCAGGGAGGTTAAGACTTTCCCAAGGCAGTGTGGTGTGATGGTTAGCACTGGATTTTCAGTTCAAATCTCATATGTAAAATTTAATTATAATGTTTCTAGGATCTAAAGTATCTTAAGACTTAAATGAGATACTTGATGTAAAGTACTCTGGGAACTCTACAGATGTGCGTACAGATCAGTCAGCTAATATTGTTGGAAGACAACACTTTTCTGTTTTCCAATGCCTGCCCTGGACCCCTGTCGTGATCTATGTGGTGAGCGTCTGGGTCACCCATTGTATGGGGCTAAGCTTCACTTTATGGGTCCAGCCATCTTGCTGTTGGATATTCTTGCCCTTCTCCCCCATGCCCTCACTTCAGTTCTAGAGCCATCACCAAGTCAATACTACCCTAGCTACTCTATGAGATATGTCTGCCCACTCCCCTATGACTCCACTGACCATCTCAGTAATTTTTCAAACCAAAATATGTAGTCTCCCTCCATTAGAATGTAGGGGCCTTGAGGGTAAGGCCTGTCTTCCCTGCTGTGATTTGTATCCCCAGGGCCTAACCCAGTACCTAGCATAAGGTAAGCACTTAATAAATACTTTCATTCATTACTGTTATTGTAACAAGGGGAGGAGTTGGGATGAGGATGCGGTGCCTACCAGCACCCAGTTGGCACCCAGCATTTACATTATTCATGGCACCAGTAATAATAAGAACAGCTTTTTAGGTATCAGCCTGTAAGGTACCTGAGGGCAAGAATTATCTATTACCTTTCTGTGTATCCCAAGAACCAGCACATAGTGAGTGTTTAACAAATGCTTGCTGACTCGGCGGTAGAAGGCTTCACATCTTATTTGTTTCCACAACTTTGTAAGATGAGTAATTTAAGAATGTTTTCTCTCTTTTACTGATGTGGAAACTGAAGATGAGGTAGAAGAAGTGACTAACCCAGGGTCACATACTCAAGCAATCACATAACAACCCTTTAGGAAGGTCCTACTTTATGACTACTAGGCTGGGGAAACAAATGCAGACCAACAACTCATACGGCCTGATTCTTACCCCCTACACTCTTACCACTACCTCTCTGATGCTATATTATTCTTGCAAATGTGACTTTATTTCAGAGGCACTGTGATCTAGTGGATAGGGTACTGAGGATGAAGTAAAAAAGACCTGAGTTCAAATGTCACGAAAATCATAGACATAAAAGTTAGAGACATTTCCTAGCTATGTGACCCTGGTCAAGTCCCTTGACATGCCCTCCTCCTGGCCTCAGTTTCCCTACCTCCCTCACAGTAAGACCAAAAGCACCACCTCAGTCCTTACTATGGAATAGTGGGAGTCTCCAGGAGAAAGTGCTTTGTAAATAAACATCAGCTGTTCTTATAATTATCTTGGCAAGTGATATCAATTAGACACTATTTTATGTTCAGATGACGAGCAAATTCCCAGGAACCAGAGGATTAAAATGCAGAAAACCCCAGGGAGGTGGTTACCTCAGGTAATTCCTTCTTGCGATAATCCCAATGCAATAGCTTCAAGTAACTGTTGTTCAGCACCGTGGTTGGGCTCAGGCTGGGTCTGGGGCTACTCCCTGCCCCAGGAGAGGAGGCGTTTTCCGAAAGAGAAAACAATTCTTCATTGACAGATTCCTTTATCCATTGCTTTGTAACATCCAGGGCACCTGGGAGGGAATGGTCAGATAAGGAATGTATAGTGTTCTGCAAACCCTAAAGCTCCAGAAGGATGCTAGTCATCACCACTACCACCACCACCATCACCATCATCCTCACCACCACCATCACTACCACCACCACCAACCACCACCACCCACCACCACCATCATCATCATCAACATCACAGTTGTTATGTTACAGAATGGCCTTTCAGAAGCCAACACACAGAGAAGGAAGCTTAGTAAAAGTGCCAGAGCTGGAGGAAAAAGGTTCTGAGTTCAAATTCTGGTTCTGCCACTGAAAACTTGGCCTTCACATCTTTGGGTCTCAGTTTCCCTGCCTGCAAAGTGAGGGGGGCAGGACTAAAGGCTTCTGAGATTCCTTCCAGCCCTAGATTTACCTACCAACTGAGGAATGACAGTCACTGCTTATTACACTCTTACTACATGCAGGGGTCACTAGGGGGCACAACAGTGCACAGAGAGCTGAGTCTGGAGTCAGGAAGGCTCAAATTTCATGAGTTCAAATCCAGCCTCAGCCACACTTACTAGATGTGTGACCCTGGACAAGTCATTTTACCCTGTCTGCCTCAGTTTCCTCATCTGTAAAATGAGTTGGAGAAGGAAGTGGCAAACCCTCCAGGATCTTTGCCAGGAAAACCCCAAATGGGGTCACAGAGAGTCAGACACAACTGAACAACATGACTTGGTCTTAACCTACCTTTCCTGCCTCATTGGACATTATTCCTTCCATACTCCAAGATCCAATTAAACCGACCTTTTCTCTCTTTCCCTCGCATGTGACACTGCATCTCCAGAGTCCACACCCTTGCACCAACCATCCCTCATGCCTAGGATGCCCCCTCTCCTCACCTGCACCTCAGAGAATCCCTCTATTCCTTCAAGAAACAGCTCAAGCCCCACCTTCGACATGAAACCTTTCTTGACCTCCCCAAATGCTAGCTCCATTCCTCCCAAACTCCCTTATCTTTACCTTGCATTTGTTCTGTTTAGAATTATTCTGTCTATACTTATATATGCATAGGTCATCTCCTTGATAAAATGAAAGCTTCATGAGAATTGGCATTGCTTCATTCTTTATCTTTGAATCACTGATGCTTAGTGTACTGGCAACACATAGTAGGTGCTTTAAAAATCCTAGGGGCAGCTAGTGGTACAGTGAACAGAGGACCAGCCCTGGAATCAAGAGAACCTGAGTTTCAATCCAACCTCAGACTTACTAGCTGTGTGACCCTGGGCAAGTCACTTAATCCCCCTGTTCCCTCAAAAAAAAAGTCCTGGATGAGTGATTATCTAAGGTTTAAATATCCTTGGAAAGGATTTGTTCTGTGAAGTTGGAATTCAGTCAAATGATTGCCCTGAGGGCCCAGGGGCCATATGTGGCCTTGAGGTCACACTTTCCCCACCCTGAAAGTTATTGAAGGCATGTATCAAAGTGTTGTATTTTCATAGGACAGAGAAAAGTTTAGTCTTTGATCACAAGATCAAGAATTTTAGAGATAGAACAGATCCCAGGGGTCATCTCACCCAACCTCTTCATTTTACAAATGAGGTCAAGTGACCCAAGGTCACATGGACAGGAAGTAGTGGTGGTAGGATTCAAACCCAGGTTCTCTGGCTGGGTCCTGTCATATGGCGGCTTTCCCTGATCCTCTCCCCCACCCTAAACTTCTTCCTGATAAAGCTCCAACACACACTTGGCCACAACAGATGTTCTGCTCAAAGGCTGAGAGGAACCCATGACCAGGCATGAAGGGAAGAGCCACTGCTTCCTCGTCACACGGCGTACCCTTCCTAAAATTAGTATTTGCCAAACATAGCCCAGCTCTGAGGAGGTGCAGAAATATTTTCCATTCATTGTAACCGATAAGAGCATCGCATAAGCCTCTGTAAATGAGCACCAGAGATAGTCTGGTGGAAGATTGTTCCATAGCAGGGATTTGCTGTGTATGATCAGAAAAGGGATAAACGCTATAAATAAAGAGGAAGAAAATGGACACCAGAATTGAGGCAGGGTGGGGCAGTGGAAAGATCACAGAGCTCCCCAGTCTGTGCACCTGGGTTCTAACTCCACATCCTCTACTGACTGTGTGACCTGGGGAAAATCACTTCCCCTCTCTGTTTTCACCATTATAAAATGGTGGGCCTGGGTTCCAAGGCCCCTTACAGCTCTTAATTTGATGATCTGGTGATCCCATGATGCAACCCTGCTCTGCCAAAAGGGGCCAAAGAATGTCTCTGCCTATGGAAACTGGACCGGTCAAAACTTTACCAGCTTTTTCCAAGTATAGTAAGCCAAGAGGGGGCAGAGTGGAGATGGCAAGTGTGAGAAGAAGTAGTATTACCTGACTCAATCAGTGAACCTCCTCCACAGTGATCTAGAAAAACGTGCCAGGTTGGGTTTTAATGGGGAAAGCCAAGAAAAAGTCACAGTGAGTCATTTTTCCAACCTAGGGCAGCTTAGGAAAACAAACAGAGAGATCTGAGGACACTGGGGCAGGGACTGGCCAGGAGTGTGGTCCAGTGGCAGTGAAGGCAGCTGGAAGCATCCTAAGGCCCTGGGATAGTGAAGAGGCTAAGACTGAACACCAGGACAGAAAGAGATCCCAAGGAATCCCTGTACTAGCCATGGCGCAGGAACAAGGGTCAGTTGGCATCTCTGTTACCCATTACCCAGTTGCAGGTTACCATTCCAGGGTGGAGAGGAGCAGCTGTGAGCAAGAGAGATTTGAGCTAGGTATGGCTCCAGGAGCAAGTTTCAGAACCACAGTTATGCAATGCTGAACTCAACAGCAGAATGGGGACTCGATTCTGACCTTCAGGCCTCGCCTAAGCCTACAATGGAATAATTGTGGCAGCAGTCCCAGGCTGGTGGAAAGCCAGGAGTTCACTCCAATCCTGTAGAACTTTCCAGCAGTCTATAGTGACTATATCCCACAGTAATTTTAAAAATCAAAGAACAGAAGTGAAGGGAAAACTGGGAAAGGAAAACAATGCAAGAAAACTTTGAAAAGAGAGTTCATAGCTTGGCAAAAAAGGCACAAAACATTACTGAAAAACACAACTCCTTAAAAAAGTCTGCGTGGAAGCTAATAACTCCATGAGACATCAAGAAATAATAAAAAAAAAATAATAAAATCAAGCATACCAACAATGTCTTGAATACAAGATCAGAGATTAAGTGACCGTCCCAGGATCCTCTGGCTAGTCAAAGGTGGGATTTTAATCTACAGCTTCTTAACACAAAGTCTAACACTCTAGCCCCTGTGCTTCCATGCCATGGATCACCTAGGTCCCAAAGAACAATGGTCTGAACCATGCTGGACAATTTTACTTTCACAGCCCAGACTTTTTAGCGTCATCCAATGTCTTTAGGGCCCAGAGGCCTGTGCCAGGGTGCATGGCTGGGCTCCAAAGGTTTTCCCTGAAAAATGCCTTACTTCATGTTTTAAGGGCACTGGAGAAAGAATACAGTTCCAGAGAGATTCCAGCACCTGGAGAGGGCATGACACTACAGCAGCTAAGTCTGAGAGGGCAGGGTGCTGGCAGGCCCAGGGAAGAAGCTCCTCCTCTGAATTCTGTCATTTGTTTTTATTACTATTGAGAATGGTACTTCACTCTCCATTTTCCTAGTTCTAACATTTGAAATATAATCTCTCCAAACCTGGTGGCATTTGTACATTTTCATTCTATCTTTACTCAAAGATACTTTTCCCCACCCAAAAAATGTTTACTTTTAGAGCACCTTTGGAGAGGGATGGGGAAAGGAGAGACTAGCTTCCAATGAGTTAGAGAAGGGAGGTAGAAAAGAGAAAGGATAGAAAGAGAAAGGGGAGAGGGAGGAGGAGAAGAGGAGGCAAGGGGAGAAGAAAGGGAGAAAGGAGAGAGGGGAAGGGGAGGGTCAAGCAGAAAACATAGAAGAAAATAAAACAATCAAAAAGCCTACTATGTGCCACTGTGCCAAGCACTAAGGATAGATCCAAATATGAAAAAGAAACACAGTATCTGTCCTCAAGGAGCTTACAATCTAATGAGGTAAGACAACACAACGAAAGCAGAAAAGGGAGCAGGGAGGAGAGGAGGAGGAGAGAGGAAAGAGGGGAGGAAAGAGACAGAGGAAGGAGGAGGAGGAAAGAGACAGAGGAAGGAGGAGGAGGAAAGAGGTTGAGAGGAGAGGGGAGGAGAGGAAAGAGAGAGGAAGGAGGAAAGAGGGAAGGGAAAGAGAGAGGGAGGAGAGAAGAGGGGGAGGAGGAGAGAGGGACAAGGTAAGGAAAGAAAGCAGAAAAGAAGGAAGAGGAAAAGGAGAAGACCTACAAGCAGCTCGACTAGAAAAAAAAATCTAACCAACACTGAAAATAACTTGTATTTCCTTCTATATTTAGCCCTGTTGGGTGGGGTAAAGAAGGGTGTGCCTACTTTTCAGGGTGTAAGGGGCCTGTCCTCTAATACACTTCCCATTTACCTTCACATGTACTTGCTTCCCCAGAAAGAGTGCTCTCCAAAAGGGCAGCAGCCACTTTACGTTGGTCTTTGAGTTCCCAGGGCTTAGCACTGTACCAACACATGGTAGGTGCTTGATAAATGTTGACTGACTGAATATGGCAAGTAAGAGGGAGAAGCCAGGTAGGAGAGAAAAGAGAGAATAGCACTGAAAAATGAAGCACTCTCCATGGTTCTTTCCACCCAAACACTGGAATCCTTGTAGGAGAGGTAGAGTCATCTGGGCTGTGGGTAAGAGGAGTCTTGTCTGGGAGAGGTTCAAGTTCTGACTGGCAAATCCCAGGGAGGGGCAGGGGAAGGGAGGGAGGCCAGGCCCCGCCCCCAGGCGGGCAGAAGCCCCGTGAAACTGATAGGTTGCCCCAAGACCCAAGAACACTCCAACCTCCTGGTGTGTTTGAGCCCAAATCTTGCTTCAGCATGAGGAAGGTCACTTTGACCACTTCCATTTCACTTGTACCGTGATTAGAATTACTTCATGGACAAATAGCCACCATTTCCAGTGAGCTCCAGGTCACCAACGGTAGCGCCCCCTTCCAGAGGGCTGCCCAATCCAACTCCTGGCTGAACATGCATCCATCCCCCAAAACCTTGCTCCTCTCTGAGCAGGGCACAGGATGCCACCAGGTAGGGACTATGGAAATACTTTCTAGGATTTGCATCCCCAGCCATTAGGACAGTGCCTGGCACAGAGTAAACATTTAATAATGCTCATTCACCATCGCAGTCATCCTCCTTTGCTCCCTTCATGCCTTATCAATGTCCTTCCTAAGCTACAGTGCCCAAGCTAACCTCATTTTACAGATGATGCAGCTCAGGAAGAATGACTAGTCCAGAGTCACACAGGACCAAAGAAACCTCCCAGTCTAGCCCTGCACCTTGCCACCTCTTCACAGCCAGCGATTGCTCAACAGCCTCATTCTACCCAGATTAAGTGATCTGAGCCACCAGCCAGGGCCTCCCACAATTCCCTTGCAACTTTGTATTTGCCTATATATACTTTGTATTTACTTGCATGTGCATGGGATGGTTGAGTCTGTCTTTTTATCCTCATCCCCAGCACAATGGGGGAGGGTAGGCACAGAGTAAGTGAATTCAAAACCTAAGAAGGCATTCTGACATAACACAGACAGAGCTTGGAGTCAGGAGATATTTCAAAAGCTAGCTATATGACTTCTTGATATTTTCTCACCTAGGCAGATATAGAGTGCTAGGCCTGGAATCAGGAAGATTCACCTTCCTGAGTTCACATCTGGCCTCAGGCACTTACTAGCTGGGTGACCCTGAGCAAGTCACTTCATCCTGCCTGACTCGGTTTTCTCATCTGTAAAATGAGCCAGAGAAGGAAATAGCAAACCACTCGAGTATCTTTGCCAAGAAAATCCCAAATGGAGTCATGAAGGGTCAGATACGTCTGAAACCACAGTACAACAACAAAATTTTCTCATCTGTAAAATGAAGACAGTGCCAGCAGCTCCCACCTTCAGGGTAACTAGGAGGTTCAAAGAACATGAAATCACCCTAGAAATGTCACTTATTTAAGCTTTTCTGGGAGAAGGACATGATCATTTTCGACTATGAATCCCCCTTCCTAGCATAAAGCCTGAAACACAACATTTAATATCAGCTGGTTAAAGGTCCTGTCCTGTTCTAAAGTCTATGACCCAACCTAAGTTCCTGGAGGATTGAGATGACACCGTTTTTGTCTTCTTACTGCCAGCGTTCATGTAAGTGCCAGGCACAATACAACAGAGGATTAGTACATGTTTGGTGATTGACTACCAGTTGGGTCGTTTTCTAAGTCCAGGATCCTCTGATAAGTTCCTAGAGGACAGAGGCTGCTTTGTACTCATCTTAGCATTGTCCCCAGGGGTGTCTAGCACAGGCTACAGCATCCATAGATGCTTACTTCCTTATTGATCAATACTAAAAAAAACAAAAGTTCCAGAAAGTGAAGAGTATTGCTGCCAGTGTTATTTCCTCTAAGGGGAATTCACTAACCCTGGGCCTTAACTTCTAGAATTTCTTACAAAAAAAAAATCAGACTGCTTCTGGTATTTGTATGGTATCAACTGCTGGATAATTGCTTATTAAAACACACACAAACTCAGTGCTCTCTCTCCCCCCTCCCTTCCTCTCTCTCCCTCTCTCTCCTTCTCTCTCTCTTCCTCTCCTTCTATCTCTTCTTCTCTCCCTCCCTTTTCTCTCCCCCCCACTCTCCTCCTTCTCCCCCTCCCCCACCTTCTCCCTCTCCCCATCTTCTCCTTTCTCTCCCTTCCCACTCCCTCTCCCCCTCCCTTTCTGTCTCTCCCCCCTTTCTCTCTCTCTCCTGCTCTGTCTCCCCTCTCCTCTCCCCTGAGAACACTAGCCAAAAAAGACAGAGAGCCCTCCCCTTAGCTTGTGAGCAATCCATCTCTGCCAACCGTGAGTCAAGTTGAATTCCTGTGCCCAACCCCACCCATGAAATGTCACAGTTCTTTGTTCCCATCACAGTTAACCCAACATCTCTGTCTTCTTGTAAGTTTGTTTGGAGACAAAAAAGACTGAAATAAAGGGAGCCCTCACCGAAACAGCTTGTAGAAATCACCCCGTATCTGTAATTACCCAGCCAAGATAAAGCCTGTCTATGTTTTAAGCGCCTGCTTTACAACAGACAAATTATAGAGAAAGTTTCTTTCGATCTAAGGAGAAAAGGAAAGCCAGCCTGTCCAGCTGAGTACGCTTCCCTTTAGGGAGCAGCTCAGGCTTAGGGGGGATGTAGGAGTCTCTGAGAGATCTCATCTTGGCTCTGCCACTGGACGTCAATCCCATAGTTTCAGTTTCTCCACGTAGAGGAGGGGCTCATGTTGGGACCTTCCTCCCCCAGTCCTAGGTAGATCAGGATGTGCCTTTCAAGTTAAGATGAGAGACTTTCCCCAAGTTGGAAGGTACTAGAGAATCCATCCTTGTCCAAAGTATACAGATGTACAGTAGCTGCAGATGTGAGTAGCTGCATTGTGAAGGAACAAGGCCTGCATTTTATATCATGCACAGTGAAGGAAGTCATGGGAATTTCATGTACAAACAATCTCCTCTATTCCTCCCTACAGTAATACTGTGAAAGAGGACAAGACCTTTTGTTTGAGAGCTTTTTAGGAATGAGATAGATTTCAAGATGGAAGGGACCTTTTTGACATCTTTTTTTCCTTTTTTGCAGAGGAATAAGCTGAGACCTAGAAAAGAGGTAGGGCTTGCCTGAGGTTCTCCAGGCAGTAAAGTGGTCATGTTGGGCTTTGAATCCAAGTCCTCTGACTTGATGCATTTGCCTATTGAACTGCCTGGCCATTCACTCAAGGTGAAAGGAACATCACAGGCCTTGAAGTTCAATTTCATTTTACAGATGAAAAAAGGCCCAGGAAGGAGTCAAACAAGACTGTGGCCCAGCTGGGTTTAAGTCCTCCCTCTGACGTGTGGTAGGGTGGGTCATGCCAGGCCATGACCATCTCAGTACCCTGAATAAAGTCTCTAAGACCACCAGCTGCAGAACAGTTGCTGATGCATTGGTAGAGAGGGTTTTCTCACTGGGATCTCCTTATGCTAATAAAATCACAGATCCAGACCCAATTTTTAAAAAACAATACTTTATATCAATAAGATAGGACATGCCCTCCCATGGCCTCAGTTTCCTCATCTGTAAAATGAGGAGGTTGGAGCAGATGGCTGAGGCAAGCCCTCTCTTTGTTTCCCACTTGGCTCTCCTCCATCATACCCCTAGGAAACACAGCAGCCTCAGTACTCAGAAGTCTTCACCCTCTGCCCCTCTGACTGGAAAGCCGGAGGGCAGCCTCCAGCAAAGGACTCCTCCCAAAGACTCCATTTAAAGAGGGTTCACAAGCTCAGTCACCTCTTCATTTCCCACCAGTCACTGGACCCCATCATACCCCAGCCTGTGGAACCTTTCCCTCCCCATCCCCCCTTTGCAGCTTCCTCCTATGGGCTAATGACTATAAACACTCTGAGGGCAGACACTGTCCGGCTTTACTTCTGTGTTCCCAGCACTCAGCACAGTACCTGGCACACAGTACCTGGCACACAGTACCTGGCACACAGTAGGTACTTAAGAAGTGTCTGCTGACTGGCTATTTTCTTTTTTTGTGTTTGAATCTTTAGTACCTTAGCACAGTGCCTGGCATATGATAGGTACTTAAGAAATGCTTGTCAAAATGAACTGAATGGACAAAGTGTGGATGAGTCCCAACCTGTACAGGTGAAGGGAGTGACTGCACAGGTAAGGATGAGCCCACGGACTGATCAAAGACTGGAAACCCATTTCCAATTCCTGCTAATTGTTCTTCTCACATGGCATGGGATCTAACGCCTTGTTGCTACATGCTATAAAGGAAGATCTGACTTCCCAGGCCCTTCTCCCCATGCTTTCACTAAAAGAGAACAAGGAAAAGGAATGAGAGATTTGGAGTTGGAGGAGGCAAGCCTTACTTCGCTACTCTGGGAGACTTTAGGCCTCATGACCTCAATTTCTTAATCTGTCAAATGCCAGGCTTACAGCAGATGACCTCTGAACTCTCCTCCAGGCCCACAGCCACAACCATAAGCCAAGGAAACAAAATCCTTGAGCCAAATAAAAGTCTTCCTTTCCTTGCAGCAGATCAGACTCTACAAGCACCTCCTTGAGCCCGGCCTCCTCGTGAGCATCTCCATGCTTGTGGTTTAACTTTTCTGCTCTGCTCTGCCCTACCTGTGTGACTCAGGGCAAATGATTTAACCTCTCTGGGCCTCAGTTTCCTCCTGTGTAAAATGAGAGAGTCAGACAAGGATCCCATGGTCATGGATTTAGACCAGGAAGGGACCTTAGAGGCTCTTCCACTCCAAACTTGTTATTTTATAGGCACTTTGCTTCAGAAACTGAAACAAACTCAGAAGGAACAACCACATAAGAAGTCAGTGGCACAGCCTGATTCTGGGCCCCATTTCTATGATTCCAAATTCCGAGTTCCCCTGAAGCTGGAAGCCAGGGGCTCCTCATCTTTTCTTGGTGGCAGCATCCTAGGAGGGTCATTTAACTTTTCTCTGCCTCAGTTCCTTCATCTGTAAAATGCGGGTAGTAACAGCATCTGTCTCAAAGGATTGTCATGTGGATCGAATGAGACAATAAATATAATTTGCGATTGTTGTTACATAGTTGTATCTCACTCTGGGTGACCCTATTTGGGATTTTCTTGGCAGAGATCCTGGAGTGGTTTGCTATTTCCTTCTCCGATTCAATGAGTAACTGAGGCAAACAGGGTTAAATGACTTGCCCAGGGTCACATACCTAGTAAGTGTCTGAGGCTGGATTTAAACTCAGGAAGGTGAGTCTTCCTGACTCCAGATCTAGTACTCTCTGTTTCACAACAGTAAGTATAAAGCACTTTAAAAACCTCAAACTGCTAAATCAATGCTAGCTAATCACAGAGACCCCTTCTCAGAAGAATATTTTTAAATAAATAAAATAGAATTACAAAGAAAATCAACTCTATGGATATACAGTTACGAACCTCCACAAACCAATGGTTTCCCATCAAGTAGACTTCTGGAGCTCAGTTGCAGAGCTAAGTCCCCACGTCTTCCATACTTAAACAAAGGGGACTTAATTCCTTAGGAAAAATAATTTTGTCTTGGTGGAAGTGCAGTAAACGCACATCTGGCCATCTATTTCTGTCCTGACTGAAGCACACGTGAGACCAAGCAAGGGGTGACAGTGGGTCAGAACATTTAGGGGTGACTTTGAGCAGATGCTAATTCTTAGAAACTAAGCGGCTTGGCCTGCTTTTCCTTTTTTTTTAAAGGGAGAAAAAACACACACACAAATACACACATTCAAATAAAAACTGTCACCAGCTCCAACCCTGATGGATATAATCTCAAGCTTTCCTCTGCACTTTGTAAGCAGCTTCTGGTCAGAGAGCATGCTCATGTGCACTCACATTCAGTGTACACTTCGATTGTCCCTGAGATTCGACCAGCAGAAAGGGAGAGTTGGATTTCCTCAATAAGGAATCTTCTCTTGGCAGTTCAAACATCCCCAGGTCCTTCTGGATGTTCACACCACATGACTCCTCACTGTGAGCTATCCTGGCCACAGGCTGCAGGCTTTTCTCTATTTTCTCCATTCCTTTCTTAAGAGGTGGCCAACAGAACTGAGTCAAGTGTTCTAGATGAGGGTCTGACAGGGAATGGAGGGGGTTCCCTGTCTGGGATGCTCAGATTTTCGTTTTGGGGCCCACCATGATGTGATTCCTTCTGGGTGTATTTGCAGTCCATTCACGCCCTCCAGCTCTCATCTATCGAGTGGCTGCTACACTAGCTTTCCTTGACCTGGTCCACCTCCATTGAACTGTTCAACCTTGGTCTGCCACATCCCCATTAACCTGCATCACCTTTCTTTGGGATTGCTGACAACTTTTTCAAGGTTGGTTGTGTTGGACAATAGATTAACTATACCTCCTAGCTTTGTGTCATCCCAAAACTCAATACCAATGGTTGTTCTGGAGAACAGTTTAGAACAGGGACGACAGATCTAGAACTGAAGACAGCCTCCAAGAATCCCATCTAGGGTAATTCCCTCATTTCCAAGATGAGGAAACAATGCTCAAGAGGGCTTTAGTGACTCCTCAAGGTCAACCAGCTGGTAAATGACAGAGGAGGCATTTGAACCTAGATTTTCACTGTCCCTGGATATCTTTTACTTCTGCTGGAAAAGTCACTAAACCTTGTGGACACTGATTGAGCAGTGCTAGGCACATTCTCCATGGAAGGCAAAGACAGAAGGAAAGGCCCTCAGATAGCACCATACATATTTATCTGTTGATAAGCTTCAGGACCCTGGCAGCTCCCTTTCTGTCCTTCTTGCTTCCAAGCTCAGCACAGTGCCTGTCCACCAGGGCAGGCCTTTCCACTTTCTCCCTAGCATCCTATGGTCTCCTTTGCTCCCCATGACAGCCTTAGGAGGTGGGTCACACAGGCATCATCTTCCTCATTTTACCAAGAAAGCTTCTAGGGGATAAGTGACTGACTCAAGGTCACATAACTGAGATCCAAACCTAGGCACATAACTCTCACCATCACACTACATAGGGCCTAGAGCTGAACTTTGAATACAAACGTGTATTGTTGGTTCAGTAAGTAACTTACCAAGAGAATGATTCAGATTCTGGAGACAGAAAAATATTTGTTCCAAAGAGACTGAGTTAGAGACAAAGACAAAAAGACAGAGAGAGAGAGAGAGAGAGAGATAAAAGAGACTCAGAGATTCACACAAACACAGATTCACATGCACACAAGGAAAAGAGACAAATAGAGGGCCACAGAGACAGTAAAAAAGAGACAAAAAGGGACACATACAGACACACAGAAAGAGACATGCTCACAGAGGTAGAGACACATACATAAAGACAGAAAGCCACAGAGAAAGATCTATACAGAGACAGAGATTCACAGAGACAAAGAGAGACAGAGAAGAGCCAAAGACAGATGGCAAGGGAGATATGGAGACATTGACAGAGACACAGACAGAGATAGACACACGGCATGCGTTCCTGAGGCAATCAAGTGAAAATGGCTAACTTCTCTGATTTAAGAGGCAATACACTAACACTGGACTTACTGGGCGTCTCTTCTAAGATTTCCTGGAATTTTGTTCTTTCATAGTCCACCAACTGGTGCTGAAGATGGGGTCGGAGGCTCTTGATGGTGAAATTGACCATGTCGATCTTCATGAGGTCCAGTACATGGAATATTTGCCTTTAAAAATCAGAATGAGAATGAGTTAGAGAAGGAAAGGGAAGAGGAGAAGCAAAAGCCTAAGACCTGGCCTAAGAAATTCGGTTTCCAAATTGCATGGGCTAATGGAGATGTGGGGAGAATATACTGTACACATACGTATATATAAACATACACAAACACATAGGCATCCACACACACACATATTTGTGAGAGAAGGAGAGAGAGAGAGCAAGTGAAAGAGAAAGGAGACAGAGAGAGAGAGAGAAAGAGAGAGAGAGAGAGAGAGAGAGAAAGGGAAGGAAGATCTAGGAAAATAAGGCATGACAAACAACTACAGCTTAAATGGGAGGGAGGAGGAGAGCAATAAACTAAGCAAAACTGAATGCTGGGTAATTATAACGATCGAAGTTAGCCTTGATGAAGAAGAAAGGAAATGTCCTCTTTCCTTCTTGCCAAAAGAGACTATGGATGTGGAACACTGACGATGCCGTCAGACATGGAGGATGCTTTGGTTTGCTGAACTGACTTTTTTTCCCCTTTTTTATTTGCTGCTATATGGATGGTTCTCTAGGTTAGGGAGGAGGGAGCAATATGTTTGGAAATGAAACTGCTATAAAGACAAAAGATATCAATAAATTTTTTTAAAAGAAAAAGAAAACAATGTTTAAAATGTATAAATGACATCTGTTCCCCTCCCCCACAAAATCCCACAAAATCTTATGACCCAGTAAAATGAAGTAATTCTTCAAAAAATTCTATGGCAATATAGTACAATAGGTATTTAAAAGTATTACAAAATACTATCTTATTTAAAATTAATTTTTACTAATAATGAATGTTTTATTATTAAATAGTATTTTAAGCAGTTTATACTTAAGTATAAAGTATTTTTATATAATATATTACATATCCTTAAGTATTAGGTATTTAA
>CM053770.1:231303607-231364723 GCA_028658325.1 Potorous gilbertii | reverse complement strand
ATGTTTTAAGATATAAAATAAGTGAGTCATTCCATCAAGTCATAGATAGATAGAAAAGGATTAGGCCACATAAATGAATAAATAAAGATAAAGGGGGAAGGAGCAATTAGATGCTGTCACACATGCCCAATATATTGATCTGTTCAACAACTCTTTTTTCATAAGAGATTTAGAGCTACAATGAACCTTAGAGACTACCCTCCCATCTTACAGATGAGAAAAACAAGGTGGACAGAAGTGAACAGACTTGGCCAGGATCACAGAGGAGTGTCTTGGGCCTTCCTGACTCCCAGAACCATTGTCCTAGCCACTGTTTCATTATGTTTCCAACTGTGCCATCTGGTACAAACGATGGTTTTATTTGGTGGTAGAATGGTGGTGGAAGGGGAGCTAATGAGCTCCAAAAAATATGAGAGCTTGTCAATTCCAGTGTCTTTTCCCTTTCCTGAGGACTTTCCATCTAGTCTGCTTGCATCTTGTATGGACCTAGGTATCTATGGTTTCTTTCTCCCATTAGAATGTAAGCACTCTGAAGCAGGGATACTTTTATCTGGACTTTGAATTCCCAATGTTTCACACCTGAGAAATGCTTATTGACTGAGTAATTCCTCCAACGATGCAGACTGGAGTTTATTCCTGCTGACCCATCTTGGGTAATTCTCATCCATAGACAGCCCATTAGGATGAGTTTAAAAAAAAAAAGCATCAAGAAAACTTTTTGTTTTGTTTTGAGGGGGGAAGGCAGGGTGATTGGGGTTGGATGACCTGCCCAAGGTCAAGTGTCTGAGGTTAGATTTGAACTCAGGTCCTCCTGACTCCAGCCAGTGCTCTACCCACTGCACCACCTAGCTGCTCTCAAACTTTTTTTTTTTAAGAACAAATTAAGACTTTTCTCTAGAAATCAGCAAGAGGCCTAACTGGTTCCTTGGCATACTGTTGCTATTCTCTTTCATTTACACTGAAATAGAAAGGAAAAGGGGCCATGCATTACCCACATGAAGTATTCTGTATGTAGTCAGATCCCTTGGATCAAGCATTCTAAAACTCAGATCTCAAGCAGCTTAACAAACAGCCATCATTAAGTGGGCCAAGACACAGACTTACGGTCAGAAGACCTGAGTTCAAGCTGGGGCCTACGCATGTGTCTACTAGGTGACTTTGAGAAGTCATTTCACTCCAGGGCTCAGCTGATTCCTCTGAAGTTAGATTTCGTCCCTTCTAGCCCTTGCACTTGGTGAGTCTTTGTAGTAGGGTGGGGGAGAATGGGAACCCATGGTATGGGCCTATCTGAAGATGAGAGATGAATGAAGGGCTTTCCCACCACCACCTCTTCCTTTGAAATCAATCCATCAATAAACATTTACTTAGCACTCCTGAATGCCCACCACTATCCTAGACACTGTGAATATCAAGACAAAAACAGGATATTTCAGAGGAAAGAGCCCTACCTCTGGAGTCAGGGGACCTCACCTCAAATTCCACCTTTGACACAGCCTTTGGACAAGTCATTTAACCCATCCTGGGACTTAGTTTCCTATTCTGTGAAATGAGGGTGTTATATTCGTTGGTCTCCAAATTCCCTTCCAACTCTAAATCTACAATCTTATGGTAAGTCATGGGTCCTCTCTGGGCCTCAGTTTCCTCATCAGAGAAATGAGGATGACAAATTAGTTAGAGCGAGAATTTCCTTTCAGCTCAAAATTTTTGTTCCAATGATTCCTGCCCTCAAGGGCTTATGGTCTGTCAGAAGAGATGAGCTTAAATCCATAAACAAGCTTATACCAAATAAATACAGGGTAATCTGGGCTGGAGACAGAAATGGCGAACCATTCCAGTGTCTTTGTCCAGAAAACTTCATTTGGGGGGTCACAGAGTAAATCAACAATCTTTGCTGGAGAGAAAGAGATCTGCCCAAGTGGAACAGAACAATGTTGGCTTAGACAGAGGGTAGGGACAATTCCCTAATCTTCCAGTGGAGAGGATGGGACCCTGGCACACGGTCAGTACTCAGAACAGAATCTCACCACGACCAACCTCAAGAGCTCCACAATATTGCCAGTGGCTTGGAGTTCCTTGATGTCATCATCCCGGACAGGAGCGCACAGTTTGCCCATGGTACTGATGACATAACTGGCCAGTCCCTGGATGTCCACAGCGTTATGCTCAGCTTGCTGCCGGATAAGGTCAGAATCCAGAACTTCACTGATCTGGGTCCGGAGTCGGTTTCCACCAGGAGTCAGAAAAGAGAGAAGAGTCTGTGGGGGAGGGAGGAGAGAGGCAAGAGAAAACACCAGGTAAGAGAATTTAAGGGTTGAGGGGTGAGTGGTTTTCCCTAAATGAAACAAAACAATGAAAATGACATATTAGAAAGAAATGTACATAAAACAGAAGGAAGTTCAGAGAGAGACAAATGGGACAGCCTTGGAACTAACATGCTGCAAGTAGTATATCCTACTTTTAAAAAAATCAGTATAAAATGGAAATTTGTGGTTTCATGTCCACTCTGCTTTTTTTGCTCTTTGCATAATAACAACAATTCTTTGCACATAGAAATGCTCAATTTGCTAGCATTGGTCAAGTTGAAAATTAAAAAACAATTAAACAATAGAAGAAGCAGTACAGTCTGGTGGAGGGACAGGCTCTCTCAGTCAGGATGGAACATCTGCTCTTCTCCAGGGAAGTTATTTCATTCTTCCCCCACCTTGTACAGTGCCTAACCCACAGTGTGTTTAATAAATGTTTGCGAAGTGGTTGGCATCTGGATGCCAGCTGTGGGAGCTGAAGGCAGAAGGAATAAGAGTTTGGCAACTGAAGAAAAAGGTTCATGTCCTGATCTCCCATTTATCACCTGTGTGACCCAGGACAAGTCACTCACGACCACCTGGGCCTCAGTTTCCCCATTTGTGAAATCAGATGGTTGAACTAGTTGGCCTCCAAGGCCTTCTAGGTATAGATCTTGAATCACTTAAATTCTATGGTTACTTTGCCTCTCTGGGACTTGACAATGGGACAGGCTCCGAGGTCCCTGCTGCATGGGGAGCTCTGAAGCTGTGAAATAGCCTATGGGCAAGGGGCCAAGTCGACCTCACTATCTCACATTGACTTGCAAAGATGGGGCTGATCTGCACTGGATCTGCATTCCTTCCTGGGAGTTTTCTACACCAGTGAAACCACAGGTTTGTACCCAGGGGGAAAATCTCTGTACCCATGGGAGCCAGCTCACTCCAGGTGTAAGCAGTCCTGATGGAACCAGTTATGGAGCAGGCTGGAAGGCCTTGGGTACCGAAGCTTCCAAAAGAAGGCACTGTCCGGATCCTACGTCTTCTTCCTTTTCTTATCTCTCCTCCCTGCTCCTCTCTCTACTTTTCCTTCTTCCTCTCCCTCTCTTTCATCTTCCTCTTCCTCTCCCTAGACCTCTTCCCCTCTTTCTCTTCCTGTCTTTCTTCCCTTCCCCCCACTCCTGAACTAAAACACTTTCCATGCAGCAAAATCCCAATATAGCAGGCCTAAAAGCAGCAGGGCTCAGATCACCCAGAGTTCCTGGCACCATTTCAAAACCTTTGCAGATAAGCTGGCAGAAGCAGAAGGGCAGGTTGTAGGACATGGTGTCCTGAGAATAGCAGATAGGCCAAGCCTGTGCTCTTCTACCAAGGTAGTTTCCTAAGGCAATATTATTCAATGGGTATAAGGCAGACCTTGGGTCACAAGACCTGGTGAATGTCTTGGCTATGGCATTTACTACCTGTGTGACCTTGGGAAAGTCACTTTACAGTTAAAATAGGGATTATGATAACTGATATTTTGTAGAACTTTACTGATTGAAAAACACTTTATTTCTATCATCTTTCTGTAGCTTGACTAAAATCCTGGGAGTTAAGTGTAATGATTGTCTCCACTGTTCATAGGAGGAAATTGAGGATCATAAAGAGGAAGTGACTTGTCTAAGGTAACACAGTCAGTCCATGTCCAAGGCAGGACTGAATCCTGATGCTCCTGGTCCTATGGCTGACTCTCTACCCACTGTACTATACTGCCTCTCACAACAGCCCAGTTATTTCCCAGCTGTGTGATCATGGGTAAGTCAACTACACCACCCTGAGCTTCAGTTTCCTCAATCTGTAAAATAAGGAGGCTAGAGTAGGTGGCCCCTTTCAGCTCTAAAGCTATGACAGAAAATGGGATAATTTATGTAGCAGTCACAACAAGCCAGGCTGGAGGAATCCACAGAAGAGACGCAGATTCTGCAGCTGGCACTCTCTCCTTCTCCAATTTTCCTTCCTTTGAGACCTAAGGAGCCACCCAACTGACATATATCACCATGTATCTTGTATGTATCCATTTATATCTCCCCCCATTAGAACACAAGCCCTTTGAGGGCAAGAACTGTTTTGTGGTTTTTAACCTTTCTTTATATCTCCGGCTCTTGGCCCAGTGCAAGGCAAATGGCAGGGACTGAATGCCTGTTGACTGATTCACTCTACAGTCATCTACAACGTAGTACTAGAGGGCTGGTCATGGAATCAAAAAGTCTTGGTTCCAAGCAGTGTTTGTTTGGAGTCTGAGGTGCCACCAAATGGAAGTTTCTTTGGAAGCAGGATCCATCGGACTAGATGGCTCCTGAGGTTCCTCCCAGCTCTGGAGTTCTGAGCCAGTGGGCCTGCCTGCTGCCTGTAGGGCTGCTTCCAAGGTTGGAGTCTCTCATGACCCCTTGAAGGCTCTAAGTGATGCAGGAGTTACCCATGAGTGGAAAGAATTGTTCACACTGATAAATTCAGAGGGCCAAAACTCCACTCCAAAACAAAAAACAGGAATGCAACACAAAGGCAAAAGGTACAATTGCTAACTAAAGATCATAATGACACTTTGTCTCTTCTTCTGTCTACTTTGTTCCTGCTTTTGGTGGGGGGGGGATATGTTTTCTCCCCTAATAAAATGTAAGCTCCTTGAGGGCAGAAGTTACTTTTGTTTCAATTTTTTCCCTTGCAACTAGTACAGAGATTGACAGACACATAGGAATCACGTATTATATATGTGATAAGTGGATGTACGTATAGATGGATAGATGAATGGGTAGACGGATGGATGAATGGATGGATGAATAGATGGATGGATGAATGAATAGATGGATGGATAGATGGATGATGTTGCAAGGTGCCAAATGGATTTGATGAGCCTTTGCCAGGGGTCTGCAACTTAAAGACTGGGAAACACTACTTTAAAGTACTATATATGTTAAGCTTCTGGTACCTCTAAGTGGGGATAGAAGGGAGAAAAAATGAAAAACAGAGACATTTCCTTTCTAGTTTTGCCATGTGGAGCAAAAATAAAGTCTCTGATGGATGGATAACAGTCTTAGAGCTAGAAGGGGTCTCAGAAGTTGCCAACTCTATCTTTCTCATTTCATAGCTAGGGAAACTGAGACCTAGAGATGGGAAGTGACTTAGGATCACAGATCCAGCGTTGGGAGGGACCTCAAAGACCAATTAGTCCAATGTCTTCATTTTACAGATAGGGAAACTGAGGCCCAAGGAGGGGAAAAGACTTGTAGGCAGTAAATGACAGAGATGGAGTTCAAATCCTCTGACTCTTAATCCAACTGGTTAGTTTCAAAAACAAAAGAAGGCAAAGTGAGAGAGAATAAGAGAAAGGGGGAAGAGAAAGGGGGAATGAGGGAAGGAAAAAGAGAACAAGGGAGGAAAATGGAGAAGGAGAAGTAGGGAGGGAAAGAGAGGGAAAGCCAGAGAGAGGAGAGGAAAAGAGACAAGAAGAGAAAGGAAGGAATAGAAAAATAAAAAGAAGAATAAATAAAAACAAGAAGGGAAAGAGAAAGGGAGAGACAGAGAGACAAAGAGAGAAAAAAGAAAGGAAGAGGAAAGAGAGAGGAAGAGAGGAAAAAAAGGAGAAGGAGAGAAAGATACAGGGAGATGAGAGAGAAAGGAAAGACAGGAAGGGAAGAAGAGAAAAGGGAGAGGAGGGAAAGGGAGGGGAAGAGGAGAGACAGAGAGGGGAAAATACAATGAGAAAGGAAGGGAAAGAGAGAGAAGAATGGAGGGAAAGAGAGTGAGAAAAAAGAGAAAGGGAAGGACAGGGAAGCAGGAGGGGAGAGAGAGAGAGAGAGAGAGAGAGAGAGAGAGAGCGCACTGCTCATGGGGTTGGGCAGGGACAGAGAGCACTATCAACTTGCCTCTCTTATTTCTTCAAATAGTTTGATGGCGTGTTCATACTCGGGAGGATCTTCATTGAGTTCCGCCTCCAGATGGTCCCAGAAAGCCTGGTGAACGATATGCTTGACTCGACCTGCCAGGCTATGAGGAAGAAGTGATCACTGTGTGAGAATCGGCTAAACTGACCTTTCCCAAAGGCCAGAATTCCAAACCTGAGCCAAAGGAGACTCTGGTCCCTGAGGATACCCATCTGCTTGCCAAGCTCAGCTTAGAGGTGCTAGCACCTGTTCGAATCAGCCTAGTCCCCAGTCAGAGGCTTCCTGTGGGGAGGCAGCAAGCTGCCAGAGTGGAGGGTGGCTTCAGCTCTGCCCTCAAAACTGGGGGAGGAAGGCATTTCTTTGGGGGGGGGTGTTCCTAAGCCTAGAGTCTATAGGCTATCAAACAAAACACTCATCAAGTTCTGCCTCTCCCCTCGGCACATTTCGCAATCTTAACAAGGGAAAGAAAAAAGATAAAATAATCAACTCTGCCAAGAGAGATGAAAATTCATCTCCCCAAAGAATTTGCCTTATAACCACCACTGTATCTAAAGAGATCGTGCTTTATTCAGTTGCTGTAAGCAATTGCTCCTTGCCATGGAGGCAGCGTGGTACTTGGGGAGCCACAGAAATCTGGGTTCCAATCTCGACTGACACGTACTCCTTGTATAACCTTGAGGAAGTCACTTACTTTCTCTTGCTCAATCTCCTTATTTTGTACAACGTGGGGGGTCTAAGATCCCTCCCAGTTCTAGAGCTAGGATCCTATCTGAGCCACAGTTTTCCCACCTGTAAAACGGGGCTCACAATACTTGTGAAGGCAGCCTCATAAGGTTGTTGAAAGGTTCAAGTGAGATAATATGTATACAGCACTTTGCAGACATCAAAGCAATGCAGAAATGGTTGCCGTGGGTATTTTTCTTGGGGCTAGAGAGGAACCAAGAGGCCATGGGGCCCAACCTTCTTATTTCACCAAGGAGGGAACTGAAGCAGAGAAGGGATTTTTCCCTAGAGTCACAGTTAATAATAAGTGTCTGGAGCAGGATTTGTTCCCAGGGCTTCCTGACTCAGGCTCCAGTAACCTATCCACTATATTCCACTGCCACCCAGTACTGAACCTAGTTCCCAGTCTCTGCAGCCAATCTCACCCAGACCAACACATCTGACCACTGGCATAAACAAGCAAGCAGCTCATCTTCCCATGGAATCAAACGTCCTGGAGTGGGAGAGGATTCCAGATGACCATGGAAGTGAATCCAGGGCCCAGCTTCGGACTCCAGGCCTCTGCTGTGACTTGCTTGTGACATAGACACACATCCAACTCACCTATTCTCTGGCAGGGCTCCCTGTTTGATGTGAAAGTTCTCATTGACAGCGATCTCATGAGCCAGAGTCATGTTGGAGATATTCCTGGCGGCAGCCATCACTTCATCAAACGTAACCACTCTGGGCGGGCTTGTGGCTAAAGGGGCAGAAAGTCCAGGGTGAATCAGAGCCTCACTTCTGGCGAGTAGCGACCTCACACCTGGCCCTCCCACATTCTGATACCACTTATATTCTGACTGAAATCTTTCTTCTTTAAAATAATAGTAACAAGTATGTATTAGGCACATAACACGTTAAGAGCTTCACAAATGTTATCTCCTCTGATCCTCACAACAACCCCAGGTGCTATTAGGACCCTCATTTTATATTGAGGAAACTGAGTCAAACGGAGGTTAAGTGACTTGCCCAGGGTCACACAGCTACTAAACGTCTGAAGCCAGATTTGAATTCTGGTCTTCCTGACTCCAGGTCTAGACACCTTGAACTTCACATAATACTTTGTACTGTATTTCTCTTTCATCTAAATGTAAGTTTCTTGAGGGCAGGGATTTTTTTTTTTGTCTTATTAAGCCCAGTGCCTGAGTCTAATAATTTCTTAATGAAATGACTGTTGAATGATTGATCTCTCTTATGTGTCCCAAACTTGTGTTTGTATCAGTGTAGGGAACCTCTAGTGTGGAAATTCCCTGTACCAATGCAATTCAGAGATTGAATCAATCAATCCACAAGAATTTATGAAAGTACAGGGCAGGGACCAGGGCTACAAAGACAAAGAGGAAATAGTCCTCTTTCAGGAGCTAATATTCTTACTGGCGGAAAAGAAACATATGTTTCTATCCACAAAAAATAGATACAAAGTATACACATGTTAGCGACAAAATAACTGAGCTGGGAGGGAGGCACATGGCTACTAAGTATCATAGAGGAGACTTAACCTAGTCTTTTTGATTCCAAAGCTAGCCATGAAGGAATGAATGCATGAATGAATGAAAAAACATTTATTAAGTACTTTGTTATTATTGTTTAGTTGCTTCAGCCATGTTCAACTCTTTGTGACCCCCCTTTGGAGTTTTCTTGGTGAAGATCATTCACCAGATCATTTTCCAAATGAAGAAACTGAGGCAAACAGGGTTAAGTGACTTGCCATAAGTCACACAACTAGGAAGTATCTGAGGCAAGTCTTGAGCTCAGGTCTTCTTGACTCCAAGTCCAGCACTCTATCCACTGTGCCACCTAGTTAAGTAATTGTGCCAAACACATACATGTTGGGGAGTCACATCTAAAAAGGCAGAGATTATCACTATGTACCATGTTGCTTCACTGAGCTTGTAAATGATAAAACTAGGTTATTTTATTCATTTAAATTTTGTTTTATTATTTTAGATGGGCTAAAAAAAAGCTTTGGAAAAAACTGGTAATAAAGTAGGTGCCCATATATTTAATGGAGAATGGTTGAAAAAAGCTGCAGTCTCTGCAGGTAATGGAATATCACTGAGCCATAAGAAATGAAGAAGAGGAGGAAAAGCCAGAAGGACTCCTATGAACTGACAGAAAGCAAAATAAAGAAGAAGCAGGAGCATCATTTACACAATGGTAGTAACAATATAAACTATCACCAACAGTATAATTATTAGTAATACTTATTTCTATTATTGATAATTACTGACAATATAATTTACCATATAGACTCATTGCTAATACTAATTATTAGTAATATTTATTACATAATACTAATACTATAAGTTATTACATAAATACTTATTATTGAAAATTATTGACAATATTATTTCCAATACTAATAATATAAATCATGCCAATAATATAATTATTTGTAATATTTATTACTAATAATTAGCCATGTTAATTATTACTAATAATATAAACTATTACCACTGTCCATCAATCAGTTACAGAGCAATGGGGACCGATTGACAGTCCTCAATTCCTGATGCCTCCACTGATCTGGGACTTCTCGGGACCTCTCCATTACCTTCCTTCCCCAGGAAAACTCATGACCGAGAAATCACATTATCCTATAAGACTTGGGGTACTTGGTCCTCCCTTCTCCTCAGTCCCCTCTGCCCTACTCCAGGCTCTCTGGCTGGAGGGCAGGGTCATGAGCTCCAGGGCTTCTATTTGAGAAGGGGGCTCAATAGAGTCTGCTCCCCATTTTCTACCTGTCACAAGACTTTTAGACTTCTCTATCATATTCCCGGTAGGGGACCTCTGCCCCCTTTCTCACACACCTCTAGTGCTCTGACCTGTTCAGCTTTCTTTTGTTCGGTGTCTGTTAGTTTATGAGCTCCTTGAAGGCACAGACTGTCTTATTTTTTACTCATATTTTACTCATAAACCACAGGGTTTAGTACAGTGTTTGGCACATAGTAGGTGTTTAATACACGTTTATTGACAGATTGTCGAAAAAATATTCATTAAGGACCCACTATGTGCCAGACTCTGTGCTCAGTGTTTAAAACACTTAAACATGGGCAACACTCTGATGAAATAATGATGTCCTTGGGTCCAGGAGATAATGAAATCCATTTCCCATTGGTCTCTCTATAAGAAGAGGTGGGGGTAGCACTGGTCAGAATAGCATATACTTTGAGATGCAATTGCTTTGTTTTTCTGTTAAAAGGATGACTCAAAGGGAGGGGACATGCTGGAAAATTGCTCTGCCATAAAGACAAAAGGCTAATATTAGTAAAACTAATAAAAACTTCACATTTTAAAAATAGCAAATTACAGGATAATTCTGTGTTAGTGGGGCTGCAGGGAAGTCAGGCACCCAAGGACATTGGTGGGGAGAACGGAGGGTGCAAATATTTTGCAATGCAATCAGTCACAGAACTGGCTCTGGCATTTCATTCTAAATATGTAACTTCAGAAAATGTTTTGCTGAATGTGGTGGCACAAGCCTCTGCTCTCATTACTGGGGATGCCGCATCAAGTGGATCTCTTGAGCTCAGGAATTCTGAGCTGCAGTGGATTAAGCTGGCCCAAACTTAGTTTAGAACCAATTTGGTGAATCACCGGGATCGAGGGGGCACCAGGCTGCCTAAGGAGGGGCAACCAGGTTTGGCAATGGAGCAGGCCAAAGCTCCCATGCCCATCAGCAATGGAATCAAACTTGTAAGTAGCCACTGCACTTCCAGTGAGGGAAAGATAGGGAAATCCAGTCCCCAAGGGAAAAAAAAAGATCAATATCTTTTGTTTCTACATCTCCTTCATTTCCAAATATATCTTTCCTCCTCTACCACAAGAGCTGGCCCTTAGAACACATTTTTAAAAAAGAAAACAAAGTAATTCAGTAAACTAACCCTGTCTGACAGTATATGCAATATTCCATACTCGGAGTCCCCTAACTCTCCAAAAAACGGGTTAGGGTTAGGGTTAAAAAAGGAAGGGGTTAAATATATAATTTTTAAAGGGGGCCTATCTGAACAAAAATATTCACAGCTGCTTTATTTGTGATAGTGAAAACTAAACAGAATTGACCTGTCTTCCAAGGATTGGAGAATGGTGGAATAAACTTTTTTTTAATTTTTTATTAATAATTTATTAATATAACATCATATGATGGTGCCATAAAAATAAAAAATGAAGAACACAAGGCAGCATGGGAAAGATTAATGAAACCAGATCCATGGAGAATAGCAGAACCACATGGACAACAGGGCTAAAAAGGCTGTGATAGAGAACAGCAGATGACTAGGACAGGGACACGTCACAAAATCCTTTTTTAGTGTGAGGCCCGCTTGTTCCACAGGCTGAGATGAATGTGCGTGGCTAGGACTGCCATCTGCATCACTGAAGGCATCGCCCACATTAATGAGCTCACAGGGCCAATGATGTACTGCTGATTTGTGCAGAACCATTCAATCGGGCATGCCCTTTGACCCAGATATACCAACACCAGGCATGTATCCCCAAAGAGATGAAGCAAAAAAGAAAGTACCATACATACAAAAATGCTTAGAGTAGCTCTTTTCAGAGAGGCAAAAATAAAAGAATAAATAGAACTTGATGAGTGATTATCTTATTGGGGTACACACATATTATAGTATATTAATATAACAAGATATGTATATGTATGCATACACATGCACATACATAGAAATTAAAGTATAAGAACATGATGCATGCGACATATTATCTCTACATATTATGGTATATGAATATATCATGTATAGTACATCAAATTATATATATATATGTACATACACTCATATACATATATATCAAAGTATATAGGTACATACACAAATAATGTTATATGATTATATCCTAAACAACCTAATATGTCAAATTTTATTTCTCTAAATATCAAATGTATATATGTACAAAGTATACTATATGAAGATAATATATCATGTAGAGTATGATATATCAAATTCTCTTTATATATACGTATATCAAATTATACACACATACAAATTATGCTGTATGAAAATGCTATAACATGGATAGTATATCAAATTTTATTTCTTTATATAAAAGTATACAGTTATATATATATTATGCTACATATCATATGCAATATAATATGCCTAGTTCTATTTCTCCACGTATCAAATTATATACATATACTTTATGTGATACACAAATTTTGGAAAATGGAATATGGATTTTCAATTTAGTTGCCACATATATGTAGTTCTGGTCCTACTGTTTTAAGTGGTATGAATTCATTTAAGTATTTTCCATATTTCCCTATCCTATATGGGGTATATGAATATGATATACCATACCAATAATGTATTATTGCTCCATAAGAAATGACAAAGTAGACACTTTCAGAGGAGACTGGGAAGATCTCTAAGAACTGATGCAGAGAGAAGGGAACAGAACCAAGAGAACAAGGCATATTCTGATATCACCATGCTTTATTTGGGGTTACTTTGTTAAATGTTAAAGGTTTTACATAAAGTCTTATCCCTTATCTCACACATTTATTTGAAAGCAGGTGGCATGAAACAGAGATTCATAGAATCTTTTTGTGTTATGACTTGTTTATAGAAATGCTCTCTTTTTTTGGGTGTTTAAGTCCAGAATTTTTATTTTACTTACATTTATTCAGCTGTTTTGTTGATAGCTTTTAAGTCTATGATTAAAAAAAATCTGTGTTAAAGAGCTGAAATTGGCCTTCCCTCAAATACCAATAAAGTTAATCATCTCAGGCTAACCACCTAAAGTCTGATTTCACAAGGGAGGATGTGCAATGTAGTTGAGTTGGGCTGTCGGCTTCTACACAGGAAGCTGCAGGCTCAGTCTTGAGCCTTCTCATCAGAGTAGCAATGATCAGAGAATGCCTTTTTTAGCTACAGAAATTTATGAAACTGTCTATTCAGGCCAGAAGCAATCATGATCTGCATTGGTAAAGAGAAGGTCCACAGGAAGGAAATTATAGCCCCTGAATGACCAAACTCTATGGCTTATGAAGCACTTTCTGGAGGGACAAAGTCAAAGGACTTGGTTTCCAATCTTGCCTCAGTCAATAAAACTCCTTCAGTGACATAAGGCAAATCACTTCCCATCCCTGGGCCTCATTTTTACTGTGAGTGGATTAGACTGAATGATGTCCAAGGTCGCTTTCAGCTCTATATGCTAAGGGGGTACTGGGGCCTTCATTTACTGTAAAATGTAAGAACTGGTCTTAATCACCTCTATGGTTCCTAAGTCTATGATACTCAGCCTCAATTTTCTTTCAGAATTTTCTTGGGAATCTCAAGGCATTTTACTTTATGATACCTTGACTCCTGAACCACTCTAGGCCAGAGTTTTCAGATCAGTGAAATGAGGACTAGGAAGGGCCTGAGAGATCTCTTTGGGCTCCAATCAATGGTGTATGAGCCTCAGGACCGAATAGCCTATAAATGTGGACAAAAGGTGTCTCTCTCTGAGACCTCCTTCCATTCACACTGTCTATATGTCTATGGATGTACATAGGATTCACTTGCATGTTTTCTCCCCCATCAGACTGTAAGTTCCTTGAAGGCAGGAAGCACGTTTTTGCCTTTCTCTGTCTCCTCAGCATTTAGTTGGATGCCTAGCTCATAATAAGCACTTAATAAATACTTGTTGGATGGCCAAGACGGGAATATCTTTTGCATGACTTCACATGTTAAACTGATATATCATAGTGCAATGGGGAGGAGAGGGGGAAGGGAAAGAATATGGAATTCAAAATATTAAATATTTAAATTATTAAATTAAAATAT
Organism: Potorous gilbertii; assembly: GCA_028658325.1. Lineage (NCBI taxonomy): Eukaryota > Metazoa > Chordata > Mammalia > Diprotodontia > Potoroidae > Potorous > Potorous gilbertii. The sequence continues at coordinate 231,350,974 of CM053770.1, read as the reverse complement.
TAAAAAATATTTTTAAATGAATACTAAAAAGAAATAATAACAAATTAAACAAATAAAAATAAGAAAAAACAAATGATTAAACTCTTGTTAGCTGACACCCGAAAAATTACTTTCTTTCCATTGTTTCTTATAGCCAGTGATCAAATGAGATAATGCAGCTGAAGCATTCCACTTGCCTAAAATGCTGACATTATTACTACTGCTGCTGAGAAGCACTGTGGTAAACAGTGAGTAGATAACCAGTTTCAGAGTCAAAAAGACCTGAGTTCAAGTCCCATTACTGGCTGGGTGAGCCTGGGTAAGTTGCTTGATCCCTCAAAGCCCCAAGCAAATTTCTCAGGCTGTAAGCTGAGGATTGGGGGATCACCTCCTACACTGATGGAATCAGAAATTTGGAATAAACGATTGCTGCTGCTGCTGCTGAGGCTGGTTGAACCGATTCCATTTGCTGGGGCCTCTCTGGGGTGATACGTAACCATTTTTGAAACCACCAGGAAAACCCTCTGGTTACTTCATTTCCTGGCTGGACCACTGCTCTGGGCAATGCAACTCAAAGACACTCACAAATCTCACCAAAGGGAAAAATTGCACAAACATTAATTTGTTCCTGGGGCAGCTTCCCCTTTACAGAGAATTTGGCCACCAGGTCATGTGCCTCATGGGAAGGACTTTATCTGGACTCCAACAAAAGTCCAAAGCCTGGAGATGCTTTCCCTCTCTTAGTTAATTCTAGTCTGTTTGCATAGAGCTTGCTTTGTATATATCTGTTTGCATGTTTGAGGGCAGAGGCTGTCTTTTGTCCCTGGAACACAGTAGGTACTTAATAAATGTTTACTGGTTGACAGTTGTTTGTATGGTGTCTCCTCCATTAGACTATGAGTTTCCTGAGAGTAGGGACTGTCTTTGGCCTCTTTGCACCCCCAGTGTTTAGCGCAGTGCCTGGCACACAAAAGGTACTTAATAAATGTTTGCTGATTGACAGCTGTTTGTATGGTATCTCTCCCATCAGACTATGACAGCAGGAACTGTCTTTTCCCTCTTTATATCCCCAGTGTGACTTGGCACATAGTAGGTGCTTACTGTCAGCTGAGTGCCTGAAGTGGTTGCTCTCATTTGAACAGTATGGCTGGGAAAGGGGGGGATAATTCCAGTGAGGCCCTCTCTGTATTTGGCCTGTATTTACTAGCTAGGTGACCTTCCTCGCTCTGGACCTGTTTCCTCCTATGACAAGAGAGTGGGCTTTGGCCTCAGGGTCTCTCTCTGTACAACGGAGGCTTGATGGGACCAAGGCCAATGATTTCTCCATTTGCTTACAGGCTGGAGAGCTGGACTTGCTTGAGGAGTCGCTTGTGAAACTCTGCCGGGAACACTCGTAGTCGCTGAGGGAAGCCATGCTCTCCGACATCCTAGAAGAGTCTGAATCGCTTGTGGGGTCATCGTTCACTAAGCGCTTCTCATCATTAAAGGGCATTTTGTTTCACTGCCTTAGAGTAAACGGAGACACCTGCACAGACAAAAGTCCCCAAATCAGGTTTTTGGGGGCAAAGGGAGTGAATAGTAGAATAACAAGTCTAGCAAAGCTTGATGGCTAGAGAACCCAGAGCTAGAAGGGACCTTGGAAAGATTGTGGAGTCCACTGCCCCTGCCCGGAGACAGAACTACAGAGTTTTGGAGCTGGAGTCAGGAAGATCTGGCTTCAAATCTATCTATGTGACCCTGGCAAGTTGTTTAACTTCTCTGTGACTCAGTTTCCTCATTTACCAAATGAGGGTGTGAGACTCAGTGGTCCCCTCTAAAGTCCCTTCCAGCTGTAAGTCCACAATTCTGTTATTGTTTAGTAGTTTTCAGTTGTGTTCAACTCCTCATGACCCCATTTGGGGTTTTCTTGGCAGAGATACTGGAGAGGCCTGCCATTTCCTTCTCCAGATTATTTTACAGATGAGGAAACTAAGGCAAACAGGGTGAAGTGACTTGTCCAGGGTCACACTGCTTATAAGTGTCTGAGTTTGCCATTTCCTTCTCCAACACATTATAGAAATGAGGAAATTGAGGCAAACAGGGTGAAGTGACTTGCCTAGGGTCACACATCTAGGAAGTATCTGAGGTCACATCTGAACTCAGATCTTTCTGACTCCAGGCCCAGTGCTCTATCCGCTGCACCACCTATATTAAAGCAAATGGGGCTCTTCTGTTTCAAAGGATTTCTAGCAAGGTGAGATTTCTCAGCTGACCAGTGAATGTACTCTGGGACAGAGCTGAGCAACCCAGGTGAACATTCATGGGCCTCTGCAATAAGAACAACCTCAAAAGGAACAGCTCTCACTTATATGATGCTTTAACGTTTCCAGAAGGACTCATACCTTATCTTACACCTGATTCTTGCAACAATCCTCAAGGCTGGGGGCAGGGGGACAATTCTTAACCTCATTTTGCAGATGAGGAAACTGAGGTTTGGTGACTTGTCCAGGATCACAATACCAGTGAGTGCTCTGGACAAGTCCCAGAAATGTATTTGAGGGCAATGACACCTCAGGCCTCAGGATACAAGGAGATAGTGTAGTGTAACAGACTCACAGGACCTGAGTTCAAACATGCCCCTGTGACAGATCACCTAGGTGACTCTTTTTCCTCATCTGTAAACGAAGGCATTGCAAGGCCTCCAAGGCTCTGGTTTTATGAGGAGGCCCATGGTGTAGAGTGGACATAAATACCCTTATGCTGATCAACCTGGAAGATGGCAAATCTAGCCCTGGGAAGACCCCTGTGAAGCAGAGCCAGTCAATGAATCAGCTCAGTTGGGTGGGGCAACATGAGGAAAGGTGGAAGGGAAGCATCTGGCAGCTTATGATTGGAACTCATTATTCTTAACAAACTAAATGCTAAACTCAGTTGTTTCTACAGGAAAAAGACATGCAGTTAACACCCTCTAAATGCCCCTGCCCTGGGGCTAAGTCTCAGTTTTACTGTGTAATAAATGAAATTTTATCATTTTAATTAACATCTATCCCTAGGCAGGAGACAGGATGGAGTGGTTTCAATGTCTGGTGGGCTTTATCTACCATCTTGGTAAAAACTCAGAAGAGAAGAGTGGAAAGAAGATAGAATTCTACCCCTCCCCACCCCAGGAGGGTAGACTTGGGGCACTACACTAGAACCTCAGTTTCTTCTTCTGTAAAATCAGTGGAGAGGATTTTGTGCTATGGCAGAGTTTTGAACTTGAAATTCAAAGACCTGAGTTCAAATCTCAGCTCTGCTACTTACTACCAATGTAACCTTGAACAAATTCCCATTTCTGAGTCTCAGTATTAGCTGATCCCTCAGGTCCCTCTCCCTTCCACTTCTAAATTCTTTGACCTTCTGACATGATCTGTCAAATGGGGATGCTCCAGAGAGTTCTCAGCTCTGATGACTCAACATCTCAGAGTTAGAAAGGACCTCAGAGGATCATCTAGTCCAATCTCTGTCTGAATGGGCATCCTCTTGACAAGATCCCTGAAAAATGGTCCTCCCACCTCTGCTTGAAATACCCCAAGAGGGGAGAAATCAACACTTCTCTGGGCAGCCCATTCCACAACCTTTGGATACCTCTCATCATGAAGAAATTCTCCTCTTCCCTGCCCCATGCTATCCAGCCTAAAGTTACCTCTTTGTACCTTTTACCCTTTGGTCCTACTCATGCCCACTGGGGCCAATCTTTCTTCCATGAAACAGCTCTTCAAATACTTGGAGTGGGCCAGTAAGCTCCCTAAGACTTCCCATCTATAGGCTAAGCACCCCAGTCCTTCCAAGAATCTTTGTTCAGCATAAACTATTATGGTCAGAACACAACTCAATGCTCCAATGTGCTCTGACCAGAACAGAGTTCAGAAGGGCAATGACCTCCCTAACCCCTGGTCTCTGTGGCTCCCTTAATGGGGTCCTGGATTGAATTTGCTATCTTGGCTACCTTATCATACTGTCCACTCAGGCTTTAATCAAAGAATGCCCTCTGATCTTATCCAGACAAAATTGCCATCCACTCACACCTTGCCTCATCTTGTACCTGGCTTGTTGAGTTTTTAAACCCAAGTCCCAACATTTGCCATTTATCCTTAATGAACTTCATTATTTTATTCTGTTCAATGTCCCAAGCCTGTCAAGATGGTTTGAATCCTGACTCTATCATGTCATTTTAGCTAGGTTGTTGAGTCGTCTCAATCATGTCTGACTCAGTGATCCCATCTGGGGTTTTCTTGGCAAAGATACTGGAATAGTTTGTCATTCCATGATGGGTGATTCCTTCAAGACTCAGCTGGAGCTGCGTAAAGCTCCCCACTGACGTCCCTGGTTACCATGCATTTTTTCTGTATCTTCTTTTATTGTTTCCTCTCTTAGAATCTAAGCTCCTTGAGGGCAGGCACTACCTCCCTCCCTTTTTTGGTTTTCTTTGTATTCCCAGCGTTAAGCATGTATCAAGCAGTCCTTGTTTCAGGGTTCATAGTGGGTGTTTAATGAATGCTTGCCGAACTGGGTTACTATGATTATCTGGCCTGAGTCAAGGTCAGCGAGATTCCTGTCCTGCCCATGACACGGTCTGGCTGTGTAACGTGAGGCATGTCACTTTCCTCAGGGTGCCCCAGCTTTCTGAAAACAGAAGTTGTAGAGAAGGTGGCAACCTGCACAGGGAGAAGGGGTTTTCTTATCTGGGAGGTCCTCTCTTCCAGTGAAATCACAGGGCCAACTCCTATCCTGAATATCAGTGATAAGCAAAACTAGGAAAAGCCTGTAGGAAGGGCTCTGAAAACACACAGGGGCATTTTCTCTGTAGCTATGAAGGAGACCTTGGAAAGATGCACAACGAAGGCCTGGGTGGGAAAAGGATTAGGAACCACCCCAGGAAAGGAGTGGATGTATGGGGAGAGGGGGTGGGCAGTGACAGTGGTTCAAGAAGGGAAAAAGAGCATCTTAAAAACCCAGAAGAGAGCAGAATCAGGTTCAGAAGGGGACACAGAGAGGCAGGCCAGCACTGGAACTCCCTGCTGGGTTCAATTTCATGTATTTTCCTCCCTTTCATCTTTTAAAAATTTATTTACTCTTACAAGCATTTATTATCTTTCTCTCCCACTGTCCTCCAGTGAACAATCAGAAAATAAAAAGAAACCCTCATAACAAACATGTATTGTCTAGCAGAAGAAATTCCCACGAATGAGATATTTCGAAGCATTTAGCACAGTGATAAATCACAATAGGTGATTAATAAATGCTCACATACACACACGGATACACACACCAGCCAATTAATATATAATTTTTTATAAAAAGCTGGACATAACAGAAATCAATTTTTTCTCCTTTGTAGATTGCAATTTGTTGTCTTTTGATGTTGCTAAGTTTGTCTTTTAAAAAAGAGACTTTATGGGGGGAAATGAGGCTGAAACAGGAAGAAGGGGAGGGGAAAAGCCAAGGTCAGAGGTGGAGGAGAAATCCCAAGGGAAGACAGCTTTGAACTGAGCAACACAAGTGATCTGTGATGGAGGCCTAAGAATTAGAGCCAGCCAGTCCCAAACTGGAGGAACTGAGAAAAGGCAGCCATTGAGCTGCTGTGGGAAGGAAGCATTCATGATATTAAGGCATAATATCCTGTAGTATTTGGGAATCAAATGAGACGTAACCTCAGGGGACAATACATCAGTCAGTCGAGAACCATTTACCCAGTGTCTACGATATGCCTACCACTGGATAAGACCTGGAAATATAAGGAAAGTAAAAACATGGTGGGGCCAGGAAAATTCATTTGGTCCTTTTCAGAAATTCTCAGAGATGGAAAGAATCCCAGAAGTTAACTGGGCCAATCCCTATCCAATCAAGAAGCCCCTCCTGTAATACCATCCCACCTCCACTTCCAGAGAGAGGGAACTCTTTCTCCCAAGGCAGGCTGTCCTATTTTCAGACAACTCCTGTTGTTCAATTGTGTCTGACTCTTCATGACCCCATTTGGGGTTTCCTTGGCAGAGATACTGGAGTAGTTTGTCATTTTCTTCTCCAGCTCATTTTACAGATGAGGAGACTGAGGCAGACAGGATAAAGTGACTTTAGTTGTGTCTGACTTTTGTGACCCCATTTGGGGTTTTCTTGGCAGAGATACTGGGGCAGTTTGTCATTTCCTTCTGCAGTTCATTTTACAGATGAGGAAACATGAAGCCAACAGGTTTACGTGACTTGCCCAGGGTCACCCAGCTAGGAAGTGTCTGAGGCCACATTTGACCTCAAGAAGATGAGTCTTCCTGACTCCAGGCCAGACGCACTATGGAGCCTCCTAACTGCCCTTGCTTATAGCATGAACATCATAAATAATGATGATCATTCATAGGCTCCCAGAGCTAAGGCTGGAAGGAACTTCAGAGGCCAATTAGTTCCTTTACTTTGCAGATGTTTCTGACAAACCACCAGTTCTAGAATAAAAAAATTCACTCCAGTATCCAAGTTTCTTGGTCGTGAGAATTTTTTTTTCTTTGACACTTTCATATTAATTTTTTTAATTGGACAAGTTCTGTGATTTCACTGGCATTTCACTGGAATTCCCAATGAGGAAACTCTCTCTACCAATGCGGATCAGCGCTGGCTCTGTAATTGAGTCTACCTTACTTGCCAAGGATACACAGCCTGACCTAAACTCAAGTGTGGCTGGCTCTGGGGTCGGCTCTCTCCCTACCACCCCCCATGATGCCTCTTATTAAAGATCTGAAAGTTTGCTTCTAAAAATATTATTTTTCCCCTTGCACAATCCAATGGATTGCCCACAATTCTTATTCTTCTGAGACTGTGATGTTTCATGATTCTTAGACAGAGAGCATCACTGGGAGAATACTGAACTTTGAAAAAATGGATTGTTCTTTTCCAAGGAACAGCATGAAGTAACTCATCATCACTATAAGCCCTGTTCTATTACCCAGACACATACCAGCCTCCTCTCCTGCACTTCTGGATCCTTTATTGGTCTCAGATGCATTTACCGTGGGACTAAATCAATGGAGGGCCCACTGGATGGTTTTTAGATACACTTTACATCAAGTCTATACCAGGCAGTGTCCAAGAAGACCTAAATCCTATATTCAGCACTGAAAGGGACCTCAGAGGTCACTGAGTCCAACACCATCACTTTACTTCCATGCTGAAAAGCTGTCTAAAGATATCTGTCTTTATGGATGATAAATAATCACTTCTGAACACTCCACCCATTATTATTCAGGATATCTCATTTTTACTTATAAAGTATGATTTCATAACTGCCAATTTGCTTAAGTACCATGCATAAGATACTATTGAGGTCATCTGTTTTAGTGCCATATCCTAAGGACCACAGGGCCTTTCCATGTGACTTGTAGTTAAAAGTTCCCCTATACAATAACTTGCTCTACTATAATGTGAGCTCCCTACCCTATTGCCTCCAGGATCAAGGACAAAATGCTGTTGGACACTCGACGCCCTTCATAATGGAGCCTCCTCCTATTTTTCCAGTCTTCTTAGACCTTCCTCCTCAACACATACACTCGGATCCAGCAACACCAGCCTCTTGGCTGGTCCTTAAACAACTCCAACTCTCAGCTCTGGGTATTCTCTCTGGCTGGCTGTCAGGCCTGGAACCCTCTCTATCTCTTATTCCAGTATGGACCTCCGTAACTTCCTATCAGTGCCAATGAAAATCCCATCTTTTATTGGAAGCCTTCCCTTAATTCTAGCTCCTTCTCTCTCCATGACTTCCTATTTCTCCTATACATTGCTTATTTCCTATACATTTGTTTGCATGTTGCCTCCCTAATCAGACTGAGCTCCTTGAGGGCAGGGATAATTTTTTTGCCTTTTTGTATCCCCAGAGCTTGGCATGGTGCCAGGCACAGAGCAGGTGCTTAATCAATTCTTACTCATTCATTTCTTCTTCACCCACTTTTCTTTCCTGCACTGATTACTCAACCCTGTTCCCAGGCCTTCTCAGTTATGTACAGCTCATAAGAGAACCACGGATTTATCACTGGGTAGACTGACCAAGAGTTAGAAGGAAACTAAGAGATGTGACCAACTTTAACCACTTCATTTCATCTGTGAGGAAACTGAGGCTCAAACAGGGGAAGTAACCTGTCCAGACTGATACAGTTAGAAAGTTGCAGGGTTCATGGGATCAAATATACTGAGCTAGAAGGGAACTCAGAAACCATCTAGTCCAATCCCCTCATTTTACAGATAGGGAAACTGAGGCCCAGAGAAGTTAAGCCTTTTCATAGGATCATAAACTTAGACTGAAAGAAGCCTTAGATGCATCTAGTCCAACCCCCTCATTTTACAGATAGGGAAACTGAGGCCCAGAAAAGCTAAGCTATTTCATAGTATCATAGACTCAGAGCTGGAAGGACACTCAGAGGCATCTAGTTCAACCCCTTCATCTTTTGGAAAAGGAACTAGAGATCTATGGAAAAGTGACTTGCCCAAGGTGACACAGTAGTTGGTAGCAGAGTCAAGATTTGAACCTAGATCTTCTAACACTGTACCTCAAATACTCCAAATTCAATGCTCCTTCCACTATACCCACCAATCCAAGCAGCTGTAGTTCTGGGCTCCTCTACATACAGAAGTTTCATCTTAAAGTCTTGTTTTTGTAAAAATCCAATGAGCACTGTCAATGAGCACTCAGGCTTCTACAATAATCTACTGCACCTCTGTCAACTTCAGAGTAAATGAATGCTTTTTTAGGAATTTTTGAAACCCCCCCCTCCCCCACCAAAGAATTTTGAGACTTTTTAAAAGTCTGTTTTATTGGTGCAAAGCCTCTCAGTGACAAGTTTTTCTGACTGATAAGGCTTGGTATACACAGATTACCTTTACCGTATGTACAGCTGGAGACAAGATGATGTCGTGGGAACAGCCTGAGGGTCAGAGTCAGAGGCCTGGGCTCAGAGCCCAGCCCTATTTATTCCCTAGCTGTTTCCCCTCTATGGACTGAAGTGACATCCCCTGAAAAAAGACAAAGTTGTACTCAGTGACCCCTGAGGGTGACCTTTGAGTTCTAAGACTATGAACCTACTCCTCTCTAGGCTTCATTAGTGATCTCCAAAGTCCTTGCCTAGAATTCTGGGCGCATGGTGAGACCTCTGTGACCTTGGTTAAGTCAAAACCCCATAAAATGTAGGGGTGGGACTAGCTGACCTGGAAGGATCCCTCTAGCTCTAGAAAGCAGACAAAAAAAGAGAGTTTTTTCATAGTGATTTTTCTGACCTACCTGTATGAGCAGACTGGAACTCAGCACCACTACTGGTCAGAGGGAAGGTCTCAGAGGCATTACTGAGCCAGGAGATCACCTCAAGCAACGCACTACACCAGATCACTGGTCAAAGAAAAGGAAAAGCTGTTACAGAAACATTTTACCTAGTGCAGTCTCCTCTCTCTGACAATAAATCCTGAATTACAACACTGTCCCTTTGGTTAAGCCCAGGAGGATCCTTTGTCATCTTAAAGGTCAAGAAATGGATGTGAAAATTTGATGGGGCACTTCCTGATGACCGAAATCAGTAGGACCCTAAAAGTTAATGACTCTCCATGAATCATGGAGGCCTAAATTTCATTTCTGCAGGGAGAACTAACTTCAAGTGCTTAGAGCTGCTTACGAATGAAGACTGTTTTGAAAAATGGATCATCCTCAGTCTTTCAGGCCAAAGAAAGGTAAAATGTGGCCAGGCCTCCTGACCTGGTAATAGTAATCACTATTGAATTCTGAATTGCTGAAGTAACTCCTGGTAGCCCAATATCTTCTATGGGTGATCAAAAGGCTTATCTGTCTCAATCACAAAACCTCAGCACTGGAAGGCCTCTTGAGAAGTATTCGGCCTAAACAGTACAGAAAAGGAAAACGATAAATGTTGGAGAATTTGTGGGAAAACTGTGGCCTAATATATCATTGATAGAGTTGTGAACTGATCAAACCATTCTAGAGAGTAATATGGAACTATGCCCAAAGGGCAATCAAACTATACATACCCATTGATCTAGCAATACTACTAGTAGGTCCGTATCCCAAAGAGATCACATGAAAAAGGGACATGCATTTAGCTTAACCCAGAGAAGAAAGGGATTCCATTCTTCATGGAATATAATCCACAATCCAGTTGTTCCTTCCTGCCCTCTTTTCAGAATTAAAAAGAAAGGGGTGAGAGGAAATCAGTTCAGCAAAATTAGTCAACAGATGTAACCAGATCTGACATCTCATACAGTGTTCCACACCCACCATCCTTCAGTGCTACAAAGAAGGGAGGGAGTTAATATTCTCATATTTCTTCAAGGAGTCAAGTATGTTCATTATAAACAATCAGTCAACAAGCATTTATTATTAAACACTTAAATACTCCAAATCTTTCCCGTCCAAGCAGCTCCAGCCCTGGGCTCCTCTACAGACCGAAATTTCATCCTAAATCTTGTTTTTGTAAAAATCAAAACCAAACACTGTCAATGGACACTCAGGCTTAGCTGTGCTAAGTGCTGAGGATATGAAGAAACTAACCAGCCCCAGTCTTCCAAGAACTTGGAGATACAGTAAAGGGCACCTCACTCATTCTCAAGGCACCCTATTCTACTTCTCAACTTGAAGGGGTTTTGTCTGGTACATAGAAATTCCTTGAGAGTAGAGATTGTTTTAATTTTTTCTTTATATCGTTCCTAGGGGATCTTTGTATCTCTCTTCCTAGACATGTTGCTACCTCCTACCAGGGTGTGGGCACAAAGAGTCAATTAATAAATTATTGTTGATAGATAATGACCAAGTTTGCCCTCAAAAAAGAAATATGAGAATATATCTCCATCTCTTTTTTCCTCCCAGAAGTTGGGAATTACAGGTGCGGAGTGTAACATAAATGTCAGATTTCTTTGATCTGTTGGTTAGTTTTGCTGAACATATTCACCCTCTCTTCTTCCTTTTTTTATTCTTTATTATAAGAGATAGCTCTTTTTTTTGAGAGGGATGCTGTACTATCCAGGGAAATATTCAGAAATTAAAATAAGGTAAACCAAAATATAACAATAAAATTAAATGTTTTTGTTTTTTTTAAAAAAAAAACACAACAGCAATGGTTCTTTACTTTATTCTACTTTACTTTACTTTCTACCCACTAGTCCTTGGGGACATACATAAGGAGCTGAACTAAACCCTTCCATATGACAATTCTTCACAGAACCATGCTATTGTGAGTGTTCCTGAAATCTCTTTTCCAAGTTAAACATCCCCAGTTAGTTTAATCAAGCTCCTCTGGCCTGGGTGCCCTTCCATGGCGATCCTCTAGCCTTTCACAGTTCTGTTTTGACCTGTTCCTGACAACCTGGGCATCAAATGTGGTAACACGGACACCACTGCACTACAAGATGACATCAAACAAACATGCCAAGACTAAGTCCTCTAACACTACGTAAAGAAGGAAACAAGCCAGCAGCTGACTAGAGAAGCCAAACAATTATTCCATTTAGGAATCCTCCCAGATAAATGATGCAATCCTCAAGACTCTGGCGTTGGAATTCAAAAGTCATGGAGTCCAGATCTCTCATTTTACAGATGAAAGCACTACTCAACCCAAAGGGGAAGTGACACAGGTTACAGCGGTCACAGGATAATTAATCTTTTAAGTCATACTTTTCAGTATCCAGTTAAAATGCAAATGTCCTAGCTCTTATCAGTTTTTAACACCTTGTAGTGAATTGGATGTGTGACTTACACAGCTTAAACAAGCTTGGAAGAAAGAGAAGGAGAAAGACAAAAGACATGACCCAGAAGGCTGAAGACAGGTGTTATTTGGCCACTAATGGCCTTGGGGCAGGTCACTGCACAAGATCATAGGATTTAGAACTGAAAGGGACTCTTGAAATCATCTAGTCTCACCCTTCCTGCACCTCATGTTACAGAGGAAGAAACAGCGGCCAAGAGGGATGAAATTATTTATACAAGGTCATATGGTTAGTAAATAGTAGAACAGGCAAAATGGGCCTAGAGCCCACCTTTAAGACCTGTTTAGCAACTTCTCTCTACTCACAACACAAGCACAATGGTCAGGGGCAGGGTTACAGAGAAAAGGCTTTTTGTGACATGGGTCATGCCGGGGCATAGATCATGAAAAGACTCGAGGCACCTGGAACAGCAAGGTAGCAGGATGCTGAAAGTAGGAGAAACTTCTCATTCTATATTCAGTCCAGACCAATATAGTGGTGGCGCACCAATGGACTAAACACCTGGCCCAAGGGAATAATCACTATAGGGATTCTCTGCTAGAGAAATTCATACTTCTGATCACTATGGAGGGATTCTCTGCTAGATTAGACCTAACATTCTAACATTCTGTTCCAACTTCCTATTATTTATCTAGCACCTACCTATCAATAGCCCCTTTCTCCAGGGTTCAGCACAAGCACATACAGATTTACTTCCACGCTGGTCCTATTCGGAGCTCCTGAAACTCCTAATGGGGGACCCGCTAACATACTGAATTAGCTGCGCAGTAATTCTTGTGCCAGTTAGGTGACACAGTAGTTAGGGCGTCCAGGCCTGGAGCCAGGAAGACCTGAGTTCAAATCCAGCCTCAGGCATTTCCTAGCTGTGTGACCCTGGGCAAGTTACTTAACCCTGTTTTCTCAGTTTCCTCATCTGAAAATGAGATGGAAAAGGAAATGGCAAACCATTCCAGTATCTTTAGTAAGAAAACCCTAAATAGGATCACAGAGTCAAACATGAATGAACAAAAACTAATTCTTACAAAAGGGAGGAAAGGGTAGGCAGGTATTGAAAAGTGGTATTGGATCCAAAAGATGTCATTATTCAAAATCATGAGAGTTCTAGTGCTGGAAAGGGCTCAAGAGATTATCTAGTCCAATCCCCTCATTTGACAAAAGAAACAGGTTTAAATACTCACAGGATTTAGAACCAGATGGGAACTAAGAGACCATTCAGTAGTGCAATCCCATGTTTACAGAAGAAACTGAGGCCCCGGTGGAGAAGTTAAGTCACTAACTCCCTCAAGGTAACGTAGCCAGTATGGGGAAGTAGCGGGATTCAAACCCAGATCCTCCAACTCCTAAAACCATCCTCTTAGTTAACACATACAAAAACCCAGCCTTTCAGAACCAGCAGGAAACCAGGAGTTTCAAGTTGGGGACTGGGGGGGGTTGGAACATGAGGAAGGAAGCCTGGTATTTCTCTGGTTTCTCTTTCTCTAAGTGTGTCAGGTCCCTCGGGGGACTGCTCAGAGCCTAATGGAGAGGCACCAGGAAAGGAGGTGCAGGGAGCACCAGATCTCCCTCTCTGCAATTAGGCAGCTGCAACAAACGGCAGCCCTCCCTTCAGTTCTGGGTGCCATCCCCCTTCCCCAAGGTAGCTATTACTGCCTCATTACAGACCTCCCATGCAATTTCAAAGGTCATAGGAGGCCCACAGGATGGTGCACTGGAAAGCACACCGGGTTTTGAATCCTGGGTTCCAATCCTGCCCCTGTCTGAACTGTGTAAAATGAGAAGGTGGCCTTGAATGATCGCTGCCACCCTAGGGCTCCGGTGTCCTGCTCTCCCCTCCCCTCCGGTAAGCAGCACGTTTCCTGTCAAAACAAAACCGAGGGAGGAGGGGAACCGGAGGTAGAGGCGGAGTCTCCGAGAAAGCCCAGGCAACCAACCCAAAACAGAGACATCCATCCATCTCCCACAACCCACATCCTTCTCCCACAAAGCTCAGGCTCGGGTTTCTGGGGGAGGGGGGGGCACAGCTGGGAATCAGAGACTCGAGAAGGAAGGGGGCGAATGGGTGACTAGTGCCCCCCGCCCAGTCCAGGGGGAGGGTCAGGAAAGAAAGAGGGAGAGGGGACAGGTCAGGAGAGGGGTGGAGGGATAACTGCCCCCTGCTCAGTTCTGGGAGGGATGGGGGAGTCAAGAAGGAAGGAGGGAGAGTGGACAGGTCTGGGGAAAAAGGGCAAGTGCCCCTTGCCCATTGTGGGGGCCTAGGGTGGGGGGCTGACAAGTGTCCCGGACCCCCAGTCCTGCCCTTCTCTCCTCTGCTAGGAGTATTTTTGGAAGCCGGTTCGGAGCGCACTCGCTGGCACCTGCCCAGCACGGACGTAAACAACCCCGGCACTCGGGCTCCCACTCGGGACGGTGGTGCCAGCTTCTCCCGGGCCGCCCACAGGTGCCCCCTCTCCTTCCCCGCCACTTCCACGCGGGACGGCGGTTCGGGGACAAACAAGTGAGATACGCACCGGGGAATGTCCCCGGGCACGAAGCGGGGGCTGCCTCCCGCCCCGTCCCCGAAATAAAGCCAAGGCTTAAGTGGAAGGCTCGGGATCCCTGCGAATGGGAGGGGGCCGGAACGAGGAGGAGTCTGTGGCCCACGCCAACCTCGGGCAGGCTGGCTGCCCGCCCCTACCGTGCGTAGCCGTGGGCTACCCCCGAGCCGGGCGTAGGGAGAGGCTGCCTCTCTTCCCGTCCCGTCCTGTGCCGTCCGATCCGTGCCGGTCCTGCCACGGCTGGGTTCCGCTCGGCTCGCCGATGGCCTGCCGGACGGCCCTCCCGCAGCGCCGCTAGCCAGCCCCCTCCACCCTCCCCCCGGCCCCACGCGGTATTTAAAGGGCCCATCGGGCCGCCGCAGCCAGCCAGGGCGTCGCCCATCACGCCCGGCCCCTGGGGGGGAGTGCGGACCCGGGGCACTCCTCCCGTGCCCGCCCTCCCCTGGACAAATCCCGCGTGAGGTCCAAGCGGCGCTGCCAAGAACATACACCCGCAAGGGACGGCGCAGGGCCGGAGTGTGGGCATCGAGGCCTCGAAGGCCGAGGGCTACGAGAGCGGACTCTCCCCACGGGAAGAAAATGGTACGGTCCGAGCCGAGCTGGGGAGGAGAGAGATGTGTTTACGGAACTGCTCGCTGTCCTCCGAGCCGGAGAGGCGGGGGCGGGGCCAGGGCAGCCGGGGGCGGGGCTTGTGCGTGCGCTCTGTCTCCTAGGGTGCGAGCACGCTCGCGAGCCCCCCTGAGGAGCGGAAGGCGGGGCGAACCCTGAACGCGCGCGCACGCTCTGCTCAGACTGCAACACAACGCAACTGACTAGAGGAATCCCCTGCTGCTGTGGGCCTGAGGTCACTGCACGCACGCCCGGGAGCCCAGCACACTGTGGGGACACACAACCCGCTAGATGTCCACACAACTACCAAAATTCATGTTTGCAGAGTCCCTGCATCCTCAGAAACCCAATGCTGTGTTGTGTAGATTCACAACAGACACAGAAACAACACGATCTACGAAAAGAAAGCTAATAAAACTTGGTAGTCATTGCACACTCAGAAATTCGGTGCACTGTGTAGACACCACCACAGACACAAAAACAGCGCAACCCACAGAAAGGAAGGTGGTGGTATACTAGAGTGAGGAGATCATATTTGTAAAGGGACTGGGGTAGTGGCAGGCACATAGTAAACACTTAGTGAATGTTTCCCTCTATTGAAAGAAAGTCAGCTCAGGACACATTGCTGCATAGCGGACATTTACATAGAATGAGGCTTGAAAAACCCGCTTTACGTGCACATTTTAAAATTTTGTTGCTGATTTTTTTTTTAAAGATCCTTTTTTATGTTACATTCATTTCTGATTATTTCTTTCCAGGCTTCTCCCTACCCAGCAAACCATCCCTAGTAACAATGAATGAGAAAAGGGGGGGCGACCCTTTTTCATAAAAACCAACCAGCCCATCCACAGGATCTGACAGTATATGCAACGTTTCACACCCATAGTACTCCACCTTTACAAGGAAAGAAGTGTTTGGATAGGGAAGTGGGATGGGGAGTTATCTCTGTTTTCTGATTTGGACTTCACAAGAACCATGTTAGGCACCAGTATGCCAACAGCTGTTTTAGTTCACTTTTGGTCCCTTGAGCTGGTCTTGTGTCTGGGTGGTATGTATACAGAGCATCCTGGATTTCTATGTAATAAACTGTGTCTGTGCCAACAGCTGCCTGAGTTCTCTGTTAGCCTGTTGCCTTGTTTTGGGGTGTGTATGTGTGGGTGTGAGATGTGTGTGCATGTGAGATGTATGTGTGTGTGATGCATGTGTGTGTATATGTATGTATGCAGTGTGTTGGATTTCTGGTCAGAAATCCTGCATTCCAACAGCTGCATTAGCTCCGTGTAAATGTCTGTATTTTTTCCTTGTTGGTCTGGTGCCTTGTGTGTACATTTTAATAATATTGGATGACATGCAAACAGCACTTTAAGATTTGCAAAGCACATTATATCTCTCATTTCATTTGACCCTCACTATAAATGAGGTAGAACTTTTAAAAGAATCATCCTAATTTTATCTTTGAGGAAACTGAGACTTTAGAGGGTGAATAGTTCGTTCAAGATCACAATGTAACCTAAGACAAGGTTTCTTCCCAGATCTTTCTGATTCCAAGTCTCAACCCTCTAGCCATAAAGGCAGTGTGATGTACTGGATCAAATCCTGCACCTGAAGTCAAGAAGCCTGTGTTGAATCACACCCAGGATAGATAATGTTTGAACTCTGGCCATTCACTGAATCTTTCATAGTCTCCATTTCCTAATCCAATAGATGATAGATAGACAATAAATAGCACCTACCTCAAAAGAACCAAATCAGATAATGTATGTAAAGTGCTTTGCAAAAGTACTGCAATTCTAATGTAACAGACTGACAGGTAATAAATAGAGTGGGTTATGTCTTTGTTGTGGTTCAGTCCTGTTTGACCCTTTGTTGACCCCAGGTTTTCTTGGCAAAGATACTGGAGTGCTTTGCACTGTACTAAGTGCTAGGCATGCAATGAAAAGTAAAAATCAAGCCCTCAAGTGACTCCCAGTCTACTAGGGAGACATCATGCAAACAACTATGTCCATCCTGGTCATATACTGGGTATATTGGAAATCAGCTCAAAGGGAATGCAGAAGCATTATTTTTCTTTCTTAAAATATTACCTGTAAGATTTTGTACCAGTTTTTTAAAAGTCTTCTGCATATTTTAAAACTGGGAAATACACAGAGAAGGAACTATTTTAAAGTGGGATGGCAGCTAGGTGGTGCTGCAGTGGATAGTATACCAGGAATCAAGACAGGAAGAACTGAGTTCAAATTTGCCTTCAGACACCTAATAGCTGTGTGACCCTGGGCAAGTCACTTAACCCTATTTGCCTCTGTTTCCTGGATGAGCTGGAGAAGGTAATGAAAAACTGATGGGGTGCTTGGGTACATGTACTTGGTACATTTCTCTTTAAAAATCACAGTTCTCTCTAGCCTCAAAACCCTATCCAAGGCAGTTTCTCCCCAGCCCAAGGACACAGCTTGCCCTATCATTATCTCCCTTCCTGATACAGCAGCCGGCTGCACCTATAGAATTTATTAGTTTGCTGGCTGAATGGGATGTGCCTTGGGTCATAATGACATTTACTACTCACTGACCAATCATATGTATCCTAGACTTAGACATACATATACTCCATTACATTTATCTTGTCTAACAAGACATTGATGAGAGCAACCTGGTATTTCTGAGCCAGCCCTGATGGCTAGTTGATTTAGTGACGTTTCAGGTCTAAAACCATAGACCCCCTCCCCTTTGGGCTATTTCCCAATGAACTTTGGGTAAAATACTTGCATAGCAGATACCAAAAGTGCATATTCCTTTAAGAACTGACTGCACCTTACCCCCTTCCTAATCCCACCCCAAAACACCTCGTTAGCATATTTGGCAGTTTCCTATAAAATATCCTATGTAAACTTTTCCTGTAACCCTTTAAAGTTGCAGGTTCTCTTAGAACTCTTGCCCACTGAAAAGCGAAATAAATCTTTACCTTGACCTCAACAATGCTTGAGTTCGTGAATTCTTCTCCAGGTGACCTGCCCCTGGTTCCCTGGTCTTTGTGAGAGTCTCACCATACCCCACTTCCAGCCCTTATCAAAATCACTCTAATATCTTTGCCAAGAAAACCCCAAGAGGGTCACAAAGAGTCAGATATGACTGAACAGCAAATTTTAAAGTGGGATCATTCTAAACCTTTTACACTCTGAATGCCCTGCCTTCCATCCTCCCTTACTTTTATTTGAAAAATTATTAGCTGACTTATCCAAGGTCACACAGGGAGAAAGTATAAAACTCAGGATTTGAAACCAGTCATCTTGAATCCCAGCATACCCAGTAAGAAAGTCTAGTCGATGTGGACAGTGGGAAAAGCCCTGACACCAGAGTGAGAGACCACTGATTCAAATGCCATCTCTTGCCCTTATGAAATAGAAGATTCTGGGTTAGTCATTTCATTCTGGTTTCCTCATTCATAAAATGGAGGGGTTGAACCAAACCAGGTGGCTTCTGAGGTCCTTTTCAGCTCCTGAGTAGAAGAGTCAGGATCTGACCCCAGGCTTTCCAAACCCAAATCCATATCATGGAGCTAGAAAACAGCCAAAGCAAAATTTGAACTCAGGTCCTCTGGACCCCAAATCAGTGCTCTGTTCATCCTGAACAGCTCCTCCCCACCACACTATACTTCTATGTGTACATACATACATACATACATATATATATATATATATATATATATATATATATACCACACATACTACATGCCCACATTCAAAGAGTCAATCAATTATGGGTTTGCAAGCACACACCTCCCCATAAATGTACAACCAGATTTGCACATGGACAAAACACATTCAGTATATGCATCAGGGCATGATGGGTAATTCCCCCAGATCCAGCTAGATGGATGGTAAAGTGGATAGAGCCTTGTACCTAAGGTCAGGAAGACCTGAAGTTCAAATCCAGCCCTACATACTTACAAGCTAGGTGACTTTAGGCAAGTCCCTTAATCTCTGTCTGCCTCAGTTTCCTCAACCATAAAATGAGGGTCATAATTGTTGTGAAGCCCAAACAGGATATTTAAAAAGAACATAATTAACACAATACTTTGGTTACTAGCTGTGTGACCCTAAGGCAGTCATTTAACCCTACTTACAAAGTACCTGGTACACAGAAGGCACTAAATATTTGTATGCTTGATTCTCCTTTAGGGAAATAGGTGCTTATTTCTTTCCTTTTCTTTTAGGTGTACCCCATGTTCAAATTTGAGACATTTTATTTGTGAAAATACCTTTCTTTCCTCCAATGTTCTTGGCACTGAAAAATCTCTTTGAGTGACTGAAACAGCTGGTTCATTTCAAATAACCCATTTTGTGGAGGGCAGCATGTGGACAGTTTGCCTTCAGCCTCACATGTGGGTGAGGGGGAGGGAGATATTCCTCCTTCTCTCCCTACCATTGGAAAGTAGTAGTTCACTAATTACAGTGTCTTACTTGTAGTGAATTATTTGTAGGAAGGCGCCCCTCCCCTTATAGGAACATGAATGCATTCGTGTGAGGCATGTTTGTTTCCGTAGATGACAACACTTTTTATTATTATATTTTATATCTATTTAATATATAAGCAATATCTAAAATATATTATGTGTTCTGTTACATATATTTATAGATAATATAGTATATATTTTATATATTATATTTTACATGTTTTATAAATATTTTATATGTTAAATAATAGATTTTATTCTTATTATTATGTTTAGATTAGATGGAAGGGCTGGTGTGTTTATCCGTGTATATTTGGAGAAATTAGGATAACCTCAAAGTGTCATAGATATAGAGATGGAAGGTGCCTCAAAAATCCAACCCTGCCCTGCTTCTCCTACAAATCCTGCCATAGATATTTACTAGCTCAGTCCTGGAATCAGGAGAACCTGAGTTCAAATCCAGTCTCTGAGGCTTACCAGCTCTGTTACCCTGGGCAAGTCATTCAGCCCTCTATGCCTTTGTTTCCTCATCTGTAAAATGAGCTGGAGAAGAAAGTGGCAAAGCACTCTAGTATCTTTGCCAAGAAAACCCCAAACGGGGTCCCCAAGAGTCAAACTACTAAAAAACAACTTTTCTCAGTCTCAGTTTCCTCAATCGGTAAAATGGGGATTCCCAGGGTTCTTGTGAGGATCAAATTAGAAGACATTTGTAAAAGTTCTTTTCAAAACCTAATGCGCTAGGTAAAGTTACCTAATGTTCTACTATTCTACTCAGTCTTGGTTCAGTCTTGGTTAAACGTATTTGAGCTAGAAGGGATTTTTTAATCTTTTTGCCAGACCTGTGAGGGGCACTCTCTTTGGGGAAGCCATTCACTAACCACTGACCCAAATCAGCAGCTCCTCAGTGACTGACTTAGAGTCTCAGAAAGCTGCCTGGGGCACAGAGAGTAAATGATATGCCCAGGGACATACAACCAGCTCAAATACCCCATATGTGAAACTCTGTCCAGAACTGCTTAGATCAAGTGCTGAACAGTTCCCCGTGATTTGCCAGTGGTCCTTGTGCAAGGGCATGTTCGAGACAGCATGAGTCTTTTTGTATTTCCTCCTTCCCTGATTGCTAGTGCCCTCCC
This sequence comes from Potorous gilbertii, assembly GCA_028658325.1. NCBI lineage: Eukaryota > Metazoa > Chordata > Mammalia > Diprotodontia > Potoroidae > Potorous > Potorous gilbertii. The sequence goes on along the minus strand of CM053770.1, from coordinate 231,330,515 downwards.
CTAACCCAGAGACTACCCTGTATTTATTCATCTATGTACACATTGTTCACACCTCTCCTGCTCCCATTAGAATGTGAGTGTCTTGCAGGAAAAGACAAGTTCATTTTTTTATTTTTGTGTCTTTATCACCTAGGACATGGCTGGTACATCTTAGGGACTTATTAATTCTTGTTCAACTGAGCTGAAGTTCAGTCCCCTCTCCCTTAGGACTAGGGGTGGGGTTAACCTTCATTTGTGTCCTGGACTCCTCTGGGAGTCTGAGGAAACTTCGAAACTTCCTCAAAATAATGATTTTAAATGAACAAAATTAAATACACAGGGCAACAAAGGACACCAAGGATGGTGGAAAATATAGATGCAATTTATTTTTCTCCTTCCAAGTTCACATACTCTCTTGGGCTATGCTCCCTCTCCAGTGATCTTTTCTTTACACCATTTTACAGGAAAGTAAGACCCAGAAGAGATTAAAAGACCGTTTCATTTTCTATTGTATGCCCAGTCCCTAGCACAGAACCCTGAACACTGTAGGCAGTTAATAAACGCTTGCTGATCCGATGATTGATTGGGCAAAGGTTATGCAGCTAGTCTGTAGCAGAGCCTGGAAATAACCTCAGAGAACATCACCTTGACCTGCTGATCTATTTCTTTTTTCTCCAAATGAAAATTCTACTAATCAATCAGAACTCTAGAGAAAAGGCTCCTGTGATCCTGGAAGTGCAGGATCATAGATGGAGAACAGGAAGGGACCTGAAGGGCCATGTAATTCAACCCCCTCATCTTACAGATGAAGAAACTGAGGCACAGAGCGATTACTGGGATTACAAATCCAAAGCTGGACAGGGATCTCAGAAGCCACCTAGTAATGGTGGCTCATTTTACAGATAGGAAATGCTGGCGCTGAAAACTGCAGTGACTTTTCCAAGGTCACATAGGCAACAAGTATTGAGGGTAGGATCTGAATCTAGGTCTTTAGTATTCAAAGTCAGAGTTCTTACCTCTCTATCATGACCTGCCCACATTTAGATTATGAAAATAATCCTCCAGATTCCACAGGCCGGCTGATCATAGGATACCAATGAAGACAAAACAAAATACTGAGAATGTTGACAGATAACAATGATTTAATTACTTCCTTTGTTAACTAACTATAGTACTAGGAACTGACAGATCAGTAAGTCAGGTGGAATTTTGGTCATCAGAGCAGGTGAATATGAGTCATTTGTATTGCCAGGTCAAGCAAGGTGATGAATTATCCGACATGGGCGCTATACATGAAGCTAAAGATTTTGGAAACTCAATATGCTTTCACCTCACAACCCATTAAATGGATACCTCCCCAAATGGTAAGAGACAGAAATGACTGTGGGGTGACAGGCTCACTCAATGGTGAAGCTGAAAATTAGTCAGAAGAATGGACCTCAGAAGATGGGGGTAGACTTCATTTCCCAGCCCATCCTGGGAGACTTTCTGGTTTGGAAGGACTTGCCAGGACTTGCTGACTCGCTTAGCCAAGATGCCAAGAATACAGGCTCACCTTTAGGTGCAATGAGGCTTTGGATAAAGACTGGGCCTGTTATTTTATTAAGATTGGGGAGGACATTCCCTTTGCCAGTTCAAGAATTCTCTCTGCCACCTTTAGTGTTAGAGTCACCTAGATCTCTGACTTGCCCAGGGTCACACTGTATGTCAGCTAGCACCCCAGCTTCCTAGCCTGATGGCCTGCTCTCTAGCCACTTTTAGGGATTAATAAAGGAATACAAAAATAATAAAATTCTTTCTTTAAGATCTGCGGGGTGCTTTTTCTACAATTGTCCTATAAAACAACCAGCAACTTTTTATTTATATTTGTTGGGTTATTGTTTGATTTTTTTCAGATCTGAGATTTCATTTACATGGAGAAGTCCTGATTTGGAATCTTTCTCCAATGATGTAGGTCAGTGACTCCACTGAAACATGTAATCTGATAGGGTAGCCTGGGAGTACCAGATGGGGGGAGTGAGGGAGGGAGAGAAACAACTTATCCATGGTAACCCACAGCTAATGACTACCAAAAGTGGAATTCTTCTATTATACTAATTCTGTTGATTTAATATTAGATATTATGTGATATCCTACTATATCATACAGTACTATGCTGTACTGTAATACATTTTATATTATATTTACTATATAGTACTTTGCTGTATATGAATTTATATTATTGTAGTTTATGTATATAAATATACATATATGTAAATATAATATAAACACATAAAAATAATACATAATATAAATATTATATAAATATATGTGTATGTAAATATATTTGCTATATATTTCATTATATTTTATATCAATTCATATTTTATTGTGTTATGCAACATACAAATATATGCTCTTTTATGTTGTGATGCATTGTTTTCTATCCTATCATACACTATTATTCTTTTGCTATTGATCTGCATGGGGAGGGAGAGTCTACACTCACTTTCCCATACTGAGAAATCTGATTCTCATCTATTGTGCTTTTGTCAGAAGAAGAACACAAATACGAAATTATCCTAGATATAATTGTATATTAAATGAAATTATTGCAATAATTCAACTCCTACCTTTGATACTTTGAGATTGGATATGATACCTGTTTATGTATATTTGCAAATATACACACATATATGCATGTATGAACACACACATATATACATACACATGTATATATATGTATATGATGTATATATAGATAGAAAGAGTCAGAGTCAGAGCTTCAGAGACGCAGAGACAAAGACAGGCTAAGAGTTTGCTTTGGGGCTGATCCTGCTGTTGGGGCAGGCCCCTCCCCTGACATCAGCCAGCAACAGCAGAATGGGCAACCCCAGACCAGGTTTGTATTTGGAGTTGGGGGGTGGGTTCAAATCCTAGTTTTTCTCTTTGTTATGTAGGTGACCTTGGGCCAGCCTCCGTGTCCTCACATGGAGTGAGCGTGGGTTTGGACTAAATAATTTGTAAAGTCCCCTCCCCATAGGTTGAAATCTACAATTCTAGGAAGGTTCATTGAGCGGGGAACTGTCACCAGGCAACAAGAAAGGACCTGCCCATGATCTGGCTCCTTCAGCAACTACATCACCAGGTCCTGAAAAATCAAACATTAACTAGACCTTGTGGGCAGGCTCAGTTTTTGGTGTTTCTCTGTGAGGTGCATGTAAATCAGTGATCAAGCAATTTTCTAAAAGCTGGAGACAGGGTCAGGTTTCCACTGCACTTTCCTCACTTGTGGAAAGCTCTAGCCAGCTGGTCACACCTTCTGCTAGGCCTGAACTCCAGCCCAACCCTGTACACACACACACACACACACACACACACACAGACACACACACAGAGATAAGCACCACTCCCAAACCAAGGTGCCATGTGGGCACTTACCTGGATCACAAAGTGAGCTGTAAGTGCAGGCTTGAGAAAGCAAGAGGCAGGATCAAAGACAATGGGGGCCTGAAAGACAGCCCAGAAAACTTCTCTCTTGCTACGTTGGTATGGTGAGGCTGGAGAGAACTGGCAAAGCTTGATGATCTGAGGAGTCCTGTGACCTCACCACGCCCTGGGGCAACCGAAGCTTCTTTCCGGGTCTTGGTGACCTCATCCATTTTTTGACAAATATATTGACCCTAATAGAAAAAAAAGAAAAAGAATTAAAATACAAATCTTCTCTTCCCTTTCAACTACTTGAGAGCCTTTTGGGGCCACAAAATAAAGTTGCTTTTGTCTTAAGTATTTGGGGGCTTAACCTAACCTAACAGGAGGCTTGGTTTAGGGCCAAGAGTCTAGAATTGGAAGCCGGGAGAAGCAAACTATCACAAACTAAGTGGGATGACCTTAGGGGAGACCCTTCCCCTCTCTAGGACTCAGTGTCCCCTTTATAAAACAAAGGTGGTGGACTAGAATCTAATAATTTCTCCTCAACCTAAATAACTAATTTTCCAGCAGGAATCCTGAACTAGAAGAACACAGGCTTATTGTATTTAGTGTTGCTGAGGACTTGGACAATCATCTGCCCTTGGTCTTCTTAACCTTTTCTGGGGTCTGGACCCCTTTGGTCATCTCCTGAAGTCTGTGGTTCCCTTCTCAGAGTAAGAGTGTTAAAAAATCAAAGAGATTGTTTCATTTCAGACAGAGGTCAGTGTGAAAGTAAAGAAATGTACTTCCCCCCCTCCAAATTCATAGACTTCCTGAGATATAACCAAGGACAACTTGATCTGGATCATCTAGTGCAGGGGTGGGGAACCTGTGGCCTCAAGGCCATATGTGGCCCTCTAGGTCCTCAAGTGTGGCCCTTTGACTGAATCCAAACTTTACAGAACAAATCCCCTTAATAAAAGGATTTGTTCTAGAAGGCCACATGTGACCTTGAGTCTGCAGGTTCCCTTCCCCTGTTTAAGATATCTCACTTTACTTTGGGATAATTTTCATTATTAGGAAATTTTTCCTAATATCAAGCCTCCATTTTCATCTTCTCAGCTTTCTCCCTTGGTCTTTATTAAGGGTGGACTTAAAGTGAGTTCAGATTTGATGCTGAGATGATGAGGCACTTTCAAGTCATTGAACAGTTTTAAAAAAGAAATCGGCACTGCAAAGATATGCAACAAAGCATTCAACTTCCTTCATTTCCATATGAAACCTGGTCTGGCCAACAGAGCATGGTATAGTGTCTAGAGTGGTTTTCAGACATCCATCAAGTTGGAGGGGCCCTCACTCCACATGGTTGAGACTTTTTATATCCTTAGATAACCAGAAGACTGGGCCAGGCACCAAGCAAGTCCCAGGAGAAGCTTAGTTACCTTTTAGGGAAAACTAAGCCTTGTTTCTAGGAAAAGTGATGTGAAGGAGAAGTATGGTCCTAGAATACACCTGCTTCTGCCCTCCAGACTAAGCAGAACAAGTCCCTTTTCCATAAGACAGTCTTTAAAATACTTGAAGACAGCTCTTCTGAAGGCTAAATGTCCCCAGGGCAGACAGCTGATCACACATGAAGGACCTTTAACATTTCCAATGTTTGTATCACTTGCTCTCAGGATACACCCAACATGCGCAGAACTCAGTGTTCTTATACCAGTCTTCAGAGGTAGTGGTATAAATGGCAAGTGATCCCAAGATTAGACATTGACTGGACTATGAATGGAGCTGAGATAGGTCTTTTTCAGTCTTTCACCATTCATGTGGCATCACATGTAAAACATTACTTATTGGCAATTATCTAATTAGCAGCCATGCACACCAATATCAGCACCCAAAGTATTTGTGAAAACATTCCTTTGTGTTTTGGAAGGATTCCTGGACCATGTGTCCAGATGACTCCATCTACCGGAAAGCAAGGGGAATGGAATGCTGCCAGTTTTCCTAAGATTATGGGCGTTGCCAACGTTCACATCTGTAGTTTTTGTAGTAACTGGAAGGACAAAGAAACAGAAGGAGTGGAGAACAGGGGAGGGGAGAATAAGGAAAAGGAGAAGAGGGGAGAGAAAGGGAGGGGAGGGGTAAAGAGAAGATGGGGAAGAAAGAAGAGAAAAGGGAAGAAGAGGAGAATAAAGGAGAGGGGAGAGAAGAGGAGAGGGTAAGAGAGAAGAGAAAAGGAGAGGAGAAGAAAGAAAAAAGTGAAGCAATGGAGAGAGTAGAAGAGAGGGGAGAGGAGAAGAGAGAGGTGAGAGGAGTGGAGAAATGGAGAGGAGAGGAAAGATGAGGAAAAAGAAGAAAGGAGAGGGGAGGGGGAGCAGAGAGGTAAAGGGAGAAATGGAAGAGAGGAAAGGAGAGAAAGGAAGAGGAAGGGAAAGGAAGAGAAGAGAAAGGAAAGGAGGAAGAGGGGGGAGGAAAGAGGGAGGAAAGGGAGGGCAGAATTGGGATATTTTAATCCTAAAAGAGGCAAATCTTGTCTAAGTTACTTCTGAGACCAAGGACGGCTCTGGCCCCTGCCCCATCACACTATCTTCCTTTTCCTAAAGAAATTCAAGAACCTTCAAGTCCTTATACATAATGAAAAGTCTGTTTACACTGAGGGCAAATAAGACCCTACAACTGAGTTACTCCTGGAAATTTCTGTTGATACCAATTTTTTATAAATAATTTTAATGCACAAGAGAGGAAAACTGTTGTAAGGAGAATCGGATCATGAATATATTTGCAAAGGAAATAATTTACTCCTAGTTTGCATTTTATATATAAATCCAGACATTCAGTCAGCCAACTAGTTGTCATTTATTAAGACTCAGTCACAGGGTAACTAGGTGGCGCAATGAATAGAACACTAGTCCTGGAGTCAAGAGGACCTGAATTCAAATCCAACCTCAGACACTAGCTGTGCAAGACCCTAAGTAAGTCATTTGTCCCCATTGCCCCCTTCCCTCCAAAAAAAGACTCACCCCTTCCTGACTCCGGGTCTAACATTCTATCCACTGTGCCACCTCGTGGCTCCTTCATCTTCTAGAGAGGTCATATGACTAGTCATCATTCTCCAAGGAATTAAAGTTATGATTCATCACAGTGGAGAGGCCCTTGGTGAGTGTGAGTGGGTTTCACGATATTTTCAATGTAAAATTATGCAGCAGAAGTGTGCAAACGATATTAACAGAGGATTGTATAATCAGAAAAAAAGACAGACTAATCATATGGTCAGGTTGAGAGATAGTAAATGGAACATCCACATATTCTCTTGGTATCCAAGCAATATCAAGGAATTTGGATGAAGCTCCCCTGGAATGCTGGGTTGGTCCACCATGGAGGACTTCCAGAAGGACAAAGATAAGTTATGAAGAACAAGAAGGCATGAGTGGTTGCAATTTGTATTGTTGAGGATGGATCACCCACATTATTGATATCATGGATCTATCAAAATATCAGCATGTAAAAGTGAGAAAGGGGTTGGAGAGAGGAGAGGCTGATTAGAAAACTAGCCTAGTAGCTTGGCCAAGAGCTGAGAATGAGGCAAGGGTTAAGATGGAGGCTGTATCCATGGAGAGAAGAATAAAAGTGTTCATTTGGGTCCAGATGACCACCTAACACCTGGTCCCATACATAAACTTCTCCAAATCCCCCTTGCTTACCAAACTTGAGTAAAATAAGAAACATTCCACTTTCATCTTCTTTCTCAATGAATTACTGTTCTCAAAGGTCCCAGAGAGTAGGTCTGGAAGCAGAGGTAGCAAATTCCTTGATTTCCACCAATCACCACCTTAGAATTCCTGAAAGGGGGAAGCATCTTTATTGTGTAACAGAAATGGAAAAAGCCAGGAAGCCATCACAGGGGCCACTATACCACCCTCCCAATTTAGACCTGGGTTGGGAGGATTGCAGCATTATTTTTCCATCTTCAGCCCTCCTAAGACCTCAAGCCCTGATAGAATATCCTTTAATTAATTCTTTTTTTGGCCACATAACTCTTATGTTTGCATTTGGTGGCATTTCCCACCAAATGAAGTCATTGAAGCAGGTAGGAGAAGCTGACCATGTTCATTTCCAAACTCCTCAAACTAAGGGAGCCCTCCTTTTGACTGCTACAGTGAGTAACCCCAGTTTATTCCAGAAAAGAATTAATAAGTAAACAGAGGTGAAAAATGACTCAACGATTTAGAGCCCAGGTGACTGAGAGGGTGATACTGTCAACAACAAAACCGGAAATCTGGGTGGAGAGGCAGGTTTAGAAGGGAAGATGAAAAGTTCGGTTTCACAGATGTATTGAGTTTAAAGTGTTGGAGGCAGATCCAAGTGCCAGTTTCTAGCAGGTAACTACAAATGATGGACCAGAGTTGAGGGGAGAGATTGGGGATGAATACACATCTTTGGGAGTCATCTGCAGAGAAGGGACCATTGAAGCATGAGAGCTAGAGGTTGGGCTCAAAGTGGGGATCTTCAATGCTAAGAAGGAAACCCCACGGCCTTTTCTCTGATTAAGCCAGAGACTGTCAGGCATCCCTGCTACTGAAGAGATCAAAGGCTACATGGAAGCTGCCTGCAGGACTGAAAACAAGGCAGGAATTCCAGAGCCATGGACAAGTCCTAATAAGCCCTAGCTAGACAAGCCTTAAAAGATTCTGGGTGAGTCAGTTCTACTCAAACCTTGGGGCAAATCAGGGTTAGATTAAGCTGGTGACTCACGATTCTGGGTACCATGGTAGAAAGGAGATTTCACCTGTATGGGCACTCCCTTCACCAATGGAAGTCACAATCTCTTATCATTCTGTACAGATCTTGTCGATGTCCTCAACATGATGAAATCAACCATGGAGAATCTATTCTACAGGCTGGAGATCTAATAATTAAAATGAAACTAAAATTAATAAATAATAGCATTTAAACACTTTTAAAATTGATCAATGTTCATGTGTAATATGTAAATATCAATAGATACAATGCACATGAACATAAGGTCTTTGGGGTCTTCAATAATTAAGAGAATTAGGAGTATAGAGGGGTTCTGGGACAAAAAAATTTGAGAACTGATGTTCCAAAGAAATTTTAAACTACTTCTTGCCCCCAAGTCATCATTTGTACTATGATGGGTCACCTAGTTTTTTTTGGGGGGGGAATGTCATTTTAATTCTTCTGAGGTTTTTCTTTTTGGTTTGGACCCATATAACATCAGTAGGAGAATACTGACGTTGAAGAAATGAGCTTTGGTGGCTTTGTACCAAAAGGAAATGCTGAAAGCCCTATACAAGTTTCTAAATGTAATACCTAATGCAGCCTGATCTCTTCCTGCTGCTCAATTCTGGGTCAAGCTTGTGATCTATAAATAGCACTAACCATGACATACACACAAGATAGGGCTTCTGTAATAGTCTAACATAGGAGCTAACCCTTAGCTACTTCCAGGTTCAGTGGGGCTGTGTCAGATGATCAATTATGCATATTATGACTCAAGCCCCCACATAAAACTTTTCCTTCTCATGAGGGTGGGAAACCTGCAACTTTGAGGTCACATGTGACTCTCTAAGTCCTCAAATGTGGCCGCACTTGAGGACTAGAGGGTCACATGTAGCTTTGAGGTCACAAGTTCCCCATCCCTGTGACATAGACCATAGAAAAACCACAAACAAAAAGCAAAAATATTTAACTAAGACAGATTAACAAGGTATTTCCTACGAAAATAAATTGGCAACAGAATCATTTAAAGTTTACCCATTGACCACAGGATGGATTCAGCCTCTTATAGGTGGTGAAGAAGCAACTGTTAAAACACTCAGGCAGAGATAGGAAAAGTATTCATCCTCTCAATGAGTAGTCAGGGTAAAGAAGGCATCAGTCCTTCCCCATCTCCTTTCAGTTTGGTCTTAAGAGGTAACCTAGAGATTTGCACATACATTTTGGGGGCAGACATTTGCCTCTGACTCAGTGACCTCAGAATTTCTCAGGACTCCTGAAAGACTCATTCACACTTCCTTTTCTCCTCTTCTCCCTGGTCAAAGGTCCCTCCTCTTCAGCCACTGCTCTATGGCTGGCAGGAAGGCTGGGTTGTTACCATTTCTCTTGTAACACCCCTTTTCTTCAAATTCATCTCACAGATCTTGACTTGGCCACTTCATCCAGGTACCCACCAATCTCACAGAATTATAACCTCAGCCTTCCTTCAATGAATGGAGGCCTTCTTGTTTCAACCACTATTGACCCTAAAATTGGGCAGGAGTTCTCCACCATTGGCAAGCTCATTACATGTACAAATATAGGTACACAGTTTAAGTATGTATATATATATATATATATATATATGCATATTTATACATACATAGGATACATATGTGCATGTATATATACATATATCTGGTGTTTGTATATTCTTATACTTATTAACATATAGGTTATATGTGTATACACACACACGCACACACACACACACATATATATATAAGCTCTCTCAAGAACTTTGGATTTAACTGTGCAACATGGGAGACACAGGACCACTCAGCATAGCATGCCTACACAAGAAAAAGTGCTATGCTCTTTGAGCAAAGCAGAATTGAGACAGCACAAAATAAATACAGAATGTGCAAATTTGTGATATCCACCCCAAATATTCACATGGACTATCTGTGCTCAATCTGTGGTAGAGCATTCCGAGCTCATATTGGTCTGATCAGTCACTGTCGGACACACTGAAATTTCACTTTACAATGGTGATGTCATTTTGGTCCTCTTTGAAGACAAAGGATAACCATCACCATATACATAGTGTTTATATACACATATATTTATAAATATATAGGATATATGTATGTATTAAGTGTGTTTGTATACATGTATACATTTCTAAACATATAGGATACACATATACATATGTATTAAGTATACTGATATATGCAAATATATTAACATATAGGATATAAAATGCTTTTGTATTTATATTTGCATATTTATAAACATGTATGATTCATATGTGTATTTATATACATATATTAAGTGCATTTATATATACATATACAAACATATGCATATACAAACACATTGGATATATGTATATGTACATTATAAATATATTAAATGTGTCTATATACACAGACAGAAACAGGATATGTGTGTGTACATTATACTTATATTAAGTTGTCTATACATATACACATGTTTATAAACATATAGGATATATATGTGTATGCACATTGTACATACACATATGTGTATATTAAAGCTATCCACATATTTATTTATAAACATATAGAATATATGTATGTGCATTATACATACATTAAGTGGTATATATATACACATTTATAAACATGTAGATATATGAGTATATTATACATATATTGAGTATGTCTATATATACACACATATTTATAAACATATAGGATATATGTGCATGTACATTGTACACATATTAGGTGGGTTTACATATACATGTATATATTTATTAGCATATAGGATATGTGTATATATATAATAAGTATGTTTATGTATACATACATTTACAAATATATGGGATATATATGTGACAAGGCATTGAAGGAAGACTATGGTAAAAGTAAACTATCAGTACTTCAATATTTAAATGAATTGTGGATTCATCCGTCTTATAAAAATTCCCCCACTAATGCAGACCAAAGTTTCCCTGTGACTCAGTAGATGATTTTGGGAGCTGCTATGGCCTGAGAAATTCATCACCTATAGTCGACCTGGTGATGTGCCTTCCCAAAACATGGGAGACTGATCCTTGGATGACAGACATACAGTCCATTAATGGGTTCATTGGAATCATTGTACCTTGGTAGAGGAGTATGGCATGGTGGAAAGAGTGTTAGACTGAGAGTCAGAGGTCCTGAGTTCAATTCCAACCTTGCTTACTAATTGTATGACTTAGAGAAAGTCACTGAGTTGCTTTGGGTCTCAATTTCCTTAGCTATAAAATGAAAGATTTAGATTAAGAGAGGTATTTTGGCTCAGTGGAAAGAATACTGACAAGTTGGATAGGAGGCAACCAGCCCTGGAGTCAGGAGGGCCTGAATTCAAATCCAGCCTCAGACACTTTCTAGCTGTGTGACCCTGGACAAATTACTTAACCCCAGTTGTGAAGGAAGGAAGGAAGGAAGGAAGGAAGGAAGGAAGGAAGGAAGGAAGGAAAAAAGGAAGAATATTGACTCTGCAGGTACTATTTCAGATCCTGCTTCTGATGCCTACAGCTGGTGTGAACTTGGACAAATTTGTTTCCTCACCTGCTAAATGAGGAAGTAGAAGAGATAGTCTTTAAGATTTCTTCTAGCTGTGAGTCTATAATCCTATGCATCTATCTGAGTTTGTATTCTGCAGATATTCCCTTTGAGAAATCAGACTTACAATGGCTAGGTGGAAAGAGCTCTGGAGTCAGAGGTCCGTGGTTTAAACACCCACTCACTCATCTAATAATATCAATAACTATAACATCTAGCCCTTATATAATGGTGCCAGTGCTTTACAAATATTATCTCATTTGATCCCCACAACAATTGTGAGTAGAGACTATTATTAACTCTATTTTACAGATGAGAAAACTGAGGTAGACAACCCTTAAATGACTTGTCCAATGTTATGCAGCTAGGAAGTGTCTGAGGCTGGATTTGAACTCAGGTCTTCCTGACTCCAGATTCAGTGTTCTACCCCACCACACTACCTAACTTCCATAGCTTGGGGTAATATCACTGATGAGACAGAAAAGTAGGACTTAGTTGAGGTTTCTGAGAATTTAGGTTTCTGAGAAAAGTATATAATTATGCAGAGGTATTCATGTTTCTTTAAATCTTGCTCTCACTGTGTCTAAAAATATAAATGTAGTTTTAATAAAAAGTTTTCCTGTTATAAGAAATACATAGAAGAATAAAAAGGGGGTATCTTCCCTTTGATTCAGTGACTCCATGGTAAACTCACCAGCTGGTGTCACAAGGCCAGAGGCAGAGGTCAGATAGCAGGTGGTAGGTGGCAGCTTACTTGAGTAATAAACATCATGGTAGGGAGGGACCCCATGGTTAAAACACAGTCATTGGCATCATACATCCCTGTTTCCCTCTTCCCTGGAATGGAGTATAAACCCCATACCCTATTTTTAGGTTTCTCTTTTTGAAAATCAACTTTGAACAGTGTTTTAATTATTGCTAAAATGTAATCTTGTTTATTGAACATAAAATTTTTTGTAGTGAATGGAGAGTTGGCCTATGAACTAGAAAGACTTGAGTTCAAATTCTGATGTCACACATTGGATAAGTCACCCACCACCTCACAGTGACCCAGGAAACCCTTGAAGGTGCCAACCTGTATTTGTAGGTGGAACATCCCTATTGGGAAGTTACCTATATCAATAAGATCACAGGCTCAGTCCCTATCCTCTCTCATGTTTAGTGATGTAATTGTTTTCAAATCACATTCATTTCCAAATATATCTTTCCCCCTTGTCCACCCCAAAAAGTCATCCCTTATGACAAAGAATAAAAAATAAGGAAGGCAAAAAAAAACAGGTCAGCCGTTTCTGACAGTGGATACAGATATGCACACCCACAGGCCCCCATCTCTGCAACAAAGGGAGGAAAGGACAATTTGGGAACCTGTCCTTCCTGGGTCAGGCTTGGTCATTAATGGCCTGTATCTTTGGGGTTTTGAAGCCCTTCACAGACCATCTTTCAAAGGTCACTCTCACTCCTCTCCTCACACTGTTCTAAGCAGAGAGGTCTGGTTGTTGTTGGCAGCCCAGGGCGTCCTCTTCTACGTCTGAATCTTTACATAGGTCATCATTCCCTGTGCCTGGCATGCATTCTCTCCTCATCCTTTCCATGATAGGAGAGAGACAGACAGACAGACACAGAGAGAGAGCCAGAAGGAGAGAAAGAGAGCCAGAGGGAGAGAGAGGGGGAGGGAGGGAGGGAAAGAGGAAGGGAGCGAAAGACAGAAAGAGACAGAAACAGAGAGAGACAGAGACAGTGAGAGAGAGGGAGGGAAGGAGAAACGGAGACCAGAGAGAGAGAGAGAGAGAGAGAGAGAGAGAGAGAGAGAAACAGAGACCAAGAGAGCATTTATTACATTCTTACTTCTGTGCCAAGCAGTGCCCTAATTGCTGGAAATAGAAATGCAAGCAAACAAGTCGGTCACTACCCTCAGAAACCTTTCATTCTAACGTGGGAATACCCCCTACAAGGGCTACCTGAAAGGAAAGTGGGGAAAAGAGGAAGGTAGTGGGAAAGAGACAATACATCAGATAAGAAGGAGGTGGAGCCTGGAGAAAATCCAGGGGAGGATGCCACTTTCTGCAGGAAGGTTATCTCTCCTGTTTTTAGCATTGGTCTCCCACTCTCCAGTTACTTTATTTTTTGTTACGTTTTGAGTTCTCAGTTGTCTCCCTCCCAACCCAGCATTAGAGAAAGTCAATATTTAATATAGATATATATCTCCCATAACTTTATATGAACTTTGTGTAAATATTGTTTTTTCTTTTCTGCCTACTTGCTATTTTCCTATAATAGAAGGTAAGCTACTTTAGGGCAAGGACTGTTAAAAATTTTTTTAAATATTTTGAGCTTGGCAAAAATCAGTAAACATAACCATTTCAATATTCAAAGAGGAAAAGGAAAGAAGATTGAATATGATACTGAGAACTTTATTATGTATAGGTTACATATAATTTTTTTTAACATATCATAAATTGAATATGACGATAAGACAATTACCTGCTTATCTGGGTGCCTTTCTGAACTTCCTTCTGTACCCAGGGAGCTCCCAGCTGTCCTTGATGAATTCAAGTCACCTGCCCAGACAACCTACATCCATCGGCCATGAAAGAGTTGCCAGCTAGGATGGCCATGTCCCAGTCAGCGATATCTGGAAGATATTGGAAAGTGGGGAATGCATCACCAGATTGGAGAAGGATAATGTGAGTCTGCTCTTCAGAAAAGGGAGGAAACCAGGGTCTGCCAACTATAGGGAAACAAGCTTTACTAGGAGTCCTGGGAAAACTCTATAGAGTGAATCATTAAAGAGATGGTTGGCAAACATTTAAGAAAGGAAGTGCTGATTAGAAGGAGCCAGTGTGGCTTCATCCAGAACGGCCATTCCAGACTAACCTACTTTACTTTTGGGGCAGGTAAATAACAGATGAGGGGAATGCTATGGATAAATTCTACCTATATTTTACTGAAGCCTTAGATGAAATTTCTCACACCGCTCCTGTGGAGAAGATGGAGAGATATGGATTAAACAAATATACTATCAGAGGGATTCAGGAATCTTTGGACAGCTGAACTCAATGTTTAGTTGCTGATAGTTTAAAGCTAGAGGAGCACCTACAGGATCTGGACTTGGTTCCTATGCTATTCAACATTGTTATCAATAACTTGGATGGATGGTATGCTCAGCAAATTTGAAGAATGACATAAATCTAGGAGGCTAACCCACTACAGGAGAGAATCAGGATGTAAGAGCATTGGGCTGAATCCAATGAGATGAAATTCAATGGGGATTAGAGTAGAATCTCATACTTGGATATGAAAAATCAACTTCACTAGAATAATATTGTGAAGGCATGGCAAGGCAATGGTTATTCTGAAAATGATTTGAGGGTTTCAGCTGACTGCTAGATCAATATGAGCCATACATATGATATGAGTAGCTAGGTAGTGCAGTGATAGACTGCTGGACCTGGAATAAAGAAAACCTGACTTCAAATCAGGACTCAAACACTTGTTAGCTATGTGACCCTGGGCATGTCACTTAACTTCTGCCTGTCTCAATTTTCTTACTTATAAAATGGGGATATTAATAGTACCTACCTCCCAAAGTTGTTGTGAGAATAAAATAAGATAATGTATGAAGGTGTTTGCAAAGCACTATATAAATATTAGCCATGGCGGTTACTAATTTTTTATTACTCTATAGTAGTGAAAAAACTTGATTGCAATCTTTGGCTGTATTAAGAGGGAATAGAAGAGTATGAATCTGACTGTGCTCTGCACTTGTCATTCCTCATCATCATTTTTATTCTGGAAACTATGGTTTAAGAATGACTTTGAGAAGATGGAGAGGGTCCAGACGAGGGTAGCTATGATGGTGAAGACCCTCAAGTCCATAGGTTTCCCAAAGTGGAGGATGCCCTCTTTGGGGGGGTGTTGGAACAATCCAGGGGAGTGGTAGTAGCCTCAGGTAATGTAAATTAAAAAAAAAATTAAAGGGTTAAAGAAAATAGATTGGGGGCACTGAGCAATTATTTTTGAAAAGAGGGTGGTAGGCCAAATAAGTTTGGGAACCTCTGCAAGTCTAGTCCATATCATGGATTAGATGGAGGAATTTGGCATGTTTTTGTGTAGGTGCCGTGTACCACTAAGGAAAAGGTATACTCCTTTCTATTCCCATTCATTTTCTCTAGTCTATCATATCTAACTTTTTAAAATTTCTATTCACCTCCTTAATTTCATTTTTGTTTATTTTATGGTTAGATTTATCAGTTCTGAAGAGGGAAGGAATTTGGCATGTTTTAGCCTGGAGAAAAAAAAGGGAGTTGTCTTTAAGGATCTGAAGAGGAAGGATTAATTAGATTTGTCTCCTTTGGCTCCAGGGGTAGGAAACAGGAACATTTGAGAAAGTTGCAGATTTAACATCAGGAAGCTTTCTGAGCATGGATGGATCAGAGTCTAGATCTCAGAGCTAGATCTCTCCCCTCTCTTCTCAACTGTTGATGTTCTGAAATCTTCAAAGAGCATGTGGAGCCTCAGGGCACCATCTACTGAGGAACATGATGAACAAGAGGAGACAAAGTTACCTTCCAGAAGAGATCAATGAGATGTGGAGAAGTCTGGACGCATGGCCTGAGAGGTGACTTTTGGAAGACTGGACTTGTGATTTCATTGGTGTAGGGGAGTTTGCAGTGGAACACTTGTAACAATACTGGTCAGCACTTTCTCTGCAATTTCTATTCCTCCTGGGAAACTGAGAATTTAAGGTTAAGTGATTTGTCCAGAGTCACACAGTCAGGATAGGTCAGAGGTGGGGCTCTGACCTCATGTCCTCCTGACTCTAAGGCCAGCTTTCTATCCATTGTATCATACTCCTGCTCTCACAGGAGGAAATAGCAATATGCAACTTGGAGAGATGAGAGAGAGACATGGACATGGTACTGTCCTCAAATATTCAAAGGGTCTTCATATGAAAAGGAATTAGATGCAGTTCTGAGAAGCAGGTTTGTATTCAAGAGAAGAAACACTTTCCTTCCTCTGTTCTTTCCTCCCTCTGTCTGTCCTTCCTTCCTAGTTTTCTTCTTTCTCATTTTCTTTCCTTTCTTCCTCCTTCCATCCTTCCTTCTATCCTTCCTTTTTTATCTCTTTCCTTCCTTCTTTCCCTTCCTTCCTTCAAAAAAATTAGTTATTTTTAACATTCATGTTTCTAAATTTTGAGTTCCAAATTCTCTCCCTCTCACCTTTCACCCAATCATTGAGAAGGCAAGCAATGTGATTTCAATTATACTTATGATATCACTAAAAATATAAAGAATAACTTTCTAATCAATCAATAAGTGCTTATTAAGCAACTATTATGTTCAGGGAGCTGGTGATACAAATATAAAGAATGAAATGAACCCTACTCTCGAGGAACCTACACACTATCAAAAATTAGACAAACCAGCAAAATAAAATGGGAAGCCTTGTGAAAGAATGAAGACTTCCCATCACTAGAAGTGTTCAAGTAGAGAAAGATTAGAAGGTAGGTGTTGTTATCATACTCATTTTACAGATGAAGGAATTGAGGCAAACAGAGGTAAAGTGACTTGTCCAGGGTCACACAGCCAATGTGTCTGAGGATGAATTCCAACTCAGGTCTTCCTGACACCATGTCTGACACTTTATCCTCTTATGAAGTAAAAACAGTTCCTTCTTCCAAAAACCTCAACTGGTAAATCCTTATTTAGTAATAAAACAGCTGATATTTCTATAGTAAGGTAGTGCCACATAGTGGGTAGCAAAAGCTGACACCTACAAAGGTTTTCACTCAGGAATTTGCTCAGGACCTTATACTTAGCTGGGTGCAGTGGATAGAGCACTGGACTTGAAGGTGAAAAGATCTGAGTTCAAATTCAGCTTAAGATGCTTACTAGCTGTGTGATCTTGGGCAAGTCATTTAATCCCTAGTTGCCTCACTTTCCTCATCTGTCATACAGGGACACACTGGAAATGGCAAACTACTCCAGTATCTTTGTCAAGAAAACCCAATGGATAATGCCCCTGAGTTCATGTAGAGTTGGATGTGACTGAATATTTACATCTAGCAACTTATATGTAGTTAGTACAGGAGGTAGGGAATTAAACCCCTTCTTCTAGTTGCAGGGTAAGTATGCTTCACTCACCTGACTCTAACAGAATGAGGTTAACCCACAGCATTTTTTCCCCCCTTTTTCTTTTTAACTCCCAGACAGTCTCCTCATCTGCTCCTGCCCCATTAACCAGGCAACATCTGTCACCAGGCAAGTTGAAGCATTTGGAATAAACAATTTCAATAATCCCCCCAAGTGAAACCACCCCCTCTTAATCCACCAAAGAGACCATCTCAACCAGCTGCATAAACCAGAGGGCAGAGTGGCCCTGCGATTTACAAATCAACCACTGAAAATTCACAGCCTATGGCTTAACCACCCCCAATCAGCATCTGTTGCCCCTCCCCCAGGCTGGAAGACATACCCCCCTCATCCAAAAACAAAACCTTGAAGAAAACTAAAGTGTGGCAGGCTAGTTAACTGAGCTCAATCTTGGTAAACTTGGTAAAGCCTCGATGCTTTCTAACTTGAGAAGAGGAACCGGGGAGACCAATTCCTTCTAAGCTTTTAAAAAAAAAAAGTATTGTGAAGATCTATCCATATATATTGTGCTTAGCACTTTGCAGGCTCTTTAATAGGTGCTTTTTGAATTGGACTAAACATTACTGTTAGCTATAATTATTGGGAGGTTTTTTTATTAGGGAATGGGGAGTGCAGAGAGGTGGTAGAAATGGGCAGTTTGAAAGGTGATTTGAAGTAGAGAGTTGGTTGGCCTTAATGTCATGAAATCCTGATTTGGAGTCCATTTTCTGAATATTTACCAGCTGGGTAATATTGGATAAACCATTTAGCTCTCCAGAACCTAGGAAACTTTTCTAAAATTTTAAGTCATAGATGAGTTGCTAAGCTGCATTCCTAGAGGAAGACCCCTGAAAATTCCAGGTTGAGATTCAACCTATACACTCAACCCACAAAGAGGTCATTGTGAGTAGAAGTCAAGTGTAAGAAGACAAGAAAGGTTGGAAAGGGATTGGTGGTGTTATATTCCACCCTATTTGTGGTTTGATAGCAAAGATACGGGAGTGATTCACCATTTCCTTCTCCAGCTCATTTTTACAGATGCAGAAACTGAGGCAAGGCAGGGTTAAGTGACTTGCCCAGGGTCACACAGCTAGTAAGTGTGTGAGGCCAGGTTTGAACTCAGGAAGATGAATCTTCCTGACTCTAAGTCTGGCTCTCCAACGAGCCTAGGAAGGGGCTAGGTTATGAAAAGTCACCCAGATTCACAACGGAGTAAATACCTCCTACTCTGGGTAGGAGAAGTGATATGCCATTCATAGGCATGCATTATAATAAAACTAATAAATAAATTCGTTGCTCATAGCTGGGAAATTGGCAAGAGGTATTAGAAAAATATTTTCATCTCTGAGCCAAAAAAAATCACAAATATAGTTTTAAATTAGTATGAATTCATTCTATTTAGAAGGAAGACATTATAATCCAATCTTTTAAAAATAAAATGATTGAGCCCTATCCTCCAAATCAACCTAGAAAGTAGCTTATTTCCTATAAAACTGTTTGGGTTTTTATTTATATGGATGAGAGTAATAGACTATGCCATTAAGAAATCCTGTGCACAATG
The DNA here is from genome assembly GCA_028658325.1 of Potorous gilbertii. Taxonomy (NCBI): domain Eukaryota; kingdom Metazoa; phylum Chordata; class Mammalia; order Diprotodontia; family Potoroidae; genus Potorous; species Potorous gilbertii. The sequence continues at coordinate 231,311,166 of CM053770.1, read as the reverse complement.
GTTGTCTTAGAGCAGTGATATCAAACTCAGATAGAAAAGTCATAAAACTGCATAAGGATCCCTGCAGGCTACATATTGACTTAATTTTATAATGAAATATTATTTATGTTATATCTTTATTTGGTTTAAATATTTCCCAATTATGTTCTGGAGTATTGTTGGCCCCACATGACTGACAGGCCTTGTGTTTGGTATATCTGTTCCAGAGAATTTAGCATTGGAAGAAAAACCTTAAAGTCAAGTTCAAATAGAAACAGATCACTGCCAACAGCATACTGACTTAGAAAAACACAAATTAACATTATTTGTGTTGTATCATAAAGACATAGGTGGCAGAGTGGATAAAGTGATCTTGGGTTCAAATCTGCCTTCAGACACTCCTAACTGTGTGACCCATAGCAAGTCACTTCATCCTGTTTGCTTCAGTTTCCTCATCTCTAAAATGAGCTGAAGAAGGTCATGGCAAATCAGTCTAGTATTTTTGTCAAGAAAACGCCAAATGGGGTCATGAAGAGTCAGACATGACTGAACAACAAATACATCATGTTGCATTGTACTTTTTTGTTAAATATTTCCCAGTTACATTTTAATCTGATTTGAGGCACAGAGTTTTGCTTGACTTGTGATCTAGCCCCTTTATCTCATTTTTCAGATGAAGAGATTCAGATTCAGAGAAGATCACAGATTCAGAACTGAAAGAGACCTTAAAAGTCATCTGGTCCAAACATCTTGTTCAACCAATGAGGAAACCGAGGTCCAGAGAGGTAATATAATGTGGCTAGTGTTACACAGGTAGCAAGTAGCAGAGAAAGTATTTGAATCCGGATCCTCAGATGCCAAATCAGCATATTTTCATTTCACCACACCAAGGCAAAGAACTTGTTCAATTTTTGAAAGAGGTTGGATTTAATATTGTTTCCAAGGGAAACCAGGGAGAGCTCAGACAACTTTCTGGCTTCTCTCCACCATCTTGAAGAACTTTGCTCAAGATCAAAAAGGTAAAGAAGAGGCAGAGTTGGACTGAACTCCAGGTGCTTTGACCCAAGTCCCATAAGCTTCTTCTTGCTACACACATCCCAAATGCCAATTTCAAGCAGTAGTTCAGCACTGAAGTTCTTTTTAAAAAAGGAACTTATAGACCAGAGTGGCCTGGGTATAACCCCTCTGGGGCTAATTCTCCACTTTTCCCCAGCAAATGCAGATTGGTGTTTCTAGTTCTGTCACTCACAAGCCCACACTGGTGTGCTCTCCAATATCAGTCAACCAGTTCACATCACTTAGATTTTAGCAAAGGGTATTTGAAAGGTGGTATAGCAAGGACAGTTGTTTCAGAAACAACTCCTCTTCCCCAAATTGGAGGCACACTCTTCCTTTGCACACACATGGTCTCTAGGAAAAGCAGACTCAAATTTAAGAACATATATGACTCACAATCCCTTATTGCTGGAGATTCCTTACTCCCCTTCTGGAGTCCTCATGAAGTTTTTTCTTAGGGCTAGCTCCAGGACCTGGTGGTCTTGTAGAGTCCTGAAACTGTTATTAATATGTTTCAGCTCCCAGTTGGATGAATTGTTTTTCACTAGTCTAGCCTCTGAAGACATAGTCATCAGGGTTGGGATAAGTGTGATATCCATTCCTCTACCTCTCCCTTCCTCCTCCAGTTCAGCGGCAAAGGATTGCCTCTTCAAGACACTCTAGAGCAGGGGTGGGAAACCTGCAGCCTCAAGGCCACACATGACCCTCTAGGTTCTCAAGTGAGGCTCTTTGAATCCAAACTTCATAAAACAAATCCCCTTAATAAAAGGATTTGTTCTATAAAACTTGGACTCAATCAAAAGGCTGCACCCAAGGACCTAGAAGGCCACATGTGGCCTCAAGGCCGAAGGTTCCCCACCCGTGCTGTAGAGCCAAGAAACTCTTGGATCTTAACTACTTTGCCGCTCAACTGCACCATTCCAAACTGGTTTGTTTTATTAGCCATAGGTTCAAAGGTTTGTCTGAGTATCTTCAACCAATCACAAAACATTTCCTTTGTAGCATCATCTGCTTTCATCCAATGATAAAAGCATTTCACTGAGCCTATTGATTAAGGATTTATTCCTTTTTAATTTCTACTTTTGCTAATTGACTGTATAATTAGAATGGGGTGGTCCTCCACCTTTCTATGAGCAATAGCCTTTAGTAATAAAACACAAGAAACCATACACCCTAAAAAAGTTCCCTGTTCAATGATCTGCATAGCATATTTCAATATAATTGAGTGAGAATGGACCAAAAAAAAAAAAAGAATACTGATGGAGACTCAGAGAAAACAACTACAAACTTATTTTATTTTATGCACTGAAATGAATATTTAATTAATTAACTTGATCAGTAAATTTTTTTTAATGACACAAGGAATAATTCTGTTTTTGTTTATTTTCTAAGCAAAAAAATGGGGAGACAGCAAGGTATGGCTGAAAGCACTGGCAAATTCTTATGGAATCCCAGATGGGAGCAGGGAAGGAGAGGGGTCCAATGAAAAGCTAGGTGATGTAAACCCAAAAGATATTGATAAAACCAATTTTTTTAATTAAAGAAAATAAATTGACTCTGGAGTAAGAGAACTCAGGTTTAAGATTCTATGTCTGAGACTTTGAACTTATATGTCCTTGAAAAAAGTACTGTTCTTGGGCCTCAGGGGTTTTTAAATCTGCGAAATGAGGGCATTGGACTCCATGATCTGTAAGGTCCTTCCAGTGCTACATCTACAATCCCATAAAGCATAGCCTAAAAAGTGCCTTTCTAGAAAGCATTTTAACAGCAAGTGACTCTTCTGGGTCAAGTCCCCTGTTGCTCAACCAACAGTATCTAAGCCAAACAGTAGCAGATTCTGGAGCAGTGATGTAGGATTGGGTAAGGTAGGAACGCAGGTGTCAGCCAGCCTGTTCCACATTTGGGTATAATGTTGAAATGGTAGGGGAGTCAAGGGGTCAATGGGAAGGACATGCTTGGTGAACAAGAACTCAGACACATGAATGACCAACCAAGAAATGCAAAACAGAAAGGTCCCAATCCAGGCTGTATGTATTTGGGGATACACAAACCCATATATTGGAAAGAGCTCTGACTGGAGGGTAAGAAGACTTGGGCTCCAAAATCTCTTCTCCCATTGGAACATTGTTTTGTCATGTATGAAATAAGGGGACTAGTTCCTAGGTTCTCTCTCTCATAACTCTCATGTTCTATGCTCCAAAGACCCTATGAGCTCCACGGTGGGTGTTTTCCATGCCCTTCTATGTTGAGTCAAGGAAGTCTATAAAGAACTCAGCTCCTAGACTATCTGCAAAATATGACACAAATTTCAGCTCCCAGGCTTCTGGCAGCTTATTCTTCTTATCTTTTGAAGCTAACAAAGTCTGATACAGAATGGATATGAAACAGGCAGAAAATAACCTCCCCACATGCCAGGCTGGGTGTCAGTCAGCAGCCTGGGGTGGGAGATCAAAGCCTGAAACCTCTCTTCCCACCAGGAGGATTACAGCCCTCTTCCTCACTTGGACACAACCAGGAATCCCAAAGATGGGATCATCACACGATGCCCTTTGTAAGCATCCTCAGTTCTCCATTGGTGGCCGATTGAAAAGTTGTTCTTCTTCATAGGGTAAACAGACTAGAAAAAATACCTGCACACTGTCTGAAGCCCACATGGGGATTGGATTGCAATAGCTGATACCTTTGTACATATTCATAAGGACAGGGCTCACTGACCAGTCTCCCTAACCCCCTCACCCTTCACCCCTGTGTATGTCTGTGTGTGTGTGTGGGTATATGCACACATCTATAAATATATACAACGCACATATATTATGTATATATAATATATGCACCCATATATTATATTACACATACATATATGAATGCATATATACGATGCACTCCACAATGTACACACATGTATGTACATATGTGTTGTGTGTACCACATGTCTGCACATGTGTATATACATGTGAAAGTTAATTAATTTTATACACATGCATGAAATGTAATATACATGTACATCATATACATATGCCATGTGTATTATACATGTGTTGTATATTATATACTATATGTATATATTATACCTACATATATACATATTATATAGTAGATAATATATGTATATTATACCTAATCTGTATGTATTGTATATAGGGGCTACTAGGAGGCACAGTGAATAGAATGCTGGGTCTGAAGTTAGGAAAACTTATCTTCCTGAGTTCAAATCTGGAAACAGACACTTGCTAGTTGTGTGACCCTGGGCAAGTCACTAAATCTTGCTTGTTTCCATTTCCTCATCTGTAAAATGGGTTGGAGAAGGAAATGGAAAATCACTCTAGTATCTTTACCAAGAAAGCTCCAAATGGGGTCATGAAGAGTTGGACACTACTGACATGATTGTGCATCAAACCCAACACACACATGTACGCACAAACAACACATACAATACATGTGTATACGTGCAAGTGTGTGCATGGGCACACATATATATTTGGTATACAAGATTCCTTCTACCCAAGATGTTTTTGACCATAAGTTCACGGAAGGCAAAGACCATGTCACATCCTTCTCCCCAAGGTGTTGCCTTCTGCTTTACCATCCCTTCTACCTTTGGATCCCGCTAGCTTTTCTTCCCCCTCCCCTTCATCTCCCCATGAGCAGAGTAGATAGTTGAAAAGGCTACTCTATAAATAAGTAGGTATTCATTTATTCCACAAACTTTTATTAAATTCTCGCTGTGTTTAGGGTGGTGTGCTTGGTGCTGGGGGAGATACCAAATTTTGACAAGACAAACTGTGCCCTCTTGGGGCTTATAGGTTAATGTGACCCAAACTGAGGTAACTGAAACAGCACGTGGGATTACATGAAAAGTGCATTAGAGGCCAGATGAAGTGAGTGAATCCTGGGGTCTCTTCAGGTGGATCTTCTCTTTCCCTGGTTCTGATCTCTATAAGAAATGGAAATGGGAAGTTGTACAGAAATGACTGGAATAGTGAAGGAATAGGAAGAGTTGTTGTGACCTTGAGAAGGGCTTTTAAATACCCAGACTGGACTTGATTGTGGCAGAATTTTCTATGAAGTCTTATTGGGGGGGGGAGGAGAGAGGGAGAGAGAGAGAGAGAGGGAGAGGGAGAGGGAGAGGGAGAGGGAGGGAGGGAGAGACCAGGAGAGGGAGAAGGGGAGGGAGAGGGAGAGAATGGATGGTGCAGTTTGATAGGAGTTCCTCCTCCCATTCATTCTTTGTTCTCTTTCTCACTTCTTTTAAAAGCATGTGTGGGCTAGACCTTTCCTCCTTCTGACTTGGACTTTGGCACAGGGAGTCCTTAATCCATAGGTAGCAAAGTCAGAATTTGAACACTGGTCTTCTATGGACAGAACTTGAAACCCATCTGTGACCTGATGGATGTTTTTTGAATGTGACAGATGTTCAATGTTCAGAATGTGACGGAGAGCTTGAGACGTATCAACTATAGGATCATAAGATCATAGATTTGGAGCTATCCATGGATGGTGGGGAGGGAGGTAGGATTGGGGGGAGGAGTTAAGAGGCCAACAAGTCCAATCCTCTCATTTTACAGATGATACACAGAAAGATGGAGTGATTTGCCCAGGGTCACAAAGGTCATAAGTATCTGAGGCAAGATTTGAACCCAGGTCTTCTTGACTCCAATTCCCTTGCTTTTTCCACTGTATTGTAGTCCAACTCCTTCATTTTTACATTTAATATAAACTGAGGCCCGGAGACATTAAATGATTGCCCATGGTCACAGAGATTGTAAGTCCAGGTTCAAACCTAGGGCTGAATCCAAATACAGTCTTTCTACTGTATTATACTCCCTAGCAAACATGAGCATCACCATTCATTGCTGATGAATGAAAGCCTCCTGCTAAAACAGACCTTAAAGGATCCTCTCACAACTGTAGAGACCATTCCTTCCTGTCACAAACTTTCTTTCTTACATATTTGGTCCCATTTCCCATCTCCTTGCCTTTACTTTGGCTGTCCCTCATGCCTGGAATGCCCTTCCTCTGAGTCTCCTATGACTCTTAGATTCTTCCTTTGAATTACAAGTACTGTCCCCTACATGAGGCTTTTCCTGATCCCCATCCAATAGTGGTATCCCCCAAATTATCTTGTACTTTCTTTGTATAGGTTTTATATGTGAAGTAGTATGGCTCAGTGGCTAGAAATGGCTTCACCATCCAGAAGACTTGACTTTCTGATACATATTGACTGCATAACCCTGGACTTCAGTGCCCTAGGTAATCCCTGGTCACTCTAAGTGGTAAAGAAGGTTCCAAACCAAACTTCCAAAGGTAGAGAAATTTTCATCAACTGGGAATTCCTTTACCAATGAAATCTCAGATCCAAATCCCATTCCATAAAAAAAACCCCTCCAAAACAAACCAGTATATTTTATACTTATATGTGTCTATGTATTTCCCCAATATGTACGTGTATGTATGTATGTATGGACTGTTTCATTTTTGTCTCTGTATATCAAGCATATCACATAGGCTGATTAATTGATTGATTGACCTGGGCAAGTCTCTAGCTGCCAATTAAGAGTAAGAACCATGCAGGAGAAAGTAGGACATGGGAAGGAGCCAGATGGGCTAAGAAGATGGTATTGGAGAACAGAAATTGCCTCTATGGGCAATGCCAGTATTGGTGGAGGGGTGCTGGCGGGGGTGGGGGGATGGTCTTGCACATCCCTGGAGCACCTTAGGCAGTGGGTTTTCCCCCCTTGCAGTTCTCCATGAGGAGGGATTCTCTTTTCCATGCATCAAACCCTAATTACATCATGAAATACAGTAATGGCTGACTTTTGTCCGGGGATACAGTTGCCCAGAGGGTAGCTAATCTGATTAAGAACACTTTTAGTTAAGAAGGAAAGGGAGAAGGAAGAAAATGCTACAGCTTCTATAGCAACCAACATTTTTCTAGTGTGTTAAGGTCACAAAACATTTTACCTTTGTTCTCAGTTGATCTCACAACAACTGTGTGAAACAGTTGGTTTAATTATCCTCATTGCATAGATAAAAAAAAAACAAACAAACAACTGAAACCGTGAGAGGTTAAGTGACTTGTCCTGAGGTCATGTGGCTAGTTTGAATGAGAACTTACCTTCCTGAGTCCAGGTCCAGCCACTGTCCCCTCTATTACTTAGACATATAGAAGGTGGCTGGCATACATGAGGGGAAGAATTGTAATGAAGAAGTTAAACCACAGAAGGTTGGAGAAGAAAGATATTTGTTAAAGACATGTTTCAATGAATCAAATGTGGGAATTTTCTTAGCTTGACTACATATAGTTGTTTCAAGGGTGTTGTTTTTTTTTCTTTTTTCCCAGGAAGTAAGGTGAGAGAGTGAGGGGAAATAGATGGGAGAGGATAAGGGAGAGAGAAAGAGAGACAGATAGAAATACAGAGACACAGACAGAGAGAGATAGACAGAGACAGAGAGAATGAGTGAGAAGAGAGTCAGAGAGACAGACAGAAACATAGAGACACAGAGAGACAGAGAGAGATATATAG
>CM053770.1:231172903-231303107 GCA_028658325.1 Potorous gilbertii | reverse complement strand
TTTCTTTTTTCCCAGGAAGTAAGGTGAGAGAGTGAGGGGAAATAGATGGGAGAGGATAAGGGAGAGAGAAAGAGAGACAGATAGAAATACAGAGACACAGACAGAGAGAGATAGACAGAGACAGAGAGAATGAGTGAGAAGAGAGTCAGAGAGACAGACAGAAACATAGAGACACAGAGAGACAGAGAGAGATATATAGAGACAGAGAGAAGGAGCGAGAAAAGAGGGAGAGAGAAAAATGAAATAAAATAAAAAGAAAGAAAATCATTAAAGCACCTAAAATTCAGAGAATAGAAGGAAACACAATCAGCACAGCTTTGAAAGTGAAAGGATTGTTTTATTCTTTGTCTTTCCATCCTCAGCATCTGTCTCAGTACCTGGCACACAGAAGATGTTTATCAAATGCTTGCTTCTGGGAGCCATGATGGTGGATTGCTATCTCTCTCCCCTTGTTGACCCAGAGATTACCTCCCTGGAAAAAACCTTGGAACAGTAGGAGCAGCAGAAGGGGTAAACAGACTCTTAGCCCGTGAGGCTAGAAAGATTGCTAATGAGGTTCCTCTTGCTGTGGCTGAAGGAGACCAGTGCAGAATCAGAGCTGTCCCAGACAGTGCCACCTTAACAAAGCGGGAGAAGAGCCTGAGCCCCAGGGGGGGTGAAGCCAGCAACCACCAACACCAGAACCCCAGGTGTGCCTCAGCACCTCAGGAAAATCGGGAAGACACTAGCGTAGACTGAATCAGCAGAGGAAACCTCTGGTGGTCAGACCACCCCTCCTCCACACTTAATAAGCTAGCTCCAGGGTAACTGTGGGGAAACCCAAAAAGACCTCACCGGGCCTCTGCTTTCCAACACCCGTCAGCTCAGCACCAGGTAAGCTGCAGAATTTCAACTTCTAGCTGAAAGAACCAGAGTCCACAACACACGAAGCCTCAAGTTTTAGGCACAAGAACTGTGGGACAGAGCTTCCTGTGCCCCAGATGCAGAGATCTACTTTAAAAGCCAAGAAAAGGGTTATTATCCTGAGTAAGAAGCAAAACAGAAAAGAAAAGACCATAGAATCTTTCCATGGGGACAAGGACCAAAACACAAATATCAAAGAGGTCAGCATTGAGACTGTACTCCCATCTCAAACTTCAGAAGGGAAGTTTCTGATCTGAACCGGTCTGAAGCACAAAGAGCCTTCTTGGAAGAGATCAAAACCCAAATTAGAGAAATAGAAGAAAAACTGATCAAATACTTTCTGATTGACTAACGAATATTTCACAATGGTTTTCTTCTTCTGGGGACACTGATGGGGTCATCTTGTTCTGGGCAAATGAAAAGCTTCTGTCTTTGGGCAAGGCACACATGGCTATCACAGGGAAAGGAAAAGCCATGTCCCCAACATCTTCAATCTTTCCCTCTCCTCAAGCTCTTTCTCTGCCTTCCTTTCTTAGATATCTCCTCTATATAAAGTCTTCTCTTGTCTCAGGCGCCCTTTCAAATGATCATCCTAAAACTCCCTTCACTTTCATTACCAACCTCCTAGAAAAGATTATCTACATTCATTGATCCTACTTCTTTACTATGAGAGGCAACTTGGGTGGTGGATAGAAACATGGCCTCAGAACCAGGAAGATCTGGATTCCAATTCTGTCCCTAACACACTAGCTGTGAAAATCTAGGCAAGTCACAATCTTTCCATGTTCGAGACAACTCTCTAGGATTATAATTTGCAGAGTGGGTGCTGTCCTGAATTGATAGAATGAGTTTCCTCATTCAGGAGTTATCAATGTCAATGACATGTGTCTAGTCCCTATCCCTATCCACTTCTTAACCACTCATTTAGTCCTCAGTTCTGCTATTTGACTCCTGACTTCACCATTTGTTTGAAACTGCTGTCTCCAACATGTAGCCCAATCACCTTTCCTTAGACCAGTTTCCAGCTACATTTACCACCTGCTCCTTCTGGATACTTCTCTCTTCCTTTGACCACCATGCTAATGTTCTCTCTTGTTTCCTTTTTCCTTACCAGTCTGACTGGTTCTTCATCTCCTTTGCCAAATCATTATCCATCTCCTTCCACTTCTGTCTTGTGTCCTTTTCCTGCCTCTCTCTATACAATTCCAACCATGTTTTCATTTTCTCCTGTGTATTCAATTATCTTCTGGATGCAGTTGATACCCTTAGATCTCTATCCAACTCCCTTGTATTCCCCATTGATACCTTAAAGTCAATCTGTTTAAAACTGAGTTCATCATCTTCCTCCCTAAACTCATTCCTACACCCAATTTCCCTATCTCCATCAAGGTTGCCACCATCCTCCTAGCCAGCCAGGTTCATAACTTCAGCATCAACCTTCAGTTGATGAAATTGGAGTTGAAGAAACTCTATCATTTCCCTTGTTCCCTTATCCAATCAGTTTTCAAGTTTGGTTGGTTGCATCTTCACATCTCTTGCATCCATCTCCACTCCACTCCCACAACAACCACCCAAATTCAGGCCCTCTTTATGACTCTCCTGGGCTATTAAAATAACTTTATAATTGGTCTTTTCCTCTACAGCCTCCAGTTCATTCAATTCAATCGAAAAAGTACTTACTTACTAAGTACCTACTCTGTGCCAGGCACTGAGCTAGGTTCTGGAGATAAAAGGACAAAAGCCAACTAGTCCTACCCTCAAGGTGCCTCCATTCTACTGGCAGAAGAGGAGATCCCACATGCACACAAGTAGATACAAAATATTGTACAAAATTAAGAAATTCCAGGGGGAAGAAAGAGTCAGTAATTGAATACTTCAGAAATAGTCCCATATGATCTTATCTGAGTTATGCTCTGAGGACTGGGAGGGATTTCAGGAAGCAGAAGTGAGGAGAGGGTACATGTATGGCAAAAATGCGGGAACAGCTGGTACAAAGATAAATGGAACACGGTGTTGAGGAACAGCTACTAGTAAGCTTGACTGCAGTAGAGAATGAAAGAAACAGAGGATTAGAAAACAGGAATTGAAGTTTGATTGTAGAAGGCTTTCAAAGCCAGGAATATGATACTGAGCCAATAGGGAGCTTTTGAAGATTTTTGAGGAGGGGGAGTGAAATGGTCAGATCTATGTTTTAGGACTATCCATTTTCCAGCTGTAGGAAAGAATTGGAAGCAAGATCACTCAGAAGCTATTGAAATAGTCTAGGTAAGAGGCAATAAGGTTCTAAACTAAAATGGTGACTGTGCAAGTGGAAAGAAGGAAACAAATGAGAGAAGTGTTGGGAAGGGAAGACCAACAAGACATTCCAACTGATTGCATGTGTTGGTTGAGGAAGAAGGAAGAGGCAAAGATGATTCTAGAGTTGGGGACCCAAGTGGTTGAAATAAGGATGGTCTCATCAGCAGAAAGAAGGATATTTGTAGATGGCGTACATTTTGGATTTTGCTTGTTTTTTATTCTTTTTCTCATTCATTTATCTTAAATACACAATGAGAAAAGCAAAAGAAACATATAAACTTAAATACAAAATAAGGAAAGAAAAAAAGCATGCCATGTGCACAGCAGAACATAAGAGAGGATTCAAAATATATAACAATCAACTCCCATTTCAAGAAAGCCTATATGTTGTGTTGAGAACTGTCCATCTTTTCTTTGCTTCCTTGTAAGTTGTCTGTTGTTCTTTGCACTTTTTACTTTGTTCTTTTCCCCTCTTTCCTTTCCCTCCTTCTCAAGAAGGCTATAGTTAAGCACAGATACACACAAACATACACACATATATACACATACATATACATACTTACATTTGCATACATATACTTAGGTATCTAAAATCATACTCATGTATAGACATATACATTCATATGAACCTATGTAAGACCTTATGATACTTATTTGTCCAAAGGGATGCATTTTAGGTGGAATATGGGTTTCATTTTGGGTCTATTGAGCTTGAGATATCTACTAGTCTTCCAGGAAGACATGAAAGAATTGGAACAATTAACGATTGGAAGAGACTGCAGCTGCTATGTAGTTCAAACCATTATAGTGTGGAAATGGCCAATGAGGACCCACCCCATAGAGCATGTTCAGATTTGCCCTTCTTGGTGGGTTATACTGAATATGCTCAGATACCTCTTCAGCTGGTTCTGATCCATCATATGGAAATTTGGAAGCCTGTTTCCCGTGGTGTGTGACTGAGAAGCTTGTACCATGTGATAATGAAAAGTCTTTTAAATATGACTCAGTTGCTATTGAGTCAAAACAGAGTTTGCATACAAAAGATATCATGAGATGATCACTCAGTCTTTTTCCTTCCTGGCAGTAAATGAGGCTGACCTGCTGTGAACTGTTGGGTAGGGGAGAAAAGTGGCTGCTCTATCCTCCTCCCAGTCACCATGTGTCCATGAGCACATGGTGTCTGTTTCTTTTGCATTTATTTCTTCCTGATCTTAGGTGAACTTAGATGATGGAATTATCCAGGCATAATTTGTGTAAGTTCAGGGGAGCCATCAGAGGTCCTATCAGTAACTGGAGGCAATTAAAGAGTCTACAAGAGTCAGTATCAGTGAACACTGAAGTGATAACAGCTGGGGATACAGGAAATGCTTACAGACCGATGTGAAAGAAGTTGCTATCTGAGAATAGCAGAAGCTTCAGGAACCATGATCCCTTGTAATGGAGAGAAAAAAATCCTTAAAGCCCAAAAGAGAGCTACACCTAAGGGGGCACTTACAAAGTCACTTCAATGGGAGAAAGGGAATCACAGAGTCAAAGATTTTAAGGTATCCCTGTGCCCATTTTTTCACATGTATGCCTCACTACCTTGGTAGTTTGTGTCCGCTCTAGCAAAGGAAATGTACACCCTAGAATTATGGAAGACTTGTTTTATAACAATTATTCCTGCTATATCCTCTCAGTAAATACCTGTTTGGAAAAATTAATTAGTACCAGCTGGTTGATTGATAATGGAAGCACACCAGTGAGGACTTCTATTAGACTTTTCCAGTTAGCTCTTGAATTCGGAGCATAATAGTAATCAGAAACTTTTTGGGAACTTGGCCTGTGAATATAAATGCCGGGGAATAGCCTAGAGGGAGTGGTACACAGTAACCTCCTAAAGCATCTTCACTATAATATATCAAAATGGTCATCCAGTCTCTGGTTAACCTCTAATGAAGAGGAAACCTCTATCTTTGGAAGCAACCCATTGCACTTATGGACAATTTTGATCCTGACCTAAAGTTTAAATTGCATTCTTTGTAACTTCCTCCCATTGTTTTTTTTGTTCTCCTTCCTGTGGCCACACAAAATACCTCTAATCCTTTCTTTACCTGACAGTCTTTCAATATTTGAAAACAGCTATTCTATCTCCTGTAGTCTTGTCTTCACCAGGATAAACATGCCTGGTTCCTTTAAAACATCTTCCCTTGACTGAGACTGAAGGACCTTCAATTATCCTGGTTGCCATTTTTTGGACTCTCTACACCTTATCAACATCCTTCCTAAACTGAACTCAAATCTTTGAATATATTTTACAAGGAAAGCTGAGGGACTAGCATTTCCTTATTCTGTGAAAATTTGCCTCTCAATTAAATTTCAGTGGATTTTTTTTTGGTTGTCATGACATATCCTTCACTCATTTTGGACTTGTAGTCCACTAAAACCCTCAGATCTTCTTCAAACTACAAGCTACCTTCTTCTAAACATATCTCCTACATCTTGTAAGGTTGATTTTTTTTTTAGCCCAAGTGGAAACTCATATATTTATCCCTATTGGATTTACTCTAATAAGCACAACAGATAAAGCAATAAGACTATAGAGTCAGGAAGACCTGAATTCAAATCCAACCCTAGGTACTTGCCAGCTATGTGACCCTAGGCAAGCCGCTTGAACCTCTGCCTGCCTCAATTTCCTCAATTGTGCAAGGGAGATAATGAAAATAAAGACAATGAAAATAAAGACAATACCTAACTCTCAGGATTTAAAAAAAATTTAATATGTAATATTTTATTTTTCCCCGATTACATGTCCAAAATTTTTAAACTTTTTTTTTAAAAGTTTTGATTTCCAAATTCTATCCCTCCCTCACAGGATTATTATGAATATCAAATGAGATAATATTTATCAGCACACTTAGCATGATGGCTGGCATATAGCAGGCATTTAATAAATCCTTATTCCCTTTTCTTCTTAGATTTAGCACAACGCTAAAACCTGTCAAGGTCCTCAGTCTGTCATCCCGTATGTTAAGCTATCTCTCACAGCTTTGCATCATTTTCAAATGGGATGAGCACCCTGTCTATTTCTTTCTCCATGTCACTGGTAAAAGTGTTCAGCAACACAAAGCCAAGCATTGATCTCTGGAACACTGCAGCAGGCTGAAGTCCAAGAAAGAGATTAGGGCTAGACGGATAGACTTAGGAGTCATCAACAGAGAAATTAGAATGAAAATCATGGTAATTTTCACCAATGGAAAGACTGGAGAAAGAGAAGAGAAGAGGGACCAAGACAGAGTTTTGGGAGACACTGACACAAACGAAAAAAAAATCTTCCTAAGACACAGATCTATGTCATTCCTCTGCTCAGGGATCATTGGTAGCTCCCAATCAACTTCTTCAACTGGCAATTTAATGACCTCTACAATCTGGTTTTAATAGATATCTCTAGTCTCATTTCACTCTGCTTCCCTTCATGCTCTTTTCCATCCAGTTACCCAATTGACATTCCATTCTCAACCTCTATGCATTCCCATATATCATGCCTCATGTCTGGAATGAACTTCCTTCTCAATTCTGAATCCTTATCTTCTTTCAAGGTACCACCTTATATCGTGTACCACCTCCTACAGAAAGCCCCTCATCTTCACAACTGTTCTTAATGCCTCCCACCTCAAACTTACCTATAATTCTTTGTTAGATCTTTCCTTCCTCCTTACCTTATAGTCATGATTGTAAGTAGGGTGGAGTGGTAAGGGTTTTGTTCCAGGGTGGCCACGATTAAGAGGACCTGAAAGAAAAAATACTCCTTCCACATCTAGAAATAACCTAGCTTAGATAGTAATAAATAATTAATTAAAGGAGCCTTTCCGATGGCTGACTTCATTCTCTCCTCCTACAAAATCTCAAGGGTTTCCATCCCCAAGTGACCTCTTTTTCAGTCCAGCCAAACCTTGTTCCTCTCCTCAGGGTTTTAGTCCTTCTAATAGCAGCATCCTCCAGATAGAGGGACAGATATCTTGATTTTTTTGTGTCCTCCCTTTGGGGAAATGTCCCCAGGACTCTCTCTTCACATGGTCCATCTCCTGTTCTAATATCTCAGATCTCTTCTCATCCCCTTCTCTACCAACTGAATTTGTCTTTAAAAGCTCATTTGAAGGCACCTCTAATGTTCCTTTTTTTCGGGCAGGTTTTGGTATTGCTGTTTGCCCCAAGCCCCAGAATTGCTAGTTATCACTCATCCTTAAGTATACAACCATATTTTATGTCTGTGTTCATTCTGTATGTGCCTTTCCCCCTACAGAATATAAGCTCCTGCTTCCTCTTTTCTTGATATACTCAGCACCTAACACAGCGCCTTCTCTATAGAATGCACTTAATTAGAATCTGATCAATTAACAGCTGCAAGAAGGAACTCATTTTCTTTCACTATTCTTGCCACAACTCCATTCTGTTAAAACAATCCAGGCTGTGTTTCTGCAAAGGAAGAACACAATCAGGAGAGTATTTACAGGCTCCCAGATTTAGAGAGAGAAGAGATTTCAGATGTTTTCTGGTCTACCCCCCAGACTCACACACACACATTTTACAGATGAGGGAAATGAGGCCCAGAGAGACCAAGTGACTTAACCTGGGGACCTAAGAATGATAAGTGACAGAGGCAGGATATGATCCCAAGATCTCTTCCTCCAAAGCCAGTGTCGGAGGCAGACAGATGGCACACTGAATAAAACACTGGGCCTGGAGTCAGGAAGATGGAAATTCAAGTCTTGCTGCAGTCACTTTCTAGCTGTGTGATGCTGGATAGCTCATTTATCCTCTGCCTGCCTCAGTTTCCTTATCTGTAAAATGGGGACAATAGTAGCACCTAATTTGCAGGGTTGTTGTGGAGATCAAATAAGGTTGTATTTAAAAACGAAAAACAATATCATAGCACAGGGCTTGCTTGACACAGAAGGTGTTATATAAATGCTTATTCTTTTTCCCCTTCCCTCCCACTGTAAAATGTTGCCTCTTACGGGGTCATCGATTGAGATCTGGAAGAAACCACAGAGGCCATCTATTTCAAGACCCTCCTTTTAAAGAGAAGGAAAGTTCTCTTGCTCAGGGATCAGAGAAGCTAAAAATGACTTGCCTAAAGTCATGTGGATAGTAAATGTCTGAGGCAGGATCTGAACCCAGATCCCTAGACTCCAGAGCTTTCCACTGTACCATTTATTAAGCACCTACTCTGTGTCCAGCACTGTCTAAGGTGCTGACCCACAGGCGAGGTCTCAGGAAAAGTAGAGCTGAGAACCAGTGGGAAATAGGAACATTCTGAAAGCTTTTACAGTGTTGGTAGCCATATGGGCAGGCAGGCATCATTGCCCTTTCGATTAACAGAGTGGCACCACTGGTTGGTATAATAACCGATGGTGTGGTGATGGCAATTGTCACTGACAACACATAGGCTCATAGACTGGACCTTTGAGATGATCTAATCCCTTCCTGTTATTTTACAGATAAGGAAACTGAGGTCCAGGGATGTTTAGAAACTTATCTAAGATCACACAGCTAAACTAGAAAGAGGTGAGATTTGAACCCAGGACCTCTGACTCCAAATCTTGAGTTCTTTCTACTCCTCCACACTCATTGTCTTTTAGCTGCTACTATATGAGTGGGTGGCATGCTTCTCCTGATGTGCCACCTGACTGGCAGTACGTCAAAAGGATGTGTGTGTGTGTGAGTGTTAATCTGTGCGTAAGTCTGTTGGTTGTTCCGTCTTACCTTCACATCTTGAGTCTTGACACTCTTAAATCATATCCCACATATATTTCTCAGACTTAATGTCTTTGTTGACCACAAGATGCTTCAAAATCAATACTCTACTGAAACCTAAAATGAAATCTACATGGGACAGTGGCAAGAGCATCTGGGTCAGGAGGACTTGAGTTCAAACCCTGACTTTAATGTTTACTGCCCATGTGACTTTTGGCAAATCATTTAATCTCCTTGGATCTCAATTTCCTCATTTGAAAAAAAAAATAGTATGGCTCACAAAAGGCCCTTTGTTCTCCTTTCTGAACCTATGAGGCAGCTGGGTGATGCCATGGATGGAACACTGGACCTGAATTCAAAATCAGACTAGAGGCAATCATTAGCTAGTTAACCCAGAGCCCATCCCTTCTGTTTACTTCAATTTCCTTATCTGTAAAACGGGGAGAATAGTAGCACCTAGTGTGGTGAGGATCACGAGATAATATTTGTAAAGCACTTTGCACACCTTAAAATGCTACCTAAATACAAACCATTGTTTTATTTTTATTATTATTTAATATATGTTTTTATTACCGTCATCATCACTAATTACAGTGACTACCTCCCCAGGCTGTGAGGATAAATTGAGATATTTGTAAAACATTTTGTAATCCTTAAAATACTATATAAATTCTAGGTAATTCTTACTATTGCTATGATGTCTCCAACTAGGTAGGGCAAGAGGGATGTTTGCCAGACTCCATCTCCATGTGAGATGAGTTAATTCTTCCCCTTTAGAGGCACTGAAAGTGTCCTATATAGTGAATTGGCTCAGGGGCCTGAAGGCTGTGCTGCTGAAATGGCTTCTTGGTGTCCTGGGTACAAAAGCCAAGGCATCACTAATCACCTGGCTCCTCCCTCTCTGGCTCTTACTAGCAAAACAGTAGCATGACCACTTTGGAAAAGCTGCCCTCAGCTGAATCAATACTGTAGCCTTTCCCTGCAATAAATGTCCTTGTCCTGCTATGGCTAAGGAAAGTTCTTTTTGCTATTAGATGGACTGAAAATGTCTCTTTTTGTTTCAGGTTCAGATACAAGCTACCAGCCCAGTCTGAGTCATGCCTGACCTACTGTTCTAAGACTAAGATTTCTGACCGCACTCTTTCTTACCATGGCACCAATCCTTACCTGGTCCCCCTTGCTTGCTGCCTTGGGGCTATCTTTGACAAGGATCTTTCCCCAATTATATCCAGTTGATTAGGAAATCTTTCTCGTTCCAACTCTGCTGGTCTATACCTTCCTCTGCATTATCACTGCCAATACTCCATTTCTGGTACTGTAGAACCAGCTGCCGAGATTACTGTAGAAGCCTCCTAACTGGTATCCCTGCTTCCATTCTCTCCATTCCAATCCATCCTTCATATCCACTTTCATCCTTCACCACTCCCTGAAAATCTCTTCTAGTTGACAGACCTCTAGTCATGTCTCTCTTCTGTTGAAAAAAATCTTCAGTAGCTCCCCATTGCCAATAGAGGAAATGTTAAACTCCTCTGTTTTTGGTATTCAAGGTTCCCTGAGGGCCATTTCCAGGCACCCTGATCTATATCTGATCATTGGACCCAGATGGCTCCAGAGGAGAAAGTGTGACTGGTGACATTGCACAGCCCTGCCTCACTTAAATCCAACTCACTTGCAAGTCATGGCATCACCTTCCCGATGTCACGGTCCTCTTTGAGAATGAAGAACAAGTAACAAGGTTCTCTATAATCTGGAACCACAACATCTCATATCACTCCCCTCTAACTACCCAGCACTCCAAGACAAAGTAGTTTACTTTCTATATATCAAATGATTCATAAACCCTCCTGCCTCTGAGGTTTTGCTCATACTCTTTCAAGTTCTTGTACCACTCTCCCTTCCTATTCGATGATATTGAATTCCTACCCATTTGTAAAAGTCGAATTCAAGTGTCAGGTCATCTAGGAAGCTTTCCCCAATCACCCAGCTTGATAATGACCTTCCCCCTCATAGTTTGTGAAAGGAGGTCCATAATCTCCATGAGCAGAATGATTGTGAATGCCAACATTGGAAGGATTGGCTAAGGGTTAGCATACGTAGAGCATGAGGGTTGGAGATACTCCTCACAAGTCAAGAGTTGACGTTAGAGATAGTTTAAGAAGCGATTCTAATTAGATCAGACATCTGCCATTCTTTCTTCCCCTGTCCTCCACTTTAGTCATTCCTCTGGATTTAGACTATGATTTGAGACAGAGGTGGGGAACTTATGGCCTCAAGGCTTCGCGTGGCCCTCTAGGTGCTCAAGTGCGACCCTTTGACTGAATCCAAACTTCACAGAACAAATCTGCTTAATAAAAGGATTTGTTCTGTAAAACTTGAACACAGTCAAAAGGCTTTATGTACCCAAGGACCTAGAAGGCCACATGTGACCTCAAGGCTGCAAGTTCTCTATCCCTGGTTTAAGATATGAAACAAATTATTTGTATGCAATATTCTATAATTTGATCACAGATTGGTCTGTTATTTTGTACACACCTGGACTCGGAGAAAATTCTCTCAAACTAAAGCTTCAATTTTCATTAAGTACTTATCAACCAAGCAAACAACAATTATTATTAAATACTATGTTGCAGGTAGGGCAACTAGGTGGCAAAGTGGATAGAGTGCCAGCCTTGAAATCAGGAAGACTCATCTTCATGAGTTCAAATCCATCCTTAAATTCTGTCTAGTTATGTATCCCTGGGCAAGTTGCTTGATCCTATTTACCTCAGTTTCCTCATCTGTAAAATGAGCTAGAGAAAGAAATGGCAAACCACTCCAGTATCTTTGCTAAGAAAACCCCAAATGGGGTCCCGAAGAGTCAGATGACATGGAAAATGACCAAAATATCAATAAAAATGTGCCAATCACTGAGATAAGAGATATAATGTTATAAATGAAAATCATCATAGTACAGCTTCTTTTTCTCTTTCTGCCATGGAGATACCCAGGATGAATCCTTCAGAGTCTAGACAGAAATCTTTATCTTATTATGATCTATGGACTAAGAAGGCATTGGTCACAAGATTTGAGCTGGGATCACCTCATTTCAAATCCTTCCTCAGATACTTTAAGAATTGTATGTCTGAGTGCAGGTCACTCAAACCTTCTCATTCTCAGATTCCTTCTCTATAAAATGGAGATAATATTATTACACTTATCTTCCTATCTTAAATTATCTCCAGTTTATCCTGATATATATATGCATATATTTATATATTTATATATTAGACCTATGTATGTCTAATTTGTACATTAAATTGTGAACGCCTTGAAGGCAGGGACTGTTTGTACATTTCTTTGTATCTTGAGCGCTTGGTACAGAATAGGTGCTTATAGACTTGTCTAGTTCACCAGGGTGTCATGAGGATCAGAAGAGACACAGGCAAAATTAGTTTTTATTATTATTTAAAGAAACAGCACTGTCTTCCTCTTACCCTGGAGATAAGAGGTGTTGGGAGTGGGGTGGGAGATGTACTGAGAGCTGAGTAGGGACATTTGGCAGGGTGAGAATGGAGAAAGGAGAGGAGATAAAAATGAGGACAGGCTGGAGACTGAGGGAGGCAGGGCAGAGAGGACCTGTATGTGTGGCTGCAGTAACCAGGCTACTTCCGTTTCACTTTTTCCCACTGGGAGAACCTATATCCAAATGGGTTCAATCCAAAGCTAATCTGTTCTTTAACAGTTATTTATATTTCTAGTATTGCGTTGCCAGCATAATATCAAAAGTATGACTGATCATAACAGTTTCTTATTTGTATGTACTGTAAGTCATTCCAGCCTACCCTCAGGGTCCTAGGGATACTGTTAAGGAATTTGAGTATCCCTTCTCTAATGCTATAAGTATTCCAGTGTGGTTTCCCCACTGTTAATCATCAGCCTTTTAGTGCCCCAGTTCCATTTAACCAATTAACATTAATTAGCTTCCACACAGTGCTATTTACCTTGATGACAAAGCCAGAATTTAAGTATAACCCTTCTCCCAATGCCTCTGTGGGGCACACTCTTCTTCCCTTGGTTTCTGGAGGTTGGGGGATTCAGTTTCTACATAGCATCAGTTCCACTAAGTGATTCTGGCATGGCCACTGAATAAGTCTGTCTTGGCTATTGATGGCTGGGGTCCTGATGGCCACTCTTTGCTCAGAGGGCATCAATTCTGGAATGGTTACAAACCCAGCTTGGGTTCCTGGACCCCCACCTCCATTCTCTTTCACCTAAAGCAAAAGAACAGATGATGTGGCAAAGAATCAAGGCCCTATTCATCAGCCACATGTTGGCTTCAGATGCATAGGGCCTGAGGCGTCTCTTTCTACAGTACTGTCCCTCTTCTCTTCCTGGAACACCTCCCAGTTAAGAAGGAATCAAACTGAAAGAAGGGACAAGTTTGGGGCAACTAATTTCTTTTAAATATACTCCAGTTCTGGCTATGAAGCCAATCAAAAATTGTCCAAACAGACCTTGAAATAAAATGTGTGTGCATGAAAGCTGATGTGAGGATTGCATCAGCCAAGCACCCTGTGCACTCTCCTGGTGACTGAACTTACTGGTCAGTTACATATGTTTCACCTTGGGAATGGAGAGTCCAAGGACAGAAAAAGAGGGAGAAGGGGGTAGAGAAAATAGACTCTGTTGCAAGTATTGGGGTCAGGCCATAGCTAGGGCTAAAAGAAAGAAAATATAGATTTTTATATTTCATAACTTCCCATACTAGAGATATGAGTCAAACGAATCTCAACTTCAGAAACTCCCCCTAGGCACAATGGAGCTAAACAATGGCATGGGGGGAGAGGGAAGAAAGTTGGTGATGGGCAACAAGAGGAAGTTTTCCTAGGACCCTAGCGGCATGTGTGCCGTCCGTTGGCTCATTTTATAGGGTGGAAAACTGAGTCATAGAATGGCTAAGTGTCTAGTCACAGAGCTTCTAAGTGTCAGAGATGGGATTTGAACTTAGATTTTTAAACTTCAGTTCCAGCAAATTAACCACTGTACCACAATGCCTCTCTAGTAGCTTATGTGGGGGATATAACACATACATATGTAAGTATATACAACATATATATGAACTGGATTAAGGCAATTTGGGAGAGAGGCACTAATAACTGGGAGGGATTAGGAAAAGCTCTTTGTGGAGAGGCATGTTTGAGCTAAGCTTGAAGTAAGGATTTCCAGTAAATTGAGGTGAGGACATAGTGTACTCCAGGCATGAAGTATTCTATCACAATCAAACTCAACTTGTTTGGCCATTTCCCAATTGATGGGCATCAAAGGAGGTAGATTTGATGGCTTTTGGGGATGCCTTTCTATTTAGAACTGAGAATGTTTTGCCTGAAAAAACAAAAGACTAGTCCGGGTTGGTGACAAGTATCTTCCCTTGTTTTTTTGGAAAGGTCTTAGAATTGGTCTGCTTGGTGCCAAAGGAAGGATCTAGGAGCAAGGGGTGGGAGTTGTAAAGTTAAGCTTAATCTAGGGAAAACATCTACAATTAGAACTACTCCAAAGAAATGGGGGAGCAGGGCTCAGAGGTGGTGGGCTTTCATACACCTGAAGCCATTTGTTGGGCATGCTGTTATTAGCTTCCTGCTCATCCATAGGTCACATTAGAAAGCCTCTGAGGACATCTTCCATCTGGGATGTCCTGTGATTCACTGAGTAAAGAAATTAAACAAAGTTGCCCCCACTAGCTCCAATTTCTCACTCATCTGTACTGAGGGTGAAGGGGAGAAAGGAGAATTGGAGGCCCAAGGAGAGGAGAGAAGACTTGGAGCTGCTGTTATTCAGAGAAAACAAGAGAATAAGGAGATAAAAGCCATGGGTGCAGTAGTGAGGACCTATTTGAAATTTGACAACCCAGATCGGTCATGGACAGAGTTGGTACAGTTTGGTGAGTTCCTCTAGCAGCCCGTGGTTGTGGGCATTATATAAATGACTGATCATGGGGTCAAGGCTGGTAGGGGAGGAAATGAGGACAGAACAGATCTGAGGGACTGGAAGACTAAGGAGGAGTCAAAATATCTCAAAAAACCTTTATGATCCTTCCCAGCCCTGACATTCTGTGTTCTAAGGTCCTCTGCAGCTTGACTGTCTCAACTTTAAGGTCCTTCTGGTTTCTGACATTCCCTGTTTCAAGGTTCTCTGCAGCTCTGACTATCTCCTTTCTAAGGTTCTTCTGGTCTCTGAAGGTCTCTATTCTAGGCTCCCTTCCAGCCCTGACATTTCCCGTTCTAAGGTTCTCTGTAGCTTTGACTGTCTCAGCTCTAAGGTCCTTCTGATCTCTGAAGGTCTCTGTTCTAGGGTCCTTTCTAGTTCTACCTCTATGATCCTCTGAATGCTGTGCTCTTCAACACCATTGAGAGCCGAGCACAATTATGGGAGGAGCAAGTGAATGGAAGGAGTGGAAAAACAGGAGATTGTGATCAGAGAAGGGAATTTCAGATTTCACTACTCTGAGGGGTGGAGCAGTTTCGAGTAATGAGGCCTATGGTGTTTCCACACTGTGGGGGAGGGGGTGTCTTCATGATAGATTTCAGGAGTTGAAGAATTCAAAAAACTGTGTAGATAATGGGAAATAGGAAAAAAATCAAGCATTTATTCAGCTCTTAATGTATGCCAGGCACCATGCTAGGGATGGAAGACACCAAAAAAACAGCAAAACCTGATCCTGCCTTCAAGGAGTTTATAATCTTATGGGGGAGATGACAAATTCATAGATATGAATGTATCATATTCATACACACACACACACACACACACATATATATATATATATATACACACATATACACATATATACATATCATAGAATGTGTGAAATACCTTAGAAAGGAAAACATTAGAAGCTGGGTGGATAAGTAGGAGAGTAGAGGAAAAAAATATCCTTTTCTAGATGGTTCAATTTAAGCTGTACCATGAAGGAAGGAAGCCAGATATTCTAAGAGGTTGTTGTTGTTGCATCTGTCCTACCTTCTCGAAGAGGACCATGACATCAAGATAATGACATGACTTGCAGTTGACTTTGATTTGAGTGAGGGATGGCTGTGCAAGGTCACCAACCTCACGTTATTCTCCTGAGCCACCTGGGTCAAGTGCCCAGATATTCATCAGGACGACTGGAGATGACCCAGGGTGCAATGTGAGACCCTGGTCTTTTCAGGCTAAGGTCTTATCACATTCTCACTTTGAGTGAGATACACCTATTCAATGAATAGGCTTCTTTAAGTTACTCAAGGGATGGCCCCTTTAATAAAAAGAAAAAAATCAAAGTGGGAGGGGAAGACCCTTCTAAGAGGTGAAGATTAGGAGGAAAAGCATTCCAGTCATGTGGCACAGCCAATGCAAAGACACGGAGATGGACGACTGAGAAAAGTATGTGAGGTGTAGCAAGTAGGCCAGTATTAGAAGACAGCACAAGTAGCACTCCCCTCCTCCACGATCAACAAACATGTAAATTCTACTTTAGAAGAAAAGCAGAAAGACCTTCAAGTTTTCCATTTTACCCTTCTGTACTACACTCCTTCTCACTCTCCCTCCCTTCTCACCACTATGTCTGACAATCTCTCCCAAGTTAAACCCAATTTTTTGGTTTAAAAAATTTCCTGAGACACCTTAATTTCTGGGGCAGTCCCTGGGACAGAAAGAAAAGCACAGAACTTCCCTTAGATCCCAGCTACTGATCGAGTAGACATATGTTGGCTTGGTCCCATGCACCTATGACCCACCTTTGGGTTTATTCATGAAGATAATCCCAGCTTCCAGGAAGTTTAGCAGAGATACCCAGAGTGCCAGCTAGAATAATAATCATATAGCAATAACCTTAAAAAAAAAGACTAGTCCTAAACAAATTTTCACAGTAAAGAATCTTTCTTAGTGCAACAAAGAACCTGAGGAAGGGGTAGATAAGGTGGCTCATGCCAAGTAAGTCTTGGCAACTCCTCATCCACTGTGCCCCCTCAGACCCTAGTGGAGAAGCTCAGGACCTAGAGCCCAAAAGCAGCAGTGACCTTGCTTTCAGCCCACTCCTGGAACCTTCATACAAAGGGGCAGTTTCCTCTGTAGGTGGCACAGCCCCCACCACTTCAGCAGCCACATAGCTGCTGAAGACCCAGAAAAGGCACTTCTCACCCCTAAAGCTTTAGCACTGTCAAATGGTTCAGCATCAGAAAGGGCTATGGTCTTATCAATAGAAATGCCAGTAAAGAAGGGGCATTAATCTCTGCTTTGCCATTGCATCCTAAGGACCACGGGATCTTTCCATCTGATATGTAGCTGAAACCTCTATAAGTTGTCCCCCTATTAAAATGTGAGCTCCTTCAGTGCAGGGACAGTCTGGCTTTATCATTTTATTTCCCAGTCCTTTGTACATAGTAAATGCTTAATAATTTTTTTATTCCTTCCATTATTTATTGATTCATTCAGCCTGTTGTCCACCCTTAGCCATTTCTCATGCCCCTCTTGGGACTGTTCATGGGTGGTTGTTACTTGCAAAGTTTTCATCCTGAGTTGTAGAAACTGAGGCAAAGGAAGAATTCAGAGAAATGGAAAGAGTTCTATGAACTGGTGTAAAGAAAGAAAAAGCCAGAGCACAAGTGACCAAAATGGTTTTGAGAGCACTTATATCCAAGTATGTTTGGCTTCCTTTTGGCAGAAAGGTGGTGGACAACAGGAGCAGAATGTAGTGCACATTTCAGAAATGGCCAAGTGTTGAATTGGTTTCTTTGCTTTTACTTATTTATATACTTATATAAGGGAATATTCCATTGGAGGATGGGACAGGGAGGCAATGACTGTGGTTAAGGGATATGGATATTTAAAAGAAAAACAAGGAATATCAATTAAATATTTTTTTAAGTGTTCATACTCAAGAATGCAGACCTACTGTGTTGGGGATTCTCATTCAGATTTAGACTGGAGCCTGCCAGGGTCCTGTCCAGGCTGGAATGATTCATTAGAACAGTAGCTAGTCAATATCCCAGGACATTTTTTTAACAGAGTGAGGAGAGGAAGAATAAATAATTTGATTTCTAAAATACCTTTTCAATACAAAAAAGGGAAAAAAAAGCTTCAATAATTTCCTATTATCTTTTGGGGGAAAAATGCAAAATCCTCAGTCTGGCATTTAAAGCCTTCAGAAATCTGTCTTTCATGTACTTTTCCACTTCCAGTTCATTATTATTCCTTGTCAGGCTCTCTACATTCCAGCCAAATGACCTACTAGCTGTTTCCCTTATGTGACTTTCTATCTTCCATGTCAGCACCTTTGTACAGGCTGTATCCTCCTTCCTGGAATGTCTCCCTCCTTTCCTCCACCTCAGAATCCTCCATAACTTCCTTCAAAAATAGATTGTTGTAAGTAAAGATTACTTACAACACAGGCTTTGTGCTTGTACCCCAATGCTTGACACCTAGCAGGAACTTATTTCCTGCTTTTCTCACTTACCTTTAATGTTAGTATCTTTCCTTGGTTGATCATCTCTGATTTCTCCTGTCTATAGCTTGCTCATACATAGTTGTTTGTATGTTTTCTTTTCCATTCGACTGTGGTTTTTGCCTTTCTTTGCATCCTCAGCATTTAACACAGTGCCTGGCGGATAGTAGGTACATATTAAATGCTTGTTGAAGGACTGATTGATAGGTGCTTAATTAATGTTTATTGAATTGAATTGAATTTGATTGTAGAATGAACATAAGCTAGTGATTACTTCTAAACAGTCTCTATAAAATTGGGGGTATAGTATGTCTTCGTCCTTCATTGCTAATGAAGCCCATGCCATCAGAGAAATAATGCCATGACTTGCACTTGACTTTGTTTCTTTTTTTTTTTTTTTGAGTGAGGGAGGGATGTGCAGGTCACCAGCCTCACTTCTCCTCCAGAGCCATCTGAATCCAGTGCCCAGATATTCATCAGGATGACTGGAGATGACCCAGGATGAGGCAATTGGGGTTAAGTGACTTGCCCAAGGTCACACAGGTAGTGAGTGTCAAGTGTCTGAGGTGAGATTTTGAACTCAGGTCCTCCTGACTCGTGCACGGGTGCTTTATCCACTGCACCACCTAGCTGTTCTCAAAATTGGGGGTCCAGAGACTGAAAGAAAGCAGTATGTAAGAAATCAGCTTTGAGTGGAAGGGGAATAGCACCAGGCTGTCACAGAAATAGACAGAAAGAAGCTCCCAAGTATAAAAGTTCTTTTCCTTTCACCAAAGTTATCTATAGAGTTATCAGACACCTGCAAGCTTCTCAAAGACATGCCTGTTACATATAATCCTAACCACAGATAAATTCATCTTGGACGAGTTAACCACTTATGTGGCTTTATCCCTTGTATTACCATGGACAACTCCCTTAATCTCTCTCAATTAGTTACTTTGCTTGGGAAATGCTCTATTACTTCTGATATTCAGCCTAGGGTAGTGGCCAATGTGCTAGACTTAGAGTCAGTAAGACCTGAGTTAAAATCCTGCCCCAGTCCTTACTGTGTGACTGCATGCAAGTCATTCAATCGCTTTTTGCCTTGGTTTCTCCATCTGTATAATGGTTATAATGATGGCACCAACCTCACAGGGTTGTTGCAAGGCTCAAAAAAAAAATAACACATTTAAAAGGCGTTTCAAATTGTAAAGTACTTAAAGCTTAAAACTGAGCAAAGACTATTGGAACACCCTATAAAAATGCGGTCTATAATTATTTTTACCACCAATAAGAATTATATATGATATTAATAAGATTTTATTATGCTTATGGGGAAGGGTGTTCTGGTAAATGGTTAACAATTGGCTGGCCAACTAAACAATGCCCATGGGACACATTTTGAAGTTTAATCTGCCTGCCTCAAGTCTCTTTCTACTCCAACTCATCTTCCATTCTGTCATTACAGTGATTTCCCAAATCAAAGGTCTGACCATATCACTCTCTTTCACTCAGTAAACTCCAGTCACTCCCTATCTGTCCAGGATCAAGTAGAAAATCCTCTTCTCACACCTGATTCCTCAACACTTACTTTTTGATCCAGTGACACTGGCCTCCTGGTTGTGGTTTTGTGGCACAAAACACTTCATCTTTCAGCTCCAGGCATTCTCTCTGGCTGTCCCCCATGCCTGGAATGCTCTCACTCTTCCAATCCTACAGAGGACTTCCCTGGTTTCCTCTAAATCCCAACTAAAATCCCACATTCCACAGGAAGACTTCTCCAGCCTCTCTTAATTCCAGTGCTTTCTCTCTCTTAATTATTTCCTATTTATCCTGTATGTAGCTTGTTTTATATATTTTTGTTAGGATGTTGTCTTTCCCATAACATTGTAAGCTCTTTCAGGGCAGAGACTGTCTTTTGCCTCTGTGTAGCCCCAGGGCTTAGCACAGTGCCTGATAGAGTCTGCCCTTAAGAAATGTTTATTAATTGCTTTCTCCAATGTAGACAACCACCAAAACAGTAAATCAAGTGGTCATGTGTAATGCTGGCTGATTTCTGAAGTGTGAAATGCTCACGCTGAAAATTTAACAATCAGTCCTCCGATTCCCTCCCACACATCCTAACTCATGGAACACAATTGATTTAACTGTTCCCCAACTGGTGTCCCTCCAATCTTCCTTCCAGATCTTTGTTACTACAAAAAAAAAAAATGCTGCTATGAATGTTTGTATCTATGAGATCTTTTCCTCTATTTCTGTGGACAATACATTTTTCCATTGAAGAAACTTGGTGTGCCTCTCCACTACCTGGTAGATGGTTTGCAATACTATTTTTTATCATTACTACGGCTAATTATTATTTGGCTGAATATAGGGAACTTAGTGCATCAAATCTTATTCCAGTGGCTCTAGTGTTCATGGGGAAGGTCCAAACAATATCCACAGATTTGTAAAAGCTTAGATGTGGAGAGGTCATCTGAGAACAACCCTCTAATGTTTACAAAGGGAGAAACTGAGGTTCAGGAAAAGAAAGTATGGTGCCATGGAAAGTCTTCCTCTGGGATCAGAGGACCTGAGTTCGAATTTAGATTCTGCCACCTGTGTGACTTTGGACAGTCACATCATATCTTAAGATTTCAGTTTTCTCATCTGTAAAGTGAGTGGATTAGACTAGAGGACCGCTAAGGTAGGTCTCTCCTGCCTCTCAATCTATGAATCTGATTTTCTGATTCCAAGTCTAGTACTCTTTGCAATAAGAGAATGAACTGAGACAGAGACTAGAAAAACAGAATGACAATCACAGCTATTGAGGAACATCAGGGCTCTAAGGGTCTTTAGAGGTCATCCAGTCCCCTCTTTTGAAAACTAATCAATAGAGACCCAGGGAGGTGTGTGTGCCTAAAGGCACACACTTAATACTTGGAGAGATAAGAAAGAGTCTGGAGGGAGGGGGGGGGTGCAGTGTCAGAGTCCCAGGTCAGCTGCCTCCTTTTTTTTTTCCTCCTTTGATCTTGTCCTGCTAATACCATTCAGGTAAACTCAGTGTTACATGGATCTAGACACCTATCTGCTTAGTTGCCACATCTAGAAACACTAGAGAAGATAGTATGTATTGTCTCTTGTTTGTTGACAGCAGAGATTTGCTTAGAATGGTGATCGGTACATGAATGCAATCAAACTCTCTCTTTCTTCCCCTGTCTCCCTTTCCTTCTTTTTCTTCCTTCCTTTCTCTTTTTCTTGTTCTTTCCTTTTATTCCAGGTCCTCTGATCCCAGAGTAAGTCCAGGTCCAGGGTGTTTCTTACTTCACCATCTAACCTCACTCTACCTTGGTTTCCTTATCTGTAAATGGGTCAGATGGCCTCTGAGACTCCTTCTATCTCTGACATTCCTCCCAAAAGTCTTGCCAGCTGTGTAGTTGATTACTATCTCTACACCGACCACTCCAAAATTCTGTGGGAAATCTTTGTGAGGGACAAAGGTATAGAGGGGTAAGAGGGAGCACTAGCAGTCCATGGCCCCGAACAGAGCTAACCTAACTGGTCCATCGGGGACAGAACCCATGACCTTGTCTAGGCTCATTAGCATCACGTTCTAACCAGTCATTCCAGCCTATAAAGGACCCTAGCTACACCAAGAGTAGAGGAAGGTAGGTGGCAAAGTAGATAGAGCACTGGGCCTGGAGTCAGGAAGATCTGAATTCAAATCCACATGCAGGCACTTACCGGCTTTGTGACCTTGGGCACGTCACTTAACCTCTGCTTGTTTTGTTTCCTCATTTGTAAAATGACCTGGAAAAGGAAATGGCAAACCACTTTGGTATCTTTGCCAAGAAAACCCCAAATGGGATCAGGAAGAGTCAACAGCTCAGCACCACCAAGACTACCCTGCAGGCTCTAGCCTATATCTGAATGACAATTCCAAACACATTAGCTCTGCATCTTTTCAGTATGAACACTTTACAAAATACTTTATTGATAGTCTTAAGTTTTTAAAATATATATCCTATCACCTAACCACAGCCATTGCCTCCCTCTCCCATCTTCCAATAGAATCTTCCCTTATAATAAATAAGGGCAAAAAAAATTCCAATCAATATTTGGCCATTTCTGAAAATGTACACCACATTCTGCCTCTGTTGTCCATCACCTCTCTGCCAAAAGGAGGCAAAGCATACTTGGACCTAAGTGCTCTGAAGTCATGCTTGATCACTGCATCTGCCAGAGTTCCTATGGTTTCCTGGGCTTTGTAGGGCTCATCATGTATATTGTACTTTGGATTCTTCCTTTACACCAGTTCATAGATTTCTTCCCAAGCTTTTCTGACTTCCTCCTTTGCCTTAGTTCCTACAGCTCAGGGTGAAAACTTTGTCCTCTGCCCGCACCTCTACTGCTCATCCCTGGAGCGGGGTGGGAAATGGCTGGGGATCGATAACAGGATAAATGAATGGAAAATATCTATTAAATGCTTATTTTGTACAAAGCACTTGGGGGAACAAATAGAGAAGCCAGACACCCTGCTCTGAGGGAGACCACATTCTAATAGAGGGGAGCAAGACATACAGAAGGCTAGATGCATGTTGGATGGAAAGATCCTTAGGGTGTAGAGGCAAAACAGATGGTAATGTATCTTTTTTAGGGTTGTTTCTATCAAGACAAAATCCTGTCTAGCTTTGCTGAAGACATCCATTGATGGGGAACTTACTATCTTCAGAGGCAGACCATTACCTTCTGGAATAGTAAATAAGAGTAAGGAATGTTTTTGTTTTTTAATATATCAAGGCAAAATGTAATCAATTGTTGAACCATTTGCCAGGGCCAAGGACTTTGATGCAAATAACTTTCTTTTCTGGGTCTTCAGTTGGGGGTGGGGATGGGGGCAAAGTTTTCATCCTTAGCTGTAGGAACTAAGGCAAAGGAAAAATTCAGAGAAGTTTGGAAAGAATTCTATGAACCTGTGTTCATAGAATGGATTGCATCTCTACATGGCTTGCTCCCCTGGATACTAGCTGGGGGCCCAGGCTAGAAGCTGAGTCGGTGGTTTTAGGAGGTGGGGCCCTGTATGTTCTTGGGCTTACTTGCCTGTTGGTGACAGTCCATCGGTTTGTGGTGGTAGTGGTGAGCATGATGGGCTTCTACTCTGCCAGTCACTCTTCTGGCCAACAGCTGTAGGGGCTGGGCTGGAAGCCAGGGCCTGATATTTTGAAGTATGCCCCTCCCCCTCCCCTTCCCCCCAGGAGAATTTGGAGACTCCAACTCACTTGTTCTTCTTCCTCTTCTAGGTCACTGTCCCTTCCCAACCAGGCTGCTTTTGACCTAGATAATTTCTGTCCCCTGACAGCTAAGGAGGAGGCATTCTTGTGGCTTGATTTCTATCCATCTTCATGTCATGCAGCTCATTTTATAATGGATTGCCTTCAGATAGCATTGGTGTAACTATAAAAGGCACGTTCTTTTGGGCCAAAGCTACTAGGAAACATGATGATTCCTAGTCCTTGGAGGTAGCAGGGAGGGGATGTGACTGCATTTATGAGTCTAGACACGCATGATCAGCGACCTGCTTCAGCACTAGGTGGGCCTACCAGGTGGGCTCAGGAAAGGCAGTGGTACCTATTGGCCCAGATTCAGAAGACCTGGGTTCTAGAATCCTAGTATCATCCATGTGGAACTGGAGGGACTTTAGAAATAGCATGCAAGCAACCTGAACTCAAGCACTGTTTGCTTTTGTCTATCTCCAGCATCTAGCACAGGAAGCCATCTAGTTCCATCCCTCCATTTTATAGAGGAGTAAACCAAGGTCCACAGAAGGTATGAAACACTCAAGGTCCTAGCTAGTGAGTGACTAAGCTGAGATTCATAGTTCTAGCTCTTCCACTTGACTGCCTGGCCTTGGGCAAGTTGCTACCTCAATGAGTCTCATTTTCTTCATCTATAAAATGGGGATACTAATACCGTGTTCTACCTCCCTCACAGACTTATTATGAGAATAAATGAGAAAATAATATACACAAAAGTGTTTTGTTAATTGTAAACTATTAAGTGACTACAAAGTACTATTATTAAAATGACTGAGTTGGTCTCAGATGATGAGAAGTAAGACCATATGGCAGTGGCATCATCATCATCATCACTGGCACCTACGTCATACCTACTATGTGCCATGCACTGTGCTAAGCTTTTTACAAATTTGATCCTCATAACAATCCTGGGAGGTAGGTGCCACTGTGATCCCTACTTTATGGATGAGAAAACAGAAACAAACTAAGTGACTTGTCTAGGGTCACACAGCTAGTAAGTGTCAAAGACAGCCCTGGCCATGAAATCTGGAGACCTGGTATTGAGTCTATCTTTGTCTAGTGGGGCCACTTTGAGCCAGACCTTAGCTCTTTAGCATTTTGGGCTGGTAGAGACTTTATAGATGTTGTCCAGACATCTTCTTTTATAGATGAGGCACTTTCACATATTTTAAAAATCTTATTTAGTTCTCCAAACAACCCTATGAGGTGTAGAGAATATTATCTAAAAATGAGACTTAAGAACTTTTTGACTTGTCCAAGGTCAGGGAGTCAAGTTGAAGACCCAGAACTGGGAGGAAGCCGTATGGTAAAGTGGATGCATCACTGGACATGGAATCAGAAAGTCTTGAGTTCAAATCCAGTCTCAGACACTTAATAGATGTGTGACTCTGGGTAAGTCACTTAACTTTAGTCTGCCCCAATTTCCTCAACGGTGAAATGTGAATAATAAAAGTACTTAGTGTTGTTATGAAGATCAAATGAGATATTTGTAAAGCACTTAGCACAGTACCTGTCACTGGTATTTAATAAATCCTTCCAAATGAGAAAACTTGAGGCTCAGAGAGGTTACCTAACTTGTCCAGCAACAAATTGCAGAGGTGGTATTTGAAATTAGATACTGTGACTAAACCTAAGGCCTTTTCTACAGTACTACTTGTCCCACATACTTTCCCTTTTAATGCCTTAATGAAAAAAATCTCTAATTACACTTATTCAAAGTAAGAATCCTCATCAGAAGCTGAGGCAGAACAAGAAGAAATCAGCCCATGGTAGAAGGTGAAGGGAAGATATGCTGTCATTATCATCACAAGTCAGAAGCTGGAGTCATCTTTCTGTTCATTGGATTTCCTATGTACTTACCATGTCACCATGCGGTTCCTCACACATGCTGTCCCCACCCCCAACTTAAATCTAACCTAGATTCATTTTAGATCAGTGTTTACTCAAACCATAGTTCTCAAGCCCCCACCAAAGTTTCTTCCATTGAACAAATATGAAGGCACATTAATTGAAACAAAAGACATTTAGACAACAAACTTAAGGAAAATCCTCATCCTCCCTCTGCTCCTCACAGATGGGTGTTCCGTTCCAAAGATTCCTACATTGCTGGTGAAAAATCATACATGTCCACATATGGTCAGGGAACTCATGTTCCCTGAAAGAACACATGTCACCACAGAGCTAAGAGCTCTGAGGGCTGTATCTCAGATGGATTCCTTTTCTATCTCTAACAATGCGCTTTCCTCCTTATACCATTCAAGGTTTCTTGCATCATCTCCTAGACATGTGATACTATTGACCTATGACTACTAAACAGGGCTTTTGGCTAATGTTTCCACTGAACTGCCATCTGCAATTGCAGGTCATCTGTCACCATTTGCTGATCTTCTACTAAATGAGAACTACTAGATATGGGAGAGGGTTCAGCTCTTTTAGCACATAGCCTCAGGAGCGATCTCAGCCTTTCCTTATTTTAAAACCCAGAGCCACAGCCAGCCAGCAGAAACTCTCAGGTTTAAATAAAATCACTTTTTCAATGCTTTTGATGTTAGTTGAAATGCCACTTCCTGAGTTCAGTCTACAGTTTCACTTAGGATGCCCAAATATTCCTTTCATCTTCTATCATGTCAGTTGCTGTCCATGCATATCACTCTAGGGGATAGAGTGAAAGGTGCTGGGTAGAACAGGAGATTTTGTTCTAATTTATATTCTATCTAATCTGTGTATGTGTCTTATCACCCTAATTATGTTATAAACTCCTAGAGACTATAGGTCTTCCTTTTACTTATCTTGGAAACTCAACTTTCCTGCACCAATGCATTGAATATAGCATTTCTTAATAAATGTTTTTTTTTGAATGATTGAAAATATATTCCTAAACTATATTTGAACAAGTGATTAACTTGTTAAAATAAAAAGCAGTGAGAAAGAACACAGTAGTAGTAATATTGCCAAGGCAGTCCGAGAGAGCTAAGAATTCTAATTTTAAATGACCTTGTCTGCCTTCATAATAATACCTTCTATCAGCTTTTAAAAACTCTTTCATAACTATCAAAGCACAGAATTGGAAGGGACATTAGAAGTCATCTAGTCCAACCCATATCTGAATAGGACTTTTCTTTATATATTCTCTATAAGTGACCTTGTTGAGATTTTCATTGATGGAGAACTCATCACCTCCTTAGACAGCCTATCATATCTTGGAGCAATGACTTGTGGTCAGGAAGTTTTCCTTATATTGAGTCAAAAGCTATCTCCTTCAAACAGCCCTATGAGATTGGTAATGGAAGTACTATTCTTCTCATTTTAGAGATGAGCAGACTGAGGTGAGAAAGAGTGGCTAAGGCTAACCTCACTCTCAGGTTAGATTCGTTTTCCTTTGTTAATGTGTTTTAAGACTAAATTCTGGAGCCCTCAGCAAAAATACATCTGAGATCTATGAAACTCCAGGAAATCCATTTACTCTCTCTGAGTTTTATTTTTTATCCACAGTGTGGAATTGAATAGTAATTAAAAATTCACATGTTTATAGTTCTTTAAATGTTGCAAGAACAACTCTGTGAAGTAGGTAGTACAAATTTAACCACTTGGTGGTGCTGTGAATCACTAGCCCGATTCTGTTCAACAGGAAAGCTCAGATTTTTACCTCTATTGTGCAGAAGCTCTGGGAAGTTCTATGTTCCCATTGGCTCTCAGCTTGGGCAAATATCA
Source organism: Potorous gilbertii (assembly GCA_028658325.1). NCBI lineage: Eukaryota > Metazoa > Chordata > Mammalia > Diprotodontia > Potoroidae > Potorous > Potorous gilbertii. The sequence goes on along the minus strand of CM053770.1, from coordinate 231,275,729 downwards.
GTCTTCCACCTCTGCCTCTCTTTGCCTACTTCTCATTCTAAGGCTGGGGTCAACCTGGAGTCCATTAATTTTTTTTTGCAATATATTTTTTATAACTATAATTTAATACAGTTTTTTGGTAATCCTATGTATTATAGGCATTCAAAAATATGATTCTCAGGAATGGTCCATAGGCTTCACTAGTCTGCCAAAGGGGCACATGACACAAAAAAAGATTAAAAACCCCTGGTTTAGGGGGAGTGGTTAGTATGGATTTATCCAGTCTGAATCAGTTCTGAGCCCCTAAACCTTGTCACAGTGCCTTTAACATACTGATATCAACTCATCATAGATTCAGCTCAAAGAATAAAAAAGAACTCAACAAAATAATATACAATAAGGCATTTACTTCACAACTGCTTCTACCCTTAATCCCAAGTAATCCCCAGGCAGTATATATAAGCTAAACTGAACCCATGGTGCTATGAAAGGCTACAATTCAGTCTGCTGAGCCTCCCTCTTCGAATAGGCAAGGCATGTATAGACTGTCCAACACAATTCCCAATGGATGTTAGACTCATAATATGTAATATAGCCAGCCAGCAAGTCAGTCAACAAGCATTTACTAAGTGCTAGGCACTCTGCTAAGGACTTAGAATACAAATATAAGCAGAAAGACAATTCCTATCTTCAAGGAGCTTATATTTCAATGGGTAGAAGATAATACATAAAGGAAAGTCAAGTGACAGGAGGGTAGGGCATAGTACAGAAAGACAAAAATGAAGTATGCAGAGGAATGAGATGTAACTGGCTTGGGCACCCTTCTTAAATGGAGAAGAGACAGAGACACATGCAGACAGACAGACAGATAGGGTGATAGAGAGATGGGGGAAAGAGACAGGAAAGGAAGGAAAGAGAGAAAAGAAGAGAGAGAGAGAAGAGAGGAAAGAGAGGAGGTATGGGAAAAGAGGGGAGAGAGAGAGAGAGGGAGAGAGAGAGCACCATTGTTGGCAATGACCTTGACTACTGTACTTCCATGCATGTATTTCATCACCTGTAGAGGCTGTGGGAGAAGGCAGGCCAGATGTGGAGAGATATTCTCTCTACCTTCATGACTTTTTCCTTCTTTATATTTCTGACTTGAACTTCTCAGTTCAGGTTTCCAGGGGCCAAGAGCTATATCACAATTTCTTTGATACTTTCAGTGAAATTTGGCAACTTCTTCCTCTTTCCCCAAACCTACAGCTAGCTTGAGTTGGGGTGGAGAAAGGGCATTACACAGATATTGCCAACCCCACTTACAGATGAGGAAACTGAATCTGAGTGAAAGAAAACAACTCAGTCAGGGCCCACACAGGCAGTAGAAGGCAAAGACCAGACTTCCTCCTACATCCAATCATCCTTCTCTCTCATCAGGCTGCCTCCATATACAAATACTATACATTTGTATTGCTTAATATTTTCTATAGTACTTTCACATACATTAGTTCATTTAAATATTTATAATTGTGTAAGGTAGACATGGCAGGCATCATTAACTCCATTTTACAGAAGATAAAACCGAGACTCTCAGAAGTGAAACAACTTTGCCCAAGGTCACCCAGCTAACAAAAGGCTGAGCCAGAGGAAGGTTGTGACTTGCTTGTGGTCATACTGGCTGCTAAGGGTCTAAGGCAGGATTTGTACCCCTAGGTATTCTTGACTCTAAATTCTCTTAGCACTATAGATCTAGAATTGAGATCTAGAACTTAGAGGTCATCTTAGTCCCATCCCCTCACTTTACAGAAGAGGAAATTGAGGCCTGCAGAGATTCAGTGATTTCACAGGGTTGTTGAAAAGATCAAATGAGATAAGGAGGTTTGCTTTGCAAAGTTGAAAGCCAATATAGAAATGCTAGCATTTGCCCAGAGGGAGATGACTGGTGTCTGAGGCAGGATTCAAATGCAAGTCTTCCATTCCAGAACTACAAATCTGCACTACATAAATCAATCCTTGTTTATTGACAGTGACATATGATCTCTAATCCTTTCCCCAAATACTACATCCATTAATGAGTGTATGTATGTGTGTATATATATGTATATATATGGAGCCCTTACAATTTCCTGTGCCCACCTCAAAATACCTGAAAGGGCCCTATCTCTGTTACTTAAGAAAAGAGAATCATTGTGGTACAAGGGAAAGTATCCAGGATTTTGAATCAGAGGACCCAGATTCAAATCCCATTTCAGTCACTCCCTACCTACCTGTTTGATCTTGGCCAAGTTATTTCCCTGTCTGGGCCTCTGATTCCTCAGCTGGACTAGATGACCTTGAAGGTTCCTCTTATTTCTAAGTCTGTGGTCTTATGACTCCAGGAATACCTGCCTAATCAGGCTAGCAACCTGGGTCTCCCAGCTGGGGTTAAGAGCTTCTTTCGTGCCCAGATGACTGTTATAATCACTCCTGCTGGGAGGAGACAGTGGCCAGATATCTCCCTCTTAGTAGTTAACCCTGCTGAACCAACTACTTACACCAAAAGATTAAATACCAGTGAGTAACCAAGGAGCAACACGATGGGGTTGAAATCAGATGACCCAGGTTCAAATTCTGGCCCTGCTAATTATTGCCTGTGTGACTGTGTCTAAGTCACTTGTCCTCTATCCTGCATTAGATCACAGATTTAGAGCCAAGAAAGGGTCTTAGCCATCACCTAGTATAAGCCTGTCATTTTACAAATGAAGAAATAGGCCTGAGGAGTGAAGGGCCTCCCTTAGGCCAGCGAAGTGAAAAGACCAGCTGCTGTCCAAGGTCACACAGGAGGTCAAAACTGGGAATACAAACCATCTCCATTGCTCTTTTCCTCTTCTGCAATGAGGGAAGGGATTTGATGGCCTCAAAGGTCCGTTATTAATTGAAGACCACATAGTCAAAGGATTGCTGGTCTGAGAGCCCTAAATTCTAGATTTAAATCCTGCCTCTAAAGTCTCCTAGGTAAGTGCCAGTAGTTATTTCACTTTTGTGGGACCTCAGTTTCCTAATCTGTAAAATTCAGGGGTTTGACTATATGACCCCAGAGGTGCCTTGCAGTTCTGATCACCCCCTTCTTTGGGCCTCAATTTCCTCTTGTGGAAAATGTGGGGGTTGAACTAGATGCCCTTTTGCTCCCTTTTAGCCATGAATTTTTGAACTTGTGAAATGATTCCCCTCAGTGGGTTTCAGTTACCTTCTCTGTAAAAGGAGGAGATTGGATCGAAAAACTTTTCTTAAATCTTAAATCTACAGTTCTAGGATCCCAAATCCATTTCCCTCCCAGGTACTCTGTCGTTGTTCAGTCCTGCCCGACTTTCCATGATCCCATTTGGGGTTTTCTTGGCAAAGATACTGGAGTAGTTGGCCATTTCCCTCTCCAGCACAATGTACAGATGAGGAAGCAGAGGCAAGCAAGGTTAACCGACCTGCCCAGAGTCACCCAGCTAGTAAATGAGGCTGGATTTGAACCCTTGGGAGATGAGGCTTCCTGACGGCAGGGCAGGCACTTTATCCACTGTGGGACAGAGTGGGATAGATCCCACAAGGGGGTCTGGCTAAATGGCCTCGGAGGTCCCTTGCAGTCTCCAATCTGTGATCCATGATGCCCCAGTCACTACTCTCAGGTCCCCCGGTCTGCTCTTCTGCAAAATGCCAGGGGGCGAGGGGGTGCAGGGGTGGGAACGGCTGGCTCTGCAGGTCCCCGTCAGTCCTGGATCTCCGATCTCAGCCCCGGGGTCTCCGAAGGTAGGGTGCCACGTGAGCGGCGGCGCCAGGCCTCTCATTTTCTCTCCTGCCGAAGGCTGGGGGTGCAGGCATGCCGGAGTAGTCTCCCCTGGCCAGGAACACGCCCGGATGGGAAGGGAACCAGACTTTTCTTTCCCGCTTTCCCCCGCGCCGGGCAGGAAGCCCTTCCCCCGAGCGCCGCCGCTCTCCTCCTCCTCGGCCCCCTCCCCGTGGTGGGGTCGTGGCGGCCCGGGGCGGGGCCGGCGCGCAGGGTAGGGAGGAGCGCAGGCGGGCGCACGGGCGGGCGGGCCGCGGGCAGGGGAGGGGTTGCCGGCTCGGTTAGCGTGCGTGGCAGTCTCTCCCCACTCAGCAGGGGCGGGGCCGGCGGCTCCTCTCGCCCCCTCCTTCTTGCCTGCCCATCCTCCTTCCTCCTCTCTCTCTCCTCTCTCTCCTCTCTCTCCCTCTCTCTCTCCTCTCTCCCTCTCGGCAGCGGCGTCCTCCTCCAGCGCGTCCAGGAGGTCCCCGTGCGCCCCGGTGCCCCCAGCGCCCCGGGAGGAAGGAGGGAGGAGGCGGCCAGGCGGGCGCCCAGGCAGCCAGGCGGGCAGGCGGACCGGCGGACCCGTGGACCGGCGGACCGGCGGACCAGCGGGCGGGCGGGCAGGCAGGCGGACGGACGGACAGGCGCGCTCGGGCTCCGGGCGGCGGCGGCTCCCCCCCACTCATTCACCCACCCACCCACCCACTCCCAGCCCCGGCCCGGCCATGTCCTCGCCCAAGCAGCGAGGCTCCAAGGGCGGCCCCGGCTCGTCCGCCCCCTCCGAGAAGGGCGCCCACCCGGCGGGCGGCCCCGATGACGTGGCAAAGAGGCAGCAGCAGCCGCAGTCCGAGCAGCAGCCCAGGCAGTCCCCCAAGCCAGCCAAGCAGCACAACCAGCAACCCAAACAGCAGCCGAACCAACAGCCCAAGCAGCAGCCGAACCAACAACCCAAGCAGCAGCCGAACCAACAGCCCAAGCAGCAGCAGAACCAACAGCCCAAACAACAACAGCAGAACCAACAACCCAAACAGCAGCAGAACCAACAACCCAAACAGCAGCAGAACCAACAACCCAAACAGCAGCAGAACCAACAACCCAAACAGCAGCAGCCGAACCAACAGCCCAAACAGCAACAGCAGAACCAACAGCCCAAGCAGCAGCAGAACCAACAACCCAAACAGCAGCAGCAGAACCAACAGCCCAAGCAGCAGCAGAACCAACAGCCCAAACAGCAGCAGCAGAACCAACAACCCAAACAGCAGCAGCAGAACCAACAACCCAAACAGCAGCAGCAGAACCAACAGCCCAAACAGCAGCAGCAGCAAAACCAACAGCCCAAACAGCAGCAGCAGCAAAACCAACAGCCCAAACAGCAGCAGCAGCAAAACCAACAGCCCAAACAGCAGCAGCAACAGCAGCAGCAGCAGCAGAATCAGCAGCCGAAGCAGCAGCAGCAGCAGAATCCACAGCAGAACCAGCAACCCAAACAACAACAGCAGAACCAACAGCCCAAACAACAGCAGCAGAACCAACAACCCAAGCAGCAGCAGCAGAAGCAGCAGCAGAAGCAGCAGCAGAACCCACTATCCCAACCCAAAGGCAATGCTCGGGGAGGGGGAGGCGGTGGGAAATCCTCAGCGGCCTCCACAGCCTCCTCCTCTTCCTCCTTCTTTGGCAAGCTGGGGAAGGTTCTCAACTTTCTCTTCTACCTCACTCTCATCGCTGGGGCCGGCTTCTCTGGCTGGTGCGTCCATAACGTTCTGGAGGAAGTCCATCAGATCCGGCTCCGGAATGAGGGATTCACCAGGCAAAGAGAGGAGCTGGGCCAGGGCTTGCAAGGCGTCATGCACAAGGTAACAGCCCTTATTTCTCCTTCCAAATAGGGCAGCGAGCACCACAGCCCCAAAGCATCATCCATGTCCTCTTTCCTCTAAATCCCAAGTCAGCAGTAGAGCTTACTTAGCAAGTCACAGTTTGCAAGTGGGCTAGTAGCACTATGACCTTGGGGGAGTCATCTCACTTTCCTGGTCTTCTAGGGCACCCTCCACCTCTATGACCTCATGAATCCTTTCTAAACTTCTGTACCTCAGTTTCCCTTTCTGTAAAATGAGGTTGCACTAGAATGCCTGTGAGGCCCCTTTCCCCTTCAGATCTATCATACTAAGAAACTTTTTGGACCTGGAACAAGCCATTTAATCTCTCTAGGTTTCAGTTTCTTTATCTGTAAGATTGGGGAAGGAGGGGGGGATTAGAAGGCCTCTGAGGTCTCTTCCTGCTCTGATAGAGTCAGGAAGACCAGAGTTCAAATCTGGCCTCATCTTCTCAGGAGGTTTGTGACCCTGGGCAAATCACTTAACCTCTGTCTGCCTCACTTTCCTCAGCTATATAATAGTAGCACCTACCTCTTAGAGTTGTTGTGAAGTTCAAATGATATAATATTTCTAAGATGCTTTGTAAACTTTAATTGATGTGAGCCATTTTTTTTCCAGCTGTGTCTGACTCTTCATGACTCCATTTGGGGTTTTCTCGGCAGAGATACTTGAGTGGTTTGCCATTTCCTCCTCCAATTCATTTTACAGATGAGGAAACTGAGGCAAACAGGGTGAAATGACTTGTCCAGGGTCACACAGCTAGTCAAACTGGGGAAGATGAGTCTTCCAGAGTCTAAGCCTAATACTTTATCCACTACACCATCTTTAGGCCCTTTGTAAATGATAATTGTTGTTTTTCTCCTATGATCCTAAACACATTTATGTGTTAAAACTCATGTATATGTTAAAACTGACTACTTTATCTATTATTGTCCTTATTTTACAGATTAGAAAACTAAAGGTCACAGAAGTTAATCGACAAACATTTAATTAGATCCTACTATGTGCCAGGTATACAAAGAGAAAAGACTCCTGCCTTCATGGAATTTACATTGTATCTGGGGAAATTGCTTAGACATAAAAATGGATACAAATTATATACAAAGAAAATGAAAGGTAGTGGAAGACCGGCTGAACAACTTGTACATATCAGTTAGTAACCAGAGTAATATACAATGTAAATAACAGGTAATGGAAGGGAATGGAGAAAGGCCTCAGGCTGCATAGGAGCTGAGCTTTGAAAGAAGGCTGGAGTGTAAAGGTAGGAGGGAAAGCATTTCTGGTTATAGGAAACAGCATGTGCAAAGGCATGGTGATTGGATAGAATGTAGTATGTGAGGAAGAGCAAATGTTTTAGTCTGGCTGATTTATAGAGTCCAAAAAGGAGAGAGAAATGTGTAATAAAAACCTGAAAAGGTAGGTTGGAGACAGATTGTAAAGGATTTTGAATACCTAATAGAAAAGTTTGTATTTCATCCTAGAATAAAACCCCAGCCTTCCCTCTCCCTCTGTGAGCTGGAATGATTTGGTTTAAAACTCTGCTTTATGAATTTCATTTTGGCAACTGTCTGGAGGGTAGATTATAATTACAAAATCTAACATTTACGTAGTGCTTTAAAGTTTGCAGAAATGATTTACAAATGACCTCATTTGGTCTCAGCAACTGTGAAATTGGGCGCTATTTTTATTAGCCCCATTTTACAGATGAGGAAAATGAGATAGCCGCAAAGGTTAAATGACTTACTCAGAGTCACACAGCTAGAAAGTGTCTGAGACCTGATTTGAACTCAGATTAGTTTTATCTGACTCCACACCCAGTGTGTTTATCTCCTGAGCCACACAGAGAGAAAGGGAGTTGTTCATGGTCACACTCCTAATAAATAGGAGAACTGAACTCTGCTCCTCACTCCCTTCTGATCCACTATGCCTGCTTGTTTCCAGGCTTTGCTATGGAGAGTGAGCCAGAAGTTGGCATCCTCTGTCTGGCATTGTCCCTGATGGTGATCAGATCATCCTGGCCCTTTGGGGAAGGGGGTGCTTAGGTTGGATGGAGATCCAAACAAGTGGACCCTCTCCAGAACCTTTTTGGGCAGCCCCAGCCTAGGTGGTTGGGCAGGGATGGGAGCACCCCATCTTCCCCCTCCAAACAGAGTCCCTCTTTGTCTTTTTTAGACAGCAGGGGGAAAAATGCATCTCCAAAAGTATATCTCTCCTTCCCCCAAGGATTGAATGGGGCTGCAGTAGTATTCTGTAAGCTGGAGGGTTCATTAGCAAAGGGAACCTGTCACAAAACATTAGCCTTGACCTGGAAGGAAACTCCCAGTCTTTGCACTGATTCTTCAATGACTTGGAACAGCTGAGTCTGCAGAACAGCTCAGGAGGGCTGGGCTATAGCCTAGGTCCTATCTGAGCTGCCCCAGACAGAGAAATGAGTGTTCTTGTCATCTCCTGACAACCTAAACTTACTTGGGCATCCAGGATTGGGAAGGAAGCTCATTGATCAAAAACTGAAAGGAACCTTAGAGACTATTTCTACCAACTCCCTCATTTTACAGATGGGGAAACTAAAGCTCAAGGAGGGGATGTGACTTGGAATGTCATAGCTCTAGAGCTCAAAGAACTTAGAGATCATCCAAGTCCAACCCTTTCATTTTATAGATGGGGAAACTGAGACCCAAGAGTGATTTATCCAAGGTTGTACAGATTGTAAATTTCAGAGATATATATGCATCTAGATCTTTTGACTTTATGGTCAGAGGGCTCTCTTCCCTCACATAGGTTCTGAAAATTTAGAGCTAAGAAAAACTTTTGAGTTCTTCCAGTCCAGCCTTCTCCTTTTTCACATATATAATAATAGTTCATTTACATAGTAAACCATAAATGTTTGTTATTAATAATATAATCATAATAAAATGACATGTTATTATAATATAATTAAGGGGCAGTTAGGAGGCACAGTGGATAGAGTGCTAGGCCTGGAGTCAGGAAGGCTCTTCTTCCTGGTTTGGGCTGCATTTGAGCGTTGTAGATCATGTGTATCCTGCAGGTACCTCTGATATAGGCCAATCTCTTCACTTTACAAATGAAGAAACTGAGACCTGGCAAGGTTAGGTTACTCTTCTATTGTCATGAAGGCAGAATGTGCTGGAGCTGGGGGGTAAACCCCAGCTTGGAAGGTAGAGATGGGATTTGAATGAGACCCAAGGTTCTTTTTGACACACTGAAGAGAGGTGTGTTTAACCCATTAAGCTCTACCAGCTGAATAGCATACTGATGTGCTTGTCATCTTGCAGGGGATGGTGAATCCAGAGAGATGATAGGAGGGTATTCCCTGGCCAAAAAGCAACCTGGAACAATGACTAGAGAGTCAGTCTCAGAGTCAGCTAGGGAGACCTGGGTTCAAGACCAGCCTCTGGTAGATGCTAGCTATATATCCCTGGAGAATCTGGTCACCTCTCTAGCCCCGAGGTGGCTATCTGCATTGAAGTGGGGACAGGGGAGAGGCATCTCAGTGGATATCCTTGGAATCTATCACTAGCTCTTGTTCTTTCCTTGACCCTTTCCCTTACTGTCTTGTAGGTAGATAGGTACATGGTGTGGTGGCTAGAGTGTCAGACTTACAATCAGAAAGAGCTGGGTTTGAATCCTGCCTCAGGTACTTACTAGCTGTATGGCCATGGGCAAGTAACTTAATCTTCCCCAGCCTCAGTTTTCTCATCTGTGAAGATGTGACTAATGTTAGCATTTACCTCATAAGTTTGTTGTGAGGATTAAATGACATGTAACCTATGTATAACACTATGGAAACCGCCAAGTGCAAGTATTATTTTTATTAGCTTTAAAGTCCATGGGTCTTCGGACTGTGCATTGTGAAAGGGAAGAGGGTGGGAAAAGGAAGAAAAAATAAGGCCCCTCAGGAATTTGTAGTCTCCCTAGGGAGATGAGATCTATACTGAGAAAGGTGGCAAGTAACATTGTGAAGGGAGGGATATACGACTAAATTGGAATCTAGGACAGTTGCCAGGCACATTTTGGCATAGGGAATTCCCAATGTGCAACTCCCTGCTCTAATGCAGATTGGCAATACTGTAACTTGTGGCAGCTAGGTGGCGCCACAGTGGATAGAGCACTGGGGCCTGGAGTCAGGAAGACTCATCTTCCTGAGTTCAAATGTGGTCTCAGATACTTACTAGCTGGGTGACCGTGGGCAAGTCACTTAACCCTATTTACCTCAGTTTCCTCATCTTTCAAATGAGCTGGAGAGGGAAATGACAAGCCACTCCAGTATCTTTGCCAAGAAAACCTCCAGATATCAGACATGACTGAAAAATGACTCAACCAGAACAAGATTATAACTCCTTGGAACATTGGAAGTGACTTGCCCAGGGTCACACAGTAAGTGTCTTAGATAGGATTTGAACTCAGATTCTTCTGACTCTATGTCCAGTGTTTTGCCTAGCCTGTGTCATCTAGCTACCTTTCATATCTATAATGTTTAAGACATCTTGGGGTGATTGAGCAGCTCAAAGGCTATAACCTATGTGAAGTAGTGTAACTTAAGAGGTCTCTAAACATCAGCTGTTGTTAGCCTAGGCCTCATCTCTGCGTCCCTCTCAACTGGTGAGATTGGCAGGCTCAGTTGGATGGCCTCTTGTCAGGGACATTGGGGAAGGGATTAGTGACCAGGGAAGGACTGGGTTGAGTGACACCTGAGTTTCTTTCTGGCTTTGAGATTCTGTAACTGACTGGTAAGTGCACACCATTGCATGATCATAGGATCGCACACCTAGAGCTAAAAGGCAACTCTTTCATTTGACAGGTGAGGAAACTGAGGCCCAGGCAGGATAAACTTCTTCCCCAAGATCACACAGTTGTTTTTTAAATTTCTGTTATTTTTTAAATATCTTTTCTCCCTAATTACCTGTAAAGACAATTTTTAAAATTCACTTTTTACAAATTTTGGGTTCCAAATTTTGTTCTCTGCCTCTTCCCTTTCTGAGATGGTAAGAAATTTGATGTAGGTTATATATGTTCAGTCATGTAAAATATAGTCCCATATTAGTCATGTTGGATCCCAGAAATCTTAAGTGTCGGAGGAGAATTTGAACCCAGGATCTCTGACACCAGAGCCAGATTCTTTCCACTATATCACATGGCCTACTCCTCATTCATTGAAATCCTGCTCATCTCTTAAAGCCCAGCTCATTTGCCATCTCCTCCATGAAGCCTTCCCTGATCATCCTTTACCCCTAACTCACATCTGTCCCTATTCAGTGATCTCTTCTCCCTGAACTCCCCCTCTAGCCTCAAGTCCTTAAGTATCAGTTATTTGTGCCCTATCTCTTGGCTAGACTGAACTGCATGAGGACAGGACCCCTGCTTTATCTTTGAACTTCTTATCTCCCTTGGCACCTTTTATAGTATTCTGTATGTGATAGGTAGATAGGTGGATGAAGGGATAGATGGATAGAAAGAAAGATAAATAGATTAAATAGATGGATAGAGGTGGATGAATGCATGCATGTATGGATGTATGTATGTCTGTATGGCTGGATGGATAAATGGATAAATAGATGGATAGAGAGGTAGATGGATGGAGAGATAAATGGATAGAGAGGTAGATAGATGAATGGATGGATGGATGGGTGGATGGATGGATGGATGAACAGAGAGGTAGACAGATGGTTGGGTGAGTAGATGGATAGATAAATGAATAGAAAGGTAGATGGATGAATAGGTTGTTGTTGTGTTTGTCCTTCTCAAAGGGGACCATGGCATCAGGGAATGATGATGTGACTTGCACTTGACTTTGTTTTGAGGGAGGGAGGGCTGTGCAGGTCACCAGCCTCACTTCTCTTTCAGAGCCATTTGAATCCAGTGGCCAGATATTCATCAGAACGACTAGAGATGGCCCAGGATGCAATGGGAGACCCTGGCATTTTAGGCTAAGGTCTTTTCAGGTTCTCACTTTGAGTGTAAACAGTAAATTGTAACTTTCTCTTGGCCAGCAACCCCTGAGCATCTTCCCCTTCCAGTTTGATTTTTTTTTAATTAAAAAATTTTTATTAAAGTGGCCATTCCTTGAGTCACTTCTTAAAGAGGACTATTCAGATGGATAGAGAGGTGGATAGATGGGTTGATGGATAGATAAATGAACAGAAAGGTAGAAAGATGGATAGATAGTAGATAGATGGATGAATAGAGAAAGTATTAAATTTACATGTGCCAGACAGCCTGCTAAGCCCTAAGCATACAAATGCAAGCAAGTAAATAATTACCCACAGGGAGCTTACTTTCTAATGAGGGAAGACTCCTACATGAAGGGAAGTGGTCCAGGGAGAGCTGTACACTAGGTAGGGAGACGGGAAAGGGTGTGGAGGACTGCTTCCAGGCAATATGAGGCAGAAACTCCCCTCTCAGAGCTGGGCCTCAGGAGCAGGGTCCAAGATTGAGAGAAGGGGGAAGTTTGATGGCCAGCCAAATACTGCACAGTGGCATGGTGAAGAGATGGCCAGGTAGTGGAATTTGAAGCCTGGCAAGGCAAAGAAGATCTAGTTACTTATTAAATGTGGCCTTGTATTCAAGTGATTTAGCCCTGATTTCCCAGACAAGGAGGTACCCAGCTGCAAAAGAATAAAGATAAGAATGATGATAACACTATAATAGTATTTAGCCCAAGGCTTTCATTTTTTAGATAACAAAACTGAGACACAAAAGGGAAGTGATTCACCTGAGGTGGAATGGTGGAAGATTTAGGGTTCCAACCTAGGTCTTCTGACTGAAACCAAGTGCTCTGCTCTCTTCCAGACACCCTTGGGTGGGATTAGTGCTACTTCCTTTCCCCCCAAGAGTTTGGGATAGTTATAAGATCATAGATTTAGAACTGGAAAGGATCCTAGGTACCAAGTCTAACTGCCGACTTACACAGATGAGGGAACTGAGGCCCAAAGACCTTATACCTCAGGTCACATAACTTGTAAATGGCAGAAGAATTTGACTTTGGGGCATGGGATCGCAGACTTCAAACTGGAAGGAATGTACTTGAGATGGCAGGTTTAGAAACTGAAAGGGACCTTAGTTGTCATTGTCTGATCACATTATAAAAATGAAGAAACAGAGTGAGATAAAGGGACCAGGGGTCAGAGTCATGCCCAGATTTCTCTCCCCTTCACTCTTGTTGAGGCTTAGGAGTTATTCCAAAATGGATTCTGTGGGATAAGAAGGTCTTCCTCAGGAGATAGTAGGTTTTCCTTCACTAGCATGCTTTTACCCAAATTGGATAGTCCCTTGATGGCTCTTATTCTTTCTAATGACTTTCTAATTCTGAAATTCTGTGTTTTGGGCAAATAAATCTCCTTATTAGCAGACATCTTTGGAGGCCAAGATTTGTGGAGTCATCCAAGGTCATCCCCCTCATTCATGGATTCTTAATCCCATTTGTGCCATGGACCCTTTGGCAATCTGTGAAACCCATAGATCCCTTCTTAGAGAATGTATTTAATTACTATAAGTAAAATTCATAGGATTACTAAGTAATCCAGTTATATTGAAATATAGTTATGAGTCAGAAAGACTCACCTTTCTGAGTTCATATCTGGCCTTAGACATTAGCTGTGTGACCCTGGGCAAGTCACTTCACCCCGTCTGCCTTAGTGTCTTCATTTGCAAATGATATGCTCTAAAGTTTACAGACCTGAGGCTGAGAACTCTTGCATTAGGGGATTAGATCCTATTTCAGGGCCAAGGCTAGACCCTAGGTCTCACCATTTCCCTTTCTGTCTCTTATTTCCCCTCCAGTACCTGGGACTGTGTATTATATAAAGTATTTAATAAATGCTGGTTGAATGAATGGATGGGATGGGAAAAGGAACACTACCTTGGTAGCCTCCTGGTGACTTTGGGATCAGGATTACGACTAGGCTAGCTTCAGGGAATCCAGCCAGTTACACAGCTGTTTGACATGTAGCATTTGGCTGTGAGGGATGTTTCCTGTTCTACTCTAACTCCCAGCCCCCCTGAGGCTAAAAATAACCCCAGTCCCCCACTCAGTAGCGGACATTCCAGCCTTGAAATAAAGGGAAGCCCTGATGGAGCTCTGAGCAGCTTCAGGTCTGGCTACGACCGGAGCTGAGTCTCTCATATATCCAGAATGTTGGGGGTGTTTGAAATCACAGACATTTTAAGGGGGAGGGAAGAGTGAAGAGCCTGTATAGACACCAGAGCCTGTATAGACATCACTGTGATGCTCGGGATAAAACTCAGTTCTTCAGATGTGCTCTGATTGTATCTTCAGATTCTAAATGAGGATTTCTCTCTTGGCTTTAGTGTGTCGAATGAAAGGTCATCAGGGGGATCAGGGAATCAGTAAGAAGCTCTTGTTTTATCCATTAACAGCAGCCAATACTCACCTGGTGTTGGGTACTGACAAATAGAATTTGTTTAGACATTGTAGAGTTTTTTAATTTTTGTTTTTTGGAAAGAGCATTGGATTTGCAATCAGGAGAATCTTGGGTTTTTTTCTTTCTTTTCTTTCCCCCTTTTGGCAATCAGGATTAAGTGACTTGCCCAGGGTCTCAAAACTAGTAAGAACCAGAGAATCTTGGTTCTCAGCTTTTGCTCTGGCTTTAGTTATACATGTGATCCTGAACTAGTGATCTTTAAACCTCATCTGTAAAATGGAAATTATAATACTTAGCTAATGAGACAGCTGGGGCTGCCATAGTGCACAAAGCACCAGGCTTGGAGTCAGGAAGACCCATCTTCCTGAGTTCAAATCTGGTCTCAGACACTCAGTAGATGTGTGACTCTGGGCAAGTCACTTAACCCTATTTACCTCAGTTTCCTCATCTCCAATATGAACTGGAGAAAGAAATGACAAACCCCTTCAGTGTCTTTCCCAAGAAAACCCCAAATGGGGGTCACAAATAGTCAGACAGGACTGAAATGACTCAACAATTAGAAGAAAGAAGTTATCAGAATGTGAATGAGTATGATAATATGGGATAGTCCCTCCTTTATGGAGTTCATAGCCTAAATCGGTGCATGGGACACATAACTTCTGAGTTTGGAGAGAGGGATGCTTCTGACCATCCATTGTTTAGCACCATGCCTGGCAAGTAGTAGGCAATTTAATAAATGTTGATTGATACCAACGAGGTGACGTCTTTCAGAACTCTGCTCAAGAGCCATGTCCTTATGTGAGACCCTTTGGTGAGGTCGTGTGAGTATAGTGGAAAGAACACTGAATTTGAAGTCAGAAAACTTGGGTTTGAATCTCCTTTCTGCCTGTCACTCTCCCACTTAAACTGTCTTGGCTTCAGGTTCCTCATCTGTAAGATAAAGGAGTTGGACTTATCACTTCTTGCAGCATTAACTCTGACCCTAGGATCATCAATGGGCCTCAGTTTCCTCATCTGTCAAATGAGAGAGTTATACTAAGTGACTTCTAGGGGGCCCTTCTAGCTGTAAGGCTATGATACTATGAACCCTGTGAGGTTAGAGCTACAGGAATTAGCCCCATGTTGTCCCTCCACCAACACCCACACACCCACTCACACACTTTACAATTTCTAGAGTGTTTCCTTGATAATCCTGGGAGGTAGGTAATATTATGACCATTCCTATTTTACAGATGAAAAAACTGAGACTGAGAGAGGCTAAGTGACCTATGATCACACCTGATAAATGCCAAAGACTGAATTTAAACTCAGATTTTTCTGACTACAAGTCCAGAACTCTATGTACTATATATCATACTTCCTTCTCTATTTTACAGAGTGAGAAACTGAGATTCAGATAAGGGAGGTGATTTGTTTACTATCACACAGTAAGTAGTAGGCTCAGTATTTAAACCCAAGTCATAGGATCATAGACTTAGAACTGGAAAGGACTCAACCCCTCCTTCCCCCTCCCCTTGTTTTATTGATTGAGAAAACTGAGCCCCAGAATGATGACGTGACTTGCCTAAGGTCACATCTAGTAAGTGTCAAGACTGAATTCAAACTCAAGCCCATGAATTACAAATCCAGTTCTTCTGCAATTTCTTCACCCTGTTTCTCCATATGGTTCAGCATTTAGGCCATCTATTAATGCTTTCATAATGTAGTAACTTACTTTTGGCATTTTAACCTCCCATAATCTCATTGGGAAGGCCCACGCTTACTTAAAGCTTGTAGTAGGAGCAGTCTGGCCCTGATCCCTCCATCCATTCTGAGACCCGAGAGCTCATCTTATCCAACCTCCTTATTTTACTAATGAGAAAAATCAATACCCACACCAAGAAATTGTCTTGGTGCAGGTTACATAGATAGCTTAGCCTCAGGATTTGAACTCAGGCTACTTGACTCCAAAACTACCATTCTTTCTACTCCACCATAGTATTCCTTAAAAAAAAAAAATATATATATATATATATATATATATATATATATATATTGCTAACTTTTGTTCTTGTATCACGCTCACTTCCCAATATAGCTTTCCTCCCCCTGCTGCTGCTCTCAGCAGCTATTCCTTATGAAACAAAATTTAAAAAAAAAGCATTTCAGTAAAACTAACCAACATATGGAAAAGGTCTGACATTAAATGGAGTATTCCATACCCAGAGTTCCCCACCTGTGCAAAAAAAGGGAAGGAATCACATTTTTATATTCTTTGGAATCATGATGTTTCAATTAACTGAACTAACCAGGCATTACAAGTGGTAGTAACAGACCCAAGATTTGAACCCAGGTCATGGGATCATAAATTTAGGAAAGGGACATTAAGAGAACATCTGACCTAACCCCCTAATCAGCTTCAACCAGAGGATTTTTTTATCCTTTTTTTTTCTTTCTCCCCACTGTATATCAGTCAAATTTAGGGACCACTCATGAAGTTGAAGTCAGACATCTTTGGCTCTGATGGAACTTGGTAGTGCCTGATTTATTACAGGCCAAGGCATGAATGGAGGAGATGGGAAAAGGGAAGAGAGAATGTAGGGTATCATTAATAGTTGTCTTGGATGCTGTAGGGTTATGCATCTCAAGGGGAGATTATCAGGATAGTCGGAGACCAGAAGTCCAAAGAACCTGGGTTCCCATCCTGCCGCTGTGACCATTGGGTATCCATTTCCTCATGTAATAATAAAAAAAGCTGCTTATATGACATATTGGTACAGTTAGATGGCATGGTGGATACCACCAGGCCTGGAGCCAGCAAGACTCATCTTCCTGAGTTCAAATCCAGCCTCAGATACTTATTTATGTGACCCTGGGCATGTCACAACCTTATTTGCCTCGGTTTCCTCATCTATAAAATGAACTGGAGAAGAAAATGGCAAACCACTCCAGTATCTTTGCTGAGAAAACCACAAATGGAGTCACAGAGTCAGACACGACTGAAAACGAATCAACAACATGACATTTTACAGTTTTCAAAGCATTTCCTATCCATTATCTTATTTGGTTCTCATAACAATCATTTGCAGTGTTCCCATTTTACTGATGAGGACATTGAAGCACCATGACTTGCTTGAGATCACACAGCTAGTACACAGCATGGCTGGGGTTCAAAGAGTTTGAGATGGAAGGTCCCTCAGAGATGCTCTAGTCTAACCTGAACAGGATGCAAAATCCCTTTTGACGCTTCCATTAAGTAGTCATCAAGTCATTTCTTCCAGACCTCTATAGTCCAAGAGTGCTGTCAAGAGATGTGTCTGCAACCTCTACCCATCTATTCCATATGCTGCCCTGTGGGATCAAGCAGAACTATGCTAATCATTCCTTGTCCTGGAAATTCTCTTTAGATATTTGAAGACTTGACATCATTCTCCCTACCCCCCAAATTTTCTTTACTACAGGATATTTTATACCCCTGTTTCCTTCAACTGATTCTTATATAGCATGCTGCTGAGGCCCTTTGAAATTCTGGTTGCCCTTCTTTGGACATTGCCCAGTTTATCAAAGTCCTTTCTAAAATGTGGGGCTCATAACCAAGCATGTGCTGGTAAATGTTTAAAAACTGATTTTCTAAGAAAAAAAGTACATGTAATACACTTTTCAGTTTAATTCACATTATTAAGGAAAATACAATCACTTTAAGTGTAATCATTGGTGATTTCTAAAGTGAATGTCCATTTCTAAATTGATGTCTGGACTTCCTTAAGTCTAGACAATCGATAAGACAATGAATCAAACTTTAATTTAGAACATTTCCTGATTTCTGAGATCTGCACTTTGATGACTCTGGAGGAGAGTGAGGTCAATGACTGTGCAGTTCTGCCTCACTTAAATCCAACTGGTATACAAGTCAAGACATCACCCTCCTAATGTCATTGGTCATGATGAAGGATGTACAACAAAAACAACAACAAATGCTTATGCAAAAAATTTAAAATTGACCCACATTCAAGCTGACCTTCAGTTCACCCCTGCCCATAGTAGCATGCAATACCTCATGTCCCTTAAAGTCTTAGTGCAGTTTTACGTTATTAGCTTAAATAATGGGTTTCAAGCTAATAACTTAATAGTTACGGCAATTTTATACGATTAGTTTAGAACCTATTATTTAAGCTAATAATGTAAAACTGCACTAAGACTTTTGGAACATCTGGTACTTGCAATTTTAGGACAGAGTTCAATGGACCTGCCATCTCCCTACTCTTGGATAATGGGCATCTCATTGACGATGTCATTAGATTTTTTTTTATTTTTTGGCTGCTTAGTTCTGTTGATGCTTCTTGAGTTTGGAGTCAGCTCAAACCCTCATGACTTTTTTTATAATATTAAATTCTATCTGGTCATGTCCTGCCACTCTTGTATGTATGAAGATGATTCTTTGAACCAAAGTGTAGGACTTTACATTTATCTCTTAACAGAACTAAACAATTTCACCTTATTAGGTTGTTGGGAGGTGTGTTATATAGTGGATAGAGAGCTGGGAAGGCCTGGCTTCAAGCCTGTGTTTGACATATTGACTGCATGGACAAGTGCTTCTCATTTACCCTAGATAACTCTTCCAGACTATAAGTTGTTGAGAAGGTACTGACCTGTATTGGTGGAGAGAGTTTTCCTCACCTGGAGTTCCCCATACTCATGATATTTCCCTATCTAGATTCATTTGAGCTTGTCTAGACCAGGGCTTCTTAAACTTTTTCCACTCTTGACCACATCAGTGCTTCTTAAGCTGTGGGGTTATGATCCACAGTTTAAGAAGTGTTGGGACTGTAGAACTTTTTGGATCCAGACTTGGTCATCCATTATATTCTGTCTCTAGCCTTCCCAGTTTTGTGTCATCTCCAGATTTGATAAGTATGCCAAACTTTATCTAAACCTCTGATCAAAAACATTAACTATCACAGACCCTAGGACACTCTGTTAACACATAATTACTTCCAAGTTGACATTGGTCTGTTAATGACTTCTCCTTGGGTCTGATCTTTGGAGATTCTTAACCAACAGGAGAGACTGTGAAATGCTTCACAAAAATCTACATAGAGGATTGCCATAATATTAGTAGCTTTAGACATAACTAGTTGATCATTTTCTTGATAAAACCTTTAGTGCAAGGGTCTTCAACCTGGGGTCTCTAAACTTTTTGAAAAATATATTTTGATTCCCATAGTATAATATGATTGGTTTTCTTTGTAATCCTATGGATTTTATGCATCGAAAAACATGATGCTGAGAAGGGATCCATAGGCTTCATGGGACTGGTTGCCCAGGGAATCCATGACACAGACAAAAGCAGGGATCCCTGCTTTAATAGTTCTCTGTCAGGTGTCAATAATGCTTATTGACTTGAATTAGGACTAGAAGCTTAGAACTGATTCTGGAACCAGATCTCTCTGCCATGTTGTTGGGGACATAGGGAGAGGCAGGATATATATCTTTGCTATGTCACTAATGACAAATTTCATTACATACTTATGTGTTTTAATCTATTTTCATAGGTCCCAAGACCAACCTACCCCATCCTAGATTCTGGCATCATCAGCCTGGTACATTATAGAGCTTTAGAAATTCTAGTTGATTGATCAATAGCCAGTGTAGATGTGATAGGTCACCGCGTTGCTATGGATGTAAATTTCCCTCATTCACATCCATCTGCTTCTCCTGGGGATTAACATCTGGCTTCTTCTTTTAGGTGCAATCTCTACAGTCTACGTTTGTGAGTTTTGAGTCCATCCTGAAAAACTCCCAACATAAGCAAGAACTGACAGAGAAAGCAATCAAGCAGGGGGAGAATGAGATCAATCGTATCAGCGAAGTGCTGCAAAAATTACAGAATGAGATCCTGAAGGACCTTTCAGATGGCATCCATGTGGTCAAGGATGCCAGGGAAAAGGATTTCAATTCCCTGGAGCACACTGTGGAAGAGAGACTCACAGAGCTCACCAAGTCCATCAATGAGAACATCGCCATATTCACTGAAGTCCAGAAGAGGAGCCAGAAAGAAATCAATGAGGTGAAAGCCAAGATCTCTTCACTGGAGGAGACAGATTGGTACAAAGATGACTTGAAAGCACTGAGGGATGTCGTGGATGGACTTCAGACCTCAGTGAAATCCAGAGAAAAGGATATTGAGTCCTTGAGAAGTTCCCTGGAGACCATGGAGTCTGATGTCTATACCGAAGTCAAAGAATTGGTCAGCTTGAAACAGGAGCAGGAAAAGTTCAAGGAAGCTGCTGACAATGAACATCTCACATTGCAATCCCTGAGGGAGAAGATCCTTCAGGCTGAGGCTTCGTTGTCCCATCTCCCCAATGAGATACAGAGATTGGAAGAAGAGGTGCTCCAGGTTAAAGCAAATGCCAACCAACAAGATGAGAATGACATTTTCAAGAACACAGAAGCCTTAGACTCTCTTCAGAGGAGGAGCAATGATTTTGATTCCCGGTTAGAGGACCTGGAAGGCAACCTCCAGGCCATCCAGACTGCATCGTCTCAGCAGATGAAGACTCTGGAATCCATTCTTTCCAAGAACGAGGAGCATGAACGTCAGCTGGTCACCCTCCAGGAGCACCTCGAAAGCATCACAGCTTCCCATGGGTTGTTGGGTGAGGATAAAGAGGGCCTCAAGAGTACCATGAGAAGCCTGGGAGAGTCTCAGCTCTCCCTCTACAATGACGTGGAGGAACTGAAGAGAAGTGTGAGCGAGCTTCCCAGTGCCGTGGACTCCCTGGAGAAGGTGCAGAAACAGGTGCGCACTCTGCTTGAAAATGCCCAGGGGGACGCTTCTCTTCCTCCTAACTATCTAGAAAAACTGGCATCCGTGGATGACTTAAAATCCTCCTTAAGCCAACTGGAATCAGACCTAAAAATGGTTAGGACTGCTGTGGATAAGAATCTGGTCCCCTACGCAGTGAAAATTGAAACCAATAAGAATGATTTAGATGCCCTGAGGAGAGAACTGAATCGACTGTTTGTGGAAGTTGAGAAAATTTACGAAAGAGTCTAAACGAGTTATCGATGCTGGTGTGGAATTTCAAAGTCCCCCCCACCCTGTTTCTCATGGCCAAAAAAAAGTCATCCCTCTTTATAATGAGCAATAGACACTCATGGAAGCTCTCGGGCATTCTCTGATGCCCCCTTGCCTACCCAATTAATTTATTTGCCATTGTTAGGCTATACCTGTGAGAACAGGGCTATGGTTGCTTCATTATTTTGTACTGACTTTTAGCTTTTTCCCTGAAGGGCCCCCATCTCCAGGAATCTAAGGTTCCTTCTAAAAAGATGTTTTGAACATCCCAGAAGGGTGAGAATGATATCAGGTGACATTAAACAGGAACCGATTAGCATTATTAGCCTCAAAGAGCCACCTTGGCCGCCATTTTTTACTCAAGTAATAAAAAAGAATGCTAATTAAAATTATCCATAAGGAAAATACATTTGGTATTTTTTTGTTTTGTTTTTTTGTTTTTTGATGGGAGGGGGGAGGACCCAAGTTTTCCATGAGATGTCAGTCATTTAGTCTTCCACTTTTAAACTGGCTGGAAACCAGAAACATCAGCACAATTTAGGGGAAAAAATATACCAATTCCTAGTTGTTTTTTTTAACTACTTTACCATAGTCCCTCCCATAGGTGCTTTCTTATAGTTTCTCTTTCATCCCTATTCTTTCCACCCCCAGTCTATACATCCTCTAGTGATATCCAAGGTAACTATGCAAGACTCAGAAGGCTCCGAATGCCAAGATGGGGCATCCACACTGAGTAATCCTGAGCCCATCTGTGCCAAATCTTGTAGTTGGGTCATCAGATAACTCTTAGACTTAGCAGCCCAGAACAGGGGTCTGATATATTGTTGAATCATATCCCAGGAGCAGCACAGCGGAATGGGGCGTCCCCTCAGGTATGCAGACCAAATGTCTATAACCTATTTTTTTTTAAAGTTTTTTTTAAAAAAAATGATACTCATGGGGATCCACTAACAGTAGATTCCTGTCTGTCAGTGGAAAAAAGTATGCACTGCATTTCATGTCATTGTTTGCTCTGTCCCCGAGCTGCCCTGTTCCTGATGGTCTGTCCTGTCCTGTTCTGTCCTTTAAAGCCATTTTGTTTTTCCTCCATTTGGAGTAATTTCAGATGTTCGTTTAGTTGACTGTGAAATGAACTGTATGGCTTCTTTACAGTATTTTTAATTCTTAATAAACACTTTGGAGCTTTGTACTCATGGGTGTGATAGGAGTTTTTATTTGCTTGAGGAGCAGGCTTGGATGGTATGGCCAAAATCGCCTTTCAGAGATAAGTGACTCAAGGTGGAGGTGGCAGTCCTTGGAGGCCCACTTGGAGGTCCCCTGAGCCTTCAGCCACTTCACGGGGGACTGTGAGATCCTGCCATTTATTTGTTCTTTTGTTGCACAGAGAGGAAGCATGGTGTACTGAGTAGAGATCTGGCCTTAAACATGGGAGGATTTGGGATCGAAGGACATACTTGGAAAGCCTTTAGAACAGGGCCTGGAATGTAGTAGACTTGCCTTCCAAGTCTCATTTCTGACACTTACCTGACCCTGGCTAAGTCAACTTAACCTCTCAGTGTCCTAGACATCCAGGACAGTGGGTTTTAAACTGCTTTCTGTGCATTGTTTTCCCCCTTAATACTTTGATAATTGTTGATGAGTCATTTTGATCGTTTCTCATTTTTTGTGACTCCATTTGAGGTTTTCTTGGCAATGATACTGGCATGATTTGCCATTATCTTCTCCAGTTCATTTTACAGATGAGGAAACTGAAGCAAACAGTTTTAAGTGACTTGTCCAGGGTCACACAGTTTGTAAGCATCTGAGGTCACATTTGAACTCAGATCTTTCTGATTCCAGACCCAGGGCTCTATTCACGGCACTACCTAAGGTGCTCCATTTACATTATTATAATTCACCAAAATTGGTTTCTTTTGTAATGCTATGTATCCTATTTTATTCTTTTAAAAGCATTCTGAAAGAGGGTCCAAACCTTCCACCAGAATCTCAAAAGTCTCCATGACACACAAAAGCATTTAAGAATCCTTGAACTAACATCATAGTTTGAACAGTTGCCAGTCTGTACTAGTAGAAGGAGTTTCCTTAACTGGGAATCTCCCTCTATCAGTAAAATCACAGGTCTGATCCCTATCTCCAGTGCTGTCACTGAGGATCATAGATTTAGAGCCCGAGGATTCTTAGAGGTCATCGTGTACAACCTACCCATTTTACAGATGGGAAAGTTGAGACTTAGATGGGAGCTGAGTCAGACTCTGAACCCAATGTTGTTCACACACTTCCTCAAAAACACAAACTCCTCAGCCAGGTATCTGAAGCCCCCTGCCTTCTGCACTCCTTCCTCATATCCAACTCTGAGGATCCTTAGCTTCCTATAAAGTTTCTACAGCTTCCTTGGATTCTCCTGGTAGGGTTCCCTTCCTTCTCAGACTTCCTGGTAAAAACTATTCTATATTCTGCGACTTAGAGGAGAATGCAAACTCTAAGAACAGGGACCATTTTTGTACTGTTCTTTGTATTTTCCTTGCCTGTTCCTGACACAGTAGGGCTCTAGATGAGACCTGTGATTTCACTGGTTTAGGGGAATCCCATGTGAGGAAGTTCTTCACCAATGTACATAGTCACCTTTCCTTCATTAAAGCCTTAGAGTTTGCTTGGGCACTGGATGGTTAATAATAGTTGACATTTATATAGTGTGCCAAGTGCTTTCCAGTTGTCTCCTTTAATCCTCATAACAACCCTGGGAAGAAGGTGCTTTATCCCCATTTTACAAATGGGGAAACTGAGGCAAGCAGCTTAAGTGATTTGCCCAAGGTCATAGCTGTGTAAGGCTAGATATGAACTCAGACCTTCCTGACTCTGTCCCATGCCCTAGCTCACCAGGGTCCCTCAGCCAGTGTGTCAAAAGTGAGACTTTGAACCCAAGGTGGCTCTATCCACCAGACCAGGTTGCTTCTTGAAGTATTTGTTTGAATTGACTTGAATGCATTCACATTTGTTATATGCCTACTGTGTTCATGTGACTTGTAGTAGGCATTGGGGTAGAGCAAAATAGAAAATATGGTCCTTGTGCTTGAGCTATTAGGAGGACCAGGGGGTAGCTAGGTGGTGCATGGGATATAGTACTGGCCCTAGAGTCAGGAGGACCTGGATTCTAATCTGATTTCAGACACTTCTTAGCTTGTGACCCCCAGCAAGTCACCTAACCCTGTTTGCCTCAGTTTCCTTATCTGTAAAATGAGCTGGAGAAGGAAATAGCAAACCACTCCAGTATCTTTGCCAAGAAAACCCCCAAAAGGGGTCACAAAGACTTGGACACAACTAAGGGGGTCGGAATGGGGTGGGGTGGGGAGGAAGATCAGGCAAACACACAAATCAACTTGAGAGAAACAGTGTGTTCATATGTAGCATCCTAAAAGTCTTACACACATGTATGTACACATACATACATATGCATGTAAAAACACTGTAAATATAGATAACATGTATGTTCTGTTTATATATACATATGTAAAACATTTTATAAATATGTCTAATGTATGCTGTATATTTCTTTACATATATGTATGTATTTACATGTATGTTACATTTGCCTTATCTTAATCATGCTTGTAGGAAGCTCAGGGACAGGGATCACATTTTCTCCTTTTCCCTGACCCCCTCAGTGTCTGACTACAGTGCTAGGAACATAGAAGGCACAAGATAAATACTTGCTGAATGAGCGTACCAATCTCGCAAATTGTCATGCAGTAGCACTCTACCATAAAGCAAACATGTTTTACATGTGAGATCATATGATTCTCATAACACTAAGGTATGGAGTATATTATTATTAAGGAAATTGGGGTTAAGTGACTTGCCCAGGGTCATACAATAAGAGTCTGAGGCCAGATTCAAACTCAGGTCTTCCTGACTCCAGGGCCTTTGCTTTATTCACTGCACCACCTAGCTGCCCTGTAAGGAGTGTATTATTAGGAAAGTTTGAGTATAGAGTCAAGTGACCTGGGTTCAAGTCCTAGTTCATTGACTTTTTGTTTATGTGTATATCACTTTATTTCTCTGGGCCTCATGTTCCCCATCTGTAAAATAGTGGATGGACTAGATCGTCTCTAAGTTTCTTTCTAGTCCTATAATCTTTCAACCCCCCAAATCACAACTTTTTTTGTCCTTAAGGAGTTTCCTCATCTGTAAAAATAAAAGGGTTGGAGTTGGACTGTAATGATTTCTTGGAGACTCCCATCCCTAAATGTGTGATCCTTCAGGGGTCTTGAGAAGTATGTGAGAAGAGGGGAGTTACTCCACATTCCCCCTAGAATTAGAGTTTCAGACTAGAACAATGGCTTGTTCCTAATGATTCCCCAAGGAGTCTATTGGTACATCTATTGGTACATTGGATGGGAAAAACAAAACCCAGCAATTAAAAAAACCTCACATCTTTATTTTCATGAACCTCTAACTGAAATGTTAACTTTTCTCTAATTATTTTAAAACATGATTCTGAGAAGGAGTCCATAGCCTTCACTGACTGCCAAAAGGGGCTAGGATGCAAAAAAGAATAAGAATTTCTGTAATCAAACACAGTAGAAGCCAATGCTCTTGTTTTATAGATGAAGAAAGTTCAGAAATTGTCTCATTCTTCTCTAACTTTCACTTTTCTCATTCTATTCTTCTGGATATCACTGAGGATCATGGGATCTTAGATTTAGAACTGGGAATGACTTCAGCAACCATCTAATCCAATCCATTCATTTTAGATATGAGGGAACTGAGGCCCAAAGAGAGCATGGTCACTCTTTTCTTTTCTCCCCTCTAGGTGGTGGGAAACTGTGAACCATAGCACTTAAGGTCAAAGCCAATTAAAGAACTCCAGAAGCTGACTGTTGACTTTTTGAATTCTCCTTCTTATTCATCAGATTCAATGTTTCTGTCCCAGCCACTCTCTGACTTAGAGCTAGAAAGTACTTAAAACTTCCACTTAGTTTCTGATAACTGAGTTGTTATTCTTTTCAGTATCATTTCAGGGGACTTCCCTTTCCAGAAGCATGGACTGTTTAGATCTGGAGGCCCCATGCTTTTTTCAAACCTAAAATGAATTTTGGCCAGCTAGGTGGTGCAGTGGATACAGCACTGAGCCTAGAATCGGGAAGACTCATCTTCCTGAGTTCAAATCTGGCTTCAGACACTTATTAGCTGTGTGACCCTGAGCCAATCACTTAACCCTGTTTGTCTCAGTTTTCTCATACATAAAATGATCTGGAGAAGGAAGTGGCAAACCATTCCAGGATCTTTGCCAAGAAAACTCCAAATGGGATCATGGAAAGTTGGACATGACAGAACAGATCTGAGGAAGCCCTTTCCCTACCCCCCCCCCCCACTTCTGAATCCTTGTTCATTTCCTATCTCATTAGTTTAGTGTGAGTATCTTTGTTAGGGATCTGTCCTCTTTCTATTCTATCCTTGGATTATTAAGTCAACATTTATTAAGCACCTACTATATACCAGGCACTGTGCTAAGCACTGGGAATAAAAAAGACAAAAGATAGACCCTACCCTCAAGGAGCTTACTATGCAGTGGGGATCCAATATGCAAACCAATATACACAGACAAGCTATATACAGTATAAACAAGAAATAAGAGAGAGAAGGTATTGGAATTAAGAGGGGTTAGGGAAGGCTTTCTGTAGAAAGTGGGCTTGTAGTTGGGACTTAAAGGAAATCGTGGAGATCAGTATCTTTCTGGAAATCTCATTACTGAGAACCATAGGATCATAGATTTAAAGCTGGATGTGACATTAGGGGTCATCCAATGTAATCTATTAATTTTACTCAGGAAGACACTATTGATTTGGTCATGGTCACTTATGTATGAAGTATCAGAGGAACCCAGAGCTCTGGGCCTGAGCCCAGACTTACTACTCTTTCTTAGGCTTTCAGATATATCTAGGCAGATGACTCCCTCAAATCTAAATATTCAGCCTCAGTCTCCCACCTTAATTCCAGCTAGTTGCCTGCTGGATGTCTCCTTGTGGAAATCCTATAGACATCTCAAAATCATGAGGGGACCTCAATGGTCAAGAAGGAATCCCCACTGGAGCACATATGCCAAAGGGTTCTTCAGCTTCTGTTTGAAGATTGCCAAGAAGGGGTGGGTCTCCCAAGAAAGGCCACTCACTCTTGGTTAGCTTTCATTTCCACAAAGTTTTTCCTGACATAAAACAATAATTTGTCTTTTTAGATTTCCCATCCGTAGATTCTGGTTCTACCCTTTGGGGCCCAAGCAGAAGAAATCTAATGATACACTCCACACCCAAGCCGTGCAAATGCTTGATACAACTATTATGTCCTTTCTTCTCTAGTCTAAACACCCCCATTTCCTTTGACTATTCCTCTTCTGAAGTGGACTCAAGGTCCTTCACCATTAGAGCTGTCCACTTCTGAGTACTTGGCCAGTTTATCAATGTCCTTCCTCAATGGCAACATCCAGAAATGAACACATATTTCCCAAATGGTCTGACTGTGAAGACTGTAGAGACACAATCACTTCATTCTTGCTTCAATGCCTCTCAATGCTACCCACAATTACATTAGCATTTTTGATTGTAATCCTTCATTCCTAATAAATATATTCATAGTAATTAATAATTAGATTTCAGTCCACTAAACTAAAATCAGGAGGTCTTTTTTTCTGATAAGCTATTATCTACCTATGTCTTCCTCTTCTATTTGTAAAGATGATTTCTTGAATCCAACTGTAAAACTTAGCATTTATCCCTACTGAATTTCATTATATTAGATTCAGCCAATGCTCTAGTTCTCAAAGTGTGGACCAGGGACTCCTGGGGAACCCTGAAAGGCTTTCAGGGGCCTTCAAGGTCAAAACTACTTTCATAATAATACTAAGATGTTTTAATAGTAAATCTCTGTCTCTCTGTGTCTTTGTCTTTCTCTATATCTATATCCATCTGTCCATCCATCTATCTGTCTGCCTATCTATCTACCTATCCATCCATCCAGAGAAGTTCATCATATTGTCCATCAATTTCATGATGGCATGTTTCTCTGGTTTCTGAATAGTGGACAATGCTCTTGTGCCTTCCCAATCACTAACAGAGTGAAACAGGGCTGTGTGCTTGCTCCTCTCATGCTCTTTAGCATGATGTTTTCAGCCATGTTGTCAAATGCTTTCCATGATGATGAACATGGCATTGTCAGCTACCATACTGAAGGTAAATTCTTCAATGTGAAAAGGCTACAAGGCAAGACCAAAGTGGAGGGAGTGTTGGTGCATGATTTTCTCTTTGCAGATGATTGTGCTCTCAGTGCAGCCTCTGAAGCTGAGATACAACAAAATATGGATCAATTCTCGGCTGCCTGTGTTAATTTTGGCCTAATAACTAACACAAGAAAACACAGGTACTCCATCATCCATATGTGGAACCATGGGTTACAAAAAATAGAGGTTTTGAATGCTGTGGATTATTTCACTTACCTTGATCATATACTTTCCAGGGATGTACACATTGACAATGAGATTGATGCACGCATTGTCAGAGCTAGCTCAGTGTTTGGGAGGGTCAAAAGAAAAGTATGGGAGAGAAGAGGTATTAGGCTGACTACCAAACTGAAGGTCTACAGAGCCATTGTGTTGATCTCATTGTTGTATGCCTGTGAAACATGGACAGTCTACCAGTTCCATGCCAGGAAACTGAATTGCTTCCATTTGAACTGTCTTAGGAAGATTCTGAGGATCACCTGGCAGGATAAGGTACCAGACACTGAAGTCCTTGCTCAAGCTGAACTGCCAGATATTCAAATTATGCTTCAGAAAGTGCAACTCCAATGGGCTGGCCACATTGTTTGAATGCAAAATGTATGCTTGCCCAAAAGACTATTCTATGGAGAGCTCACATGGGACAGGCGATCACATGGTAGTCAGAAGCAATACAAGGACATTCTCAAGAACTCTGGATATGATTTTGGGACATGGGAGACACATGGCATACCCACATCAGAAAAGATACTGTGCTCTATGAGCAAAGCAGAATTGAAACAGCTCAAAGTAAACGTAGAATGCACAAATTTGGAGTATCCATCCTACACTCTGTGCCCAATCTGTGGTAGAGCATTCTGAGCTCATATTGGTCTGATCAGGCACAGTTGCACTCACTGAAACTTGACTTCATTTTGGTCCTCTTCGAGAAAAAAGGACAACAACCATCCATCCATCCATCTGTCCATCCGCCCATCCATCCATCCATCCCTCTATCTATATATCTATCCATCCATCCATCCATCTATCTTATATTATGGGATCCCCAACACTTTTTAAGAGTGCAAAGGGTTCCTAAGACCAAAAAGTGTGAGAGTCACTGCCCTACCTCATCAAGATCTTTATGAATCCTGACTGTTCCAGTTTGTTAGTGACCCTTTCCACCTTTGTGTCATCTGCCAATTTGATGAGCATGCTGTCTATGTTTTGCCCAAATTATTGATAATATATTAAATAGGAAGGGAGTAAGCAGAGATCCTTTGGCACTCCACTAGAGAATTCAAGCTACAGACTTTGAACCATTGATGACTAGTCAAGTTGGCAAGTCCTTATAAATGCCTATAATGTACTGGGCATTGGTACTAAGTGCTGGAGATACAAAGAAAGGTAAATGATTGTGCCTACCCTCTGGGAGTTCACAATCTAATAAGGGAGACTACATGAAAACAGTTAGGCACAAATGAGATATTGACATGATAAACTGGAAATAATCAACCGCTGGAGAGGGAAGACACTAACATTAACAGGGAGGAGAGAGATTTCTCATCAAAGGTGGAATTTAACTGGTACTTGAAGGAAGCCAGGAGGCTGAGGTGGGGAGGGAGAGAATGCTTGATATGGATTATGGCCAGTGAAAATGCATGGAATGGGGAAGACTACTTTTGAGTCTAGTCATTCAAATAGTCATAGATCCATTTAACTCTATGGCCAACCCAGCCATATCTTTCCATCTTATTAATAATTTATAATTAATTATTATAAATATTATATCATTATATTATAAATATAATTATTATAAATAATTAATGCTTCCTGAAAGTTTAGGCAAACCAAATAAACAGAATTCCTTTTATCTGTCATTTTAATAACTCTGTCCAAAAAGAAATAAAGTTAGCCAGATATGACTTAGTGAAAAGTGATACTGGGGCTTTTAGTTGTCACCTTTTCCTTTCTAGGTATCATTAACCAAGACTTTAATGATCAGTTACGGAAATGGAATTTTCCTTGTATATACTTGAAAGTTACTTGTACGTGTTTTTCTCCTGACAGAGTATAAACTTCTTGAGGGCAGGGAAGGACTGTTGCATTCTGGTCTTTGTATTTCCAGCATTTAACATAGTTGCTACACATAGGAGGTGCTTAATGAATGCTTGTTAATATAATTAATTAGTTAATAGTTAATACAGCTAGCCTATAGTTTTTCCAGACTATTTTCTTCCCTTTTTTCATAGAAAATCTGGAGTCCATTTTCCCTTGTCCAGTCCTACTGTACCTCTTCCCTCCACCCCCTTCTTCATACTCTTTCAGATGTCAGTGCTGGTGACTCAACAATCACACCTGCCAGCCAGTTCTGGGTAGAGTTCATGTGGGTCAGGTGAATGGAATTCATGGAGGGCAGCTAGGTGCTCCCTTGGGATCTCCTGACTTCTCTTGGTTCTTAATTATTTATCAGACATTTTGGTTCTGTTTCCAGTGCAAACATCATTCATGCATTGGACTGAATTACTTCTGTTTTTAATGATCCTGAAAGTGGTGGTAATTGATTGGTGTTAGGGAACTCCTGGTGTGGCAATGCTCTCTGCAGATATGGATTGTCAAGTCCTCCAAGTTGACCGGGTCACACAGCTCGCTTGACCCCAAGGCTAGCCCACTCTACCCTGGGCCATATGGACAAGGAACAGGGGCTAGAGTTAGGATTCCAATGATATAGGTAACTCCCAGGTGAGGAAACTCTCTCTCCCGATGCAGGTTAGTACCCCCTTTGCAACTGAGAATCTTAGAGAAATGCCTTAGGCATTGAAAAGTCAAATAACTTGTTCAGGGTCACACAGATTTTCTTGACCTGGAGGCCAGTTTTCTATGCATTACATCAGAGGTGTTAAACTTAGTCAGATCCCCTAATTCCTGAGTGCAGTTGCCAGATTAAAATGTAATTGGGAAATGTTAAGTAAAAAACCAGAAATACAGCATAGATGATGTCAATGTGTAGTTTTTTAAGTTCGTATGTGACCGACTGGAATCTGGTTCTATCTGAGTTTGACACCAACGTCTTTCATTATGATCATGCAGATGACAGTAATGAATATTGTTGATAATTACAGTGACAGCCAATATTGATCTAGTGCTTACAATATGCTGAGTTCTACAACTTGTATCTCCTTTATCCCCACAACAACCTTAAGAAGTAGATACTATCGTTGTCTTCATCTTATAGATGTAGAACTGAGGCAAACCAAGGTCGAGTGACTTGTCCAGGGTCACACAGCTAGTAAGTATTAGAGACCAACTCTGAACTCAGATCTTCCTAACTCCAGGCCCATCTCACTAACAATGACAATATTATTATGTCATGACACCGTTAATATAAGTAATATAATAACAACATATTAATAGAATGAACCATATACTATAATTAATATTAATTAATAACAACAAATGAGACCAGGTGTTATCCTTACTATAAGAAAACTAAAGCTAGTGCATCTTTTGAGCTTGGGAGTTCCGAGATGCAGTGGGTTAGGCATTAATATAAGTGTCTAGGACTGGAGGTAAGGGTTCAAGGGAAGGACCAGATTTCCTAGGGAGGTGCAAACTAACTCAGATCTGAAATGGAGCAAGTCAAAGCTCCTAGGACACTCCATCAGAATGGGGCCCCCTAGGAGCCTTTGTATTGTGCTTTCTTTTTGCTTGTCTTTTGTTTGTGTTTACCATTGAGGTCTAGTCTTTAAAAAACAGCAGTGGAAAGTCAATGTGGGGGGAAAAGGAAAAACAGCCCTGCCTCTGGACTCATTGTGTGACCCTGAGCCTCTCTGTCCTCAACTGTAATGTGAGGGAGTTAGGTTGGATGGTCTCTGAGGCTTCAGTCTTCCTCAGAAAAGGACAAAGAAAGGGAAGGAGAAAAAAGAGAAAGAGGAGGCAAGCTCTCTTAGGGAATAGTGGGCTGGCTTATTCTCTTGGTGACCCTTTATCTCTCAGTGACCCAGTCAACACTAAGGCTACAACATAACATAACGTAACATAACATAACATAACATAACACATATGATATGACATGATATAATGTTAAATAATACAACACGATAGATATATGATCTGAAACAATGTAACATGATATAACATTATATGATATAATATATGATATAACATTATATGATATAATATATGATATAACATTATATATGATATAATATAGTATCATATATCACATCGTATCATATGATACGATATGATATGATATGATATATAATATAATATAATACCTTAGTAGAGAGAATTTCCTTGATGGGAATTTTCTACACCACTGAAATCACAAATGCAGACCTTACAACTGTAATAACAACACTAAAAACTCATGTTTAGATAGTCCTCCAAGGTTTATAAAACATTTTCATCATACTGACCCTTTGAGATAGGTGCCATTTTTCCCTCTCCTAACATCATCTCTAAGTTATCGTGAATATATTTTGTATCCTATAACTGTTAGAGAGTAAGTCCCTTGAGAGTAGGGATGATTTTTGCTTTTTTGTATTTTCATTGCTTATTACAGTGCCTGGGATATAGGCAGTGCTTAACAAATGCATGCTGTCTTGACCTGACTTCCTATCCAATTTGGCGACATCTTCTGCCTGCGTCTGCATGTGCCTAGGTTCTGCTATTTCAGCTTGTCCAATTCCCTGGTTTCTCTGTCCAGCTTTCTGATGGAGCACCTTGAGAGATTCCCCGCCAGGTGTAGTTTCTGCCATACCCCTGGCTCCTGAGTTCCTCCCCTGCTGCCCACTCTACTGGGCTCTGACCCCTAGCCTCTCAAGTGACTTTCTCTTCCCTCTTTTCACCTTCAAAGATGCACCTGATATTTAGTTTATCCTGAGTTTACCTGTTAAAAACAGTTTGCCTGTTAAACAGTTTATCTGGTAACATGCAATGGATTGAGTCCGGTACTTGGATTCAGGAAAGCCTGAGTTCAAATCTCACTTTAGACTCTGTCTGTCCCTTAACTGTTGCCTCAGTTTCCTTATATGTAAAATGGGGTTAATAACAGTACGTACAACACAGGGTTGTTGTGAGGATCAAATAAGAGAGTACATAAATAGCACAGAAATTCAAGCACTATATAGATGCTAGCTATTCTAGCTGTGGTGACAGTGGTAGTTAACTATTATCCTCCCACTTCTCTTTAAGGGGTGGCCCTGAACCTGCTTCCTTA
The DNA here is from genome assembly GCA_028658325.1 of Potorous gilbertii. Lineage (NCBI taxonomy): Eukaryota > Metazoa > Chordata > Mammalia > Diprotodontia > Potoroidae > Potorous > Potorous gilbertii. The sequence continues at coordinate 231,242,178 of CM053770.1, read as the reverse complement.
GCTATGTTTACTCATCCCTATTTGAAAATGAGCTTTCCCAGCCTGCTATGATGTAACTCTATACTACGGAAAATGCATGAAGATTTAGCTTGCCAAAGCCTGCCACCTAGTGACTAATTAGTATAAAACAGCATTACAAAAAAAAAAGTGGCTCCAGACAGTGCTTTCAATTTAATTCAATTTATTAAGTCCCTACTATGTGCCAGGCACTTGGCTAAACACAAGGGATATAAATAATAAGAAATACAATCCCTGCCTTCAAGGATCTTACAATGTAATGGGAATGGGGAGAGAGCATGCAAAAGGGAAGCTGGATACTATCCATTAGGTTGATTGATCCAACTGACCTACAAATGTGCCCATTTTACAGATGGATGCCCAGAGTTGTACAGCTCCCCTAACCCAAGACTTGAGACCATGCTTTCTGTTTCACGGAGATCAGAGTTGGACCTCAGAGGTCAACTGGTCCTATCCTTTAATGAACAGAGATGGGGCAATGGATAGAGTGCTGGACATGAAGTGGGGAAAACCTGAGATCAAATCCAGCCTCAAATACTTATTATCTATGTGACCTAAGCAAGTCACTTAACCTCTGTCTGCCTCAGTTTCCTCATCCTTAAAATAGAAATAAAAGCACCTATATCCCAAGGTTGTCATGAGGACCAAATAAGATTTTAAAAATGCTTTGTAAACTTTGAAGCATTATGTAAGCACTAGCTAATAATAACTAAAAATTATTATTTTTTTACTGAATGAATGAAAAAGCATTTAAGTGCTCATTATGTGCCAAATACTATGCTATAGCACTGAGGATACAAATTGAAGAGTAAGACAGTCCCTGATCTCAAGGAACTTGCACTCTAACATGGGAAGATTTCTTAACCTTTTTTTGAACCATGGCCATGTTTGACACTCAGCCTGGTGAAGTTGATGGACTTCTTCTCAGAATAAAGTTTTAAATGCATAACATAAAATACATGCAGTTACAAAGGGAATCTATGATATTGAAATGCAGTATGTTGTTACTCAATTGTGTCCAACTCTTTCTGACCCCATTTGGGGTTTTATTGGCAAAGATACTGGAGTGCTTTGCCATTTCCTTCTACAGCTTATTTTACAGATGAGGAAACTGAGGCAAACAGGTTAAAGTGACTTGCCAAGGGTCACACAGCTAGTAAGTGTCTGAGGCTGGATTTGAACTTATGAAGATGAGTCTTCCTGATTCCAACCTTAATTCTAATCCCAATCCACTGTGTCACCTAACTGCCTACTGAAATACAGCTAACTATATATATATATGTGTATATATATATATATATGTGTGTGTGTGTGTGTGTGTGTGTATGATTATATTTGTATACATGTATAATTTTAAACGTATACATTACTATATATGTGTGTATATACAAAAAAATATACACAATATATGTATACATATGCACATACATACATATACATACATACATATAAACAACTTTACAGACTGGAGTTTAAGAACCACTGTAATGTGGGAGAGAAAACATATGTAGGAGGAGAAGTCAGCTTCAAGGCAGAGAGAAGGGTCCTGTGGTCCTTACTGAGTGTCTTTTTCATTTCCACAGGATGAATTCCATGTCTATTTTTGCTGTGGAGTCATTTGACAGGGCCAAGGAGTTTGGTGGCCAGCATAGCTTTAGAAACTGTGCCTGCTGCACATGCCAGCTCAGATCTCTATGTGGGTTGTTTCTTTAGGTAATGAGCAGTCATGTAGCAAGAGAGAGGGATAATAGAAGTTGGGGGCTACTCTAGTAACCACACGTTATATATTTTTAACTGATAGAAAAGTCTCCAGCATGTTGGGTAGATAAATCCTCCACAGAGGAATTTTGGAAGGCGTGGACAAAAATCTCAGAAAATGAGCAGGAATAGGTTGGGTTACCATCTGTTCTGGTTGGAGGAATGACTCATTTTGATGAAATAACAGATCCATGGGAACATCGTATTGAAATGAAAAGTAGCACGGTGTCTTTTTTAAAATATTGCTTATTTCTTTTTAACATTCATTTAAAATTTTTTGAGTTTTGAATTCTCTCCCTTTCTCCCCTACACATTGAGAAGTCAAGAGTTGTGATATCAATTATACTTGTGAAATAATGCTAAACATTTCCATATTAGCCATGTTGCCAAAAAAAAGCAAGAAAAATAAGAAAGTGAAAAAATTATGCTTCAATCTACATTCAGACTCAATCAGTTTTCCTTTGGTGGTGCATAGAATTTTTCATGATAAATCTTTCTGACTTGGATCACTGTGTTAATCAGAATAGCTAAGTCATTCACAGTTGATCATTGTCAATATTACTGTGTAGTGTTCTTCTAGTTCATTTCAACTCACTTGGCATCAGTTCATACATGTCTTCCCAGGTTTTTTCTGAAACCATTCTACTTGTCTTTCTTATAATGCAATAGTTTGCATCATAGTCATGTTCAGCCATTTCCAATTGATGGACATTCCTTCAATTTCCTATTCTTTACCAACACAAAAGGAGCTGCTGTAAATATTTGTGCACAGAGTCTTTTTCCTTTTTTCTTAATCTCTTTGGGATACAGACCTCATAGTGGTCCTGCTGGGTCAAAAAATACACACAGTTTTATAGCCCTTTGCTTACAGATCCAAATTGTTCTCTGGAATGGTTGGATCAGTTCACAACTCCACCAACAGATGACTGAAAGATGAGAGGGATGGGCCAAGAGAGATGAAGTGATTTGCCTAGACACCAAATATAACCCAAATCCTACGACTCTGAACATCACACCATCCTGGCTCCTATGGGTTAGTGGTTAGATAGTCAACAAGCATTACTTAGTAGTAACTTAATAGTAAATACTCAATATATGCTAGGCATCATGAGAAGCTTAGAGGATACAAAGAAAGACAAAAACACTGGAACAGGACTTGGGCTCCTTTGTATTTTGGTCTGGGTATGGGATTCAACTGGCATAGGAAACTCCTAGTGAGGAAATTCCCTTTGCCATTTCCAATCTTAGGGAGTTGCCTGGGGCACTGAGATGTGAATTGATTTGCCCAGGGCAGGAGTGGGGAACCTGTGAACCTCCAGGCCAGATCTGAGGCTCCCCACCCCTGGTCCAGGGTCACAGTCAGTATGGATCAAAAGCAGGACTTGCACGTGGGTCTTCCTGAAGAGACCAGGGGCTACCATTCTCTCTTACTCCTTCATATTGCTCCCATTTAAAATCTTGTTGTTTTTAGGCAAAAAACATTGGGAGACATACACCTAGAACTCAAATTCTCCAACTTACTGATGTGGGAACACAAACTTTGAGAGATCTGGAATAGACAGAGAATACATAGAGTTGAACTGCCCACTGAAATGAAAAAATGGCACCACCTGGTGTCCATATCTGGGAATGCAGACTAGTTTCCTTGGGATCACTTTGTTTTATGCACCCCTTTTTTTCCTAGAAGGTTTTTGTAAATAAAATTCTTTTGTAAATACACATAAGGAGCTTATTATTCTTTTGAAATAAGATCTCAACAAGTTGTTTTGCATATAGTAGGTGCTTAATAAATGCTCGTTGACAGGGGAGATGGATTCTCTCTAACTTATCTGTTGGATAAATTTAGATTATTACACGTGGAATTGTGTCACTCAAAGGGTCAGAGTAGACAATCAGAGTGGGAAGATCTCCTCAGAGATCATAAGATCACAGAAAATAGATTTGAGGTTGGAAGTTCAAGCCAGACTGGGTTCAAGAAGACCTGGGCTTAAATCCCAAGTCTTATGCCTACCAGCTGTTACATAAACCTTATGATACTTCAGACAACTCTTTTGGACCAATCTACTAAACTGAAGGGCAAGGACTCCACAAATAGTATAATAATGACAGTATTTACATATGATCTGAGAGCATGGTAATATATGCTCTCTTAACATATGAGTTCAAAGCACTATACATGTATGATATATAATATAGCATATGTAAGTTCAAAACACTGCACTTTTTGTGGAGTACTTGCATGGGGCAGGTGATCACATGGTGGTCAGAAGAGGCAATACAAGGACACTTTCAAATTCTTTCTCAACAACTTTGAAATTGACCATGTGACATGGGAGACACTGGCACAGGACCACTTCACATGGTGTGCCCACATCAGAAAGGGTGTTGTGCTCTATGAGCAAGGCAGAATTGAAACAGCTCAAAGGAAATGTAGGATGTGCAAATTTGGAATATCCATCCCAAATGTTCACACGGACTATCTGTGCCCAACCTGTAGAGCATTCCAAGCTCATGTTGGTCTGATCAACCATAGTCGGACACATTGAAACTTGACTCTAGCATAGTGATGTCATTTGGTCCTCTTTGAGAATGGACAACAGCCACATATATGATCTCAAAGCACTTTACGTATGTGATCTCAATTTATCTGAGTTCAAAACAATATATATAATCTCAGTCTACATGATTTCAAATCACTGTGCATATAGTATCAGCCCTGGGATGCGAGATATCATTAGCCTTATTTTGCAGATAAGGAAACTGAGGTTGAGAGAGTGAATGACTAGTCCAGCGTCATAGAGCAGGTAAGCATCTAAGGGAGGATTTCCACTAATACAGAGACCAAGATCCCTAGCTGCCCACTCACTTCAGTCTCAACTGTGGTTGTCATCGTTTGTCCTTTGGTCTTCAAGATGACTGATGACATCACAAGGGCAATATGTGATGTCTTGTGAATTGCTTGGATCTAAGGGAGGCAGAGCTGGGCTCTCCAATGTAGGTAATATGGCCTTCTAATACTTCCATTATACAGGCTACATTATAAAACAATAAAAATGCCTTACATAGATGTAGCACTTCAAGGTTTGCAGTGTTTCATATATTGTCCTATTTGATTCTCACAACTCTGCAGTAATTATAAGTGCTGAAATGATGCCTATTCTGCAGAAGAAAAAACTGAGGCTGTGAGATTAAGTGACTTGCCCAAAATCACCCATGTAAGAAGTGGAAAAAGTGAGATTTGAACTCAGGTCCTCTAACTTCAGAGCTAGTGTTCTTACTGCAGCAATTGGAACTTAGATGGTACGACTCCATGTTCAGGGTGCTTTCCACTGTGCAACACAGCCTGTCTTGTTTTATAAATGAGGAAACTGAGGCTCAGAGGATCCTGTCTTGCTCAAAGTCACACAGCTACGAAGCAGAAGGGCTACGTTGAAACCCAGGGCTTCTGATTCTGAAAATATTTTGTAGAACTCCTTAATACGACCCTTCCCACCACTATAACTCCTCCCCCCAATGTGTAAGACCCCTTGGTATGACTCTTCCCAATATTCTGCAGGGTCCCTAAATAGGACCCTTCCCCTTTATAGGACCTCTTGACATGGATCACTCTCCAGGACCCTTGACACAGCAAGAAGATGAAAGTATTGCTAGCTCTGTAACCAAAAAACCAGAGCGAGGAAATTGTTTGTCAGAGGGAGAGCTGGTTGGAGGGACCCTCAGATATGAGTCATCTGAGCTGGTCAGAGAAACTCCAGCTCTTTATAAGGAAGAAATCAGAAATAAAGAAAGCAGCTGATGGGGAGTTTTCCTTGGCGGGGCCTTCTCCTTCCTAAATGAACCCAAAAAGCCAAAACCTCAGAACAGCCTTTCCTGGCTCACGTGTCCTGGTTAGGGCTCATGTCTGTACATTTCAGGGGGATGCCTGGCATGCTGAGTCTTGGGAATCTCCATTCAGGCCCTGCTGTTGCTTGTTCCTGACCAGAATGGAACAGTTGAGCAAACAACTTTAAGGAACCAAACCTCCTTTGCAGGATTTCCCAGTTTTGGTGTTCTAGAAAGACAGAACTAGAATGTTCTGTGGAAATTCCGTCTGAAGAGGACCTAGCTGGTGCTCGTGGTCGGTGTTGGGATACCCCTTAGCATGATTCAAAAGGGGGTCAACTAGCAAAGTAGCATCGGACTCAGGCCATGTTGCCCTTTGTTATTCTGACTTTGTGGGATTATAGATTTAGTGCGGGAAGAGAACTCAAAAATCATCTATTCCAACCTCCTGATTTTACAGAGGAAAGAAACTGAGGCCCAGGGATGTTAAATGACTTCATCATAGGATTTAAGATCTAGAAATAGACGAAAACTTAGAAGTCATTTGGTTCAGATAAAATAACCTGTGTGGAATAAAGCTAGGACGTGACCCCTGCAAGTGTCTGACTCTTTAAAAAATTCTTTATTCATTTTGAACTTCAATACATAAAGACAAAAAAACCCAACACATTTCTATGCATACAGCACAAACTTAAAAGAGGATTCGTTATGAAACCATGAATTTACATTTCATACTGTTTACCATATAATAAATACCACTCATTTTCCAAGCTACCCTAGGTTTCTAGGCTTTCGTCTACATTTTCTTTTATTCTTTGCTATGTGCTTTTCATATTTTTTCCTCCCTTTTGCCCTAGAGATGGCTTCCATTTGACACAAATACATATATGTGTATGTCTGTATATATGTGTATGAATGTATAGGTATGTGTATATACACATATTATACATACGTCTATTTGTCAGTTCTTTCATATGTCCTCAGTAGCTAAAAGTTGTTCTTAAAATAATATTGCGATTTCTGTGTATAATGTTCTTTGTTCTGCTTATTTTGCACATCATTATTTCATGCAAGTCTTTCCATGTTTTTCTAAAATTAAAGAGCTTATCATTTCTTAGAGAACCACAGTGTTCCATCACAATAATACACCACAGCTTGTTCAGCTAGTCTCCAATTGATGGGTATCCTTTCAATTTCCATTTCTTTGCCACCACAAAATGAGCTGCTATAAATATTTTAGAACTTTTAAATTCCTTCTCTTTTCCCTAATCATCTTAGGAAATGCTAGTAGCATTGCTGGGTCCAAGGGTATGGGCAGTTTAATAACTCTTGCAGAGTAACTCCAAATTGCTCTCCAAAATGGCTGAATCAGTTCACAGTCCCACTAACAGCGTATTAGTGTTCTCAGCATTTTTCCACATCCCATCCAACATTAATTACTTTTCTTTTCTGTCATATTAGCCAAACAGATAGGTAAGAGGTGATATCTGAGTTGTTTTAATTTGCATTTCTTTAATCAGTAGTGATGTAGAGCTTTTTTTTATACGACTATAGATAGCTTTGTTTTCTTTAAAAACTGTTCATATTCTTCGATCATTTATCGATTGGAGAATGATTTGTATTCTTATAGATTTGACAGAGTTCTTTATATATTTGAAATATGAGGTCCTTGTCTGAGAAATTGTCTATAACATTTTTTTTCCTTATTTTCTTCTTTCCTTTGGATCTTGGCTACATTGGTTTTATTTGTACAAAAACATTTAATTTAATGTAATTGAAACGATCACCTCACATTGCTCTTTCTCTTGTTTTTTTTTTCATAAATGGTTTACCTATTCATAAGTCTGATAGGTAATAGGTTCCATGTTTTTCTAATTTTCTTGTGATATCTCCCTTTATATCTAGGTCATGTATCTGTTTTAACCTTATTTTGGTAAATAGTGTAAGATATTGGTCTGTGCCCAATTGCTGCCAGCATGCTTTCCAGCTTTTCCAACAATTTTTACCAAATAATGAATTCTTATCCCCCAAACTTAAGTCTTTACACTTCTCAAACACAAGGTTACTACAGTCATTTGCTGTATAGTGTATGTCTACTCTGTTCCACTGATCCACCTTTCTATTCCTTAGCTAGTACTAGATAGTTTTGATAATTATGGCCTTATAATATAGTTTAAGATCTGATACTACTAAACCTCCTTCCTTTATGTTTTTTCATTAGTTCCTTTGCTTTTCTTGACCCTTTGTTCTTCCAAATAAATTTTATTATTTTTTTGAACCCAGTAAAATAAATTTTTTTGGAATTTAATTTGGGTGGCATTGAATAAATAAATTTAGGTAAAATTGTCATTTTTATTATATTAGCCCTATCTATCCATGAACAATTAATATTTTTCCAATTATCTAAATCTGATTTTATTAGTTTAAAAAGCTTTTTAAAAATAATTTTGTTCATATAGTTCCTGGGTGTGTTTCGACAGGTGTACTTATAGGTATTTTATACTGTCTATAGTTATTTTAAATGGAATATCTCTTCTTGCAAGGTTTTGTTGGTGATAAGTAGGAATGCTCCTGATTTTATGTGGGCTTACTTTATATCTTGCTATTTTGCTAAAATTAGTCTGAGTCTTTAGGATTTTCCAAGTTACAGCATCATATCATCAGCCAAAAAATATAGTTGTATTGTCTCATTACCCATTCTGATTCCATTTCCTTTTCTTCTCTTAGTTGTTTTGGGGATTTCCAATACAATATTGAATAATATTAGTGACAACGGATATCCTTGTTTCATATCTAATCTTACTGTGAAGGCTTCTAGTTCATCCCTCTTACATATAACACCTGCTCATGGTTTTAGATAAATGCTTCTTTGCAATTTAAGGGAAAGTTCATTTATACCTATATTTTTAAGTATTTTTAATAGTAATGAACATTGTACTTTATCAAAAGATTTTTCTGCATCTACTGATATAATCATATGAATTTTTTAACTTTCATTATTGATATGGTTAATTAAATTAATAGTTTTTCTTATATTAAAACACTCCTGCTTCCTGGCATAATCCCAGTTGGTCACCACATATAATCTTTGTGATATATTATTGTAGTCTTCTGGCTTGTATTTTATTTAGGATTTTTGCATTCATATTCATTAATGAAGTTGGTCTATAATTTTCTTTCTTTGTTTTACTCTTCCTAGTTTAGATATCAATATCATATTTGTTTCATAAAAGGAATTTGGCAGAAACCCTTCTTTTCCTATTGTTCCAAAATAGTTAGTCTTTAAATGTTTGATAGAAATCACTTGTAAATCCATCTGGTCCTGGTACTTTTTTCTAAGAAAGTTCATTTAAAGCCTGTTCAATTTCTTTTTTTCTAAAATAGGTTTATTTAGATATTCTATTTCCTCTTCTGCTAAGCTAGGCAGTTTATATTTTTGTATATTTTTGTAAGTATTCTTCCATTTAACTTAAATTGTTAAATTTATTGGCATGTAATTGGACAAGACAACTTCTTATAATTGCTTTGATTTCATCTTTATTAGTGATATATCCACCCTTTTCATTTTTAAGAGTAGCAATTTGGTTTTCTTCTCTTTTTCAATAAACATATCAACCAATAATTTATCTATTTTATTTTTTTTCATAAAATCAACTCCTAGTTTTATTTATAAGTTCAATGACTTTCTGTCACACAATTTTATTAATCTCACCTTTAATTTTTAGAGTTTCCAATTTAATATTTAATTGGGGATTTTTAGTTTGTTCTTTTTCTAGTTTTTTATTGTATTTCTTTGGTTTATTGGTCTGCTCTTTCTCTGTTTTATTGATGTAAGCCTTTAGAGACATGAATTTTCCTCTAATTACTGCATTTGCTGTATCTATAGGTTTTGATACATTGTCTCATTATGGTCATCTTAAATGAAATTATTGTTTCTATGATTGGTTATTCAACCCACTTACTCTTTCAAATTAGGTCATTTAGTCTCCAATTAGTTTTTATTCTTTGTTTCTGTAGTCCCTTATTAAAAGTAATTTTTATTGAATTGTGATCTGAAAGGGATGCATTTAATATTTCTGTTTTCAACTATAAAATTTTTATGACCTAGTATATGGTCAATCTTCGTAAGGGTAACATGTACCGCTGAGAAAAAAAAGTATATTCCTTCCTATTCCCATTCAGTTTTCCTAGATATCTATCATATCTTGCTTATCTAAAATTCTATTCATTTCTTTGACTTCTTTCTTATTTTTTTCCTTAGGTTTATCTAATTCTGAGGGGTGAAGATTAAAATCCCCTACTAATATAGTATTATGATCTATTTCTATCTGCAACTCATTTTTTTCCTTTAAAAATTTAGATGCTATAGTATTTGGTGCATACAGCTCTAGTATCAATATTATTTCATTGTTTATGGTACCTTTAATTGTAATATAGTTTACCTGTTTATCTTTTTTAATTAAATCTATTTTAGCTTTAACTTTGTCTGAGATCATGATTGCTACCTCTGCTTTTTTTCATAATAAATTCTACTCAGGCCCTTTAACTGTGTGTATATCTATCATTAAAAAAAAAATGTGTTTCTTGTAAACAATATACTGTTGGATTCTGATTTTTAATTCATTCCACTGTTTCCATTTTATGAGTGAGTTCATCTCATTTACATTCAAAGTTATAACTACTATTTGTGTATTTCCCTCTATCCTATTTTTCCTCATTATTGTCCTTCTCAGCCTTTCTTTTTACCCTATCCCTTCTCATATACCTGGTCACCTCCCTACTCCACACCTTTTTAAAGAATCCCTCTCCCTAATACTCTCCTATCACCTTCCTAATTCTTAATCTACAACCTGTTTAAAAGTCCCTCCCTTATTCTATCCCCTTGCCCTCTTATTTCTTTATAAATTTAGAAGACTTTTATACCTTTCTAGGTGTTTATGTTGTTCTCTCTTTAACCCAGTTGTGATGAGAATAAAGTTTCGGCATTACCAGCCTTCCATCCCTACCTGTTTTCTCTGCATCAGTTCTTCCTTTCATACCTCATTTGTACTTACTTGTTTGTACCTCTCCCTATGCGGTTTTATTTTTTTAGAATCACCCTATTATACTCAGCTCAGACCAAGTCTTTCATTATTACCTGAGGAATGATACATCTTAAGAATACTAATAATATTTTCACATAAAAGAAATAAATAGTTTGACCTTATTGAATTTCTTTAACTGGTCTTTAATGTTTACCTCATATTTCTCATGGGTCTTCTATGTTGAATTTTCCATTGAGTTCTGGTCTTTTTGTCGCAAATATCTGAAAGTCTTTCAGTTTGTGAAGTGTCCATTTATATTGTTGTTGTTAAGATTATTTTCAACTTTGCTGGGTAAGTTAGTTTTGGTTGCATCCCTAGCTCTTTTGCTCTTCAGAATATAATTTTCCAAGACCTACAGTCTTAAAAGAAGTTGTAGAAGTTGCTAGCTAGATTTTGTGTAATCCTAATTGTAACTTTGTGGTATTTATTTTCTGTCCTTAGTCTGTTCTCCAGATCAATTGTTTTTCTAACGAGATGTTTCACGTTCTCTTCTATTTTTTCATTCTTTTGATTTAAAAAAAATTAGTTCTTGATGTCTCATCACATCATTAGCTTTCCCTTGCCCAATTCTAGTTTTCAAGAAGTTATTTTCTTCCCACGTTTTTGGATCTCTTTTTCTAATAGGTTAACTTTCTTTTCATAATTTTCTTGGATTGCTTTTATTTCCCTCCCCCTCCCATTTTTTCCTAGATCTCTCTCATTTGATCTTTGAGGTCCTTTTTAAATTCTTCTAAGAATTTTTTGGGGGGTTTGTTTGACATTTGACATTTCTCTTTGAAGTAAGAGTGACTTTTTAAACTTCACTATCTTTTACTGAATATGAACCCAGACCTCTATCCCCGTAATAGCTGTCTCCAGTTAGGTTTTTACTCTTTTGCTTATTTATTGTTATTTTTATTTTGTTTCAGCAGTTTATTATTGTAATCAGGTTCTAGTGCTGAGATGTGGGGAATGATGTCCCAGGTCTAAGGTCCTTCTTACTGTTATTTTCTGAGCTCTGTCTGGATTGACCCCAAAGCCGCTGCTGAGACCCTAACCATACTGTCCTGCAAACACTCTTCCTGCTACTCTCCTTTACCCTCAGATTCAAACCAGGGATTCCTCTCTCTCTTGGGAGTGGTGACAGCCAGCAGGGTCCCCACCCTCATGAGCTTACTCCTTCTCACTCACACTCGGACCTACCAGATGGTCAGCACACCTAAGCCTGGTGTTCAGTGACAGTGGAGGGTCCTACAATCTGTCTCCTCTCCCACCCCTTCTCACCAGGCTGTGAGGTGATGGTCCTCGGAGGATGAGGCTGGAATTTTCTGACATACACTACTATCTCTCAAGAATCCTCCACCTACTGTCTGACACTTAATCCAGGTCCACCTGGGGTTTCAAATGTTAGGTGGGAATGAAAACATTTATAACAAAAAACTCAGGCAATATTTAGCCGTGTTTTCAGTCCTTAACATTAAGGACTTGAACACAAATGAGGTTTGTCCTCAATGTCTTTATTCCTCATCTTTATCTGTTTTTCTCTTTAAAAAAATCTTTCTGTTTCTTTTTATTGTGAGCAGATATATGCCATCTCTGGATTTTTTAATGTCCTTTGTGCATGTGCTCTTTCTGTCTCTCTCTGTCTCTCTCTCTCCCCCCTGTTTTCTCTCTGTCTCTGTCTTTTTCTCTCTCATTCCCTCCCTTCTTTCTCTGACCTTTGTTTCTATTTCTCTCTCTTCCTCTCTCCTCCCACTTTCTCTCTCCCCCCTTTCCTTTCTGTTTCTTCTTAACAATTAATTAGAATATAGAAGTGATATGTATGGGTATGTATATGTATATGTGTATGTGCATTTATATGAGGAAGAGGACAATGATTTCATTGGTACAGGGAACTCCCAGAGGAGGGATCTTTATCAATGCAGATTGCACCTCCTTTGCAATTTATAGTCTTAGAGAGACTCCTGGGGGCATTGAGAAGTCAAGTGACTTGCTCAGGGTCACAAAACCTGTATGTGTCATAGGTAAGACTTGAACCCGGGTCCAGCTCCTTTGGACATTGAGCCTGTTTCTCTAATGTATACACTATGTATTTTTGTATTGTGTATATACATGTTCACTGTTTTATTTACTTAAAGCAATTTTATGTTCATTGTTCTAAATTTTTAAATTGAGTGGAACATTTTTATGTTTATTCTTTAAAACATACATGTGTAGAAACTCATTTAAAAAAAAATTTCAGTGGTAGCTGTGAGCAAGGCATTATATGACTTTTCAAAGGTTGTTGCATGTTGTAGCTGATCAGTGATTTTTTTTCTTTCTTTCTTTCATCAGTGGCCCTTGATACAAAGATAACTTAAACCTAGAATGCTGATCAAGCTGATGGCTTTTGTTTCTAGAGACTTTGCAACAACTGGAATTCTTACCACCATGGAGGAGAAGCTAAGCTAATCATTCACACCCCTCCCCACTCCCCCATATCCAGAATGTATAACTACTGGTTGGATGTAGGATAACCCCTAAGAACCCAGTAATTCTTCATACATATTCACTCCTACTTCTTCGCTGTGACTTTTGACACTTATTAGCTCTCTGCTGAACACCCTTCTTTCTAATCTCAACAGCTTCTCATTCTATGTTTCTGTTGCCCTCTCTTTTCAAAAGATTTAGAGTAGGAAGGGAACATTATGGTTGTTGAGTCATTTCAGTTGTGTTACCCTATTTTGGGGTTTTCTTAGCAAAGAAACTGGAGTAGTTTGCCATTTCCTTTTCCAGCTCATTTTATAGATGAGGAAACTGAGGCAAACAGGGTGAAATGACTTGCCCAGGGTCACACAGTGATTACGTGTTTGAGGTCAGATTTGAACTCAGAAAGATGAGTCTTCCTGACTTCAAGCCCAGCATTCTATGCAATATGGCATCTCCTCACAGTCCAGAAGGGGACCTTAGAGATCATTTATTCCAAACTCATTTTCTAGATGATGAAACTGAGTGTCTGCCAAGGAGCTAGTTTCCCAAGAAATAAATAACAACTCCAAGATTTCAAACCCTCCAACTCCAAATAAAGTATTCATTTCACAATGGTTCTCAAACTTTGGGACCTCAGGACCCTTTAATACTCTTAAAAATTATTGAGGACCCTAAAGAGCTTTTGTTTATGTAGGTTATATTCAGGAGTGGGCTGGTAAATGTTTAACAACTGACTCCCTGAAAGCATGATGTACTTTAAAATTTAATCTGCATTTTTAACACTTTTTCCATGACTTTATTTATCAACAAAACAGTAAACCAAGCCTTGATTTGGTGTGTTTTTAGATTTCTGAAGTATAAATATTCACAATGAAAAATTTAACAAGTAAGTTAGCTCACTGTTGGATATGTTATATAATATATAAAATATAATATGCATATTATATGATATATAATATACACATTATAGTATACAATTGAGTTATATTAAGATATATTATACATTAGAACAACCTTATGTTTTTCAATATTTATCATATTAGAAATTAAAACTGAAAAATTTAAATTTATAAATCCATTTTAAATTAAACCAATAAACCTACTACCTAATGAGATAACTGTTTTATGAAAAATAACTTTATTTTCCAAATTTAAAAACAATAGTGTGAAGAGTGGCATTGTTTCACATATTTTTATGAATCTCTTTAGTGGCTGGCTTAGCAGAAGACATGGATTCTTATATTTGCTTCAGTATTCAAATCTATTCTGATATTGAAGCATATGGAGAAAACTTGGCCTCACAGATATAGTTAGAAAAGGGAAAAGTATTTTAATAGACAAATAATGTCTCAGTATTATTATGAAAATAGTTTTGACCTAAAAATTCCTTGGAAGAATCTTGGGGACCCCCATTGATCCACACACCAGACTTGGATAACTGTTCCATACTACTTGAACCCCCCTCACTCCAAAGTTTAAGAGAGATTCCCAAAGAAGGCTACCCCAGGTTTAAAGTTCTGTGGATCTGTATCCACCAAAAATTATAGCTCATCATCCCCAGTGGATGTATTTACTTTTATTAGAAATCCAGAGAATGCAATTAGTTTTAAATTTAATTTTAATGAATATAATACATTTAAAATTAAATCACTTCATGAAATGGAAAAATGAGAAGACAAGTGATAAAGTATTTCCTCCATTACACTGGAGGTGTACACATATACAAACACATATTCCATCAGAGGGAAGAGTGGACACATATAAAGAACTTATGTAGTGCAACGCACACTCAGGGAACATGTGTAACTAGAAAATACATGTGGAGAGAAATCCTTAACCTCTGACAAGTAAAGGACCATCAGTATTTTCTGGTGATTTGGTGGTACTGCTCCTACCAAGCCTGCTCCCTCTAGTCTCATCTAGCATCATGATGGCATCAGTCTCCTGGGCAGGATCACTCACTTCACCCAAAGGCCCTTCCTCTTTCCAAATGAATTAACTTTGTTCAAACTTAGTACAGTGCCTTTGATGGTTGATTCAGTAGAGATACTTTCTCTTGGTTATATTCTCAATCCTTTAAATGGGATGGGGTGATTGATTGACTCAATCTACCTCCACCCTAATATGCATATTGGTATCTTGGTCTTACTATTTTCAATTTGGAACCATTCATAAAAGTCCATGCACCTTCATGTTATTTATCATATTCAACATTTATTATAGCACAGTAATACTCCATTACATTTATGTACTATAATTTGATTACCCCATTCCCAACCAATAGATGTCTACTTGGTTTTAGTTCTTTGCTACTGTAAAAAATGCTGCTATAAATTTTTTTTTTTGGAGCATATGGGTCGTTTATTTTTGTCATTGACCTCCTTGGGGTATATGCCTAGCAGTGGAATATCTGGGTTAAAGAATACAGACATTTTAGTTACTCTTTCTGAATAATTTTCCATGATGATTGGAACAATCCTCTTACAATACATCAGTGTGCCTACCTTTCCATAGTTCCTCCCACTTGGACTATTTCCATCTTTTGCCATCTTTGCTGGATATGAGGTAAAACCTCAGAATTATTTTTATTTACTATTTTATTTATTAGTTATTTTAAGCATTCTTTCTTATGGAGTTGTTAATAGTGTACAGTTTTTCATTTACTCTTTCCTTTCACCTACTTCAAGAGTAATGCTTATTTATCCGGAAATGGCTTTTGGGCTTATATTTTATAATATTTTATTTTCCCCCAATTACATGATAAAACATATTTTAAGGTTTTTTAAAAATGTTTTGAGTTCTAAATTCTATACCTCCCTCCCCCCCCTCCCCTCCCTGAGACAGTAAGCAACCAGATATAGGCTATATATGTACAGTCATGTAAAACATTTCCATATTAGTAATTTTGTACAAAAAGACTTAAGAACATATATACTTCTACTAATTGTCTCTATATATTTTAAACAGGACCATTGAGAGAAATGTTTGATACAAATATTTTCCCCATTTGATTATTTCCTTTCTTATACTTGTTGCATTAATTTTGTTTATGCACAAGCTTTAAATGTCATGCAATGAAATTTATTTATTTTACCTTTTTTAATTATTGCTATTCCTTATTTGGTTAAGAATTCACCTCCTAGTCAAAACCATCAAACCTATATTATCTGCCTCCCTTCTAATTTTTTATTATGGTACGATATTTTTATGGTTTGGTCACTTAAACATTTTGAATTTATTGTAGCATGTGGGGTAAAATATTAGTCTAGACCAGAGATGTTAAACACATGGCCCCATGCAGCCCACAACACTCTGGAGTTCTGTCTGAACTAGATTAAAATGTAATTGGGAAATATTTAATAAAATTTAAAAAACACAGGTCTATTGCATTTTAAAACAAGTCAATATGTGACCCACTGGGATCCTTATATATGGTTAAGTGGGTTCTGTTTCTATTTGAGTTTGAAACCACTGATCTAGACCTACTTTTTGCTAGACTTAGACTGCTTTCTAGTTTGCCCAGGAATTCTTGTCAAATATATAATTCTTCCTGAGATAATTTGTGTTTAGATTTATTAAACACTGGTTTGATGGTTTAAGTTATTTCTTATTCCTATTTCTCTAGTCTATTTCATTGCTCTTTAAAAAAAACAAGTACAAATGGTTTAAATGACTATTACTTTTCTAATAGGATTTGAAGTATGAATGGCCATTATCACCTTTGTTCCTAGCCCTTTTTGTTATTTCATTTGATATTGCATTATTTCTCCAAATGAATTTTATTCCTTTTTAATTCCTCTGTAATGTATCCTTTGGGCAGTGTGATTAGCATAGCACTAAATCTGTAACTTCATTTCAGTATTCTAATAACTATAGTCTTGTTAGCATGAGGTAGCCATGAGCACTAAATACAAGTGTTTCAAACATTTTATCTATGTTGAGTATGCTTTTGAAGGTTTACTCTGAGACATTTATTTTTAATGAGATGTGCCTTTTTGTTATTATTTCTAGGACCATGTATAGGTTAATGTCATAAAGAAATACTTTGGATTTTTTGTGGGCTTATTTTTGGAGCCTACAACTCTACTAAATTTATCAATCATCTTAATTAGTTTCCTTGCTTACTCTCTAGAATTTTCTAGGTAAACCATTATGTAGCAAATAGAGAGATGTCTGTCTCCTCTTTGCCTAGCTTTCATTCCTTTAATGACTTTCTCCTCTCTCACTGCTATTCCTAGCATTTCTAAAATCACATCAAAGGAGGGGGAAAGGGCTTCCATGCATTACTACTGTATTTATTTGGAAAGTTTTTAGTATTTTCCCATTGTGTGTACTTTAAAATACATTTTTAAAAAGATGGCTATGTGAAAAAAAAAGATGCCTATGTGGAGTTTTTAAAAAAAACATGCTCACTCAATTTGGCATGAAAATCTATCTTTTACTACAAAAAAGTAGGGGAGAAGGGGACAAGTAGGGTGAGAGGATGATGGAAGGGAGGGTAAATGGGAGGAGGGAGGAATTAGAAGTAAACACTCTTGGGGAGGGACAAGGTCAAAAGAGAGAATAGGATAAATGAGGGGCAGGATAGGATGGAGGGAAATAGTCTTACATAACATAACTATTATGGAAATGTTTTGCAAATTACACATATATAGCCTATATTGAATTAATTGCCTTCTCAGTGGGGATGGGTGGGGAGGGAGGGAGGGAGAGAAGTTGAAATTCAAAATTAAGGAATGAATGTTGAAAATTGTTTTTGCATGCAACTGGGAAATAAGAAATACAGGTAATGGAGTATAGAAATCTATCTTGTCCTACAGGAAAAGAGAGAAGATGAGGATAAGGGAAAGGAGGGGTGTGATAGAAGGGAGAGCAGATTGGGGGAAGGAGTAATCAGATTGCAAAGCATAAGGGGTGGGGGGTGGGGAGAGATGGGGAGAAAATTTGGAACTCAAAATTTTGTGGAAATAAATGTTGAAAACTAAAAATAAATAAATATAAAAATAATAAAATAAATAGCAATATAAAAAAACCATACATCAGTATTGTACTTTGTCAAAGATTTTTTCTATATCAATTGTTATAATAATGATGATGTCATTTTGAAGGTTTTTAATTATGTTAATTGCTTTCCTAATGTTGAGCTATTCTTGCATTCCTGGTGTAAATCCAACATGATTTTTTTTTTTGGATAAATTGCTGGAGCCATTTTGTTAGGACTGTATTTAAAATGTTAAATCTATATTCATTAATAATATTTTCTTTCTTCATCTTATGCTTCCTTGGTTTAGATATTATGATTATATTTGCCTCATAAAACATTTAGGAGAGTATTTTCTTCCTTTATTTTTGAGTATTTTAAAAATGTATAGCATAGGTATTTTTTTAACTGAGAAAGAAAGAAAAACAAAATCCCTATCACAAACACGTATAGACAAGCAAAATAACAAAACAAAAAACAATTTCTGCATTGGTCATGTTTAAAAAAAGTCACTTTGTACCCTGAGTCTTTCACCTCTCTCTACTGAGAGATGTGTGCTATTAAGAGGTCAACTGCAGTTGTTCATTTCTATTACCAGAGTTCTTAAATCTTTCAAAGTTTTTTTGTTTTTACAATATTGTTGTCATTGAATAAATTGTTCTATTGGTTCTGCTCTCTTCATTTTGTATCAGTTCATACAAGTCTTCCCATGTTTCCTTGAAATACTCTCCATCCTTTCTTACAGCCCAGTAATATTCCATCACATTTATATAACATAATTTTTTCAGCCACTCTGTAATTGATAGACAGCACCTCAGTTTCCATTTACTTGCCACAGCAAAAGGAGCTGCTATAAACATTTTTGTACATCATTAGAGTTTGATTTGTTTCCTAACTAATCCTTTCCTTAACCTACCCTTGCTCTTATTTTCTCCTTGCCCTTCTCTTCTTTCCTTCTTGTTTCTCTCTTCAGTGAAACATATTTCTGCACCCAAGTGTGTGTGTGTATATTCTTCCCTCCTATGATCATGTCAAATTAGAGTTAGGTTCAAATGTTATCCATTCTCCTTATTTCTTCCTCCTTGTTTGTATTGACTTCTACTTGCATAGCCCTATTATATGCAAAAATTTCCCATCTTTCCTCCCTAGCATATTCCTTCTCCACTCCCTTTATCATCAAGACATAACAAAATCACTCTTGTGGTCCCTATTTAGATTGCCTCCATGACACCTTGGTGATGATAGAGTTCAGAAGGGAAAAAATATTACCTCCCCATATTAGAATGTAAGCAATTTGTTCTTTAAAAAAATTAATTTATTTTTAGCATTCAGTTTTTTAAAATTACGGTTCTGATTTTTTCCCTTCCTCCAGTCACTCCCTCACCCATTGAAAAAGCAAATAATTTGGGATCAATTATGCATGTGAAATCATGCAAAACATATTTTCATATTAGCCATGTTGCAAAAAAAGCAAGAAAAATAAAAAAAATTATATTTCAGTCTGCACTCAGAGTTTGTCCATTCTCTCTCTGGAGGTGGATAGCATTTTTCACTATAGGTTCTATGGAATTATCTTGAATAATTGTGTTGATCAGAATAGCTAAATCTTTTAGAATTGATCAAATATTGCTGCTATTGTCCTGGTTCTGGTCACTTCATTTTGAGTCAGTTAATATAAATCTTCCCACATTTTTCTGAAACCATCCTCCTCATCGATTCTTATACTACAACAGTATTCCTTCACAAAAGCATACACTACAACTTGTTCAGCCATTCTCCAATTGATCAGCATCCTCTAAATTTCTAATTATTTGCCACCATGAAAAGAACTGCTATAAATATTTTTCTACATATAGGTCCTTTTCCCTTTTCTTTGATCTCTAGGACACAGATCTAGTACTGGTATTGCTAAATCAAAGGGTATGTACAGTTTTATAGTCCTTTGAACATTGATTTAATATTCTCCAGAATGACTATTTTTTCTTCTTTATTTCCTTATGATTGTTCAGTCATGTTTACCTTTTTATATTTCTCTTGACTTTTGTGTGTTTTCACTTTAAAGTTCCTATGCAGCTCTAGTCTTTTCAGTAGGAATGTGAGGGAAGTCCTTTATTTCACCAAAGGATCATTTCCCGCACTGTAGGATTATACTCAGTTTTGCTGGATATGTTGTTTTTGGTTGTAAGCCTATATCTTTGCTTTCTGTAATATCCTATGTCAAGCTTTCTGCTCCTTTATAATGGTAGCTGCTAAAACACGTGTGATGCTGACTATTTGGAATTTGTATTTTTCTTTCTGATTGCCTGTGGTATTCCCTCCCCCCCCCGGAAACTGATTTTGGCTGTAATATTCCTGGGAAGTTTCAGTTTGAGGTTTCTTTCAGGAGGTAAAAGGATTTTCTATTTCCATTTTGCCTTTGGATTCTAAGAAATTTGGGCAGGTTTTTTTTTTAATGTTTTTATGAAATAAGATGTCTAGGTTCTTTTTTCTTGGCTACGGACTTCAGATAGTACAGTGATTATTAAATTATCTCTTCTATTTTCTAGGTCACTTGTTTTTCTATGAAATACACTACATTTCCCTCATCATCTTTGGCTTTGTCTTGATATATCTTGTTGTTTCATGGAGTCGTTATTTTTTAATTGGTTCATTCTAATTTTCAGAGTTGTTTGGGCAAATGTTTTGTCCACTCTTGTGCCAAGCTATTAATTTATTGTTAAAATTCTTTCTTCTATAGCTCTCATTTCTTCTTCATGTTTTTCCTCTAGTGCTCTCATTTCTGAAAAAAAAAACATTAAAAATTTTTTTTTGTAATTTTTACTTCATCTCTTCCAGGAATTCTAGTTGAATTTGTGTCCATACTGTCTATGTTTTTAGAATCATTCTCTTTTTCTAGGTTTGTGTTGAGCATTCCTTTTACTACGATAGCTTTTTTATAGTGGGATTCATCATCATGATCATGGTGACCATGATCTTCTCCTCCTTCTTCTCCCCCTTCTTCTTCTCCTCCTCTTTCTTCTTCTTCTTCTTCTTCTTCTTCTTCTTCTTCTTCTTCTTCTTCTCCTCCTCCTCCTCCTCCTCCTTCTTCTCCTCCTCCTCCTTCTTCTCCTCCTCCTCCTCCTTCTTTTTCTACTTCTTCTTCTCTTTCTCCTCCTCCTCCTCCTCCTCCTCCTCCTTCTTCTTCTCCTCCTTCTTCTCCCCCTTCTTCTTCTCCTCCTCTTTCTTCTTCTTCTTCTTCTTCTTCTTCTTCTTCTTCTTCTTCTTCTTCTTCTTCTTCTCCTCCTCCTCCTCCTTCTCCTTCTCCTTCTTCTTTTTCTACTTCTCCTCCTCCTCCTCCTTCTTTTTCTACTACTTCTTCTTCTCTTTCTCCTCCTCCTCCTTCTACACTAAGTCTTTCCCATGCCTAGACACATTGCTGTCTTTAGTAGGGCCAGCTTTGATTCTTTCTTATGATAATTTTCTCTGTCCTCTTTTTGTGCCTGTCTGTCTGCCTCTGTCTCAGTGCCTCTTTCTCTTCTTTTTGTATTGCTCTTTTTCTAAATTTTTAGATATTTCTAAAACATGGATCTGATATGTCACCATCTTAGTTGAAATTCTTCAGTGGAGGGTAGGTAATGTAATGGATAGCGTGCCAGAATTGCGGTGGCCCTAAGTACAAATCTCCCTTCAAACACATACGAACTGTGTGACCCCAGACAAGTCACTTAATGTCTCTCTTCCTCAGCCATAAGATGGGGATAATAACAGCCCTCCAGTTGTGAGGATCAAATGGTATAAAAATACATAAAGCACTTTGGAAAACTCAAAGCCATATTATGACTTGTGGGTCAAAATGCAAAATTCTCAGCCTCACATTAAAAGACCTCTACAACCTGGTCCCTACTCTCCTACCCATTCTTATTTAATATTAGTTCGCATTAACATGGTCTCGGTTCCAGCCAAACTGGTCTAATAGCTCTTCCCACGTATAGCATTCCATCTGCCGTCATGACATTGGATAAGTGATGCCTCATACTTAGGATGCCCTCTGTCCTCACATGGTTGTCGTTCAGTCATGTCTGACTCTTCATGACTCCATTTGGGGTTTTCTTGGCAAAGATACTGCAGTGGTTTGCCATTTCCTTCTCATTTTACAGATGGGAAAACTGAGGCAGATAGGGTGAAGTGACTTGTCCAGGTTCACACAGCTAGTAAATGTCTGAGGCTGGATTTGAACTCAGGAAGATTGGTCTTCCTGATTCCAGACCCAGCGCTTTATCCACTGCACCACCTAGCTCTGTCCTCATGTACCACATATATAATTCCCAGTTCCCTTCAAAGGACCATCCTGGTGCCATCTCCTACTCAGGTCTTCTTCCATCTGTCCCTCTCACCCTTTTCTAATTCTTGGGGCTCCCTTCCTCTTGAAGATACTTTTTATTACTCCATGTGTATTTATCTGTGCACATGTTGTCTTCTTGGATAGAATATAAGCTCCCTGAGGGCAGGGCATGCTTCATTTTTGTCCTTGTGTCACTAGTGCCTAGCACAGTGTTTGGCACATAGTAGGTACTTAATTAATAAATGCTTCTTTTACTGAGCTGAAAGGTCTCTGTCACTTCTCTAGTTTTCTGTCTCTCTTCTCTCTTTCCCTTCTCTCCCCTCTTTCCTCTTGGTGTTTGAGAAGGAAACTGAAACCTGCTCAGAAGGCTTGACTGTTCCATTAAAAAGCCACCCAGAGTTTTTCAGTAAGGGGCCCACAGGTGTATCTCGTTAAAGCAATGACTCTGCCCTCCCTCCTCCTCCCCTCTCCCTGCTCCCTTTTCTCTCCACATAGTCACTGCTTCCAGAACCTAGGACAAGGCTGACTGTTGCAGGTGTGTCCAGGACCACTCCGACTGCCAAACTAAACTATATGGTGCCAGGGTGTGAAATCCGTGTGGCAGACATGTTTATGAAACTTTCCCTCGTAAAGTCTATAGCTCTGCACTTTAAAAGAGGAGGGAGGAATCCAGAAGAAACCATTTTCCTACATTGCTCAGAGAAAATTGCTCCAAAACAGCTGAAAATGACACAGTGGGACTGAGCACATATGGTGGAGGCAACTGGGTCAGAGAAGGCCAAAAGTGTCCATGGATTTTCCCCTCAGCACTTTTTGTTCTGGTTTCCCCATGATCATGGATGTGTGAAATTCCTGTGGAGAGCAGAGGTCTCTTTTCTGCCAGGATTGGTTGAATTTGGTTGGCACAAAATCCTTATAATTCTGAGTGAGGGTGGAAAGCATGATAAGGATTGGAAAAATCTCAAATCCCTTGATGTGAGCCAGGCGGTCCTTCTCTGCCTTGTCAGCTCAAAGGCTATGGGGCTCCCAGTGAGGTTTCTGTGACATCTGCCCTCCAAGGTAATGAAGTTTCAGTGACATTTGGCTCCAGGGCAATAAAGACCTGTGCTGGAACAGTATTTTTCTGTGGGAGTGAAAAGCACCTGATGACCTGTTACCCAGGCATGAAAATGAACATATGGCTGTCTGTGTGGCTGAAGGAAAGAAAGAAAGAAAGAAAGAAAGAGAGAAAGGAAGGAAGAAAGAAAGAAAGAAAGAAAGAAAAGAAAGAAAAGAAAGAAGGAAGGAAGAAAGAAAGGGAGAGAGAGAAAGGAAGGAAGGAAGGAAAGAAGGAAGAGAAAGGAGGAAGGAGTTCAGAGTAATGTCCAATGAGACTGGAAAGATAAGGAAGAAGAAGAAAGCAGGTATGAAAGGTATTTGAAGGAATCCATGATGCAGAGTTTCAGCCTCTGGTTTACACGAAATGAATTCAATCTTGGAGGCTTCTTGAGAATCTTTCTCTTTGGCTCATTTTGCCCCACTCAGACTTCCCTAGGGTCCTCAGGATGTAGTTTTATCTTAGTCTTTACAGATGTGGGTTTGAGGGTTCCAGCTTCTGGGCAAACACTCGAGATCACAATGTATACTGGACATAGGACTGACATTTTTTTTTAACCCCAAAGAAAGAATGCAGAAAACTACTGATCACAGGTATCCTGAACAATCGAGCAGAAATCTGTACCAGCTCCAGCCTTACAATATTACCCTAAGGGTTTAGATTACTCTTGGAAGGGAAATGAATTTAGGGTTGATAGATGGTCAAACCTTCATATTTCAGTGTCTCACATTCTACCTGAAGTTCTAATCTTATAGCGCTGCCTAAACCTTCGGCAAGGGTGGGGAACCTCTGGCCTCAAGATCACGTGTGACCCTGAATCCCTTTGACTGAATCCAAATTTCACAGAACAAATCCCTGGATTTGTCCTGCGATGTTTGGATTCAGTCAAAGTGTTGCACTTGAGGACCTAGGCGGATTTGTTCTGTGAAGTTTGGATTCAGTCAAAGTGTTGCACTTGAGGACCTAGGAGGATTTGTTCTGTGAAGTTTGGATTCAGTCAAGGGGCCACACACTTAAGGACCTAGAAGGATTTGTTTGGTGAAGTTTGGATTCAGTCAAGGGGCCACATTTGAGGACCTAGAAGGCCTCAAATCCTCAGGTTCCCCACTCCTGGAAGGGTTTGCCCTCTCTTGAAGGAGAGTCTTAGAGAAATGAACTCTTCCCATTGGATCTTTACTATCTGAATAATTCCTAGTTGTATTGGAGAGTGAAGCCAAGATTTTGTTTCTGCCCGCCGTGGTTCAATCTATTCTTGATCCTCTTGGACTCACCTACTCCATCCTAATGTTTTGCCTATGTTATATCTGTATAAGACTGTAAACACATACACGGAAGGGCCCAAATTTCTTAATATGCCTCGTGTAATGTTGGACATAAAGGAGGCTCTCAAGACACAGTCTAGTGTAATGGAAAGAGTAGTGGATGTCAGAAGGGCTTTGGGTGCTAAGATGCTGTTTTTGGAGTGGTGAATTGGGCCAACCATTTGGAACTACTTAAGAAAACTTACTGAACTGTACATGTTCCCAGGGAGTCAGTCAATGATATAAAGGAATGTCTTATAGTATCCAAATATCCATAGCCTTTGGGACAGCAAAAAACAGAAAAGCAAAGCTGGCGTCTGTTGATTGGAGGATGACCAAACAGACTGCAGCATTTGAATGGAATAGAAAATTAATGTATTGTAATATAATGTACTATAAAATGTAACAAGGTAATTATAATGGACTCAAAGTAGGATGGATTTGTGTTCAAGTTTTGCCTCTGATGCATTCTGGCTATGTGACACCAAGCAAGTCATTGGGAGCTACTCAAGCTAATGAAATTGTAGGTTTGGCCCTGAAATAGGAAAGGTTTCCAAAGTATTTTATATACATTTTGCTCCTCATGACAGACCTTTGAGATAGATACTGAGGATATTATTCTACCCATTTTAAAGATGAGAAAACTAAAGCTTAGTGAGATCACTTGTCCAAAGTCATTTTGCTAATCTATGTCAGAGCAGGGATTACGTAAAAATTGAATATGTCCCCATCCCTATTCAGGGATGTTCAGGCACATCGATCCTCAGAGTGAGTGCCTGGGTGGCATAAATACATTGATTAAGAAAATAAAGATTGCAAAACAAAATATTCCTGTGCTCAGAATCCCTTCCTTATTTCTTGTTTTCATGTGGCTCTCCTGATCTTGTCCCCAAACTCTGTGTCTGATGGGTGCTGACACCATTCCTGAGATCTGTGGAGATCAACCAAAAACAAGCTTGGAGAAGGGGCTGCCAGGTCCAGCTGACCAGAAATTACTCAGCCAACAAGTCCAGAGAATGGAAATAAATGTAAGCATTTTGAGGGCAAGGACTATTTTCGTTTTTTCTTCCTTTTTTTGTCTTTAAATCTCCAGAGGTGTGTGGCAAGTAGTAAGTGCTCAATAGATGCTGGTTGAGTGAGATGTCGTTGAATTGGCTTGAGGAATTATGGGTGCCAAGCTTTGACCCTCCCTTGGTTGGCAATCACACCTCATGATTTCCTAGTTCCAGGCTCTATTTAAAGAGTATTATGTGGAGTTGCCTCACTGGGCCAGAGATTTATAGGTAAGCATCTAGGAGCACTGTGACTCTTCTCAATTTTCTTTTCTTTTATTGACCTTTATAAAGCTGCCCTTTATGAAGTCTGGTATGCCTATAGGCCTCTGCTTTTGGGTATAGTCTAAAGAGGACATCTTCTGTTTGACCTCACTAATCACTTGCATCTGGTTTTCAATTGATTCCTCCCTTCTGATCAATATATATTCGATCCATCCCAAGAACAATGTTCTGGGTTTTTTCCACTGGGGTGCATACCTGCTTGGGGCTATTGGGAAGAAAACAGAATCAGGTAACTCTCACTGATTTTCTTGGGCAGGTTATGTCATCTGTGTATCTATTCTTCACAAGCTCCTTCCTCAGTCCTTTCTCCCAACCTACACATTCCTGTCCAATCTCCCTTGGCTCTAATTGAGCAGCCACTTATGGAATGCTTTGTGCCAGCACCAGCCCTAAGCAGAATTGTGGTGTAGGAAGACTTAATCTTACCTCTCTTTCTCTCTTTTCAGCAATTTCTCCTCTTCCTTACCCCATCTCTCACTTTGCCCATTGGCTATTCAGGGAGTCCTACCAAGGATGCTGAACCTAAGCAGCCCAGGGAACACAGAATCATCGAGATAGAAGGGACTGTTTCTAACTATGCTTGACCAAGAATCTTTGCTTTTTAAAAGGTATATGTAAATGTTTTATTGATACTTTATGGTCATTTTGCCTTCCCTTGCCAAATTACTACTTCTTCCCAACCCCTCATAGTACCCTGTCTTCTAACAAAGAAGAACAAATAGGGAAAAGAAAACCATTGATCATTCATGTCTGAGGGTGTGTGCCTCCTTCTGAACCTTTGGTTCAATGACCATCTCTAAGTAAATGTCCCACAGCCCCATCCTTCTTCTTGAATCTTGAATCATGAATTACATATTAGACATTTCCAACTGGATGACCCATAGACATGTCAAACTTACTACATTCAAGACATAACTCATTTTCTTTCCCTTCTAAATATACCCAGCTTCTGGACTTCTTTGTTGCTGTTGAATGGTCTTCCAACCTTTCAGTCACCCATCCATATCAACCCTTTTATATACTATCAGAATATAAGCTCCTTGAGAGTAGGAATTAACTTCACTGATGAATTTGTATTTCCAGTTTTTAGCATATTGCTTGGCATATAGGAATTAATAAATTTTTAATAATTTTTTTATTCGTTCATCTTTAATTCGTTTCTCTCACACTCAACCTTGAATCAGTTCCTTAATTTGCCTTTCTATCAACACAACAACTTTTGTTTGACCTCTTTTCTCCACCCACATGGCTATATAACATGAGTTCAGGCCCTTATTACCTTTCCCAAGGATCCTTTAGTCTCTCTACTTCAAGCCTCTCCCCGTTACTTTATACCTATTTTTGAATATACCAATAAATGACATATTTGTCTTTTCTGACAGAATGGAAACTCCTTAAAGTCAAGAACTGTTTCATTTTTGTCTTTTCCCCTCAGCATCCAATACACTTCTTGGTACACAAAAGGGACTTCTTATCTATTGGTTGATGTAGCCCCCTTCCTTCTTCTGTGTTGAGTAGGGAGCTATGCCTCATCTTCACTCCTCCAAGATCACAATTTGCTCACTTTTGTGAGGTCTGATGTTTTCCAATGTTATTTTCCTTTCCATTAATGTGGTCATTGTGAAATGATTCTCTTGGTTTTGTTTATTTTGTTCTGTATCATTTCATACAAGTCTTCCCATGTTTTTCTGAATTCCTCTCATTTGTTATTTCTTTTGGCACACTAATAATATTCCATTACATTCATATACAACCATTTATTGCCTTTCTCCTTAATTAATTATTTCCTTTTTTTTGCTAATGTAGAAAAAATGTCACTATGAGCATTTTTAAATTTTTTTCTGTTTTTTAAAATTTTATTCTTTTGGGGTTTTGTGTTTTTAAATTTAATAATTTATTTGTTTTCAGTTTTCAACAGTCACTTCCATAAGTTTTGAATTTTCTCCCCCATTACAAGTATTTTGATAAATATATAACCCTTCCCTCTGTCTTTGTACTCTGTAATGTATATGCCTAGTAGTGTCAGCACTAGATCAAATGATACATACAATATAGTGTCTTCTCTGGGTTAGTTCCAAATTGGTATCCCAAATAATTAGACCAATTCATAGCTTTACCAACAGTGCATTAGTGTGTCTGTTTTCCCATAGCTACTCAAACACTGACTCAGTCTTTTATCATGTTTTCCAATATTATGGACATGAGTCGAAAGGTCAGAGTTGTCTTAACTTGCATTCCTCTTATTACTGGTGGTTTGGGGGTATTCTTTCATGTGGCTGCTAACAGTTTGGCATCCAAGAATCCCTTCTTTCAACTATTCCAAACAAGTGATCACTCAGCTTTTGCCTAAAAACCTCCAGAGAAGTTTTCTTAATCTTTTAATCCTAATTTTTTTCACTGTTTGTGATTTAAGAAATGATGGTGGTTTCAGAGGAACCTGGAAAGACTTGAATGAGCTGATGCAGAGTGAAATCGATATGACCAGGAAACAGTTTCTATAACATTATAAAAACAGTTGCCTTTCAAGTACTTAAAAATGCTGATCAATGCCATGACTAATCATGGTTCCAAAGGATGAAACTGACACACCTTCATAGAAATTGCATCAATTTTGGTAAACACACTTCATGAGGACGCACAGTTATCTTTTCGCCTCTGAGTGAAGGACTGAAAGTCAGAGCAAAAATTCATCCCAAAGTCTGTATTTAAAGAGGAATTAGAAGCCCAACCAACTCTTCATTTACCACCAGCTGCGCTGCTTGGTTTTGACTCTACCATCATCATCATGCTCCCTTGCCAGCTACCCTCATCTTCCCTCCCTCTGTGTTTCTCTTTGAGACCAGGGACCTTCCTTTTCTTATTTGTATCTCCAGAGCTTACCATAATGCCTGGCATATAATAGGTGGTTAATAAAACTTAATTGAATCTTATTGTATTGTATTGCACACACCTGCCAAACTGGTGGGAAGAATAAG
Source organism: Potorous gilbertii (assembly GCA_028658325.1). Lineage (NCBI taxonomy): Eukaryota > Metazoa > Chordata > Mammalia > Diprotodontia > Potoroidae > Potorous > Potorous gilbertii. The sequence goes on along the minus strand of CM053770.1, from coordinate 231,213,037 downwards.
ACACATTTTGTTTGTTTTTGAACAAGGTCAATGCGGGAATTTCTTTTTCTTGACTATGCATATTTATTATGAGGGTCTTATTTTTATTTTCATTTTATTCCAATGAGTAGTGGAGGTAAGAGAGAGAAAAATAAAATTTTAGATTTTAAATGATGTTGAAAGATGTTTACCTTATTCATATCACACAAATTAAAACAAACAACTTGACCATTCTCTTAGGATCTTCCAGGGATACTGAATAACAACAGTTCACTTTTATGTAGCAGTTTCTTCACCAGGATCCCATGGGGTCACTAGAGCAAGTGTTCTTGTCTATATTTGATAAATGAAGATACTAAAACACAGAGATTTTAAGTGACTTGCTGAGGGTCACCCAGGTTGTAATCCAGCAGAACCTAGGGCTCTTGATGCTAATGTCAATCTGCTACTCAGTACTATTTCTCCAAACCTCCTCTTCAAATATGTAATCCCATTGGAGGGAGGGATTAGGCATGCCCAAAATTGAACAGGAAGTTTCCTCTTTTCAACTCAGATCCTTGTACAGTCATACCTAATTTAATTGTGCTTTACAGATATTTCATTTTTACAAATTGAAGGTTTATGGAAGCCCTGCATTGATTGAGCCAGTCTATTGGCACCATTTTTCCATCAGCATTTTCTCACATGATGTCTCTGTCACATTTTGGTAATTTTTGAAGAATTTCACATTTTTCATTATTATTAAATCTGTTATAGTGATTCGATTAGTGATCTTTGATGTTACTATCGTGATTATTTGGTGAGTCACAAACCATGCTCACATAAGAGGGTGAACTTAATTGATGAATGCTATGTTGTGTTGAGTGCTCCACCAACCCTCTATTCCTGTTTCTTTCCCTCTCTTCAGGTCTCCCTATTTCCTGAGATACATCAATATTGAAATTAGGCCAATTAGTAACTATGCAATGGCCTCTAGGTGTTCAAAGGAAAGGAAGAGTCAATCTATAGATGAGGCAAACTTCACTTATGTCTTATTTCAAGAAATTTCCACAGCCATTTCAGCCTACAGCAACCACCATCCTGATCAGTCAGTAGCCACCAGCATTGAGGTCAGATCCTTCCCCAGCAAAGAGATTATGACTCACTGAAGGCTCAGATGATGGTTAGCATTTTTTAGCAATAAAGTATTTTGAATTAAGGTATGTATATTTTTAGACAGAATACTTTTGCACGCTTAATAGACGACAGAATAGTATAAACATAACTTTTATATGTATTGGGAAACCAAAAAGTTTGTGTGACTTGCTTTATTGTGATAGTGTGGAACTGAACCTGCAATATGTCTGAGGTATGCCTGTATTTGAATGTACCTAGTAACTTTCTGAAGTTCTGTTAGTTATCCTGAATGGAATCTTGATAATCTTGAAGCCTTTACCCAAGAGAGTTAGCAATGAGGGAATTTCATACTCATGAGAAAGAACTAGCAAGAGAGGGGAAAGGGTAGTCTTTGAATACTTTGGAAATCATATTTTTAAGGTAAACATCTAAATAATCTGCCTATGCAATAATAAGATGAATTTGTGTGTGGGTAGCTATGACTTTGTAAGGGATTATCTATCTTTTTCCAAAGGCTAACATCATGAGATGCTAAGTGTCCAGTATCAGGGAGGTTTGCTGCCTTACTGAAATGACATCTGGAAATGTAATAGTAGAGTGGAAAGAGTACTGGATTTGGAGTTGGAGGACATGGGTCTTTTATTACTTATGTGACTTGGGCAGGTTATGTCATCTCTTGGCCTCAGTTTCCCCTTCTGTAATATAAGCTAGTTGGACTATATGGCCTGTGAGATACCTCCTAATTCTACATCTTTGATTCCATGACTGACTCATTTGGCATCCAAGGATTTTGGAGCTGGAAGGGACCATTGATCTCTACCCTTTATAGAACAAAAACTGTAGAGGGATCAAGTCTTTCTCAAGGTCAAACAGCTAGTAAGTGCTAGAGGCAGGATTAGAACTCAGGTCTTCTAACTCCCTGTATTCTTTCCCTTTAATGACTTTGAATTCTCAGTGGTGATAAAGAACCTTATCACTGGACACAGAATCCATAAAATCATTGCTTGATTCTTAAAATTCTTCATAGTGGCAGCAATCAAATGGGTCCCAGGTCAACAAGTCATCACTTCCCTGGCTACTTCACTACATTTGCATTTTATTTCAATTTTTATAACCTTGATTTTTCTGAAAATATGGATTTCTTTGTTTCTATGATTAGGTTTGTAAATGCCTGGAGAATATAAGTTCTTTGAGGTCAAAAACTATGTCTTTTTGGTCTTTCTTGTTAGTTTTTATAGCGTTCGAAGCCTGCATGATGATTGGCATACAGTAGTTGTTTCAGTTGTGTCTGACTCTTTGTGACCCCATATGGGATTTTCTTGGCAAAGATCCTGGATTGGTCGCCATTTTTCTCTTCAGATCATTTGACAGATGAGGAAACTAAGGCAAAGAGGGTTAAGTGACTTACCCAGGGTCACACATCTAGTCTGAGACTAGATTTGAATTAAGGTCCTCTTGACTCCAGGGCCAGTACTGTATCCACTGTGTCAACTAGCTGTCCCTGAAATACAGTAGACACTTTGTTAAATGGTGATTAACTTGGATTGAATCTCCATTACCCATCTGGACTATGTTAGGTTGCCTCATTATCAATGAATCAATCAAAATGCCTGATAGGTGCCAGGAATACAATCACTGACCTCAGGGACTTTCAGTCTAATGAGGGAGACAAGATATACATACAGTGATAAATATACAAATTAAACACATACTAGATAATCTGCAGGGGGAAGGCAATAGCAGATGAGGGGACCAGGAAAGGATTTATGTCAAGGTGGTCTTTGATTTGAGTCCAGAAGGAAGCAAGGGATGCAAAGCAGAGGTGCCCCAGACTGGCTGGGATATTTTAGGACAGCAGTTTCCTGCTCCAACTCCCTTTCTGCTAACACACAAAGCTTTCTTTGGCTCTATCTTCTTAGTAGTTTTCCTGGTTAAGCTTCTTCTTTCTAGGGAGCCTGATTGGTCTCTGCTTCTCTGATGCGACTTCCTGAACTAGGACAAATAAAAACCTAAGCTAGGTGGACTCTAGGGCTTGCAGATTGGTGGGTGTTGGAGACCTTATGAGTTACTATTCCCTGGAGATGAAAGAGATAATAAGGGGATCCTCTATCTCAGCTTGTCACATATCCTGGCTGCCTGTGGGCTTCCTTAAATGTTCATTGATTCACAAGGGCCTTTTTTCATCCCAACATAGAAGGTGGACTCAGAAGGCATTGGATGCATCATGTACAACATGGGACCAGCCAGTGCAAATACACGGGGGTGAGAGATGTAGTGTCATATGCAAGGGATCTTCAGAAGGGATGTATGTGGAACATGTAGTCCTCTACTTAGAGGCAGTGTGGTGTGGTGGGAAGAAAAGGTCTGGGAGAGCTGGGAGGTAAAATCACCTTTCTTCCCTCAGTTGTCTCACCTGAGTTTGGAAAAGTACATCTCAAAGACTCTGCCAATTCTAAAATGACTTTTCTAATGAATTTAATCAAATAGCTGTGAATTGGAATTAACAGTCTGAATAATTTCCCTTAGATCAAAACTTACTTCCTGGATTCAACTGGGCTATGGGAGCTGTTGACCACAAAACTGGTTTTATAACAATAAAATTTTTGTTGTTCAGTAGTGTCTGACTCCATGTGACCCTATTTGCATTTTCTTAGCAAAGATACTGGAGTGGTTTGCCATTTCCTTCTCCAACTTATTTTACAGATGAGGAAACTGAGGCAAATAGGGTAAAGTAACTTGCCCAGGTCATGCAGCTATAAGTGAGGCTGTATTTGAATGCAGGTCTTCCTGACTCCAGGTCTGATTCTCTATGCACTCTATATTGCTTAGACACACCAAAACTGGTTTCTACTCCTTAAATAAAATGTTAAGTCTTATCTTGTTTCCTTTTCCTTTTCTTACACATTTCTAGGATTTGACCATTCCTCTTTGCCTCAACATGTGCTTATAATTAATTTCCTTTTAAAAACTTTCCTTATTACATTTTACTTCATCTGTCCCATGTTATTGGCTGTAGCTTCCTCCACTTGAAACGCCTGAGTAGTTTTCTCAGATGTTATCCTAGTTCTCAGATGAACCTCTGACCCCAATCTCTGTGTAAATAAAGATCCAGAAAGTCCCTGGCAGACAAGGCACATTCTCTGCTAGGAGCAGATCCAGTACGAAAAAGGACGAGGGACAATGAAGATTTGTTCTAAGGTCCCTCTGACTTTGACATTCAGTGCTCTAAACATTCCATGTTCAGGCTCTGTCCTCTGTCAAAGGACTCTTATCCCTGACATTCTATGTTCTAAGGTCTCTTTAAGCCCTGATATTCCATGTTACAACATTCTGCATTCTCAAAGTTTTATGCTGTAGGATCCTTAGCAACTCATATCATATATGTTCTTTTTGAAATAATTATTTATTTAACATTCTTTTCTTTTTTTACATTAAGTTCCATATTCTCTCCCTTCCACCTTTCTTCCACTCACTAAGAGAAAGCAAACAATATGATATCAATTATACATGTGAAATCATGAAAAACATATTAGCCATATCACAACTCTCCCCCCACCCATCCCTGAATAAAGAAAGTGAAAAAAAAAGCTTCAATTTACACTCAGAGTTCATCAGTTCTCCCTCTGGAGGTGGATAGTATTATTTCATGATGAGTCTCTTGGAATTGTCTTAGATCATTGTATTGATCAGAGTAGCCAAGTGTTTCATAGTTGATCATCAATGCAACACTGCTACTGCAGTGCCTAATGACCTTCTGGTTCTTCTCACTTCACTTTGCATCAGTTCATATAAGTCTTGCCATGTTTTTTTTCCTGAAACTTTAATGTGGAAGCTAATAAATTGTGTGTGATCCTGACTGTAGTGTCATAATATTTGAATTGTTTTTTTCTGACTCTTGAAATATTTTATCCTTGACCTGGGAGTTCTGGAATGTGGTTTTAATGCTCCTGGGAGTTTTCATTTTGGGATCTCTTTCAGGAGGTGATTTACGGATTTTTTCAATTTCTATTTTACTTTCTTGATCTAACATGTTAAGGGAGTTTTCTTTTATAATTTCTTGAAAAATGATGTTTAGGGTGGTTTTTTTGGTCATGATTTTCAGATAGTGCAATAATTCTTACGTTATTGTTCCTCAATCTCTTTTCTAGGTCAGTTGTTTTTCCATTGAAATATCTCACATTTTCTTCTAGTTTTTATTCTTTTGAATTTGTTTTATTGTTTCTTGAAGTCTCACGCAGTCATTAGCTTCCACTTGCCCAAGTCTGATTTTAAAGGAATTGTTTTCTTCATTGAGCTTTTGTATCTCTTTCTATTTGACCAGTTCTGCTTTAGTGAATTTTTGTACTTTCTTTCCCATTTGACCTATTCTGCTTTTCAAGAAATCCTTTTCTTCAGTGAATTTTTATGCTTCTTTTACCATTAGGCTGATTCTGTTTTTTGGGGGTGGTTTATGAGGCAATTGAGATTAAATATCTTGCCCAGAGTCACATGCTAGTAAGTGCCAAGTATTTGAGACCAGATTTGAACTCATATTCTCCTGACTCTAGGACCAGCACTCTATCCACTAATTCTGTTTTTTAAAGTGATTATTTTCTTTGGTATTTTTTTTGTGACTCTTTTAACCAGTTTTTAATTCTATTTTCATAAATTTCTTATACAACTCTCATTTCTTTTCCCAATTTTTCCTCTACTTCTCTTATTTCTTCTTTAACTCTTCCAGGAATTCTTGTTAGTCTTGGGTCCAATTGCCAATTTTTCTTTGAGGCTTTGCTTACAACTGTTTTTATGTGTCTTCTAAGTTTATGTCTTGGTCTTCCCTGACACCATAGCAGCTTTTTGTGATGAAGCTTTTTGTTGTTGGTGTTGTGTGATCATTTTCCCAGTCTATTTCTTCACTTTGAATTTTATGTTAAAGTTGGGTTCTGCTCACCTCAGGGTGGGGAGGTCCTGTGCCAAGCTTCAGTCTTTTTTGTGCTGCTATTTTTAGAGCTAGTTCTGGGTGTCTAGAAGTTTTCAATGTTTCCAAGGTGGTGTGATCCAAGAAAAGTCCTCCTGGTCTGTGCTCTGGTCTTTATGAAGGAAGGATCCCTAACCCCCTTGTAGTTACAAGTACTAGTGCTACTTTTGATCCTGGAACTGTGACCAGGTCCCCTGCTCCTTTTTGAGTTACCAATAGTGTTCTTCTCTGCCCTGGAACTGCACCCCAGAATGTCTCTGGGCTGAGAGCTCTACAAGTGGCTGTTGCTGCTGCAGTTAACTCCAAGGCCCATCACTGGTCCTGCTACTGTGTTACAGGGCTGGCCCCCACCCAGGTGTCACAGACCTCTCCTGGTGACCTCCTAAGTTATCTTAGGCTGTAAAAAATGTCTCACTCTGCCACTCCAAAGTTGGATTTGAGGAGTTATTTTAAAGTTGTTTGGAGGGGAATGTTGGAAAAGTTCAGCTGTGTCCTGGCCTGTAGTCTCCCATTTTGGTTCCTGTAATAGCAAGGACCTCAGCATACACAGGAGGGCCTGCTGTATAGGTTCTTTGGTCTGCTTTTCTAAAAGGAAAGCAACTTTTGCAGGGTGGGGTCAAAAAGCTTCTTTAATCAAGCACGTATATCATTCACTTAGTTCAGGAGAAAAGTCAGCACCATGAATTTCACAGAAAATATAAACAGAGAAATAAAGACCCACAGACCAACCGTCTGACCATAAGCAATACATACATCACAGATCAACAGACAGATCCAACTGTCTGACCATTACATATATACATAGCTACCACAGAGAGAAGCACCAATATCTGGGTTTTCAAAGCTGGTGGGCTCCTTAGAGACTAAACAAGGTCCCATCTGGCCAAACACTTCCAATGAGTAAGCCCCAAAACAAAACCTCACTTCAGAGTATTTGTACACTTTTCAGAGCCAGAGGGCATCACAACCCTTGAGAACCAGTGCCTCATTAGAAATTAACAAAAAGTGTGGGTCTTCCTACAAAACAAATCTCCCCTAATCAAGATTCCCTTAATGGGCAGGCCCATTAATGGATGGGGAAGATCTTTAACTCTCATGAACATAATTAACATTACAGCTCCACTTTCCCTTCCTGAGAGATCTTATGTGTTCTAAGACCCTTACAAACTTTAATAGTTGGTCCCTTCCCTACTCTGAAATTCTCTATGGTCCCTCCCCACTCTGATATCCTATGTTTTAAGGTACCTCCCAGCTCTGCCATTCTGTGTTTTAATGTGCTTCCTAGTTCTGACATTATGTTTTCTGTGGCCCCTTATCTACTCTGACTTTCTCTATTTTTAAGGTCCATTCTAGTTTTGACATTTCATGTTCAAATATCTGTTCTAGAGCTAACATTTTATATTCTACAGGTAACCTACACCATGTCAGAAAGAAGCAGATACCAGTTATCTTCCCTGACCTGGGACAAGATTTGCTGTTATCTTGGACAAATGACTTCAACTGTTTGTACCTCAGTTTCCTCATGTATACTCCCACATATTTTAATCTCCTTGCAGTTCTTTGAAGGAGACCTTCCATTTCCTGATTCCAAGTCTTTTTATTGGCTGTCCCCCATGCTTGAATGTTCACCTTCCTCATCCTCAATTCCTTCAAGATTCAGCTCAACTCTTATCTTTCTCAAGAGGTCTTTCTTTGTCTCCAACCCTCACCACCAGTGCTATCACTCTGAAGTTGCCTCCATTGACATCTTATATGTAAGCAACTGCTTCCATGTTGTCTTATCCATTAGAATGTAAGTTCCCTGAGGGCAGGGATGATTTTTGCCTTTTTTTTAATATATCCCAGGGCTGATTACAATGCCTAGCACATAGTAAGCACTTAATAAATGCTTGCTAATTAACTCTCATTATACATCTTGGCTATGGCTGGCCTCCCACTTGGTTCTTATTTTTGTGAAGTTGGCAAAATACCTTCTGTTCTATAGACAGCTTTGTTCATGCTACCACAGTTCCAAGTGGCGTTGGATGTTTATTAGCAGAGGATCCAAGTTCCCTGGTTTTTCTCCTCCTCTGCCTTTCACCCTAGGCTGTCTATGAACTGACCTTATTATTCCACTCTCCATCAATAATTGACTGCTGAGCAGTCACTAGAGCCTAGCACTCTCTGGTTACCAAGGACTGGAAGACATCCTGCTCAGCTTTGGGGAAAGGAGAGGAAATGGATTCTGGGCGGAGAATCCATTCCAATAAGTGTCTCTTTTTAGCAGCAGAGGAGAAGACGCCTCATTTATCACAAATCCCTGAATGCCTCTCCTCTTGCTGAGCTGTGCACAGGAGGATTAGGATTGGAAATGGGGCAGGGCAGGGCAGGGAGAGTATGCTCCAATTCCTCCTAGTAAGGAGCCAGTCATCCAGGGTGGGCAACTCACACTCTAACTGGAAGAACATAGGTCTTATTCATTTAACATTTAACATTCTCCTCTAAAGGAGAATGGTTGGATTGAAAAACCAAACCAGAACAAGATAAATAGCCCAAACCCTGACATCACTAATCAATCACCAACCATAATAACACTCCTATTATATGCCAAGCTCTGGAAATAAGAAAGACAGACCTGAAACAGCCCTTGATCTCAAACAGCTTGCATGTTGTGGCAGGAAATAACTCATATTATATACATACATATGTTAATACATGCAGCACCCTTATTTTGTTTCCTGCTGCCCATTTGTGCTTTCAGTTTGGTGGATCTGTACTCCTAAAAGTATAATTCATGAATCCCCAGTGGTATATTTACTTTGTCTTTGTTCATTCAAAAGTCACAATCAGATAAAAAAAAATAGACATTTGTTGAATGGCATATTGTGAAAAGTGGTAACAAAAAATGTCTCTTCCATATACATGTCTCCTCCAAATACATGGAGCGTCGCTGGAAAGTGTGTCCACATGCCTAGATTTCATGTGTGTAGAGACGAACACATAAGGAACATGTGTATATGGTCATATTACTATCTGGTCTTCAGGATATCTTCTTGTGAAATTCTTATGCTGTTCTTGGGCATCTCTGCTGGGAGAATTACTTTTTTGGGGTCCTCGTTACTGTTCCTGGTCTGAACTGGCTCTTATTCTTGGTGACGGATGACCAGAAGGAGTCTTGGCTCTGGGGCTGTCACCTTCCAATCAGGATCCCACTCCAGGAACCAGACTCCTCTTACTGACTCAATTTGATTTGACTCTGCAGATGGACTCTCTGGGCCTGATATCTGCTGGGCATTGCATTGCCTGTGACCTTGAGTTTCTACTGTGAGACAATTGAATGGAGTAGAAGAGAGACAAATTTCCTTCTCTCCTTTCCTTCTCTCCAAGATGTACAAAGGTGAAAATGGAGCATGAACTATTCCATAGTGTTCCTTTAAGTGGTATTCCATCTCCATAGCTGACACTCTTTCCAGCTGATCTCACAACTCAATTTTTCTGCTATTAGACTCTCTCGGAGGCTAGCCCTAAGCAGTATCTCCTCCATTCCTTCTTGAGTTCCATCCCTGCATCACCGACTGCCTTTTGGACATATCAAATTGGATGTCTTCTCAAAGAAGGAATTCTCCTATGTTTATCTACTGGACTCTAGAGGTTTCAACCTCTTCTGTTCCTAAGGAGGGAGGAGGACAAGCTTTGCCAAGGTAGACATGATGGAGCAAATATGAGGAGAGAAAGGAGGATGTGACTAAGGCCAAAGAGACCTGAGAGGTGGGGGTGGGGGAAGGTAATGAGAAAAAGGTAGTTAGTGTCACCACTGAGTCTGAATTGGCAGGGAAGGAGATTCTGAGCTGCCAGCACAAAGACTGGAGCTGAGTTACTTGAAATCCACATGAGACAGATGCGCGATCTGCTGGAGCAGTTCATACTGCTGAGGACAGCACTGAGAAATTGGTGCATTCCCATTTCTTTGCAGAGAGAGAGACACATAGAGAAAGACAGACAGAGACAGAGATAGAGACAGAGAAAAGAGAGGAGACAGTCAGAGAAGAGAGGAAAAGAACAAGGGGGGGAGAGAGAGAAAGAGAGAGAGAGAGAGAGAGAGAGAGAGAGAGAGAGAGAGAGAGAGAGAGAGAAACTTTTTCTGAATCTAGATGGTCTCCAAATTCCTTTCAATACAACTCTCTTCCCAAATCCCGCACTATGATACTATTTTAAAAGAACCTGTTTAATAAGGATTAAACCTCAAACATCTGCTTCTGGCTCAGAAGGCTGATTACCAGGTTTTCATTAAAGTTTCTCCTATTCCATTCCCGCCTTCTCTCTGTACCTCTAAATCCCAAACCCCACCTGTCCCAATTAAGTGATTTGGTTTTATAACCTGGCATCAGGAAATGACATGGAACACAGATCCTGAACTCACACCTGCTACATATGTTTTATAGGTGAAGGAATGCCTGGCTCCAGGAAGGAGCTGGGTAGTAAACGGGTTTCACAGTTGCAGAATGGATAGAACATTAATTTCATAATTATGTTCATCCTGAAGGGGGGGAGGCTGCACAGCTAGCATATTGTGTCCCTCACTGAGGAGAAATCAGGGAGCTGGGAGTCACCTAAAAAGGTTTCATTTGGGTTTGAGGGGGAGAATTCCCATCAAGTTTTGCTTAAAGAAAAGATAGGCTTGGTTTTAGTTCAAAACATCTATGCCACTGAGGGGCATTTTCTTATTCAATCTAGTTCAAAAATAATTTACTAATGGAACTCAGGATTTTTTTAAAATGAATGTTAAAATTATTTTATATGTAATTGGGGAAAAGTAAAGTATTAATAAAAATCATTTATTAAATTAACACTATGCCAGGGACTGTACTAGGTGCAGGGGATACAAAGACAAAAAGGAAACTGTCCCTGACCTCAAGGAGCTTCAAATACTAATCGGGAAGACCTGAATACAAATCTTGTCTCAGATATTCACTAACTATAGAGTTTAACCTCTCTCAGACTGTTTCCACATCCATAAAATGAGGGGAATGGGTTCAATGGTTTTTAGGGTTCCTTTTTCCTCTAAATCCAAGATTTACATCTAAATCCAGATATCAATAAATATAAATGAATACAAAGTCATTTTTAGAGAAATCACGTGTAACCCCAGTCCCAAAGGCTGTGTGTGGGACTCTCTCCTCACAGATAGAGATGAATGTCCTGTGTTATGTGAGTGGTCGGGTGGGATTATGAGAGTGAGAGAGCTTCACACTTTCATTTTTTGAGTCTTCTTCAAACTTTGAATTGCTTTGGGCACTTCGGGCTTCAAGAGAGAAGATGATGCCCTCAGGCAGAGCAAGGTATTCATCTCTACCAATGAGGACAGAGTACCATACCAAAGAGCTTTGGGACTAAGATTAAATAAACAATAACAACTATTCTTTTGTGGTCTCATATGTTTGAGAAGTGGTATGATGGAAAAGAAGGGCAATGGAACTTGGAATCAGCAAGACGTATTCAAATGTTGCCTCTGATACTAGTTGTGTGACTAAGGCAAGCGATTTCCTCACTCTGTGCCTTAGTTTCCTCCTCCTCTAGATGACTAGATTGAGGCTGGTGACCTTGCACAGACCTCCCTCACTCAAAAAAAAGTCAAGTGAAAGTCATGTCATCATTTCTCTGATGTCATGTTCTTTAGAAATGAAGGACGAACACATACACACACACACACACACACACACACACACACACAAGATGACCGCTTAGGTTCCCTCTAGCTCTAAATCTATGACCTTAAGCAAATAGAAAGTAATTTGAAGAGGGAAAGTTCACTAGCAAATGGAGACCAAGGACTCTTTATATTTATACTTAGACAAACATAAATAATAGTTATGAAATAGTTTACATTTCCAAAGTATTTTAAGGTTTGCAAAGGGCTTTCCTCCTAGTAAATCTGTGAGCTAGGCAGTAGTACAAGTACCAAAGGTAGATTTTTGGTGCCTGACATGCTCTGGCTCTTCACATCCAGCTCTTGAAAACCCCAGCTCCCTCCAAGGCTCAATTCAACTCCTACAGGAAACCTTACTTGAGTCCTATTCCATCTTCCTCTTAATGCTATTCACCCACAAATGACTTTGTATCTACATCATCTGCATTTTGTATTTATTTATCTCCATTTATGCTATCCAAAATGTAAGCCCTTTGAGGACAGGAATCGTTTCACTTTGCATCCTTAGGGCTCAGCATGGTGTAGTAAATGATGCATAAATCATTGAACAGAATGTAAATGTAAGACAGTGTTTAGAATGGTCCTTTCTGAGGTCAGGAATCATTTAATTTTGAGGGGAGAGAGTCTTTATGTCTTTAGCACCCAGCACAGTGTTTGACACATTGTGAGTACTTAATAGGTTCTTGTTGACTTGGACTCTTTGATCCCTAAAGTGTCTTTAGCTCTGTGATGGTAAGCCCCAGGCAAAAATGCTTCATCTTAGACCGGGCTCTGTCAGTCTGATTATGGATGGACACCCAGGCCAACCCAGCCAGTCCTAGGAATCTGTCTCCTCCTCCCCACCCCATTGCCAGACCCTAGGTGCAGGGGTACAGGCAGGTTGTAGAAGATCTAAGCTTCAAGACTAGGGGAACCACTTGCTGCTAGCAAGGGTCTATCTTTTGTTTTTCCTATGACACCTTTCATTTTCCCTATAACTTTCCCCTTCCTGGTCACCGATCTCTGATAACTTCTATCTCCCCCATTGCAATGTAAACTTCTTGAACACAGGAACTGTCCTAGCTTTTGGCTTAACTCTATTCTTGGTATATTGTAAACAATTAATAAAGGCTTTTTCATTTATTCCTCACCTTATCCCTCAGATATAAGTGTTCCCACAAATGAACAAATGTGAACCGCCCTCCCCAGACAATAGTTACATAAACAATGATATATGTTGCCTAGAAATCCTTTTAATCTTTCCTACAGTTTAGATGATTGCCAAGATGAAAGCTTCTTGAGCATACTTTGGGTCTTTTTTGTATCTCACTAATTAAGTGGAATTCTTCCTGTACAAGAGCTGAAGAGAGCCAAGGAAGCATAGGGGGAGGGGAGGAGGTCCAGCAGCAGGGGCAAGGGAAGGATCTGAGGAGCTGTCCAGCTTCTCTGCAGCTACGTGCTGACCTCACACCCCCACCTCCCCCACCTCAGCTGTTTTGTCTTCCAGTCCTCCACAGGAGGGCACGCAATTGGTCACTCAAAGCCTGCGCACAGCTGCACGAGGTTAAATTCTGCCCTTCTGGTCTGGGTTGCTTTCATTTAACCTCCTTGGGGACTGTGCTTTCAGCATGGCCTAAGGCTAAAGGGACGGCTCTCTTGGGAAGGGACAGCATGATGCAAAATGAGCTCAAAAGTCGAGAGGACAACTCCAGACAGGAAACCCAGCACTCTCGAATTTTTAACCTCTTAGACGATGCTCTGCAGCACAATGGGCAAATGTTCCTCCTCAGTGAAAACTGTCATTTTCCCAAAATGTAATAGATTCATTCATGGTACAGCAGCATGGAAAGATGACCAGGGTTCTAGTCTTGTTTCCAACATATCCTGGCTGAGTAATCCTGGCAAGTCACTTTAACTTTCAGGGACTCAGGAAACTTTCTAATGTGAAAGTTAGAGATGTTGCAAATCGACATGAGGGAGAGAGTTTGCAACCCAGGAATTCCTATTTGGATGAAATTAGGAGATGCATCCTATTCCCCAGCAAAAATAAATAAACAATCAAATAATTTTTTTTAAAAAATTGAAATTCCTCCGCAATGCATGTTGTTTCATCTAATGGAAAAGAAAGACACTGCACAGAGAACAAGAAGACTTGCACTTGAGTCCCCACTCTGACTGTGTGACTTTATGCAGTCACATTTTTTTATGCAAAAAAACTCAGTTTCTTTATCTATAACACAGAGACAAGAATACACACCCTATAATGACACATGTACAACCTATTGCTTCCCATAAATAAAATAAAAATGTTAGAAATTGGAAAAAAATAATCGAGATTGAATGCCTTAAGCACTTTGTAGTGAAACTTGGGGGCTAACAAATTAATGGACAAGAAAATGCTTTGCAAATGCTAAAAGTTCTATACAAGCATAATCAATCAATAAGTGTTTATAAACACTTACTGTGCTCCGGGCACTGTGGCAGGTACTGGCAAAACTAAGACAAAAACAAAACAGTCCCTACCCTCAAGGACCTTAACATCCTACTGGGGAGATATGACATTTAATCAAACAAATTATTAAATGCTAAGGCTCTTTAAGGCTATATAAAACGTGAATTATAGATTATTATAGGTGATTTTGTTCTTTTCATTTTTTTTTTATCTGTTGGAGTTAAGATCGAAAATGTCCTGAGATAAGTTACTACTGTGCAGGTGATTAAAATGTCTAATTTTTAGTTGAATAAAAGTATCAGGGTGTAAACTCATCTTTTGATTGTGGTTATAATCTTAATTTTGTAGAATCTAGGTGGCACAGTGGATAGAGTTTCAGACCTGGAATCAGGAAGCTACAGCGTCAGGGTCTTTGCCACTCAGTCCTTGTCTTCTCATTCTGTGGCCAAAGAATGGAAGCTTCAGCTTCATTAATTGACCTTTCAGTGAATAATGTGAATACATTTCTTTAAGTATTGACTGATTTGATCTCATTGCTGTCCAGAGGACTCTCAAAAGTCTTCTTCAGCATCACAATTTGAAAGCATTAATTCTATGGCACTCCGCTTTCCACTCTCACAGACATACGTTTCTATTGGAAACCAGAGCTATAGACCTTTGTTGACAAGGTGACGTCTCTGCCTTTTAGTCTGCTGTCCAGATTTGCCATAGCTTTCCTTCCAAGGAGAAAACACCTTTTAGTTTTATGAGTGCAGCCAGCGTTCATAATGATCTTTGAATCCAAAGAATATAAAATCGGACACTGCTTCCATTTCTTCTCCCTGTATTTACCGGGAAGTGATGGGACCATTTGCCAAGATCTTAGTTTTTTTTTTTTAATGTTAAGCTTCAAGTCAGCTTTTACACTCTCCTCTTTTACCCCCTCAAGAGGTTCCTTAATTCCTCTTCACTTTCTGCCATCAGAGCAGGATCATCTGCATGTCTGAGATTGCTGATATTATTTCCAGCGATCTTAATTCCACCTTTTGATTCATCCAGTCTGGTATTTCACATGATGTACTCTGCATAAGAGACAATATACAGCCTTGTTATACTCCTTTTCCAATGTTAAACCAATCAATTATTCCATGTTTGGTTCTAACTGTTGCTTTTGGCTTGAATATAGATTCCTCAGGAAACAAGTCAGATGAAGTGGCACTCCCATCACTTTGAGGACTGGCCATATTTTATAGTGATCTGCACCGTCAAAAGCTTTGGTGTAGTCAATGAAGCAGAAGTAGATGTTTTTCTGGAACTCTCTTGTTTTCTCCATCATCCAGTTGGCAACTTGGTCTCTAGTTCCTCTGCCTCTTCAAAAATTAGACTGTTCTAGTAGTTCTCAGTTCACATATTGCTGAAGTCTAACCTGCAGAAGCACAACATTGCTAGTGTGTGAAATGAGTGCAGTTGTTTCCATTTGAACATTTCTCGGCATTGCCCTTCTTTAGAATTGTACACAAACTGATCTTTTCCAATCCAGTGGCCACTGTTGAGTTTTCCAGATTTGCTGGCATGTTGAGTGCAGAACTTTAGGATTTTAAATAGTTCAGCAGGAATTCCATCACTCTCACTAGCCTACTAAGCAAGGCCCACTTGACTTCATTCTCTAGGATGTCTGGCTCTAGGTCAGTAACCAAAGCATCATGGTTATTTATCAGTGATGTTAAGCACTTTCTTGTATAGTTCTTTTGTGTATTCTTGCTACCTTTTTAAGGCACTATAGAAAGCTAATATTATTATAATTTTTGATAAATTCTAATTGTCAGAAAACTTTTCCTTATGTTGAATCTAAATCTGCTTTTCCATAATTTCTACCCACTTTTCCTAACTTCCCCTGGGACCAAATAGGACAAATATAATCCTTCTTACCCATGGAACATCTCTTCAAGTTGATTGTGTTCTGTCGTTTCAGTTGTGTTTGACTCTTTGTGACCTTATTTGGGTTTTTTTGGCAGAGATATTGGAGTGGTTTGCCATTTCCTTCTCCAATTCATTTACAGATGAGAAAACTGAGGCAAACAGGGCTAAATGACTTGCCCAGTCACTCGGAAGATGTTGCCCAGGGTCACACTGCTAGAAAGTATCTGAGGCTGGATTTGAATTCAGGAAGATGAGTCTTCAGACCACTTTATACACTATGGTGCCAGCTAGCTGCCCTCTCCTTCACATGCTTGACAGCAACTGTAATGCTTCCTCTGAGTCTTCACTTCTCCAGATAAATATTCCAGGCTTCTTCACACGATCCTCTAGTAGTAAACTCTCAAGGCCCTTCTTCACTCTTATAATTGCTACTTTCTGGACGTTCTCTAACTCATTATGATCCTTACACTCGGACTCTAGAACTGAACACATTAGAAAAAGGATAAAGATAGAGACACAGATACAGCCTTCAGTTCATTGGAATTATAGACTGAGAGCTGGCAGGAATCTTAGAAGTTACCTGGTCCAATTCTTCCTCCTCCCATTTGACAGATGAGGAAATTGAAGGCCAGACATGGGAAGTGACTTGCCTGAAGTCACACAGATAAATAAACTTGGATGGGAATCCATGTTCTCTGACTCCAAATCCAGGGCTTTCTACTGTACCACATGAGCAAAATGGAAATGGAGAATCCCTTTCCACCCAGGGGACAGTGAGTTTTCCGAACCACATGTTGTCATCTGGCTCAAGAACTGGGGATCGAGATATGAACCCCAAAATGAAGATGAATGCTTAACTCCCCAAGGTTGTCAAGCCAAACAAAGCCTTCTTCTGGATGAAGGGAAGGGGAGATGGAGGCAGGGAAAGGATATGGGGAATTTGTGCTTATTTGACTGTGCTCTTGTGTAATAATATGATCTCCTTGGACCAGCCACAAGGTTTTGGCCCCATTTCAATTCCATTATTTATTATTAATTCTCAAACTGCCTCTGGGTTCTATTTCTGAGAAATGATTTTTCAGTTATACATTGACAGGAAGGTATTTTAATGGTAGAAAAATATTGCCCATTGTCATTTATGTTAATTCCTTAGAACTTGAAGTGAATGTTGGACTCTGTCTTTGTAAAGTATGTATACTTTTTGTCTCATGCTGGGGTATTGATACTTTTGATGAAGCGGGGAGAGACAGAGAGAGAGAGAGAGACAGACAGAGACAGACAGAGAGAAAGAGAGAGAGAGAGAGAGAGAGAGAGAGAGAGAGAGAGAGAGAGAGAGAGAGAGAATAAAAGGACAGTCAGAGATAGGAGAGAAGTAGATATAGAGAAGGAGGAAGAGGAAGGGAGAGAAAGAAAATGATCTTTGGAGAATTAACATTAAGGAAGAAAACTTGAAAAGCCTGTGTGAACATAGCTCATTTCATTTCATGTAAATTGAAGACGTTACGTGAGAACTGTTGAATTGAGTTCATCCATTGTCCAACCAGGACTGGCTCTGATTTGGACACTGAGGGACATGTGTGAGAGGTCACCATTGTTATTTCTGATGTCAACTCTATAATAATTCCTAAGCAGCTTAATTTCCCCAAATAACTCATGGTCCTATCCATTTTTAAAATTAGAGGGTTGGACTACATGGCCTCTGAGATGCCTTATAGTTCTACAGCTGAGATCCTGTGAACCTCTCTAAGCCTTCATGTCTTCATATCCTAGGGTTTAACTTAATGGACTCCAAGATCCTTTCCAGTTCTAAGTCTGTAATTCCATAATGAGTTTAACAAACTGAGAAGGAATGTGGGGTAGTAGAAAGTACAGTAGGCTTGGGGTGAAAAGGATTTCAAACACCACCTTCAATATTTACTCCTTGTGTGATCAAAGTCCTTTGACCTCCATGGGTCTCTTTCCTCATCATTAAAATCAAGAGGTTGGACCAGATGAACCCTTCCAGCTCCCGTGACTGAAGGAAATAGGGGACTGGAAAAGTAAGTAGGTTGGTCATAAAGAAAGACAAATGTCATCCTGGACTGAACCGATCATACCACTGGGCTATATGGATGGAAGGGGAATATTATTGTGCTGCATGAAATGGACAGTTGCAGAGGAAATTGGGCAGAATGAAATGAGCAGAACTAGGAGACCAATTTATACAGAGATAACATCATAGAGAAAAAGCACTTTGAAAGATTTTGGCGTTCTGATCAGCGTAATCAGAAGACATCATCCAAAAAGAATGAAGATGAAACATGTTATTTATTTCCTAACAGAGTAGTAATGAGCTTAAAAGGCAGAAAGAGTCATATGTTTTTGGACATGGCTAATGCAGAATTTGTTTTGCTGGATGTAGATATATATTGAAGAATTTGTTTTTAGCGTTTTGTTACATGGGGGAGGGAATGGTGGGAGGAACATGTCCTTAATTTAAAAATGAAAAAATTTAATTAAAAAATGCATTATTTGGAAAGTAAACAATTAAGTACTTATATAATTAAAATATTTATTATGTGAAAAATAAATAAATAACTGCTTATTGCTTGGAAAATAAATACTTAGTTAAAATACTTATTATTTGAAAAAATGACTGGGTTTTAACATCTTAAAACATTATTTGAAAAATAAATAATTAAATAACTTAAATAACTAAAATATGTGTTACTTGAAAAATAAATATTCAAGTACTTATTTGAAAAATAAAAATAGCTGGGTCTTATTAACATCTTTAAATAATCTTAAAATATTTATTACTTGAAAAATACAAAATTATATACTTGAATAATTAAAAATACTTGTTACTTGAAAAATAGATATTTAAATAATTAGAAATACTTATTATTTGAAAAGTAAAAATAACTGAGTCTTATTAACATCTTTAAATAATCTTAAAATACCACTTGAAAAAATAATTATATACTTAATTAAAATACTCATTACTTGAAAAATAAATATCTAAATAATCGAAATACTTATTATAAGTAAATAAATAATTATTATGTGAAAAATTAAAAAATAGAAATAGTTGAGTCTTATTAACATCTTAAAATATCTATTACTTGAAAAATACAAATAACTAAAATTTTTTCTTTGGAGCAGAGTTAAGCCTTGAATTCAGGTCTTTTGATTTATATTCAGCCTCTTTCTAGACTGACTCAGGCTGCCTAGCCCTGAATACTACTGGGTGTCTAGTTAACGATTCAGAGGCAGGCCTTCCAGGACCCTGCAGGCTGCTTGTGTCCTGGCTGGGATCCATCATCGCCTTACTGGCCAAGCATGCAAGCACCAGCTAAAAGAGATTTCCCATTGAGAGAATGACAGATGAAGCATCATTGACTGCAATTTCCTCCCTTTGTCCTAAAATGACTTCTTCAGAGCTCTGAGGCCGTGGCTTTCCCTCGTTCCCATGACTAATTCTGCTTAGTACCTTTCTGCCATAAAGTGCAATCAGAGAGACTGGGACCTTTAGGGATCAAGGCCACCTCAGTGATGTTGGCAGGGAAGGCCTAGAGTGGCTGCCAGTGACCCTGTTCCCCTTTCACAGACAACTGTCCTTGGGATGAGGTGGCTGAGCTGCCCTGCCTCCTCCTCCTTCCCCCTCTTTCTGCTGTGTCTGAGTGAAGATGAGAAGGTCAGCCCTGTGACCCCTGTCTCACACACTGCATGCATATAGGTCAGGGGTATTGTGGCCATCTCCTTTCTTCAGTCTGTGCCGTCACTCCTGCTCCAACTAACTCTTAGTCTTTGTTTCAGAGTTGATGCTCCATCTCTGCTGCCCACAAGGTTGGCTGGCTGCTTGTCTAGTGTGTCTAGAAATATCGGATAGTGAAGTTATAGTTAGAGGGGACCCTAGAGATCATCTGATCCCATCCCATCATTTTGTGGTTGGGGAAACTGAAGACCCGAGAGGGTAAGTGATTGACTCAAAGTTGCCATGCATTCTCTCCTTCTAGTGGGGTTTCAGTATGATAGAGTGGAAGAAGGATTGTGTTTGGAGTCAGAAGTTGGCCCAATTGTATGAATATGGAAAAAGAGTTAGCTTTGTGATAACCTAAATTCTGGAGTAGCTCAGTAGATAGAGTGCCAGGCCTGGAGTGAGGAAGACTTGAGTTCAAATCTGACCTCGGACACGTTACCTAGGTGAACCAGAGCAAATCACTTAACTCTGTTTGCCTCAGTTTCCTCATCTGTCAAATGAGCCGGAGAAGGAAATGGCAAGTCACTCTAGTATCTTTGCCAAGAAAACCCCCAGTGTGGGTAATGAAGAATCACACACAACTGAACACCAAAGAAAACCTTAATTCTGAAATAAAACATGGTAGGGAAGAAAATAGTGATTGTAAAAGAAGCCTAATTGTACTAAGCTTTATTCCCCTCCCCCCACCCCGGTTTTAAAATTGCCAGAAAACTAGAGATGGAATGTAATAGAGGGGAGTATTCTGAGGGCATGGCTTAGATTAGATAGTGCCTTAGGTACTTTCCAATTCAGATTCTGCGTATGAGAGGGTGTTTTCATAATAGAAATGAAACTAGGGTAGGTTGCCACTAAAGACTCAGATGAATGAACCCTAGTAAATCCATTAAGAATGTCCATGGACATTTTTTTAACTCATTGTAAATTTGAAAAACGCTAATATGTATGGCAATATGCTTTGCATGGCAACACATGTATAACCTATATCAAATTGTTTGCCTTATCAGTGAGGGGTTTGGGGAGGAATGGAGAGAATTTGGAACTCAAAATTCTAAAAATGAATGTTAAAAATTGTTTTTACATGTAACTGGGGAAAAATAAAACACTAATGTTTTCATATAAAAAGAACAGGAAAAAAAATTTGTCAATGAAACCATGAATCTTTATTACATATAGCTTGTTTTAAATGTATATGTAATAAATATAACATGATCATATCAATACTACCTTGTTCATTTGTGTAAGAGATCCTCATTATTATGAATTAAAAAAATAAGAAATGCCTGTCTTTTGCTCATTGACTTGGAGATAACTAAAAGAAACTTGTGACACATGAATGTAATGGATTAATGCTATAAAACAGATGATGGAAAATTTTTTAAATGTGAAGATGTTTATGTGATGTTATAAAGTAGGTGAAAAACTAGAAAAAAATCGATCCTAGCAAGTCACTTAGTCTCTCTGCCTCGGTTTCCTCATTTTACAGATGAGGCAGCTAGACTCAGTATTGTCCCATGTCCCTTTCTGCTCTAAATCTATGATCCTATAAGCCCAATTGCTCAATTTCCTTGTCTGTAAATGGATTAGCTGGCTTCTGAGGGCCATGGGTGTACTAGATTTATCAGTTACCATGATCAATTACCATGTCAGTTACCACCACGACTTCAGCAGAATTCTACCAGGAACTCCACCATGGAAGATCTTGCTTCTCCATCATGCAACATTTTAGTGGGTTCCTTACTATCTTTGCAGAAAGCACAGCAAATATCTCTTTGGATCCTGAGGTCTGAAGACCTGGGGAATCCCAGGCCCAGTATGCTATAGCCAGGCTAGTTTTTCAGTTTCTTTTACAGAAGAAAAGAAAACTAATCTCAGTCTTTGAAGACTTTGCCTCAAAGCCTTCCCTTCTATGTGACAAGGCTCTTTGAGACTCAGAATGTCACTCACTCTTTGTTGACCTTTGTTCTTATATCTGTTGCTTTTATTTGTTCAACCCACTTTTTTTTTTTTTTTGGAAGAGAGAAGCTGTTGTCTGAACCACAGAGCAAATAGCAGTGCATCTGTTGTTTGCCTCTGCAACCTGGAAAGATTTCTCTCTCCACCCTTATCCACCCCTCCCACCTCCCCCCACATCAGCTTACTCTTCTAATTCCATAGGGATGTAAGAGTCCTTCCCATGGTATCAGGTCTGGCCACATTCACACTTCTCTGTTGACTGTGTATATGATCCCTGAGTAAGAATGATATAGGAAAAGGAGTCCCTTGTCTAGGAAGCTAGGGAAAATAGGCTGAAGCTCTAGTTCTAGGATTAACTAGGAGCACCCGTTGTATGACTTTGAAAAAGTCACTTTACTTGTTTATTTACTTTTTGACGAGTTTATTTGTTTACTTACTGGGACTGAGTTTCCTCCTTGGTCAAATGAGGGAGTTTGATATCTCCAAGGTTCTTTCCAACCCCCAAAAGATTATAAGGATCATCATTTCCCCTCTTTGGGTAAAAGGAGAATAGAGAGGAGGAATGAATATAGAATTGGGAGTTAAAGGACTGGGTTCAGATACTGACTGTATTCACTGCCAGTGTGGCCTTAGTCAGTCAATAGACATGTATTAAGTGCCTACTATGTATCAGTCATTATGCAAAGCATTGGGGATACAAAGAAATGCAAAAGACAGTCCTGGCCCTCAAGGAGCTCACAATCTAATGGGAAAAACAGCTGTATACAAACAAGATACAGACAAGATAAATGGAAGATAATCAATGGAGGTAAGGTGCTAGAATTAAGGGGAACCTTCAGCATGTCATTTAACTTCTCTGGACTTCAGTTTTCTCCTCTGTAAAATGAGGGGGATCAGATGAGAAGGCTTCTAATGTCTCTTTCAGTCTTGATAATCTTAAGAATTAATGGACTGATTGATCAATTTATCCAACAAATATTTATTGAGTTCAATACATTTGGACTTGGAGTTCCCAGTTTAAAATCATTGACTTAAGTTCAGATTCCAGCTCCACCACTTACTATCTGTGTGACCTAAAGAAAGATTGGCAGCGTGGTGAAGTAGCAAAGTTATTAGCCTTGGAGTCAGAAAAATCTGCATTCTAATTCAGCCTGAGATACTCACTATGGGACCCAGGGAAAATCCCTTCTCTTCTCGGGGCCTCAGTTTCCTCATCTGTAAAGTGAGGAGTTCATACTAGATGGCCTCTAAAGTCAATTCCATTTCTAGACCTATGATCCTGTCACTTCCATGAACCTCAATTTCTTCATCTGTAAAATGAAGAGGTTGACTCAATGGTGTCTAAGATCCCTTCCATATACATCTATGATCCTGTGATGGTATGAGTTTCTCTGAACTAAGCTCAGTTGTTCTTCAGATAGCAGTTGGACAGTCTGCCATCAGATCAGTACTTTAGAGATTGGTAGGACCTGCTAGAATTTGCATTCCATTGGCACAGTCTTTAAGAACCCAGGGTCACTACCTTCCTTCAGTAAGGTATGACTATGTTCTAATACAGTGAACCCATCACCTACCTGGGTCTAGACAACAAGAAAGGCAAAGTAAATATGCTTAGTCAGTCACCAGGCATCTGTATCTTTAATTTAACTCTCAGCCTCTCTTCCTATGCCATAGCAGCTGCATAACCTATCTCTTCCTTTTCTGCTCTCCTCTCAAACCAGAAGGAAGCAACTTGGAGTAACAGACTCTTCTGAGAGACTTTGCCTCTCTTAAGTTCTAAGTAGGGCTAAAGGGCAATCACTGGAACTACAGCCAAAAAACTCCAACAAACTAAATTTTCCTCTTTCCCATTCTTAAATCTCTTTACCACAAGAGCTTCTCAGCCTCTGCCTTCTATGCCCTCCAAGGATTAAATCAGAATCTTCTGATACCAAGTGACTCACCTTTCATTTATGTGGTAACAATTCTCCAATTTCCACCCCCCCCCCCATAAAATCAGCTGGATTTGTTTAACCCTCTCTTAGTTTCTGAATAGTTATATAATTTTTCATTTTGTAAGTTTTAGCCCTTAAATTTTAAAAAGAGTTATATTCAAATGAGTGGAGGTGCTACAATATTCTGCAGCTCCCAGACATTTAATCAGATCTCAGCATGACCCAGATTTTTCATTCTGTGTCTAGAAACCAGTCCTTCATAATCATATTTTTTCCATTTTTTTAATAATTAAAAGTTCTTTCTCTGCCCCTTACAAACCATCAAACTATTCACATCCCAACAAGTCATCATCCTCTATTTAAAGTGATTTAAAACATATTTACACCATTTCTATTCTGCTGCAAACTACTCCAATCCATTTGAAAACTGTTTCTTTACACATACATTTCAGCAGTTTTTATTAAACCAAAGTTCTTTTCCTACCCCTTTCAAGCATCAAAATATTCAGCCATGATAGAAATAATATCAATACCATCCTTTACCAGTTGATTTACATGTTTTTCTTTATGCTAATATACTTTTTCTGCCTCTTTCAGCACTAAGCTGCTCTATATGAAAGGGCAATTTCTTAAAAGAATACTATCTGACAAAATATATATAAATAGCAAAACATACACACAAACATATACATGTAACTTTTGTGTCAGAGGCTCTCATGTGACACAAAGGACCAAGGTACATTTTTGAGAGATTTTCGATTTTCTGGATTTTTGTTTTCTGGATCACTTATCTGGATTCAAATAATCTGGAAACTTTCTATCTCTCATTCCCCAATTGTATTGTCACCAACTCCACTTGCAAGCACAAGGTTCATAAGCTTCAAAGAATGAACAAGTTTTTTTAAGTCAAATAAACAAATGGAAGCCACGTTTAAGTCCCTTTTAGATAGGAATGTCCTTATCAGCCACTCTCCAGAAGCCTGTATCACCTCTAGTATGGACGTTCGTTGAGTAGATTGTCCATTTACAACTACCACGTGGGGGTCCTCAGCATTTATATCTAAGAGAGAGTCTTAGAGTTCCATGGGCAGTATTCTGTTCTGTGTTCTGGTTATCACTTTTTGTCATTATGCTTCCATTTAACACTCCCTACTATCCTGCTTTGTAGCTCACAGCACCTGCTGTCTTAAAACACCTGCCCTTAGCTGAAGCTTCCTTTCATAGTTAGGTAACACTTGCTGAGCTCCTCTGTCTTAGCTGGGTATTCAGGGACTCCTCATATCTAGAGTTCATGCTGTGTCAAATAAAGAAGTCCACTCTGCATTCTACCAGCCTCCGGTGTCACAAAAGCATGCCTGATCTCTAGGACTGTGCAGCGTTTTTCCAAGTCATGTCCCCTGGCCAAAGGTTTGGACTCTTCCCTTTAAAATCTCTTTTAGCTTTCTGAGAGTTCCCTGGGCAGGGGAAGACCAAGTTCAATTCCAGGTGCAGATGAGGTGCTGAATAGAGTGCTGAGCTTGGAGTCAAATCCTGTCTCAGATACAAATTAGGTGTGAGAAATCACTTAATCTCGCTCATGAGTTATCTACAAAATGAGGGGGTTGGTCTTAATTGCCTCTGAGTTCTCTTCTGGCCCGTCCCTTCCTGCACAGCAATGATAATTAGAGTGGATTGTACCTTCCCTCCCTCACCGTCAGATTCAATGCCTTGGTTATTTTTGCAGAAAGTGTTTTTATTTCTCATTCTTTTTGTAGTCTTTATTACAAGGGTTGGTTCACTGAGTAGGGAATTGAGGAGCAATATATTTGGAAATGAGAGTGATGTAAAAAATAAAATATATCAATAAAAATAATTTTTAAAAAGAATTATATTCAGAATGATATAGAACGAAGGTGATCTGGATTACATTTGGGAAACTACGGAACTGTTAATGACCCCATACTTCTTTAAATAAAAACTCTCTTCTTTTTCTCCTTCTCTTTCTCCTCCTCCTCTTCCTCTCTTTCTCCTTCTTTTCTTTTTTTAACAGCAACATTACAATGTTGATACTCTAGGGCTATGAGTCATCGATTACTGAAATCTTCAAAGAATTGAAGCTATGAGTCACCCAAGGGGCAGTAGAGAAGCACACAGTGGGCGTGAGTGGGCTGTAGCATGTTACCTATAATGAAAAGAATAGGAGACAAAGATAATTTCATAGAAATTTACAACTGGAAAAGGAGGTTGACTCAGCCAAAAAACAAGGGGAAGGCAGCAGATGTACTAGCAGCTCCTTTGGTACCCAAGCAGTGTTAAGACATCTAGCAGGAAGTTGTCTTGGGTGGGCACCTTGTGGTGAATATATATGTAAGAAAACAAAAAAAAATATTACAACAGGATGGGCAACCACAGATCAGCTGCAATCTTTGCCATTGGTAGGAGCATGCAGACAGATGAGATTTACAGTCATTGAATAAGGGAGACACACAGCTCTCTTGTGAATCAGATGGCACCAGGGTCATCACCTTCATTTTGTAGGTGAAGAAACTGAGGATCTGAGAGGAACTATGATCATGCAAAGTGGTATATTTTATTTATAATGGATATCTTTTATTTTTAAAATGTTATTGATATTTCTTTTTCACGTTCATTTCTCTTTTTTCTTCTTAAAATTTAAACATTAAGAAAAATCATTTGCTTTCTTTCCCCTTCAGTTGATCCTACCATTGGAATAAAAGAGAAAGAAAATCCTCTTTGAAACATGTATAGTGCACAAAGCAAAGTCACACTTTGGCCCTCTACAGAAATGTGTTTCATTCAGCCCCTTGACTCCATCACTTCTCTCCCCAGAAGTGGAGAGCAGATTTTATTAGCAGTCCTCTGGAATACAGTTGGTCATTGCACTGATCAGATTGCTTAAGTCTTTCAAAGTTGTTGGCCTTCACAATATTGATATTGTTGTAAAACTGGCTTTCTCATTTCACTGTTCATCAAATCACAGGGATCTTAGTTTCATCTGAAACTACCCCTTCCTTTCTTATGGCACAATAATATTCCACTACGTTCACATACCACAATTTATTTAGCCATTTCTCAATAGGTGGGCACCTCCCTTAAGTTTCTGGTTTTTTGCTGCTATTGCAAATATCTACATAAATATTTTTTGTACTTGTGATTTCTTTTCCTATTTCATTGATCTCTTTTGGGCATGGGCCTAATAGTGGTATAGCTGGGTCAAATGGTATGCACAGTTTAGTAACTTTTTCGACATGGTAGCAAATGGCTTTCCAGCATGGCTAGACCAATTTATGGGTCTCACAAGTGTGCATGAGGGGTTCTTGCCAACCCTCCAACCTTTATTGTTTTCCTCTTTTGACATCTTTGCCAATATTATGGATGTGAAGTAGAACCTTAGAGCTACTTTAAAGTGATTTCTCTAATTATTGATGTACATCACCTCCATTTCAAAATGTTTTCCCCGCTCCCACCCAAAGAGTATGATATAGACTCTTTAAGATAAAGAAGAAAAAAATAAAGGAAAGAAAAAGACAGTTTAGTAAGACCCAATAACACTGCAACCAAATCCTGTCATATGTATATTGTTTCATACTCATAGTCCCTTGCCCCTTATTGTTAGCACTTTTTTGTTTCTTTAGAGGAATAGTTTCATTGTTCAGTCATTTTCAGTTGGTATTGTCTTGGCAAAGATACTGGAATGGTTTGCCATTTCCTTCTATAGTTCATTTTATGAGTGAGGAAATGGAGGCAAACAGGGTTAAGTAACTTGTCCAGGGTCACACAGCCAGTAAGTGTCTGAGGCCAGATTTGAACTTAGGAAGACCAGCTTCCTGACTCAGGCCTGGCACTCTATGCACTAAGTTACCACCTAGTAGCCTTCAGTGGAATATTTTGGAAGGGGGTATGACTCTTACTGCTTAGAAACAACTGCCAGTCGTCTTGGGAAAAATTTGGGGTCTTTGCTTGCCTGAGTTTTCTTCCAAAGCTTTCTTTCGAAACCTGATTATGAGACACTTGGCTAGTCCTGAGTTAGTGCTTAGAAACTAAACTGACTGATGATGTCCAGGCTTCTTCCAGGCCTTGAACAGAGCTAGGAGCTTTAAAAGAACTTTTTTGCTTTTTCCTTGACTGTTCTGTTTATTTATATGTACACATATACACACATATGTGTGTGTATGTACATATATATGTGTATATATATATATATATATATATATATATATATATATATATATATGTATGTATGTATGTGTGTATACTATCTGAATGTGAGCTCCCCTGCCCCGATTTTGGATGGAAGGGAAAGATATATATTAATTAAGTGTGGTCCATCAGTCTGGGGGCAGAGATACAGGGGTTTACTGGCGACAGCTCTGACTGCTCTCCAGAGTTGTGTTAAATTTGTAGTATGAGCATTCGCACCATGGAAATTGACACAAATCAGGGCTGGATTTATCGTTCTGTTGATCTCTGGATTTAAGAAAATGATTGGAGAAAGTGTTTAATGAAAATTAAGCATAAAAATGTGTCTTGCATGCTTATTTATTTTTATGAGTGCCAGTTGTTAAAAATTTACTAGCATATTCCTGATTATAAATCCCTTCCTTTTTTCTGTGTGTGTGTATGTGTGTGTGTGTGTGTGTGTGTGTGTGTGTGTGTGTGTGTGAAAGAGAGACACAGAGAGAGAGAGAGAGAGCGAAAGACAGAGACAGAGACAGAGAGAGAAACACAGAGAGACAGAGACAGAGAACAGGAGGAGAGGCTTATGAATTGTCCTTTGTCATGCACTTTCTCTTTCGAGGAGATCTCTTCAGTTTCCAGTAGGTCAATATCATCTCCAGAGTCCTTAGTAACTCACCCACTCAGTCCTAATCTTTATCCCAAAATCAAAGTAGTGATTGCCTAACTTCTCACTGCCCATTACATGTGGTCTTTCCTACTAGAGTGGACGCTGTTTGAGGGCAGGGACTATTTTTTGCCTTTTTTGCCCCAGCCCTTTAGTAGAGTCTATGCACCTAGTAGGTGGTTAATACATGATTGTTGATGGATTGACTGATCATCAACATCTCAAATTAACATGTTCTAGAACATAAACCAAAACCATAGGTCTAGAAATGGTAGACTTGTGTGATCAACCAATGAGGAGGTGGGAAGATGGGGACCCTTCCACTGTTCCTTTGATTACTGCATATGGGACTTCTAGATAACCCAGCCAAACTTACCCTTATCTTCCAACTCTCCCCATTCTTCCCCTTCCCTTTTGTTGTTGATTTTTAGTTGTGTCTGACTCTTTGTGAGCCCACTTGGGGTTTTCATGGCAAAGATACTGGAGTGGTTGGCCATTTCCTTCTCCAGCTCATTTGACAGATGAGGAAACTGAGGCAAACAGGGTCAAGTGACTTGCCCAAGATCACACAGCTAGCAAGTGTCTGAGGCTGGATTGAAACTCAGGCCTGGTACTCTGTCTACTGTACCCTCACTTCTTCCTTTCTCAGTCAGGCATCTACACCTTGGGGAATACAACACACTAGGTAACTACAGTCATTGTTGCAGAGGTGCCATTGGGAAAAATGCCCTCATCCCCTAGTAGAGCCACACTTCCTGTCTCCCAGATTATCTTGCTGTTGTGGCAGTTACCTCAAGAGAAAGGCTTTGGTCCATTGACCAGTGAGTAAAAAGTCTGTCTCCCTTTTTTTCTCTTTTTCAATGGAGGAATATAGAAAGAAAATAAAATTTTAACTGAAAAAATATGCAATAAAATGATCCCCTTTTGGTTCTATCCCATGGGGGTGGTCAAAAATCTCTCAGATCTTGGGGTACCTCAGCAGTTGGTTGGAGCATAGATTCAAAGCTGAAAAGCCCCCAAAGAATCATGTAGTCTAGTCCCTTAACAAAGGACAATGCTGAAGTTCAGAGGTGGTAAGGGGGGGGTCACACATATAGCAGTTGGCTGAAACCCAAGGCACCCACCTTCTTTGGACTACAAATGTCATGTGTTAAATAGCAAGCCAGACCGTAAGGGCACAGCTACCAGTGTGTCTGCAATGGCAAGAAAATTATCTCATGGAAATATCCAAAAGATATGTAATTATGAGTGACTGCTGGTAGAGGAAACCGCTCCACCTTCGCCCCGGCAGCTCCTTAGTGCAAGCAGGAGAATATTGGACTAGCAGTTGAGAAGACCTGAGTTGAAATCATGCTTTACATACCTACTAACTGTGTGAGTCTGGGCAAGTCCCTTAACCTCTGCCTGCCTCAGTTTACCTTGCAGTGTTGTTGTGAAAATCAAATGAGGGAACATATATAAAGCATTTTGTAAACCTTAACTTCCTATAAAAATGCTAGCAATTCTTTCTACAGGCAGGACATTCCTTCTATCTAATTTCCTCTGGGCTACAGGCAAGAGTTGATTATTTTATTGTCTATTTTTTCAGTTAATTAATAAGTAATTCATGATTTATTCATTAAATCCTAAGGAATTGCCTAAAGAAGGTCAAATGACTGACCCAAGTGTATGTAGCTTACAAGTATCTGGTGCAGAATGTGAACCCACATTTTCTCAAGTCCACTATTGAAACCATAGGAGCCAACAGGATTGCAGGAGGGAAGGAGACCTAGATGTCATCCCCTAATTTTATGAATGAGGAAATTGAGACCAAAAGATGTTATATGGCTTCTTCTAATCCAAACAATGAGTAAGGGATAAGATTTTTTCCTGAATGCAGGTCCTCTTGGCTCCAAATTGAGCTGCCATCCCATACTACTTTTTAGTAGTTCACTAATCTTATGAATCAGACAAGTCAGTTTCTTAATATTTCAATTACAAAAATCATTTTATTGATAATAAAAAACAGCTAGCATTTAGATAGTGCATACTGTGTATCAGGCACCACGCTAGGTGTTTTTACAAATATCTTCTCAATGGATCCTCAGGACAACTCTGAGAAGTAGCCCAGGGCGCTAGCCACTGAACCACCTCACTTTTTCTACTATCTGTCTATTGATTATCTATTGGTAATCTTTGATACCCTTTTTAAACATCATTTTCATTTTTTCATACACCATTGACCTACTTCCCTGCCCAGTAAGCCTTTCTTTGTAAGAAAGATTTGTACACAGGTGGCCCAGGACCTGGAATAAAGAAGACTGGAGATCAAATTCAGCCTCAGACATTTCCTTCTTATGAGAGCCTGGGCAAGTCATTTAACCCTTTCTGCCTCAGTTTCCTCATCTGTAAAAGGAGCCAGAGAAGAAAATAGCTAATCACTCCAGTATTTTTGTCAAGAAAACTCCAAATGGGGTGATAGAGAGTTGGACAGGACTAAATACAGTAACTGAGTAACAATTAATATAATTCTACTACTGCTGTTACTGTTGATACTGCTGCTATTGCTAGTATTACCCAAACTACTAGTAGTACCAAAATTATTGCCGCTACTATAACTGCTACAACTACTATTACTAATTCTACTATTACTGTTACAACCACCAGCATTAAGACTACTAACTACTATTACTGCTGCTGCTACTACTGCTATGACAAAAGAATCTGCCCACACATCAATAGAGAGATCTGATAGCATCTGCAATATTCTACACTCATAGTTCCTACTCTTTTTAAAGAGGGAAGTATTTTCTCAGCTTTTTTCGAGGAACAAGGCTGTCATTATAATTTTACAGTATTCCATTTTCTTTCTGTTTACATTATTGGAGTGGCTGTGGATAGAATTTTCCTGGTTCTGATTATTTCACTATTTATCGGTTCATCTACTTCTTCCTGTGTTCCTCTGACTTCTTTCTGTTCCTCTTTTTTTTTTTTTAATAGTGCAGGGGACTAGCATGTCGAAACTTCAAACAAAACACAGGCCATCAAAACTATTTTATAAAACTATTATTAGAGCCTGCCTCCCATAGTGGTTGGCAGGATCAATCCAGATAACATGTAAGGGACTTTGGCAAGCTCTGAATAAATTCTAGCTGTTGTTATTGTACTGGTTAAAAATAGAAAAGTATGTTGATGAAACAGATAAGTATTTTATCCTATTTTTCAGTTGAAGAAACTGAGTCTGGGTGAAACAAGGAGACTTTGCCCAGGGCTGCACACCTGGTAAGTATGGGAGAGAGGATTTGAAATGAGGTCCAGCACGCTATCCATTGTGTCACTAAGAAAGTTAAATTAATAGAACAGATTAGATAAATATCCCAGTTTATAGAAGAGGAAACTGAGATATTAAATAATGGCACTTAAGGTCATACAGTAAATTGGTGGTTGGTTGGCTAAGGTGCCTAAGATTTCTCTTCCTTATGGTTGATAGAAGTCACATTGAGAAACAATCCCCTCTGAAGTTCGCTGAATTCTGCCCACCCTTTCATCTCAACCCTTGTGCCCTTTTCCTTTGAGGGCCACCGTTCTGGATTCCGATGCTTGGAAAGAAGGAATGGAATTCAACTTCCCCCTCCCCCTGCCTTTGGAAAAGTGGTTTCCTGTTTCTGGGGCATGTATGGAGAGAGGGTTTGAGTGCTTACATCTTTATCCACTTGGTGGCGCTGGCGTAAGCTATTTTTGATTCTAATCATAACTGCAAGCAGAACATTATCCATTGGTAGTTAAGTGCTTCTAACATTAGCGCTTACTCTGCTAGGCTGGTCAGTGGATACGGCCAGACCAAGCATTTTAGGTATGAGTGGGCTTTTTTTTTTAAGCGTATGCATGAGGTAGGGATTGGGATGAAATATGCTCTTAGCTGGTCTGTCTGGTTGGGCAAATAGTTGACCTAGACATCAAAGCCCACAGGCGTTTGCCAAATGCCCACTTTATTTTATATTGGGGAGACAGGCTAAGGCTCCTTCCCTTCTCCTCTCCATTGCAGACACACAGTCTCTTTAGTTCCTGGGAGGGGAAGGGCTGTACTGTTCATGTCTTTCTATCCCCAAAACTTGGCAAAGTGCTTGGCACATGATAGAAACTTATTAAGTGCTTGTTGGCAGACTGATGGGCTGAGAAAAAAACAAATTCTTGGGATTATCTTGTGAGTTAATCTTTAGGATTTTTCTTTGTATACAATTTGTCAATGGAAAGGAAATCACTTTTGCCTTGGAGGACAATCCCTTCTGGCTGGATTGTTACAACACAGTGGAAAAAGAAGAGTTAAAGATTAGCCAGAAAGATCTGCCCCTTGTGGACACTGGACAGCTGGTCCTATCTCTGCCACTGACTTGCTGGGGGATTCGGCAGGTCACATTGGGAACTCTGCTGAAAGATCAAGTCTTAAACCCAATCTGCTTTGGAGCTCATAAACTGGACAACAGGTCCCCTACCTCCTAGCACAGAGTGAATGTAAACACTGAATAGTAACTTTTTTTTCTCACCTAGGAACTCTGAGGGTCTTCCCCTCTCACTTTGGTTTTTGATTTTTTAATAAAAGGAGGACAAACACAGCGAATCTAAATCACTCACAAGTCAAGACATCACCCTCTTCCAGAATGGAGGATTGAAGGAGGTCTCCATCAGACCATCAGTCAGCAAGTATTTGTTAAGTGCGTCAGGCATTATGCTAAGGATTTGGGATTAGAAACCAAAAAACAAAAAACAACAACAACAAAAAAACCACCACAAAAAAACGAAAGCCAGTTCCTGCCCTAAGGGAACTTACAATCCTAAGGACTATCACTTTTACTCAGTTCAATTCAAGGATCATTTATTGAGTGGTTAAGAGGTGCCAGTCATTGGGGAAGACCAAAAGAAACAATCCTTGTCTTCAGGAAGCCTATATTCATTCACTGGAAGATAACACGTAAGGAGTTTGTATGTAGGTACAAAATAAATCCAAGTTAATTTTGCTGGGGTGGGCATTAGTGTCTGGGCTTAGAGGTGGAGGTTGGGAAAGACCTTATGTAGAAGGCAATGTTTGAGTTGAGTCTTAAAGGAAGAGATTGTGGAGGTGAGGGGGGCAGAGCATTCCAGGCATGGGGCACAGTTAATTCAGAGGCGCAGATAGGGAATATAGAGTGTTGTGTTAAGGAACAACACGAATGCCAGTCTGACCACATTGTAGACAGTAGGAAGAAAGGTGATGTATCATGAGGTCCAGAAACTTATGGGGTTGGAAGTTGGAATTAGAAAAAAAACATCACTCCATTTTTGATGTCCTTCGACTCAGAAATCCTGTTATCAAGTACGTCTTTCGAGGAATTGTCTTCACTTTGGAGCACAGATCCCTCCATTCTTTTAAGATGTAGCTTAAGCATCATATTTTGCAAGAAGCCTTTCTTGATGTCCGCCACTCCTGGTGTCCTCCCTCCCAAACCACCTTTTTATTGATTCATATTTATTCTTTTTGTATGTATGCTGCACATATTTCTAGACATACTCGATTCCTCCAATTGGATAAGAGCAGGGACTGTTTAATTCTTTGTCTTTCCAACATCTGCCTGATACGCAGTAAGAAATTATTAAATGTTGGTTGATTGATAGACTGAAAGTTATATACAGAATATTCATAGTAGCATTTGTGTATATATGTATATATATATATATATATATATATATTTACACTATCAAGAAACTAGAAACAAAATTTAAAAAAAAAAGTAAAAAATGGATCTCCATTGAAGGAGAAATGACCAAAAAAACTGTGATATTGGAATACTTTTTGCACCATAGGAATTGATAAGTGAGGAACAGAGACATGTAGAAAGTCTTATGTGCCCCAGTGCAGAGAGAAATAAGCAGAACCAGGAGAACCACAGAAGCAATGGCTGTGACCAAGGAGAGGAAAATGCGCCTGAGAAGAGGAAATGCAATGATCCATCTCAAGTCTGGAGAACAGGGAGCAAACCACATTTTCCTCTTCTGAGTAGAGGTGAGTGTAGCATGTGGGAGCAGACAGGATCATTTCAGTAGCTGGTTATATTTCACTGTTTAATAATTAGAGCTCACTTTTATGTAGCACTTACTATGTTCCAGGCATTGTGTTAAGCACTTTATAAATATCATCAAAATTATATGATAATGATATAGTCCTTACTACGTGCCTGGCACTATTGTACAAATATTTTCTCCCATAATACTGGTATTATATACATAGTACTAACATGTACATAGTGCTTACTCTGTTAACGTGCTAAGTGTTTTGCAATGATCATCTTATTGGGTCCTTATCACAGCTCTGAAAAGTAGGCTCTGTTATTTTCCCCAGTTTATAATTGAGGAATTTGAGGCAGATGGAGGTGAAGTGACTTGCCCAGGGTCACACAGTTAGGCAGTGTCTGAGAAGTCAGATTCTGCTGACTCCAGATTCAGCCCTTTATCTACTGTATCGACCAGCTGGCTGTTGTTACTAGAGAGGGGTAGTATCAGTGGATAAGAGGATATATTTGGGAAATTCCTGGTGTAAAAAAAAAAAAGAAATCAGTAAAACTTTTTTTTTTTTAATCCAAGGGGGTTGGATTAGAACAGGGCTTATTTAGTTTTTGTGTCCTGGCCCCTCTGACCGTGGATGCCTAGGGGACCCCTTCTCAGAATAATGTTTTTAAATGCATAAAATAAAATATATAGAATTACAAAGGAAATCAATTCTGTTGAAGTATGGTGATCCAAATATTATACAAGTTTGTGGGCCCTGAGGTTAAGAAACCTTGGGTTAGGTGATCTCCAAAGACCTTCCCCCGTGAAATACATGGGTCAGACATTGTCCACTTTGGGTTGGAGACCATGCTGATCTCCCCTCTGGGTCTCAGTTTCCTCGTCTGCAAAGTGGCCATAAGAATAAACATGCCACTTATTTCCTAGGACAGCCTTAAAATACAAAAGGCGGAGACTTCAGGATTGAATTAACCTGACAGAGAAGTCACCCTCACTTAGTGTGTGGTTAATACTGCCTTTTCTCAGAAGCAGAAGGTTTCAGCTGTTTGGTCTTTGTTTTTACTTGTCCATAGTAACTTGAACACAGTAAATACTATATAAATGTTATCATTAGTATTATTCGGAGCATTGTATGAGCTAATATTTGTACAACAGTGGCAGGCATATAGTAAGCACTATTAGTAGTGTCTATAGTTATTTGTAGAATGCTTAGTGCAATGCCTGGAACACAGAAAGTACTATATAAATGTTAGCGATTATTATTTTAGGAGATAGTATTTGTAAAATAGTGCTGGGCACATAGTAAAAGCAAAGTATTGTATCTGAGAATTCTAATAGGGCTAAGGACTGAACCCAGGATTTAATTGACATAGGGAACTCCTGGGTGAGGAAACCATCTCTGCCAATGCAAGTTGATATCCCCTCTGCAACTTGTGACCTTAGAGGGTGGTCTAGACCACTGAGATATGAAAAGCCTTGGCCATGAACACAGCCTGTATGTGTCAGAGGCTTAGCTGGAATCCAGGTCTTCCTGACTTTGAAGCCTTCCTACTAATATTTATATATCTGCTTCTTTGGAAGGAATCTGCCCATGGTCACATAGTAATGTCAGAGGTGGGATTTGATCCTGAGTCTTTGCAAACATCGAATCTAGGGCTCTTTTTACTACACAGTGCAGAAAAGGCAGTAATGTTGTAGCCGAAAGCATCTTGGATTTTGAGTCAAAGGACCTTGACTTTGAAACCAGGCTACTTTGTAGCATATGTGACCTTGGTCTGAGTCTTAGTTTCCTATTCTGTAAAAAAGAATAAAAACATTAAAAATTAAATTAAAAGATTTTTTTAAAAAGAGGGTTGCATGAGGTCAGAACCATAACTAGGGCCAGAAGGTTGGGACTTTGTCAAGGTGGACTGAAATGTAGATGGTAGTGATAGCATGTATCCTCCCCCAGGAGGCTGAAACAAGGGAGCAAAGGCCCTTGTTAGCAAGGACGGTTAGTTAAAATAGGAAGGTCTTTGGAGAGGAAGTGTACATCATCTGGTGGTTTCTTCAGTTATATTGCCCAATTGTACATCCTTCCCCTGAGGGTTACACCCCAGGTGAAGGCTGCCCCCTCTATCAAAGGGCTCTGTCTTGCTCTCTCTGCCACCCTAGCAGCCTTGGTGAGCTTGGGACCCTCCCCTCACCCACCACGGGGACTCCAGGGTCTGAGGGCCCTCCCTTCACCCCTTACAACTGAAGCGGCCCTAGAGGCCAATACTGCGCATTATACCTCTGGACCAGAGAGACTCTGTAGGTGACCTGAACAAATCTTAAATATGTATTAATATAATGAATAAGGAAAAAATGGGAGGGAAGTCAGGAAAGAAGGGAAAGTCTCAGGGGAACTCTGCACCTAAGGAGGAAACTGAGGCAAACAGGGTTAAGTAACTTGTCTACGATCACACGGCTGGTATGTGTTTGAGGCTGTATTTGAACTTGGAAAATAGATTTCCTGACTCTATCCACTATACCACCTAGCTGCCCATACAGGACAAACAGGAAAAAAATAACATTCCAGGCAAAGCACTGGAATGAGGAGAAGTTGGGAAAGGCTTCCTCTAAAAGATGGGATTAAAGGAAGCCAGGGAGGTCAGTAGTTGGAGTGGAGGAGGGGGAGCAATATAGGCATGGGGGATAGTCAGAGAGAATGTTGGAGCCCTTGAACACCTAGAGGGCCCCATGTGAGTATCTAGTCCAACTCTCTCATATGACCCTGAGGCTCAGGGAAGTTGAATGACCTGCCCAGGATCACGTAGGAAGTAAGCAGCCGTTAGCAGGACTTGACCCCATGGATCTTCTGGCTGAAAATCTTCTCTGCAGCTATAGACAAAGGAAAAAGCATCAGGCTGGGGCCATGGGATACTGGGGAAAATGTACCAACTCTGGAGTTGGACAGCCTATGTTCAAATTCTGACTTTGATACTTATTGTCTGTGTGTGGCAAGTTGCCTAATCCTCTGTGCCTCAGTTTCCTTATCTGTAAAGCAAGAGGGTTAACCTAGATGACCTCTGGGGTACCTTTCAGTTATGATCATATCATTTGGGAATCAACCACACTTGAAGTACATAGCAAGGCATCTTCTGGGAGAGGCAAGAGAAGCCCAGTTTTCTGGTGAGGAACCTTTGGCCTCAAGGTCACATATGAGCCTCTAGCCCCCATGTGCAGCCCTTTGACTGAATCCAGACTTCACAGAACAAATCCTTTTATTGAGGGATTCCCCACTGTTCTAGAGCCTTATGCCGCAGGAAGGAGGCAGAGTTAGAAATGGTTAGTGTTTATGAGCTGGTGACAGTGGAATTTCACGGGGCAGGGGAGGAGGTGTTGCCTGGACATCGATGAAATGGGTAACATCTTACTCACTGGTCAGTCAGCTGCACAGCCTGTCTCCACTCAGGCCAGGCGGACGGGAGCTTTGTACCATCTAAGGGGATATGTCACCGCTCGGGAACAGGTGGACAGCATGCTTCTCTCATCACTGACAGGCTCACAACATGCCACAAATGTTCATGTCCTGAGGCCTGCCTTTAGGAGCCCAAATCCCTGGTGACAGTAAACATGACTAACAGAGGACCTGGCTCCAACGCCCTGTACCTCACGTGTTTGAGGAGAGAAGCCAGGGCTACCCTGGTTAGAAGAGAAAGAGACAGGTAAACAGAGATAGAGAGAGAGAGACATACAGACTGACAGAGACACGTACACACACAGACAGAGAGAAATGGAAAGACAGAGAGAAGAGAGACAGAGAGAGACAAAGACATACACACAGACAGAAAGAAGCAGAGACAGGGACAGAAGAGAGAGAGAGAGATAGAAGGAGAGAGAGACTGACACAGAGACAGAAACAGAGAGAGAGAGAAGAGAAAGACAGAGAAGGAGAGATGGAAAGACAGAGACAGAGAGACAGAGATGAAGGAACACAAAGGGAGAGGGACAAAGCAATGAGGACTGGCCTTGAAACTGCTTTTGCTTGAGATGTATTGTCTGGTGGCCAAGTTATGCACATAATTGTTTCAATTGTCCTAGGGTTTGGAGCTGGAAAAGACCTAAGATCTAATTTCTACCTTTTATAATTCCTACTCTACCCAAGAACACAGCTTTCTGATGCCCCTCCCCCATTCTTACTTCTCTCTCTCCCCGCTTTGCAATGACTTCGAAATTATATTTACATATCCATGTATGTGCATCTCACCTCCAGAGGGGATATAAATAATGCCATTGAGGAGAGGAGAGGAAAAATGGATTTTCACTTGAGTAAATTACTTGATGCCACCGAGTCTCAGTTTCCTCATTTATGAAGTGAGACTGTTAGACTAGATGCCCCTTTCTATGGTTTTATTGAGTTTCATTTCCTCCCTCCCTCTTCCTCCCCTCTCCTTTCCACAGTCATCACACTTTTAAAGATGGTCCAGTACAGGAATCTTTAACCTGGGGTCCCAGGAAACATTTCAGGAACCTGTGAATTTAGTTTCATGGTTATTTTAATAACTATATTTCAATATTCCTGGTTTCCTTTGTAATCCTATGTATTTTGTTTTGTGCATTTGAAAATGGGATTCTGGGAAGGGATCCCCACGCTTCAGCCGACTGCCTTCCAGAGGGGTCTAGGACACAAGAAAAGTAAAAAACCTTGAATGGGACAATAGAAG
This sequence comes from Potorous gilbertii, assembly GCA_028658325.1. Taxonomy (NCBI): domain Eukaryota; kingdom Metazoa; phylum Chordata; class Mammalia; order Diprotodontia; family Potoroidae; genus Potorous; species Potorous gilbertii. The sequence goes on along the minus strand of CM053770.1, from coordinate 231,173,791 downwards.
GAGTCAGGAAAGCTGGGTTTTGAATCCTAGCTTTGCTCTTTACCACCTGAGTCATCTTGGGTAAATCAAGGCACTTCTCTGGATGGAACAGGCAGAAGCCATCTAGCCCTACCTCCTCGTTTTATAGTTGAGGAAACTCAGTGAAGGGGGTGAGGAGAGGGAGGAGGTAGGAAGTGACTTGCCCAGGGCCATCCAGGTAGTAACTGGTTGGAAGAAGGGACCTCAGTCCTTCCTCATCTGCCCCCATCTCTAGATACCATAATCTGTACAACCAGGCCCTGATTCAGGGGCTTCAGTGAAAGCCAGAGTCAAAGGTAACTTTTGGGCACCAAAGTACTCTATGGATTTCCTGGCTGGCCGCATTGGCTCTTCTCCGGTCAGCCTCTAACCTTTGTTCTTTTTTCCCAGAGTGGAATTGTGTGGTGTTTCTGGGGCATTGCCAACCCTTCCCCTGTGGCCTGGGAATTTTTTTCTCTTTATTACAGCTCTCCCAGACTAATCCCTTTCATTTTATTTCCCAGGAAGAGACTATTATTTTTCAGTTTCAAGATACTATTGAAAAACAAAACATACAAAACCTCAGAGAAACTTTGAACGAAGAAAGGGAAGGTGAAGCTCCCTGAGACATAGTGTAATAGTACTTTGAACCTGGTATCAGAGTGACCTTGGTTCAGAACCTACTGACTCAGCCACTTATTTGTTGTCTGACCCTGGGAACACCCCCTTAATCTGCCTGGGCCTCAGTTTCTTTATTTGTAAAATAAAGGATCTGTGCTTGACCACTGAGGTCTAATTTAACAGTAAATCTATGATTTTGTGGCTTCTTGAGAAATCTCAGAAGGTCAGACCCAGAAGGTACTTAAGAGATTATAGAGTTGGGGCAGATAG